>OU963903.1:11381927-12006927 GCA_902850365.2 Chilo suppressalis | reverse complement strand
CTGTTCTCATGCAAAAAACATGCTCCAGAAAAAATACATGTTTTTTCAACCTTTTTTTTACTTTTTGTTTCTTAGGTGTTCACGCACACCGCTCATTAAAAAAACAAGTTTCAACGATATAGATGCACTGATTTATTTATTTCTGATATTCCGCATCCTTTTCAGGCTGCGTCGTCGGAATAATGATTTTATTTACTTTCTCGAGCTACCTTCTAAAGACTTTTATTGAGCGTTCGGATATTTCATTGGAAGATTTTTAAAACTTTATTGTCTATGTATAAATTTATTAGCTAAATTAATTAATAAAGTACTTTATTTATTTCATTTCATTATTATTTTGAGTTTATTTATTTGATCCTTACTACTGTAAACTACTTTTTGTTTTATTCCTCTTTAAAAAAATCTGCTGTTTTGCATCTCTATGCATAGAGCCCGTTCCTTTTATTCCATCCATATGGAAGGCATGCGCTGCATTGGAGACATGAATAGACTGATGATGATGAATTATACATGATGCATACTATGTATGCTTTCGCGTCATGTATCTATTACGAGGTTAGCAGAGTATCAAAGATGCAGTTTAAAATTAAAATATGGGTAAACATTAAACCCTTACCCAAATATATTAACGAAGCTATATTTGGCTTTGGTTGGGTCAAATATGTTGTCCGAAAATAATAGTGATAGATTGTCAGCCTATCGCTTACATGTTTCCGAATATGTGCTATTCATATAATAAATACGCTATCACTATCTGCACTGAAAAGAGCGGATAGTGTTTATTTTTTTTAAACTCTCACTGAGTTTATCTCTCTTTATCAGAGAAATAAAACTCATATATGTTTGCAATCATATTAGAAAGTTATTTTATGAATGCGTACTTTTGGACTGATTTAATTTAGGTTTTTTTTAAAATAAATGATAAGAAGTTTGAAATTTCTAGTTTGTGAATTTTCAGATTATCAAGTTAAATACTATGTAATTTTTTTTTGTTCTTTCAACCGATTTTAAACTCCATTTACAAAATTTCTAAATTTTAAGATAAAAGTTATTTTATAGGTACTAACAGTCTTCAAATTCAGCACCTTTTTGAATTAATGAAAAGGTATCTTTCGTCTCGAACACCAATATCGAAATCTATTTAATTGAAACAATTTCAAACTCATTAATTCTCGTGCAACTGGTCAGTATACCGGAAGGGCGGTGACGGACTGACAGATCTTATAATTCACGCTATTAACTAAGCCAATTAAATTTCTTACCGAAGTGACGAATTCAAAAACTTTAATCGCGTTATCCTCGTCATTAAGCACGTGGAAAAGGAAAGAAGCAGGAGAATCGAAAAGTTACGAGGTGTTCCCGAAGATATTACCCGAGATAGGAACGAGCCCTTGCCTTTCCGAGCCATATACGGCTTATTCATTGCGAAGGGTAACAAAATTTTATTTCAAGTTAAATTGTGTTCCCGACTCAGCCACTTCTTATTTATTCGCATGGGGGAGTGTCGTAGCTCCCTCGCCCAGTGCATGCATCGACGGATCGGACCTATATATGAATCGTTCGATATTTACAAAGAGCGACGCTTTATGAAATTACGTCACGCTAATTTAGAAGCGAAGGAAAATGGCGGGTGCGAGAGCTACTCATCCCGAATCTGCAATTTCGTCTTTGTTAATAAATTTGACACACCCTCTTTCCGTGATTTCATTCACATTAACCTTGTTTACCATGAGACGCTTGACTTCACACTTAGACGTAAATATAATAAAAAAGGCACTGCCAACCTAAAACTAATCGAGTTCTTCGGCCTATAAAACAAAACCAAAAGCACGGGAGGTATTGCAAAATTTAAAGCACTTAAATATAACTTTGCACGTTTTTTGATATTTTGGCTTCGTCAAACATAGTTAATGTAAGTAGTTTTCTATTCAAATTTTACGAACGGTTCAATAATTGACCATTTTTATATCGAAGTCAATAGGGCTTTTGTTATAGCTACTGCCAATTTTGAGATGCATTTATATGTAAGTGGTTCCGTTATTACATCTGCGCATTGAATACACTCCAGATCATTTCATTTGTCCTATATCAGACCGGGGGAGACCGAACAATGTTTGGAAACATAATTATGGTAATGCTCTCATTCTGCTCTGCTTATAGGTCGAATTTCCGTATTGTGTTTCTAATTTGCTTTCTGCAATTCATGGCGTCAGTGAAAAATGTGTTTAAAGTATTATTGTGTTTTTCGCTCTCGGTTTGTATTCGAACATTAGTATTTATATTGTCTTTGATTTTTTCGAGGTAAAAAGATAATTGAACCACAAAATTACCTATATTCCTTTTTGGAAGTTACAAGACATTAAATTGGCTTGTGAGTTTTATAATAATTCACTTTTTTTAAATGCTTGTGAAAATGGAGTATCTCTATATCTATGTATACAGTGAGTCGTATTATAATGTTCAAGAATTCGGCGAAATAATTAACATTATCCTGTTTACGTTTTCAAACATGATTCTTGTTTAGATAAATAATAAAATTTACCATTTTTTTATACAAGGCGTGGCAAATGTACCGACATGAAAGGTAGTAGTTTCATTTCAATGTAGTCTTCTGTAAGGTTTATTCCTCAGACTTACTTGTCTTGCTTGCTAGGAAGTGATCAAGACAAAAGGGTACGCCAGCTATTGACTTTCTTGTGTTGTCCGAGTCTACAACCAACGGACTGAGTAATGAGGGGTTTAAGAAAATTGACGTCAACAGTTGTCGCCATTGTGACATGAGGTATTTTGGACGAAGTTTTTGGCACAAATTAATTGAACTAGCATTAAGAGTAATTCATAAACTATGACGACATACAAGATTTAACAGATGAGTAGACCTTTCGGCTCAGTGCTGCCTCTTGGCGTCCGTCATTCCAGAAAATCCTCATTTTGGAAGTAAGTAAGGTATTGGCTCATAAAAATCGCCGATATCGTTTCTAAAGACCGACTAAAAGAAAAGTTAGGGATGACATGATTCATTATCACTGTCAACCAATTAATTTAACACTGCGGGGCCTTCCAAACAGACAGAATGGCCCACGATCCATGCAGCCCAGTACGGGCTTACAGATTTACCGACCAACAGTTTTTATATGGAAAGTTCTGAAAAGCAAAACAATTGTTTTGGTCTTCCATCCTATGACATTACATTGCGAAAATTGCTTAACTTCCCAAAAAAATACAAAACAATCCCCGCAACTTAAATAACTGCCTTTATTCAAGAGCAAAGGTGCTTAAAATCAAAATCAATTTTCATAATTCTGGTCTTTGCAATTTGCTTCGCTAACACTTCACCTATAGCGGGAATGCTTAGACAAAGCGAGGCGGCGATGAATCTAATTAAAATTAATGTAAAAGGGGCTCTATTTTAATTTACTTAAACAACAAAATGAATAAAGTTATGACAGCGGAACATCTTGCGACGTCGGCATATCGGCGGGCGTACGGCGCGATCCTGTTTTATTCATAGACCTCTGAATAAAGATGAAAATATTAAAGTCAGTAAGGAAAAACATCATCTTAGACCTAATGTGGTTGGAGCTAATAGTCATACATATTAATAAAAAATATTGTATATATATATTTTAATATACGTAGGTATGATGTCAATGTTGTTACATCGTCTTTCTTATTTATTGAATGTGGGACAGTCAACACATTTCTCCTATGTACATTTTTATGATGTTTGTTAAATATCATAAATCTAAAGCGATTTATTAGCAAGCACAGAGACACAAGGATCTCATATGATATAATCAGAATAGCTCACGTCAAATATTTGCCCTCGTTCGGCGTACCTTCGATTCTATATATGGGATAGAAGTCCCAAATTCCGGAAGAGGAATTTATGAAGATATTAAAGCTGCGCGCGGGTAAAGTAGTAGTTTTAGTGTCATATAAATGTGTAGCTAGTTATAGTCACTGTCTCAGAAAAGTTGGCAATGTTTGCACAGCTACTTATGCCTCTCATCCTTTTGATAAATGAGTGTTGTAGGAGTTCGGCCGCCACGTGCTCGTTACGGCACAGACGCCAAAACTCGCTATAACCAAGGCGTATTTCACTTGTTACGACAGTAGGCCTGACTTGCACCATACAATAAGGCTTAATAAGCAAGAGAATGAATAAAAATGTTCTTTTTGTCGCCTTTATAAGTATTTTTTTAAGTTACTGTTCTCAATGAAGTAAGATCATCAAGAATAGCCGAGGACAGAAAAAGGCGCGTAGGTATTACGGAAGACGTAATGCTTTCTGCCCATAGGCGTTCTATAATGTCGGATGCGTTCTTGCGATATTTCGTCATACAATTATTGCGTCCTTATTATCGCAGCAGTATGTAACTTTGTAGCAGTTCTCATACATAATTTACTGAATTTCACAATAACGCATTCGATATATTATTTGTGTAGATTATATTTGTTCGCATGGAAAAGAAAGCTAGAAAGAATAGGTTATTTAAAACCAGGAATGAAGGTCACGGAGAGAAAGAGAGAAATATAGATGCTCCAAAACACGTTAGACACTAAACAAAATCGAAGTTGTAGATGTCTGCCACCTTTTTCTTATATTTACAAGTACTCTTTAAAACATAAAAATAATTGTTGAAAACACAATGAAATGATATAGTAGTAACCAACTATTTTATTTACAGTTTATTAATTATTTTTATGAAAGCTCCCACCACCCTGACTTCTGCCAGCTTTAATTTCACTGTCTATAAAATGTGTTTAATAGATGATAATCGATGACAGTGATTTTTCTTTATAATTTCGAAAAAACTTTAAAAAAAACTGAGCTACCTAAACTCGCCACTTATTTTTTCTAGTTAACATAGGTGCAGACTACAATACATCTTCGTATCAACAACGATGAAATCATATACCTATATTGCCGCCCGCTCCCTAGCTATTAGTTTGTTTGAGATATAAGTTTTTACTTCTGTCGCCACTCCCGATGTGCTACCGCCATTTTTTATTTACTATTGTACTTTGTTATTGCCTCAAATATATATTTTTTGGTGTTGCTGCTAGCAGTTTATAAATAAATGCCTAATACTTGTAATTCTTTAATAATTTGACGACCCTAACTGCTGGCAATACGAAACTTCCACGTAAAGAAAAACTAAAATATTATACGCCGATGTTTTTTAGTTAGTAGCCTCGACTTTATTCTCTTCTTTAACTTATACCTATAACATTAAAATAAGTTATATTAACTACAAATACCGTAATAAAATCGGACGTTCTTTCAGCAAACAAACAATTTAAGCGTGTTGTAAGAATAATAAATCTATCCCCGGAAGGGTGAACGATCTTTGGTAATAATAACACCAATACAAACGCTGTGATCGAACAATTTTATGTATGCATAGGACAAAATTATTTGGTAAACATCTCGTAGGATTTTCATTTTTAAGGGTTGCGTCATACAGAATATTAACATTATTATCTTCTGTACTACATAGTTTATACAAAATTTTTAGTTAATAATAACGCTTATAAAACAAAAAAAAAAACTGAAAGCAAGTGCTTTCGCCTCTACCATTTTCTGTATTTCAAAAGTGAACATGAAGGTCGTTGCTTCGCCTGTCGGCTTTTCCTCTACTAATGTCATCTTTATTCGAGCCTCCATCGCAAATATTAGCGACGAAACGGCACGTCTTAACTGTCACGAAAACTCCTTTCGACGTTATAATTTCTGGAGACAAACAGCTCCCGCTATTAACTCCAAAGTTTTATTTCTTTATTCTTTACGTTCAACTTTTAAGTGCTTCAATGTAAAGAATCTTGGAAAGGGTTCTTATCTTTTGTGTTTTACCTTAAAATCCTACGGAGTAATAATTTTTCGCTCAGTGCCCCCTTAAGGGTCGTAACGCTCACCTCACGCGCTCACGTATTTGCCGGGGATTACACAGCCACTCTTACCTGAGAATTTGGACTTATCCTATCAGATAATAATATTTACCTATTGGAAAAGAACATTTCCCCGAACTTCGGATATCACGAGCGACATTTTCTTTTCTTTTGAGATTTCGTGTCGAAGCTCTCGAAACATCATCCAGTCGATTATGCGTGCACTGACAACGGTTTTAAGGGTTCATCGTTATGTTTTGAGTGAAAGCTGACTGACGTACGAGTCGCTCATCTTTATTCAAAGAACGTTCATGAATAACACAGCGAGTGTTAATACAACTCCCTAGGGATCTGAACTAGTGATAACACGCAGACGCCGACACAGAAAACGTTAAGGGTAATTCTGTTCAGGATCTTTATTACGGTATCACTGCAGAGTTTGAGCTTTAATCTTGGGATAACGTTTACATAGACAACTTATGCGTATTTACTACATTATTAAATAGCTTTAGATTTTAAGTGCACTGTGTAATGTAGAATTCCGAGCACGTCACTGTCAGCTTCTGCCTTATGTAAAACTTATCTTCTTCAAAAACCGCTTACACCAAGTATCTCATTAGAATATCGGGTTGGGTTTTGTTACAGAAGTTATATACTGAATACAGATAACAAGCCAAAGTCAAGTGAGACTTTGTGAAAGCAGATAAGTGGATTGCTTCTATTAAATTATTGTTGTACAGATAAATATGATACCGTAGATATTGGTTGACAAAGACATGGTTTAAATAATTTAGAAGATCTCTCATCTCGTGATAATCCCAGACCTCACGATCAAAGTACAAATAATTAGGAACATCACACAAGTAACAATATAGAAAAGGCCCGTGGTTCAAGAAATACAAGAACTTTGATAAATTATACCTAGCAGTATTTGCGAATGTGCGCAGAATTGATCTGTAAAAGTAATTACGTTTAAGCGTTCTCTCATGACAGCTCTCAGTTTTATTAAATTGTCTGGAACACATGTGCAAGGCGTTTCATTTAACGATATAAATCATGTAATAACTAACACGAGGGCTCGACTTTATTAAATCGGTTTCCGTAAAAAAAAACCTAGAAATCGAGCTCAACCGATGCTCTTCGATTTTACGAGTATATTCGGTGAGACGAGTACTTCACAGTCGACATTAGACCTGCATAAAAAAAAAATATAAATTTATATCGACTAGGATTGCTGGGGTTTCGGACTATATTAATACGCTCAGACTGATGGACAATTCTATTTTGCTATAGATTTATTATACTATACTAATTTTCACATATAAATCTCAATTCCCATTTTACAATCTTCGAGTTTTTTTATGAATTAGACAAATGGTAACATATGTCCTTCTCGAAGGCTAGTCTAATAAATACCAAAGTCAGTTTAGCGGTAAAGGACAGATAAGCAGAGAGAGAGAGAGTAACTTTTGAATGTGTAATATATTTGATTTAGTGAAAAGAAGTCAATATTTCCCCGTTTCACAAATACATACAGTTCATATTAGGAAAAAGTAATTTGAAAGATTCCTATGTGTTTGCTTATAGTATTTATTTTTATTTCTTTGAATTCGTGTAATTGTAATGCCTAATTAGCTCTTATAGTATTCCTTTCAACTTCAACATAAATTCTACCTACTTATATATGTGTAGTTTATGTATGTATTTTTCTTATATTATCTAATATAGAAAATTCTCGTGTCGCGGTGTTTGTGGTTAAACTCCTCCGAAACAGCTTTCCCGATTCTCATGAAATTTTGTGTGCATATTGGGTAGGTTTGAGAATCGGACAACATCTATTTTTCATCCCCCTAAATGTTAAGGGTAATCCACCCCTAATTTTTTTTTTCAACCTTTGATATTTTTTTTATTTTTTTATGATATAGCATTAGTAAATACATATAACCCTGAATTTTCAACCCTTTACAATCAACCCCTATTTTACCACCGCGATTTTTATTTTTAATAATTTCTTTTTTTTCTCAATTCAATTTGATCTTCCGCCTTCACCGGTCGATAACCGATCAACGATCAATCGATCAGTTATCCCCACTAGATGTCTATCTGGGTTACCTCTCATCCAGCAAAAACATCACGGAGTAGGGATGAGAAGGAAGCCGATCTCCTGTCTTCCTCAATATACAGTTTTCGGCCATTTTTTTTGGTTTTATTTGTGTATCGATCGTAGCAGTGACTTATACGTATTATTTTAATTTTTCTGTGCATCTATTACGTTAATTTTACTCTTATCGTGAATTTAATTTTTGATTTTCAGTGCAATAATTATTTTTTCACATTTTATTAATAAATGATTAAGACAGTTTTAACTATTAGTTAATTAAGTGATCTCATATAAATAAAAACGTGTTGTGATCTCCCGCCAACAACGGCCATTACTGTACCTGTATATATTGTACTTAACGCTTTTTGAAAATAGTTTTAAATCAAAACGAAAGCGTGTACGAGTTTTCTAAATATACCTTTTTCATTATTGTGAAAGGTAAGTCAAATAATAAACAAATGAATACAATATAATAATAATAATTTATTACCAGAAAAAATACAGATATTTTGAAAATACATATCTTATCATACATATATTATGTCACTGTTTTTTACCAATACACTGATGGAAGGATTTATTAACTATTAATATTTTAATTTCTTTGAAGACAACTTTAATAAATATTTTTTTACATTCAATAAATATTTATTTGGGAATAAAGTACATTAATTAATTGTTAATGTAACATTAAATAAATCGTATTGGGTATTGTAACGTAGTGTTCTCATATAGGTTAGGAGGAATGTTATCCCAGGAAATTGATAGAACACTACGTTGCACACCCCTTAAATTTTTTTTGGACATTTTTTTTTATAATTGTGTTATTAAAAAATACATACAACCCTAAATTTTCTCTTCTACCACCTGCCCCTATTTATATAGCGATACGAAGTTCGCTGGGTCAGCTAGTATGTATTTTAATGCTATATTTATCTGTATAATATGTACCGGGCGGGCTATAAATTTAATTCAAAACTATTTTTCTAAATAGACAACAAAATGTATAATACAATAAAATTAATTACTTATAAAATACAAACTAGTAATAATAACTTAAAACATACAAACTTATATACAGGAAAAAAAAATATATACAGGAACAATGAACCTAAAACTAAAAACCTTAAAAAATATAATATAATAACTAAAATTAACATTATGTACAAGAATAATATACAAATACTAATAATATTCAAATATCACCCCGTATCGTTTCTGGTGCAAAGGTGCCCATTATGCTTGCAGCATTGCCACGCTGGATGGCAATAGACAATCTTTGTGCCAGAAACGACCCGGAGCGAGGGTCAAATATAATTATTATAATAAATATAATTTAATATGTAAATTAATTTTTTATATCCCTTGTTTCTTTTACTAACACCGCCAACTCCATCCTCTCCTTCTCCTTACATTTATTTCCATCCAAAGGTTGTCTGGAAAAAAACGATTTAAGCGATAAGACAGCCCATTAAAACACTATGTACATTATGTTTTACCCCAATTCAGTTCTGTACTGTGATGTTTTTAATAAAGTATTGTGTATTGTATTGTACTCTACTAAACATTTCGCATCCAGCAGCATATCCATGGCAAATTTTCGTTTTCTCTAATAGTCTCTGAGCTAAGCTGCAGACAGACGGACGGATATGATGAATTTATAGGGCTTTTATATTGACTCAGTATCTCCAAATGGGCTTCAACTATACGAGAAATTATTTAACAAACCCCTATTCTATTTATTCCAATAGAGCTCATCACATCAATTATGATGGAGATGTAATTTAATACATAATAATAATGAAATAAAATCACCCAATCCATCGCAGTTGTTGTCAAAAGTCAGGAAGAGAGTAATTTAATATATTTGAAAGTAAACAACACTTGGTTGAAAATAAATTTGTGGAAGTTGGAATTCGAGATCTAATTTGAATAACAACAGGCTTAAAATAAACACAAGAAAGTAAATCAATTACCGTTACTTAATATGATATGTTTGAATTATTTAAGTATATTTTAAGTGACGACTTTAAGTGGTTTGTACGCCGGGTTTCATGGTGTCACCGACTCGAGAGGTCCCGGGTTCTAATCCTGGTGGAGGCAGATGTTTGTGTGATGACTCCAGTCATGGATGTTTAATATGTGTTTTTATATAAATATACTTATATATTTACAGTATATGTATTCTATCCGTTACCCTAGCATCCCATAACACAAGCCTTACAGTGCTTACTTTGGGGCTAGGCAAATTGGTGCGTGTTGTTTTTTTTTTTAACTTCAAATAAGCATCACCATTTGTGTGGAACAACATTTACTGCTGGATTTGCTACTAACGATCTACGGATGTACCTGGACTAATGTCAAGAAGATTAATTATGACACCTAACTGTCCCACCCCTCATTGCAATGGGTTAGGGACTGATTCTGTGCTTGAATTAACCATTTTATTTTAATACCTCAAATTATCAGTAGTTTACATCATCTTTAAAAAAACTGCAGCACTCTGTAAGCCCCAAAAAACGGAAGGAAGTTTCGAAAGTAATATTTTTGATATATTTATTTTTATATTCATTTAGCTTCTAAAGGACAATGTTAAATTTGGCCTAAGAATCAACACCAATTTGGCATTTATGATAATTCTTAGTATATTTTTTAAGATAATTATCAGTATTTAGATTGTGACGGACACTTCCAGTTAAGTAAGCTATATTAAAAAGTTAAAAAATAATCTGAGACTACCATTTTATGTGTATAATCTATGGCAGCGCTGCAAACAAAACACTCTTTCTTCCTAATGCCGGCACTTCACTTGGCTATTCGTGTTTGCTTTTGGAAAACTTGACATCAGTCTGTTTTTTATTCCATACTAGTAGAGCAGAGTATAGAGCTGTAGTGTTGTAGTGAGTACTAGTAGAGTATAGAGCTGTAGTGTAGACGATAGTTTTTGTACAAAGGCTTGTATTATACACAATGAGTTTCTTCATAATAATGATAAACCTTCAATTCCAAGTAAAAAAATCGTTGCGTAGTTTAGGACCCGTTGTACCGAATGCAATATTGCTCATCTGTTCCGATTTGAAAAATTATTTTTGTATTGGACAGTGCATTTGTCGAGGAAGGCTATAGGCTATATATTACCAAGCTACGAGAAGTAGCAGCGGAGCATCGATGAAAAATGTTGCAAAAACGGGTAAATATATTCCATTTGTGAGATTCAATTGCGTGCGCTGGGTAAACGGTTAAAATTACACACTAAAATCATGTATAACGGAATTCTTCTCTATCAAAAGTTCTGTAAAAAAGTCTGCGACAGCCTATGTCCATATTTCAAGTTTGACTCACTATAAACATTTTTCTTGGGGGCTATTTATGGGACTATTTTTTGGTATTTTTTACACAAGTTAGGTCACATTATCGAAGTTTTCATACGAAACCCTATTTTTTTTAAATAAACATTCAAATGATGAAAGTTTTTTTTAAATCGGTCCAGTACTTTCTGAGCCAATTTGTTACAAACATACTTACATACAAACCTTTCCTCTTTATAATATTAGTATTATAAAGAGGTTGTATATATATAACAACGAACCTAAAACTAAAAACCTTAAAAAATAAAATATAATAATTATTTTTTAAGGTTTTTAGTTTTAGGTTAATAATTTTAAGTATAGAAGTATAGATTAAGCATGACAAGGACAGACTGTTGTCAAGTGAAGGGCCGGCATAAAATTCGATACTCTGTTGTTGTGGTGCAGGCAGTTTGCATTCGTAGTAATCTGTGGCATTCGTGGATGGATTCTCCTTTCGGATTTCCTGTTTTGTGTGTTTATTTGCAATTGTTTTTCCTTTAATTTAACTATTTCGGCTATCTAATATGCCATCGATGTTACCAAATAGCAGAGAACTTATTACCAAGTGCTAGAGAACCTGTGCTACAACATCCTGAGAGGATCATACTGCCAAATTATTCAAGAGCAGCTGATACACTATCACGCTGCATATTTACACAATATACATGTGATCACGGATGTGGTATACAAATAAAATACCTACATTATGATATAATTATGTGAAAAATATTCAAAAAATAAGAAGCAAAACTACCGTTTTTTTTTATTTATGATTCCTACCTAACCAAGTTTTTCCGAATAGTTATTCTTTAAAATCGCACCGAATAAAAATGAATTAGTTGTAATATTAATTCAATTCATACTAACTTCATAGATTTAAATTCAATTAGTTGTAATATTAATTCAATTCATACTGAGTTCAACTAAGTTCGTAGGTTGAAATATGTTTCATTTAATATTAAACATAACCTCAAAAAATATTTAGTTTTCCTGATAATTTAAGTTCTCAGAAGTGTCCGTCAATAATCTTTGTTTTTACAGTCATTTACTTGCAATTTCGAACCTAGAAAATAATATTTCATGATTGTTGGTTCTTAGGCTAACAATGTATGGACGCAGAACAATGTCCTTTATTACAAGAAAAAATTATAAGACAAAATCAGTATTTTTATACTGATCCGAACTTTTCATTTAAGAATATTTTTCTTAAGTCTGTGTTGAATACCTGCCCAATTTTTTGTGGTAAAGCTGTGTCAGTTATCAGCATGTATCAGCATCATGACT
This sequence comes from Chilo suppressalis, assembly GCA_902850365.2. Taxonomy (NCBI): domain Eukaryota; kingdom Metazoa; phylum Arthropoda; class Insecta; order Lepidoptera; family Crambidae; genus Chilo; species Chilo suppressalis. The sequence continues at coordinate 11,994,300 of OU963903.1, read as the reverse complement.
TTCCATTTTAGAAGACTTCGTAAATTAAACATTTTATTTTATAAAAACGTAATCGCTACAGTTTACTGAGTTGTATTTGTATCGTGAAGGGTGTGTAACAGTTCCGTTGTTACACTAATTTATGTGCTTGAAAAATTAATATTCGCAAGCCACTTTACCTTATTGATTTGTATATTTTTACAGTTATTTTCTAAGAATAGTTACCAAAACTGAAGACCATGATGTAGAAGACTCATCTTATGACTCATAAATCGAGAAACCGATCAACTTAAACCTAGTGTAATAACGACATAGTAAAAAGAAAAAAAAATAGTATCAATCTAGAAGAAAGAAAAGGGAAGTCAAAGCAAAATATCTTGCTATTTCAAAAAAAAACTGATATAAATTAACTTCGTAATGCTTGTTCCTTGATAGTTTTCAAGCTAAATCCACTCCAGACAAGTTAGGTTCTCAGCAAAGTACACAAAGTTCATATTGAGAAATAGCCGAGCCAAGCAGAAGTTTACAACTTTAGAACTACAACATACGACGTGTATTAACTGGTACACTTGAATGGACGTTTTGCGAACTGGTTTAAAATAGCTTGTTACTTTAACTTTATTCTCCTTAGTTAGATATTCATGTTTGGGGAATGTGTTTTTGGGGTATCTTCTGTGCGATAATATAGATATTAAACCGGGCCCAGTAAATGGCACCACCTGATTTTTTTTCCCGCTTAACGCGTTAAAAATGGATTTCCCTACACTTTTCCAGTCCGCTGAAAAGTACACCAGTAATGAGCTCCTCTCTGCTTATTTTTCTAAAAAAAAATACGGCACTTTCCGAGTAGGTGTAGTATATTTTTTTTTATCCTATACCTCTTCGGTTGTGTTGCCACTGTTATATTGGAGGTTTAGTTTGAGGCCATATCTCAAAGAAAATGAAAATAGAAAACGTTACCTTTTCTGATAATTTAAGCAATTCGTGCAAAATTATTCCTTGAGCATTCCAAAATATCAAAAATGCACAACGTTAATATTCAAGTTTTCACTTCTGCCGGCACTCCCGGAGTGCAACCCGTCGTTTTTTTTAATTATTTTTACTATTTTATTTCACCATTCAACTACTAGTCTTTTATAGCTATAGGTCTAAGTTAAGTTTTAGAATAAATGGACATACTAGAAGTAATTTTACATATTCGTGATTATTTGTTTTTTCACTCGATCAGTGAAAGGTCTTGGTTCGATTCCAGCCTGATACCTATACCGAGCTAGATTTTTATAGTAAAAAATACTTTTTTCAATAAGCTTTGTTCATTTGGTAATATTATATGAAAATTTCTCCTTTTACCGCGAATCCTTTATCTCATTCAAATATTACGCATCTCGACTATAGTGTGTGGACTGCGCTTCATCGATTTAGTTTTGAAGCATATAACTGCTAGATTTATGAAGCTACAGAAAATTTTACGCGATCCAGGCCTAGGTGGATAGCGGAAGTTGCATTGCTATCCAATTGCTATGTTATTATAAGAGAAAATAACTTAGGCTAAAACCACACTTTATAAAGTCCCGTTTGATGCTATCCAATGCTTGTTATAAGAAGGGAAAATACCCCTTAGGCTAAGGCCACACTATAGAAAGTCTCGTTTGGTGCTAAGAGCTAATGTATTTGCTTAGTGACCGATAATAAAAACTAGGCATATAAGATGTAAACCATTGCATTTGGTAAAACTGCAAGCATGCCTGCCTATAATGGGTGATTTTTATAGAATATGGTTTTTATTTAAGCTTTATAGTGTGACCTAAGCCTTAGTCTATCAGTAAAATTCACATAACTGAAGGCTTTGGTAGTTTTCTTGAATGTAAAACGAGAACTCTCTCGCGTTTACAATGTCAAATACGGAATTAGGCTCTTGGTTTCCCTCTTTTAGGTGTTAGGAAAAATTCGTACGTATTTTCACTGTGTTGTATTTCTGTATTAGGTAGTCTCCTCTTGCAACTTTGAAATCTACTTCAAGCTATTTTCGCCTCTTTGCTATTTGTACCTCAATTGACAAAAACGGAACTCTTAGATCACTCGGTTGTCAGTTTGTCTGTCTGTCGGTCACAGTCGATTTGCTCGGAAACTATTAGACTGATCAAGTTGAAGTTTGGTACATACAAGTTTGTTTCTGTGTATACCTATCTAAAATTAAAGGAATAAACAATGCGTTGCCTAAAATTATGCAGGACCGAAACGATACGGCATTCTTCACAAGTGAAGTGAGACCGACTCGAACTTAGAGCTACTAATTTCTGTACATCATAATATAAAGTAAACATCGCAAAGACATGTAATGAGACAGAAACTGTATCACAACAAGTATTCAAGTTGATAGGAGTCAACTTTGAGAACTTTCGCCGCGGCCGGCCGGCGCGTCGTTTGCATAGAGAAAGCGGCGGCGTTTTGTTTAAAGTTTTCCTTTTGTGAATTTAAAGTGCCATTTTATATTTCACCGCGACTTCAGCTAACTCACGGCCGACAAAAGGAAAAGGGATTTTCTTTTCCTCACTCCCCGACCGAATTTAATAAAGCGAATCTGTGTAACGTAACGGCAGGCTCAGTTGGCGCTGTCACGCACGAAAGTGTGCTGACTCTGTTCATAGAATGTTTCATTTCCTTTCAAGTTTTACCACCACTAATTAAATGTTTCGCGAACTCGGAGTCAGGTTTCATTTGAATCCCGTAAGCGCGAACTCAGGCCGGAAATTAAAAATGTTCCCCAGCTCCATTGTGGAACTTCTCCTAGTTTTGTCATTCATTTGTTGTCCAAAATTCGAGTATGCCCTTGGATTAATTTGCTTTTTTTCAATCATATTTGTTAAACGCTTTTTAACAATGACAAATATGAAAAGCAATTGAGTTTAAGGCTTAAAGTTTGTTAGTAGGTAAAAAAAGATTATATTATAAGATAATTCTAGCCTATGAGACAAATTGATTCAAAAAGACAACTTTCCTTTAAATGTATTTTCATTATAATTTTGTATAGGTTTTATCATTCAGCTATTATCCATGAAAACTAAAAATGAAACTAATATGAAGGCTTTCTCACCCAAAACATCACTAGTAGGCAGGTTACACAGTGAAAAATAAATATTGGCGTCTCTTCAGGAGTTTTATACAGACAGGCACGTGACTAACATACGTAACTATCAGAATATACTTATAACTATGTGACTATGTTCATTTATAGTAAGTGAAGCAATACTATTTTATGTTACGTTAGGGATAGAGCAATTACTATGCCGCTTGTTGGAAATGATAGCAATTTCTCCAAATGAGTATGAGAGCTCCTGTTGTATTTTAATTCGAACACAATTGCGTTGTTTCCAAGGAGTTGAGAATTTATAAACAAATCGAGTAACAAAGGCCAGGCACGGAAAGTTTTGTTAAAACCCTATCCTAGATATCTGAAGATACGAGAAGCAAATAATGTAAAAACGCATGAGTGAATTCTATTTATTCATTTAAGATTCCTACATACCTACTTTGCTGGCAGTCGCGCTAGCGGGAAAGCCGTCAATAAATTCAGTGGCATGGATATTGGGTGATGGTAATTGTTTTCGTCATCATCAGCCTATTAACCGGCCCCTGGCCTTGCAATTAGATGGAATAGGTAGAAAGGGTCATGATCACGCAGATGCAGCCGAGACCAACATCTTAGCGTGCCTTCCGAATAACGGAGGAGCACGAGAATTTAAAAAAAAAAATTTGTTCTCCTATCATATTACTGGCCTCTGCGAAAGTTGTTTGACATCTATGATTGTATTCCGAAAACGTAAGCTACCGCACCTTTGGGTACCATAATGATAGTTAATAATAAAATTGTCTTAAACATAAACAGAATTTTAAACAACGAATGACCTGTGTTCTTAGTAAGAAGATAAGTATTAAGTCTTATTAATAAACTATTTTAGATGACATCTTTTAAGAGAAAGACAATATTAACAATATACTTAGTTTCTAATTAAGTATGATAAATTTTACTGAAGTATGATATGTTGTGTTTCAGGTAAAAAAATTTCAAACAAAACTTTTTAATGATCACTAAAACATTAGATAAAATTATAATTTAACTCGAGTATCTTTAGAACTTTAACACAAAATAAAAAAAATACGTATATAAGACTAACGAAAAGTTAAACCTCATAAAAATATAACCTAGCTTAATCAAAAACAGCATTTGAATTTGAATAGTGCTGTACAACTTTGTGTCAGTTTTGCATGTTGATAATGCCCAGTAGCATTAGGTATCGTCTGTGAAAAACCCACTACGTTTGCAGCAGGCAGTCACAAAGCCAGCCAGCATGCAAAAAATCCTTATTGAAGTATTTTGGACCACGCTACTACCCTGTTATCGACACTGCAGGCACTGCAAATTTCAGTCACCATAAGCCGAATCACGTTCAAACAAGTCTCATATTGGCTAGAAAGCTTTGACTGATCGATCTGAACACAGCTAATCGCATTTTTTTTTTCAACAGTAAAATGAACTGTTTTATACTTTCATGGTCACTAACATTAGAGTTATTAACGGGATTGTTACCATGTACCTTGTTTTTTATGAGTCTCCGATGTTTCGGCACTGTTGCAAGCGCCATGATCACGAAGTAACTCATAAAAGACATCGGAGACTCATAAAAAACAAGGTACATGGTAACAATACCGTTGATAGCTATAAAATTAAATAAACATTCTTTCTAGACAATATTATTGTCCTTATTAACATCAGTATTACTCGAGAGTTTAAAGCGAGTAAAAAGCAACGTGGGGACCGCAATACTCACAACAGTAAAATAACACTGTGATGTTGTGTTTCTGTCGGTGAGTAGGTTCCAGGGCTCCACAGGGTAGGAGATGGAGTTAGGGTAGGCAACTGCACAAGTTATATTTTTTGTATCGCAAGCGTTTATAGGCTATGGTGGCGGCTTACCATCACGCCATACACTTGAACTACGAAACTACGAAAAAAAACTTGAAGGCTCGTATATAGGACGAGACTCGTTGATTTTTACTCACCTTAGAGTAAAATTATCTAGTACCTAACTATAGAGTAGTGAATACGAACCATTATGTTTTCCAATTCCTAGGAGTCAGACGGTCAAGTTCTTAAGGCTTCTGTGACTTTAGAATTCTGTCGAGACCGATCGATTGTCCCAACTGCATTAACATACTTTGAAACCTTCAATACCCGTAGGACCAGAGTCGCGGTGTATTTCACGTCCTCCCTACCCTGGGGCATTTACATTCATAAAACCTGAGTTTTAACTTGAAACAAGAAGTGGGAATATTAATAGGAGATAGCACAGTTGAGATTTGTATTTTGTTTATTATAAAAGATTTGATCACAACATGTGTTCTAGAGAACGCAAACTCAAATAATGCCTATTTACTCTGACCTTTAAGATCCCTTTATTATATGAATCGGAGAATACAGTACCTTCCTAAAGATATATTAATTATATCTTCAATATTTCTTTGTTAGTATATTGATTAGTTTTAGTTATCCAATGTAGAGGTTTTTCTTTTGGCCTTTATAATAAATTTTGAAGTTGATACAAATCGGCCCTGGATTAAACCAAATTCATCCTCACCGAACGGTTTATTCCAGATAAATTTGAAGTCTTGGAAAATAAATTAAAGTAATAATATTTCATTAACTCTTTCATATTATATTCCATCATAAAACCCTTTCGGTGTTAGTAATTGACAATAGTGTTTGTTTTCCTATTTTAGTGGTTAAGGACGTCTGAAAAACGGGTTGGGGCAATGAATGTTACCTCAATGAGAGAAGGATTTTTCAAAAACATAAAAATAAAAATGAATTGAAAAGAAAGCATAAGTAAAATAAAATAAAGTGCTTTAAATGGGTGGGGAAATATATAAAATAAAACAAATAAATGCGTGTATACAATAAATCATACAGAAATATTTGCTTTATACGTAAATTAATGATGATTGAATAAATAATATACATTGTCTTGACTGTTTACCGGATATAGAATCAGGAACCTGTTTGGAACACCGGCACCGGCCTGAATGGTCACGAAATACAGGCCATGTACTGGTTTATGTCTGGTATAAAACTCATACAAATAGGACACAAACAATTTCAGATTCGATGATTATTTGCCATAAGGAAAATAAATACCAGAGACCATCCAAATAGCAACCTACCAGCGGCAGCAGTCTTTTGGAGCCAGATTCTTCGAGAGTTATAACTATTAAAATGAGATTTAAATATCAGTACTTTCATAATAAACAACGAACGTAGAGTCCTATTAATATTCTAATACACTCGAGAGCAACGAATCCGGATCACTTAAAGAATCGTAAAAATCTCGCAAACTTAGAATGCTAGCTTAATGAAATAAATTCAAATTAATAGACAATTAATGAAGATATTGAAACTTATTAGTTATTGTAAAGCAATATCATAAAAAATAAAATTTGAAAAAGGAAGACTTTCGAAGATGGAACTAAGAAATTACTGCATTTTTTTTGCTTTTGTTTCTAATCTGTCATTTATTATTGATATAAACCATATCGATAGTGTTCCATATTAATTATTCAAGCTGTATTCATGTTGCTTATACCTGACGAATGCACCAGAATTCTCACAATGCTGGAAACCTTCCGAAGTCAGCGTGATACAAAATTCAAAATTCAATATCGTTTATTCAGTCTAGGCTGTTACAAGCACTTGTGAATGTCGAAAAGCTACGCCATCGGTTCGCAAAACTACGGCGGGAGACCTTGTACTGAGAAGAACCGGCAAGAAACTCAGCAAGGGCTGCTTTTTTCTCCCTGTTTTATTTCATACAGTGTCGTCCAATTGAAAGTTGACATCAAACTTGCAAACATGTGTTGAGGTCAACTTCCATCACATAATGTCAAATATGTAACAATCAATGAATTTACTAACAATAAGTGCAAAGATAAGTCCCAAAATAGCAAGAAACAATTTTCAAAATAAAATGAACAAGTATATGAAAGGGAGTAAGTGCAGGGTTCTCTTCAAAACTCTTTCTATAGCTGGGAGCCTTAGTTTTAATATAACTTTTGAAAAATTATCTACAAGTAAAATTACAACCAGGCCGTTTTATCATTCAAATATTGATTGACAGTATAATATCCTTTCTTAAGTAAACAATTCTTAATGTGTATTTTAAATTTATGAGGAGGCAAATCAAGGATATCAATAGGAATCTTATTATAGAAATGTATACCTTGACCCATAAATGATTTATGAACCTTCTGTAACCTGTAATTTGGTATCTTGAGTTTATTTTTATTCCTTGTATTAAAAGAATGTATGTCACTGTATTTTAGATAATAGTTAATATTGCTTCGAACAAAAAGTATGCAATTATAAATGAATTGAGAAGCAACAGTCAAAATCCCGATTTCTTTAAATTTTTCTCTAAGAGATGTTTTAGAACTAAGTTGATAAATAGCCCTTATAGCTCTTTTTTGCAAGATAAATATAGTTTCAATATCGGCTGCTGATCCCCAGAGAATAATACCATAGGATACAATACTATGAAAGTAACTAAAGTATACAGTTCTAGCAGTAGCTACATCAGTAAGTTGTCTTATTTTACGTATGGCATAGGCTGCTGAACTAAGTTTACCAGCTAGCAGAGAAATATGAGGATACCATTGCAATTTCGAGTCTATGGTTATACTTAAGAATATCGTTGACTCAACTAAATCTAGGTTTTCATTGTTTAGTTTAATTCTAATGGTTTCGCTTCTAACATTAGGTAAAGTGAATTTAATGCATTTGGTTTTATTTGCATTTAATTTTAAGTTATTTACATTAAACCAGTGCAATACTTGTGAGAGCATTATTTACATCGTCAAAGTTATTCTTGTATCGGTCAACCTTAAATAATAAAGAAGTATCATCAGCAAACAATACGATCTCACACAATTTTTCCACAAAAAATGGCAAATCGTTTATGTACAATAAAAATAGAAACGGACCTAAAATCGATCCCTGGGGAACGCCCATTTTCACATAAGATCCAGATGACTTAACACCATTTACCTCTACAGTTTGAACTCTGGAACTGAGATACGATAGTAGCAAGTTTTGGGCTGCGCCTTTGATTCCATAGTGATTTAATTTTAACATCAGCGTCTGGTGCTCAACGCAGTCAAACGCCTTGGATAAGTCACAGAATACCCCAAGAACATTCTGCGACTTCTCCCAGGCTTCCATTATATGTCTTATAAGTGCAACACCCGCATCCGTTGTTGATCTACCCCTAGTAAAGCCAAATTGATTATTATGTAACAGTTTGTTCAAACTGACATGCGATAATAATTGATCTAAAATAATTTTTTCGAAAATTTTACTTAATACCGGTAATATTGATATAGGTCTGTAATTACCGGGATCATCTCTTATGCCGTTTTTGAAGAGAGGGATAACTTTACTATATTTCATAAGGTCTGGAAAATCACCTTGATCAATACACTTATTGAATATATCTGCAAGATAAGGAGCGATAACCGTTATTATACTTTTAGTAATTTTAATAGACATTCCAAACAAATCACACGTATTTTTCTTTTTAAGTGAGTTAAAGCATTTTATAATATCCATAAAATCAACATGTTTAAACGTAAACAGGTTATTACACCGAGGCACACACGTCTCTAGCAAACTCTTAGCACCCGCTGGCGTCGAATTCAAATTAGAAGTAGTAATTAATGGTATATTAACGAAATATTCATTAAAAGTATTGGCAATCTGTTCTTTTGTTTTAATTTGAATATTATCTACTTTAAGTGCGATCCCATCATCGAGGGTTCTTTCTTTACCAGTTTCTCTATTAATAACATTCCATGTCGTTTTAATTTTATTATTAGATTTTATGATTTTATTTTTTATGTAATTGGATTTGGCTGTTGCACATACACTTTTGAATGTTTTTGAGTACCTTTTAACATAATCAATGAAACCCTGAGAGTGATTGTACTTCCTTAAGTAGTACAAATCATAAAGTTTATTTCTGCTCTTATAAATACCAGACGTAGCCCAGTCACAGAAGTTCAACTTTTGAGTTAATTTCAAAGTTTTAAGCGGAAAAGCCTTATCGAATTCTTTCTTAACCAAAGTGAACATATTGCCTTAAAGAATATTAGGATCCTCATGTGTCCATGGCATTAGAAACATTTTATCATCAATATTGTTTTGAAAATTTTCTAAACGTTTATTTGTTACTGGTCTTAATTCAATGAATTTGGGCTTAGTAGTGTCATTTGTATTATATGTTATTTTTAAGCCGTAATGATCTGATGTGATACAATTAATAATTGATTTACTAACTGGATTATAATCAGTAAATATATTATCCAAACAAGTAGCTGAATGAGATGTTACCCTAGTAGGCTCAAAAAATTGATGTACCAAATTAAAACATTTGAATAGTGATGTTAGGCGAATTGACATTGAATTATTTTCAAGAATGTTAATATTGAAGTCACCAACTACAATCAAAAACTTATTTTTAGACTTTAACTTTTTTAGAACATTCTCCATCACTGATTCAAAAACACTAATGTTGCCTAGAGGGGGTCTGTATACACATTATAATAAATTCACTGAATTCAACACAGGATAGCTCAATAATACGTTCTACTGAGAGGCCAACTATGTCCTTCCTATCCCTAGTTTTTATATTTTTATTTACAAAAATTAATGTGCCACCGTGTATAGCTGCAGTACGAACATATGCACTTATCATTTGAAAATTGTTTATGCTAAAAGACACCTCAGAAGACTTAAGCCAGTGTTCAGATAAACAGATAACATGAATATCCTGGCTCTTTGCAAATAGTTCTAATTCTAAATCTTTGCCAGCCAACCCTTGAATATTCTGATAAATAATATTAATTTTGTTGGATTTGGCTGTTGTCGTACCCCTCAGTTTAAATTTGAGTTGGTCACCCTATTTTCTAAATTAATAATTTTATTAGTGCTGACACTAAAACAATCCAGTTGCATAGACTTTGTTATACCATGTATAACTGAGTTTTGTATATTAAAAGCTAACAAAGTAGCTATCTGAGTCTTATATTTTTTTGCAAGATACATAGTATCTGTGGTCAACTTAAATTTACTAATATATTTATTTATATCAAAATATAAAAAATTGTCACTATGACTATTTAATAAATTATAAATTATTAAATTCAAATTAAAGATGCGCTTGTTTTGTTCCCTAGTTAAATTTTCTGCATATGGGAAAGCGCTTATTATTATTTTACACTTGCACCTAGATTGATAGTTAAGTAGCACCTCTATATTTCTATACATATCTCTTGCTCTTATTTTAGAGCTGTCACCACACATAATAACTATGTTTGTCAAACTGTCCGCATCATACTGATTCAGTTCACTTATAATGTCATTTATTGATTTACCTGGCATACATATATTAGTAATTCTTTCATTACAATAATTCCTTAACATTAATCCAAAGCCGCATCCTAACTTATCCGAGAACATAATTGTTTTACTTCTAGTTGTGTTCTCAGATAGCACTGGTTTGAAAGGAGAGGTACTATATGTAGTGCAGATTGACCTTACAGGGGAGTTGTTATATGTTTTGCAAGTTGACCCAGAACAGACAGATGAACCACCAAAATTTTTAACTGTTTGAGAATTATTATTATTATTAACAACCTCTATAATTTCAGATGATGTTGATTGCAAGGAAGATTGATTTAAAGAACTACTTAATTGATTTTTTACTAAAGACTCATAACGTTCTGCATTGTAGTTGCATAGTTCAACTAATTCTGAAGCTGATTTTATATGCTCACTTATTTGTTTTTGTGCATTTGAATATTTGTTAGATAATGTTTCTAGTGACTCATGTAAATATTGAATCTCTATATGTAATTTCTTTGTATCACTGTCGTACACCTGCCTACTCTCAGTCAACTTTGAACTATATATATCTATAGAATCAATAAGGTCCATTCTTTCCTTCCTTAATGCTATATTTTTATGAAAACAATTATTTCTTTTAATTAACTTTCCTGTTCTTTTTATAAATTTACTAATGCGAATATACTTTTTTAGTTTTTTCTTGCCAGTTACACAGTTTTGTACAGCAGTGTTCTCATAAACAATAGGCTGTTGATATTGTGTCAAGGGCGCTCCGGGAGATGCCATTAATTCCTCAAAAACGCTCTGTGTTCAAAAAGGCTCTGTGTACAGCCAGGACTATCGGTGTATCGCCGTCAACAGTACAAAGAGTTCTCGGACGTTACGAGGAAACTGGCTCTAACCTACGCAGACCAGGAACAGGCAGAACCAGGTATACCACAGCACGAGAAGATCGATACTTGGTGAACACCATGCTTCAAAATCGCTTTCTCACAGGAACTAAAATTACAAATCAGTATCGACGCCTCGGAAGAAGTAACCCAAGCGCATGGAAAGTAAGGCTATAATTTCCTGAAGCTATCTTGAAACTACTTAGACCTGCAAACGGCCCTAAACTGGAGCGTGGGCATCGTATTTCAAGACTAAAACTAAATTGATTGGTCAAAAGTTATGTTCTCCGACGAATTAAAATTTATGCTCTACAAGCACAATGACAGGTTAGATTGTGAATGACTTCATTCAAGAGATGAACATCACATCGTATCGAATGGCCAGCACGCAGCCTGGATATCAACCCGATCGAGCATGCTTGGGATGAGCTAGGGAAATGCGTAAAACAACGAAACCCTCCCCCAATTACGCTACGTGAGCTCAAAATTGCTCTCACAGAGGAATGAGAGAATAATACCCAAAATCGTGTAAAAAAAAACTTGGTGTACCGCCTGCCAGACCAGGTAAACGCAGTAATGGAATCACGAGGAGGCAATGCGAAGTATTAAAATTCAAGAAAATCGTAATATTTTTTAAAAATGGCATGTTTCCTATTTTTGTTTTAAGGCGAGATCAGCAGTTTTTTTCTTTATGGATTTATTTGTAAATAAAAATGTGGTGACTCATTTAATTGTCTATTAAATACAATTAATTTCATTAAGCTAGCATTCTTAGTTTGAGAGATTTAGATTTAGGATTCTTTATGTGACCCGGATTCATTGCTTTCGAGTGTACAATGGATTTAATTACACAGTATTTTTGAGATTAATAACTAAACGATCACGTTTTATATTATTCAGACAACGATATGTAGACATTAAATCACCTTATTTATCTCAGATAGATACATAGGCCAGGATATCATAAGGCTAGGTACATAAGGGCCCTATGCGCCTATTCTTATAAGATAGTACCATAGGTCTTATTTACTCATTATAGATAAGCCCACAGGGTACTAAAGATCCTTTACAGATGGTTCAGCGACCAGGATAGTCACGTAGCACCTGGATGTACTAATTTTAGATTAAACTTTGATTTTACTTATCCATCTCAGGTGGTGCTGTGACCAGGATACTGGCACGATAAACATTGTAGACATGTACAAGACGCTAACTATCCATCTGAAATTTACCTTAACATCGCCTTAGTAAGATCATGTCCGAGATATACATAAATAATGTTTTAATAGTTTAAAAAAGGGGAGGTTCTCAATTTGAACAAATGCATATAAGATTTAAATCAACATGATGTAAAGTAGTCAAGTCCAAATAAAATTAAATCAGTATGCAGTGCAAAACACTCGCGTCGAACGTTTATTGGATACTATCATAAACAGTAAATAAACGATTTTATGCTCGGATAACTATGTTAATGGTGTAGCCTATATCAACAAAAACATAAGCGTCGTGTTGCTCTCCCATGGAAATTATACTGCACCATTCAGTTTCCAGAAACTTGGATGTGTTTGTTACATGGTACATTGTTATCACTTAGCTGTTTATTTGTAGATTGATCAACTTCTAAAATGGCTTTCGATTCCGTTGCGGGAATAAGCAGATGTTGAGATGTTGTGATTTTATTATAAAAATAACATTATGCAATACCTTTATACCTATCTAACTTTATATATCTAATTACTTGATTTTTCCTGTATTAATTAATCTTCAAATAATTCAATCTTTATAAAAAATATGACACAGTAAACTTCTACAAAAAAGTTTCCAATATATTGGAATTTATATATCCATCCAAAAAACGCCTTTTTTATTGTATTAATTAGGAAACTCAACAGCTTTTTTTTATAAATTACATCCTTGAGTAAACTTATTTAAAAAACTAAGTAACTAAGTAACCAATTGCAGAGTTCCATGAATTGTAAGAATAATCTAGGAAACAAAAAAAAGAATTATTTTCTTAAAAACACAAAATTGCAAAATAACAAAATCTGAGTAAGTTCTTATTATTGAGCTTGTGAAAAATAACGTTAAGTCAGGTAAAATCAATAATATGGGTATATAATAGAGCGAAGTACCAATCACTGATCAATTACAACATTTCATAAAGCCTACTAAACACCTTCAACTTATTTATTGGGGTCATCAAGAGAGGTTACTACAGAACCTGTCCAGTTTCACATTTCATTTGCTGAAACTTTGATTAAATACAATTGACATCATGGACCAAATTTAATTAACATTGCGAGGAATATGCGGGGTTTGTGTTGTGAAAACACCAATAATTCAATAGCTCGTGCTCATAAACATAGCTTAAAACATTGTAATTTTCTACGACTTTCGGTAGAAAATTCCAATCTTTTTTAATTGCCAATTTCGTTTTCGCGGTCGCGATGGTGCTCTCAGCGAACAGACGCGCCCAATAAAAGTCTCTTAAGACCACAATTTTTTCTTCCGCCCTTATTAAACTAGGTACAAAAAGATACTGTTAAACTATCTATCGTTTGTTTTGTCCGTTTCTTCGTGCAAATAGCTGTTTGTTTATGCAACGTGCCGGGTATTTTTCCAGTAACTTTCGAATTCCATTTTTAATGAGCCCAATAATTTTAAGACTGGTGGCAATTTTTTATCTGATTGCGTAGTCTGTTTTAAGATATTATAGTAGATATATTATAGTGTTTTGGGTGTATTTAAAAAAACATTACTTGATAGAGAATATAATAAAACAGATTTATATCAAGCTTTTTCAGATGCTAAAGAATTGACAACTTGGTATCATCCCAGATCTAAGATAGTATATTATTTAATTGTTATATTTTTAAATCATTACATAAGATAAGTTTATGTATTGATTTGACATACATTTGTATTATTGACGACCTCCGTGGCCGAGTGGTTTGTACGCCGGGTTTCGCCGGTGGGAGCAGATGTTTATGTGATGAATACGAGCATTTCTACTCCAGTCATGGATGTTTAATATTATGTATTTCTATATACTTATATAGGTACAGTATATGTATTCTATCCGTTACCCTAACATCCTATAACCCTAGCCTTACAGTGCTTACTTTGGGCCTAGGCTAATTTGTGCGAGTGTAGGAAATATTTATTATTATTCTTTATGTAATTGAACCATAAATTTGATTTTTGTAGAATGTATTTTGAAGTTATAAAGGTACTGATATTGTATTGTCTTTATTTTCAGGTAAGTTCGAGTCATTAAAACATACTTAATATTTTCATCCATTTCTTGCGAAGGTGAAAGAACATCAAATCAGCAGAGAGAGAACAGTAAGTTATTGAGATTACCCATAAAACTACCAAAGTGCAATTAACATGCATTTAGCCACTCACATTAAGTTTGTAAAGGGAATTTGGTTATTCTTTACCATAGAAATAAATTTGATTATTGTCCATTTAGCAATTGTCTGACCTTTTTGGTTAAAAAAGTTCTTGCCGACCAACATGAATAAATACATTATGTTCAATGCAAAATCTTATCGTTTAAGACATAATAATGAAGTGCCACGCCGATAATTATGCAAATTTCGGTCTGTAGAATAGCAGATTAATACTTAATTTCTCTGTTCTATTCCGCATAAATTTTCCAAAATATATTCGTGGCAGACCCATTGTTGAATGAGAAACGGTATAATTTCACGAGAACCGTTTTAGTTTTAAACAAAATATCTAAAATAGGTTGGTGTTTGGCAACAGTCTTATTTACATCTAATTTTGGTTACGTTTTAAACTTTCCCGTGAATATTAAAATTTGTTTATTGATTTGTAGTTTCAGGAGCGCCTGTGATTCGCATAACTTTTATTATGAGAACAATTTCTCAACGTTTGCACGATATGTTTATTTAGTTATCCTTTATTAAACTAGTTGACCCCGCGAACTAAATGCCGCCATATTATTTTTGTGTACCTATCGAAATTTCTGATTGACTTGTTTGACGGTTTTACTACTTACGAGTACGCCTGCTATCGAAATATTCTCAATATATTGAAGATCCCCCCCCCCCCCCCAGTCTTTTGTCTCATTTTATCAACAACTTTTCATAGAATGATATTTAAAAAAAAATCTTATATACAAACTCTGTCCTGATAACAAAAAACCACCGAGGGTTCCGTACAAACCTGATTTTTCAAAAATATTTTTTATAATATGATGTTCCTAAAAATTTACGGTTTTTGCAATTTTTTCCTTTATCTGTACTATAAGACGTTACTTCGTACCAAATTTCAAGATTCTAAGTCACGGGAAGTACCCTGTAGGTTTTGATTCCCGTGCGAGTTTCGAAAATTTGCGGAAATTTGTGGCATAAACGGCTGTATCTTTTGATTGCTTTGGCTTAGAAGTTTGATTTTTTCACAGCTCTAAGGGACAGTAGACCTGAGTATCAGATATGAATTTCAGTATGATACCTTTACGCGTTCCTGATAAAAACAGTCTTGACAGACGGACGGACGGACGGTCGGACAACAAAGTGATCCTATAAGCGTTCCATTTTTTCCTTTTGAGGTACGGAACCCTAAAAAAAGGATTATCAAATTTTGTGCAATCTTCTGAAAGTTATGTGCGTATATTCATTTAGATGATTCATTTTTATTTATATAGATACTGATTTTATAATATGAATACCTACTGAATATAAAGGACAGAACTGACCAGTTAAATTATTATTAGAACAGATACAACGCTGCACCAAGTAACTTAGTTACACTTCTGTGGTAACTCTTGAAACCGTTAACTTTAAAGAATTAAACTCAGTAATCGCACTTTGAAAGGAAGTACGATGTCGTAAGTTCATGAAAAAAACTCAGTAAAGATTTGCCGGGTGAATTTAAGAAATGATTAGCTGGAGCTTTTGCGGTCTTCACAAACTTCTTATATAAATCTGCAACAGTAAAAGTTAAGAATACTTACACCATACAATACGTCTTGTATCGATAAATAATATGAATCTTCATAATTTGTTTTAATTAAATATATGAAATAATGATAAATTATGAAGTGCCCATTTGTTTTGAATTATTAATTACATGAAATAAGTGAATCCGGGTTCGTGTTCTTATGACTGTTACAGTTCAAAAAGCTGTTTTGTTTCAGTTCGTAAAAGCAAAAATAAAAGAGTGCTTTGGCAATTTCGCCGATATAATAGGAGGTAAACACGTAATGTTTATTTATTTTATCCTTTCCGCAAATAAGCTATGACAAAAGCCCTTGACGAGACACAATTTGTCGTGGTCGTGCCACATCAGTTGCCGGCATCCAATTACTGTCAATTTTCAATGGTAACGTTACATTCGCCTTTATTATTTTAACTCATCAATTTATTTCAAATTAAGCTCTCTCGTCATGAATAAATCTGAGATGTATTATTTATTTCTTTTGTTTACACGCATGCTAATTATTTGATAAAATTACCCTTCTAAGGGTTATAAAGTGTGTTTAATTTATGTTTACATTATTCTTACCGTTTTAGATCCATAATAAGCTCCGTGAAGTTTAGATAATGCAATTAAAGTTCAGTCTTGCGACTACGGAGCCTGTGATGGATTCGAAACTTCAAGTTTAATGGCCTGCGCAGACGATAGTCTTTTGTCCGCGGACTTTTTTGGCCGCCAAAATAGATTGCTTACAATCTGTATCGAAAACTCACACAAGAAATTAAAAGCCCCGCGTACAAAAAGTGTAGATAATTTTAATAAATAAAATATTGTAGATATTTCTTATTTGTTATTTCCACATGGCAATGAAAAATATATAGACGACCTATGAGCTGAAACTTTGGACGAAGAATCTCGTTAATGGCTGAACCTGTAGATTTGTAATACGAGTAGATATGACATCTCGTACTCTCTCTGTAGGATTTATTTGGTAAAATATAAACTCTATATTGAGTTAAATCAATAATGGAACAAGTTTTTATATTGTCTATATTCTTAGAATACTTTAATTGTTTCTATTGTACTGATTTACAGTGGTGTAGATAAATATTAACCTCAACAGAAATCATATTTTACGACATTGTTAAATATATAATTTTATTTGGTTGTGTCCTATATAAGACTGGGGCCATACTTCGATATGTCAATATACATATTTTAGTTAGACTTCAGTTCATGACGTCACTTTCATTGCGAAAGTAATAGGTTCAGAATAATTAACAAACTACTATAGGATAGATAAGACAAGACGTTATTTTGATATTTGTCGTCTTTGTGTAATTATAAAGTAAAATAAAACAAAACAACATAAGATCGAAATAAAATCACATAATATATTCACAATTAGGTGTGAACTGAAAATAAAAGGGATAAATACCTTCCTGTATCGTCATATTAAGATTATTCTCACATAGGACTCAATTTCACCTGTCCCTTTCGCTTGACTCTCTACTAATTTTAATACAAACCCCGAGGCCTTTAGTTCAGATGTCAAGTTTGTCATGCTTCAAAATACACGAACAAACCTTAACACCTACTGCAGAAAGTTCAATTTGAAAGGTGTTATGTGTTTCCATGAAAGGTCCGAATTGCACAGGTGTTGTGGTTGAAAGCTATTTAAAGTTATGGACGGTGCTTGACGCAATATATGTGACAGTTGTTTTGCATTTATGCTCAAGTTAGTTTCTATTTCAAACAACTACGGAAATGACTAAAGTGTGAATATTATGTATAGTATGCTGAGAAATTGGCTTTGCTATTAAAATATTTATTTGAAGTACATAATTACTGTTTAAGATGAAGTTACTGTAAATTAAAATCGTGTTCAACGCAAATGCAAAATCCGACTCCATATTGAAGGGAAAAAACTTGCCAAGTGCAAGACGGAATCGCGGACGAAGGGTTCCGTAGCATTACCTATACAACATTATATTATAATATCGAGCAAGAACGGCAAAAATTAGTTGTATGGGAGCGCCCTCAATATTTATGTCATTCTGTTTTGAGTATTTCTTGTTATAGCGGCAACAGAAATACATCGTCTGTGAAAACTTCAACTGTCTAGCTATCGCGGTGAATGAGATAAAGCTTGGTGATAGACAGGTAAACATACGGACAGTGGAGTCTAAGTAATAGCGTTCCGTTTTTACCTTATCGGTATATAACCCTAAAAATACTAGGTATTTCTAAATTGCTTACGAGATCTTGGCGCCAGAAACCAATTCCAAACTCTGAAGCAATATTTACTAAGGAGGTGAGCGTAGGCACCGGGAGAAATCTTATCCATACTTATTTATCGCTTTCGATAGTATTGAAGGGGACAATTACCGAGGACCCGAGCTGCCTACTGCAATTTAGCAAATTGCTGATTTTACTTTTGCCGATGGCGAGACGATTTGAATTGCATGTCGTTAAGTGTTCGGAGTGCGTCTTCACTTCACCCGACGACGTGACCTTGTTGGATTTTCATTAGCGAAAGTTAACGTCTCACGTCGTGTCGTGAACTTTGAAACTTCAAATGGTAGAAACCAATCGATTTTCGTGTTTCTCTGCTACATATCCTTTACATAATATTTTTAAACAAATAAAGAAAAACGCATTCGTATGATTTTAATGAGTTATTCGGGGTGTGTTATTGTGGGTACGAAGATAGAACAAACAACAATACTCTCTCATAGGTATTTATTAGATACATCAACCTGATGCCAGGGTTTTTAATGAATCTGGTCCCACCTTCCAATAGCTATGTGTGTTACATCGTTGGACAGGTATTTTTGAGGTGAATAGAAGTTACTGCAGCGCCAAATTCCAATTCTTACTCTGTTCTGAGTTATGCTTAATTTAACATAGTAACATAAGATTCAAAATCAACGTTTATCAATGTTAATATTGACAAAAATGCTTTTTTGACAAATTAATTTTTTTTTTGTCAAAAAAACATTTGTCAACGTTAGCAAAAAAATGGAAAAAAACTAAATGTTTTTTTATTTACCTATATAACAAAAGCAACATCAAATATTTCTTAGTTTTTTAGGACTGGGCTGCTTCGTTCCATGAGTTCCCTCTCCCTTAGCCTGCTCCTGTTTGGCGAAGCGTACGGCGGTATTTTTTTTTGTATAACTCTTTTGTACACATTTGTTTCATTTTTATTTAGTATTTGTTGCATGTGTAATATTGTCTTCTATTGAGTACGCAACCCAAGGAGACCCGAGGTGGACTCGTGATGCCGCCATGGGAGTTGCATGGGTTTATTAATAGAAGGGAAAGAGTAGGGTACGGTACAGAGAGAGAACCAAGAAAGACGGGAGAAGAAGAGTAAAAAAGAAAGGAAAATCACAAGCGGGAAAACAGATAGATGGACACTAAGGCTTGAAATTGTACAGCACAATCACACCTATTACACAATGTATCATAATTAATAGATAAGATCATATAATTATACAACATACAGGTGGGTACAAATAAATAAAACAAAAATGACGAGTTGAGATTAAGCCATCTTTTGAAAAAAATATACAAAAAGTCTTATAATTATCTACTTATTAATGTTGCTATATTATAATTAGGAAAAAAAATATTTAAAAGAATAATATAATTATACAGCGCGTCCCGCGGGTTTGTCATACGGAGGGAAAGTATTTTAAATATTAAAGATAGGATATTTTACTGAGAGAAGATATCATTTTATTTTTAATAATAAGAAGAATGGAATTCACGGTTTTAAAAAAATCGCCTACCAAAACCGGGAATCAAACTCGTGAAATGTGAAACAAAAAAACACATGTATTTTATGATAACCTTCGAAAGGTTAAATCATGAGGATTATTTTTTTCTAAATTACAAAGCATTTTAAGTGAAAGAAAAATCACGAAATTTGTATATATCATTAATAAATAACATGGACAATTTTTTCACCTAAACGCTTCAAATGAAACAATTTTATTCAAAATAAATATAATAGGAAATGTCAAAATACAAAATTAAAGTTAGATTAGCTTACACATAATTATTTATAATTAGTATTAAGTTCTTACTTAACATACTAATAAGGTTATAAGGAATGTGTCTGATTACAAAAAAAATATAGTTATTATTTTTACATTAAGAAACATTGAAAAAACACTTCTGGTTAATTAACCGTTATTAGTGCAAAATTGCAGCATCTAAATTATCCCAATGGAGGGATAATAAGCAAATAGTTAACAAAAGTTCATACCAATTATGTAAAATTGCATATTGTCTTGTTCGATTAGGAGTTACAAGCACGCAAGTGTTAGTCATTTTTCATAAAGCGAAGTAGACGACCATGCATATTTGATGGAGCGTGGCAATGATCTAAGTACGTACCTGCCAGCTTGCTAAGCAACCACCAGGCATTCATGTAATTCAATTTGTTTATTTTGACTCTTGTCAGTTCCCGTTTAAAGCTCAATTTGAATGTGACTCCGCACTTGTTAATTTTGTAGACGGTACAGTGGAATGCTCAGTGTATATGTCAAGGGCGACCGGACTCACTGCATCAACGCACAGGTTTTATTGCATTGAGGAGGTACCTACGTTTAAAATTGGAATCGACCAAGTTCCATTACAGCCGCTGATTGCCCGCCAAATTCGCTTTAGTCACGAACTGAGTCCAGGCAGCTTTAGCGGCTTTTTTTCACAATGTTTGATTTGAACTCTTCAATGTCTTACTCGGTCTTACTACAAAAAGTCGGTTGGGTAATAAAGAAGTGGTTGAGGTGAAAAAACTCTCTTATAACATTTTATTGGCCACAATTAGAGGTATCCATTTAATTTCATGTATGTTAAAGTGAAATGATGTCATATGATGCCACTATAATCACAAGGAAACCAACAAACAACAGTATCAAATATAATTCATTGATAATAATAATTTGTCATAACGTAAGGTATATTAAACTTAATAAACCTACCAAGTTTAGAAAATTTTCTACGACTATCGTCCATTTGCGTTTGTCTTTGTACTTAGTTAACCAAAAGAACTTCGCAAAATTGAGAAGTATTTTAAGATTTATTTTATTTTTTTTTTTTTAAGTTTTATTGTTCTAGTATGTATATTTTACTTATATATAGTGTAATGTAATTAGATAGAGACTTATTTGTTTATAGCTAGTGTATTTTATAGTTTTATGATGTGAAATTGATTATATTTAATATCAGGTTATGGGCCAAACAAAGCTAATGAATGTGATGTAATCAGAGTAATGAACATATGTTATTGCTTCCGAATTAACATTTTATTAAGTTTAAAGATTATTTCGGTTTCGTGACGTGATCTTTAGGTAAATGGTTAACACGTCCAGTCTGTGATAGTGGAAGTTAAGCAACTCTGCCAGTCACCGGATATACTATGTAGAATGGGTGATCAAAATTTACTACCTCGTGCTTCTCTGTGTCCCGGCACACACCATTGAAACAGACTGTATTTGCAGTCATTTTGACCGACGAGGTGGCCCATTTTCCCAATTTTGCCCTTGGTTATGACAAAAGGTGCTTTGTAAAAACTAAAACTTCTTTAATCGTACGAAATTGGACACCTGAAAAGATCTCATTTGCTATAACAGTTGAATTAATAGTGGAATCCACGCAAAGAGTCATTCTAGAATTTTAGAAGTCTAAACGCCAAATTCTGTGTTACCATGAGTAAGTATTATCCACGATATAGACAAAATGTTTGTTGCTCTCCAAGATAATAACAAACATTTTCAGAACAGTTTTCGCTTACTTAAAAGACGGAGATGTTGCGGCAACCTTAATGCTCTGATGTTGCAACCAGATAGCTGTGCAGATAGCTCCCAGAAGCACTGCAGTTACAGTACGTTGGTAGCTAGAACTACAATAACAAATATTACAGTTAACAGTTATTTACATTACAGCATCGCATACATGTATTCGTAAACTAAGTATGTATAGTCTTGATTTAATTTGGTGCTTCAATTTTACAGGAGGAAATTAATGTAATTAAGTTCCTCCTATAAAATTTAATCATCTCATTGTTATACATATAAACATACTCGTATATTCAACCTAATCCTATCTTCATCCTGTAAACCTAAAGCCTTATCTTGGGGGCTTTGTTTTATAAAAAAATGTTTGAGCGAAGCGATGGGTGGTTTATGCGTCATGCTCATGAACGGGTGCTGCCAGCGAAGATGAGTCTGCTCTTGCTTTTAACTATTTATCTTTATAATGAAAATATAACTAGAAAAAATTCCACACGGACCAGGCAGCAGACGGGACTCGAACCCGCACCCTTCGCAATCCGGGCGAAAGCACTGACCAATTTTGCTACCGCGGCCCTCACGGACCGCGTCGAAATTCCTCTAGTCATTCTTAAGCTGCAAGGCAGCGCCATCTCTTCGCATTATAGGTAAACCACAATGTCAAATGAATACTTTTACAAGTATTAAACATTTGAAAGAAGAAATAGCAATTATAGTTATAATTTAAAATTTTAAAGCATGTAACTGCTTGATGTTTAAATCTAATGAAAATATAACTAGAAAAAATTCCACGCGGACCAGGCAGCAGACGGGACTCGAACCCGCACCCTTCGCAATCCGGGCAAATGCACTGACCAATTATGCTACCGCAGCCCTCACGGACCGCGTCGAAATTCCTCTAGTCATTCTTAAGCTGCAAGGCAGCGCCCGGATTGCGAAGGGTGCGGGTTCGAGTCCCGTCTGCTGCCTGGTCCGCGTGGAATTTTTTCTAGTTATATTTTCATTAGATTTAAACATCAAGCAGTTACATGCTTTAAAATTTTAAATTATAACTATAGTTGCTATTTCTTCTTTCAAATGTGTAATACTTGTAAAAGTATTCATTTGACATTGTGGGTTACCTATAATGTAAATTTATATTGAAGTAATTTTATAATTTGACGACTCTGTATACAATACACGGAGAAAAAAACAATCCTTGCTGAGTTTCTGGTCAGTTCTTCTCAGTATAAGGTCTCCTGCCGTAGTTTTTCGAACCGAAGGGAGTAGCTGTTCGACATTCACAAGTGTTTCTAACAGCCTGTACAGAATAAACGATATTGAATTTTGATTTTTATTAAAGTAGTACGATGAAATAGAGAAACACCTTTTTATTTTTTGTTTAATGTTTAACAGGCCAAAATAAGGCCCATAGTCATTCTTTAAATCTGTTTATAAAGTAGGATATAAACCAACACGTGACTCCCTCGACCTAAAACCCGAAACACTCCAGAAGAGTAAGAATACATTGGAGGCTACAAACTTTTGCTGCCTCCTCCCGATCCCACTTGAAATGGTGTCTCAAATACGCATAGCAAATTGCCTTTTGTACGCAGCACGGCGGGTACATTATCTGAGCCTTAGTCTCCATTCCGTGCCGTCGCGAGTAAGACCCCAATCCGACTCCTAAGTCCACACGCCACTTTATGCAAACGTTCGCAGTTTGTAAAAATGCTGCTGTTCTTAGTATGGAAACGTTAGAAAAATTTCGTAAACTTAAACCTAATTTGTGTGCCTACTAAAATACTTCAGTTGCAGTGCTTTGTTAAACTGTAGTCGTTACGCCTCTTAATATATTACACTTATTTACTTTTGAAATGATGTCAAACCTCCGATTTTTCTGATGGTAACAATTGACTGTTGACATCTTTTCAGTCAATTTCAACCTTACCCAATGCAAATATACAAAGCTTTTCAATTTCAAGAGAAATGTGATATAACAGACTTTTTGAAGTTTATTTTTGTCGAACAGATGATCTAATCGTAATGTGATCTAATCGTAAATCAAAGCCTGAATATGATATATGCTGTATCTGTGAAGGAAGACGTCAGGTGTTAGAAGTACCTATAAGAAAATATACTCGCGTAATAGCTCGCGAGTATATTATTCATTTTAGGTGTCGCGTTCGTCCATTTTTTAGACAATTGTTATTTTAAGTATAATTAAAAATAAATTTCATGCATGTGACTCTGCACCATTCGATAATTTATTTATCATACTTCAAAAAGGATGAGGTTCTCAATTCGTCATTATATTTGTTGTTGTTGTTCGCGTATATTTCTAAAGTTTGTTGACAAATTCTAATGATTCTTTTTTTGCTTGGAAGAGTTTATAAGCGAGATGGTCCCATAATAATTTGATAAAGAATTTATAAAAATACTTTCGGAGATAAACATTAGAACTCCTCAAACATTACACATAATTATCGTGTACGAAATAATATGTACCTTTAATGTGTGGGAGATCTTTAATATATTGACAAAAAATCGTCAGCGCAGTGGGCATAAATAACTATTTGTACATTGTCTTTAATAATTGTAAAGTACCTTTAAAGTCAAATTAATATTTGGAGTCGCTGCGTTTCCTTGATCTGAGTTTCCATTTCCTATTTGCGTTGATAGAGAGACACAACCCTCCTCGTATTGTTATTAATTTGTGTGGTTCTATTTTAGATACTTAGTGATATAATTTCGTAGACCACTTTTAAGGGCATCCAGTATAAACGTATACTGGATGCCCTTAAACATGCCATTATTTGTTGGTTTAAAGATTTATTATCTCCTTGGGAAGTCTCAACGTCAGGTGTGTGAGTGTCACAGTCCATTTAAAGCGGATTTACGGAATACGAAGGAAGTTTGAAGGATTGCATGGCTTAATGATGATGTATAATGAGGCTTAGCGTAAAAGAGACTAAATGATAAGGATCGCTTTTCATAGAGTGAATTAGGGTATTTTTCTTGAAAGCAACCTACTCTGCGCTGGTTCAGGTCTCTTTTGTATAACTATAGGAAAGAAAATCGCCGTGGAAATGGGATTGTCATGTTTGGATTCGGTTAAACAATCAAAATATTAATGTACATAATTCATACTTTGTGTACTTGTGCAGTCAACTCACAACATCAATTGATTTATCTGCTAAGTCAACTGTTTTGACATAAAGTTTTAACCAAGAACATATTTTTACACCTTTTAGTAATTTTTCGTGCAATGACGGGGAGAGAAATGCGTTACTGTGCATACCTTTTGTCACATTGGTAAAGCAAGCCACCTGAGAGGGAGTTCGAGTACAGCTAGTATAATTTAGCACCTAAATACGACTTCAGCGGCCAGTGCTGTAGGTTCATTTGCATTCAAATGGTCCAGACGTAATAAATATAGTGTAGGTGCCGTTCAACTTAACATTACACGCACAACAAACACATAATTAGCTCCCTGAATATCACCTCCTGTGGACAGGATTAATATATCATTTTTATCATTATTAATATCAACATTCGTTTCGATATAAGATTTAATTTGACGATCTCCGTGGCCGAGTGGTAAGTACGCCGGGTTTCTAGGTGTCGCCATCCCAGAGGTTCGAATCCTGGTGGGGCAAATGTTAAAGATGTTTGATGAATCCGAGCATTTGTTATTATGTCATGGATGTTTATTTATATTTCTATTATAATATAGTTAAATATGTTTCAATTTATGTATTCTATTCCTTACTCTAGTATCCTATAACACAAGCCTAATGCCTCATATTTATTAGGCAACATTTTTTGATATACTGTTTACGACGTTCATTACCTTGTTTATAAACAAGTTTACCGTAAACACTATTTCTGAAACTTTGCCGTCCAAAAGTAGTGTTGCTCTGTGCTAATTACGTAGAAGTTCATTAGCGTACAAGAGAAAAAAAGGAAAAGGTGGTGGTTATTAAAAGAAGTTATGTATTTCAAGAAGTTAAGTTATTATGATCGCCTTCGTGGATTTGATGGGTCTTTTTATAATTACACTTGAATGTCAAAAACTGATTTTGAAATATTATTGAGATTAATAAGGCCGTTAGTAACAAGTTAGGAAGCAAAATTTCAGAATCTTAATCAGCTCCAGTGACGATTAGCTCTTACTTTAAGATTTTCTTGCAACAGATGACTCATATGTCTCACTGTCATATTCTTTTAAGGTATCAGAACAATTAATTAGCAGGATCATACCAGAAGTATGAGCATCGAAACTTGGTCATTGGAAAATATTACGTCCATAATTAAATAAGCAATATTATACGCGGGAATATAATTTTGTAATAATAAAGTAAGCAACTTTAACTGTAAACTGCTTACGCTCAAACTCGAACGAGTTTTCTATCGCGCGTTATTAGGAAAGTACATAAGCGATTATCGGCTAATAGTAGTCCACGGTCAACCAACACCTTGTTCAAAATGAAAAAAAAAATTAAAAGAAAATTGTTTTATTATGAATAACAAAGGTACAGTCAATACATAAATGATTTTTTTAATAATATCTCTCTCTCTTTCGTTCTGTCTCTTTCATCTCTTTTCATTACGATTTTGAACTATTGTATTATTTTTGTAATTTTGACGTGGCAATTTTTTATATTTATAACTATATGTCATACTTTTTTATTTACAATACGTAAAGAATAGAAAATAAAATTTCAAAACAGTTCTTTATATTTTTATTACTCATACTGTAAGAAATCATTTTTTATTATAACGAAGCCTTAAGACTAATTATTTAAGTCCATACACTATACCGGAGTTTACTTAATAAAAAATGGTGAGCATAATAAATTAAATTTAATATTAGGCCTTTACCTACGAAATTACCGTTTATCATGAAATAAGTTAACGACTTTTTTTCTATATTTTTAATTTTAATTGATCAAATTACCCATGCAAACAATACATTTTTGTTACTGATGCCCTTTTTGAAAAAGTCTGCTGGACGGGAGGCAACAAATTCTTTAAAATCATTTTGAACTGCCTCTCGGTCATTGATTTTTTCCGTGCTAAGAAGATATCCAAATTTTCGAAAAAGTAGAAGTCTGTAAAGGCAAGGTCTGGTGAGTACGGTGGATGACAGAGATCTTCCAACCCCAGCTCTTGTAACTTGGAGACAGTCTGCTATGCAGTAATTTTAAGGTCACTTGTTGCCGTGCGTGTCGATTGACCAAAGCTGATTGAAAATGTGCGAGTTTCTCCATCGTTGTGTTCAGTTCTTCACAGTACACATCTGCAGTCATGCTCATCTCGTTTGGTAAAGAGCTGTGATGAATGACACTGGCGCTAGACCACCAAACAGTGACCATCACTTTAAGGGTCATTGTTTAAGCGCTGAACCAGTATCTAACCAACTTGCTTGAGTGCTTGCGATTGTCGAATAGAATCCATTTTTCGTTGCATGTAACAATTCGATTCAATATGCCTTCGTTTGTATGCATGTTGAGCAGTGCAAGGCTCGAACGACGCGTATTTCGCGCTGGCGATCATTCAATTCCTGGGTTACCCATTTGTCAAGTTTTTTACCTTGCCAATTTAACGCAAATGGACCAATATTGTTTTGACGCTAACATCGAAAGCTGCTGCTAATTTAGCTGTAGATTGAAAATCATCAGCCGCCTCATTAATTTTTTAATTCGATATCATCGACTAAAGCTTTCGGTCGAGCACGGGGTTCATTTCTTAGGTCGAAATTTTGAAAGGGAAGCGGGCAAACCAATAACGGCTGGTGTGATCGTTAGTTGTATTCGCTTCGTATACATCATTGATGTTGCGTGCCGCTTTTGTCGCTTTGCTGCCAAGAGGTACCTATACTTCATAATAAGTCTAATTTTTAACGCTGATGAAGAAAAACATACAAATGCGCTGAAAACAGAACGCTAACCATTAAACAAATGACTAATTTACAAAAAAAAAATACCTTATTTGAATAAAATACAACTTAGAAAAAAATGGACTTGAAATGAGCAGTACGGCAGAACAGCAATTTCACAGGTAAAAACCTATTAATAATATTATAAACTATGATTAAATTCGTGTACTTCACACCATGCAAACAACAAGTTTGCGTGTAAAAAATATTTATCACGTGGTTATCTGTATCATGTAATTCTCACCGTCATCAACTTGTTAATGATCTAAAGCCTGTGATACTATCTTTTGATGTAATTGATTCTAAACACGACATTTCTTTATTAAGAGTTAACTGGCGAACTTTTCAATTTGTGTTTTTCCCCAACTCGATTAACATGCATTACTGACGAAATAAAATAGTTTCTTCAAATATATATATTTTTTTCACAAATAATGCAATCGGAGTTTTATATGTTCTTGTGATGAATGTGATTGTACAATAATCGGTCTGTCGGATATTCACCATCTATACACATAATAAAATGGTAGGAAAGTCAAAATTGTACATTGAATATTTTTTTTAAAGAATACTTGGGTTGTGATCCACAATCCATACCGAAGCCATAAATATAGTTTTTAGATTTTTTATCTGTATGCATGTCCGGGATAAACTCAAAATATTACTACATGGATTTACTTAAAATTTGGCACGAATATTATTAACCAGTCGGGTCAACATATAGGCTACATATTATCACGCTATCACCTACGGGGAACGAGCAGTGAACCTTTATTTCTTACTAGTTAGTAAGAAATAAAGGTTCACTGCGTGGAGTTCCACGCGTACGAAGGCACGGGTGGCCGCTAGTAAAGTTATATTTCAAGAGCCTGGATATCATCTAAATAACACTACGTTTTGGTGAGTGTTGTCTTTCTGTCGTTGAGTAAGTTTCCAGGGCTCCACGGAGTAGGGGATTGGGTTAGAGTAGGCAATGACGCAAGTGATTTTTTGGTATCGCCAGCGTGTATTGTATGGTGGACATTTACCATCAGACGGGACATATACGTGTTTTTCACCCTTTTAACAAAAAAAAAACATCCATTCTATTGGTTTTATAAATATCCCCATTAAGTATAATAGCCAAGAGACATACCTACCTAGATCTCACTGCAGCAATTTCACGCCATGAGTTCCACGTGTAAACTCTTAAAAAGCATTCTCAGGGGGATAGGTGGAAACAATGGATCTGTACTTACTAAGGTTCTGTCACAGCCTTAAACCCAGCCAAATTTGAGTCACACGAAAAGCAAGTATCAAGATTGCTGTATTTTGAAAAAAAAATAAAGTAAGCAAGAAAAAAACAAAGTCAAGAAAAAAAGAAAAAAATAAATTATTGACCAAAAACATAAAAATATAAATAAAAAAAATAAGGTCTACTAGGTCCTTGCCTCAGCACAAAGCCACAATGACACCAAGGCCACTGCAGCGCTGATATTCTGGCGGGGCTTAAGGTTGACGCGAACGAAAGTAGTTACATAAATTACACAATAAAATAAATAAATATTTCCAACACTCACACCATTTAGCCTAGCAAAGTAACAAAGTAAGCACTGTAAAGGCTTGTGTTATGGGATACTAAAGTAACGGATAGAGTATTCTATCCGTATATATACTGTACATATATAAGTATATTTATATAGAAATACATATTAAACATCCATGACTGGAGTACAAATGCTCGTATTCATCACACAAACATCTGCCCGCACCGGGATTCGAACCCGGGACCTCTCGACTCGGCGACACCATGAAACCCGGCGTACAAACCACTCGGCCACGGAGGTCGTCAAATTACAATCACAGTTAAAATATCAAAAACAAAGGAAAATAAAAAAATAAAAGGCTAAGTTATTTTTTTTTCCTGGCTTTAAATAATATGCATGAAATTTATCTAAAAAAAAATAACTCAATGGTCTGTTGTCTGTGGAAAATAATTGTTTAAGCATGAGCAACATAACATAATTATTTAAAACTCAACTATTGGTATTGCTATGAGTTTAGCTAACTTTATATTGGTTTCTGAAATACAGCGAATTTCGGCAGAGGGTGATATCTATTATTTATACATTCGACTGTAAAAAGAATAAATGGAATCAATATTACAAAGTGAAATTTGAGCATAAATGTGTTCATTCCTCTGCAGCTTTACCAAGTACCAACGCGGTGGCAACAAACAACAAGAAGGATGGCGTATGTTCTATAATGATGAGGCTGAAATTAATAGGCGTTTAAAAGAGCCCCTATAAAACGTAAAGTGAAAAACTAGAAAGTGAGTCGTGAAATCTATGACAATATCTGCATTTGTAGTAGATATGTTTTGCTGTGTTTTCTGTATGTGTAAATTGTTTTTAGATCACGCACTGGTGGCGGGGGATCATTTCAGCATTTTGTGGCTGTAAATCGAAAGGATCCACGAAATGCTGCTGCTCGGTGCTTCATAGCTGTGAAGACAAGCCCACACTACCTAACTGGGTATCTACTTTGATCACGCATCCACCTAAGTTTATTAAAGATACTTTGGCCTTCCCTTGTCCAGAACATTAAACAATAAAGTATTTTCCTCCTTGCCTCCATTTTTAACAATTTTTCAGTGTTAAAGTAGGGAGTCACATGCGAACGAGGAGGTACGTGAAAACAGAACCGAGCACAGACGTTTTTCACACGTTGAATTAGCTTAATTGTTCTGGCAGGGCCCAAAAACAGTATCGCAGTAGTTCAACTTAGACAAAAAAAGTCACAACGTGATTCTTAGCACTTCACATAAATATGGCCTAATTTTGTACAGCAATGTCCCTATAAAAACTGATGCGGGAGCATTCAGCAATGTGACCTTCAAAATTTAGGTGCTCGTCTATAATAAGTCCCAAATTTTTGCATTTACTGACACGCTCGATTCTCCCCCTGTCTATATGCACATTTAATTTAATAGGCCTAAAATCGTGTTTTTTTTGGATTCCAACTAAATAAAATTTTGATTTCTTCGGGCTGAGAACCAAAGAGTAAACGAGTCAATTCAGTTCATTCATAGACAGAATAACTAACTTGCAACAATCCCTTCACAACTTATTTGAAACTTGGCCACGACTCGGTCCTCTGTTTGCAAACTTGCACTTATACTTAGTTGTTGGTTAATTAATTATCCTGGAGACCATTAGGTTAGTGGCCGCTTTCCCTTTGTTTTAATTCAATAACAAGCCGAAAAGTAAAAAAATATTAATGAAAGAAAAAGTACTGTGGAATCTAATCCAATTTAACAAAAGATTTAGTGTAGGGCATAGCGGAGTTTCAATTATTTTTCAGGTTTCATAACGTAGACGACCTCCGTGGCCGAGTGGTTTGTTCGCCGGGTTTCAAGGTGTTGCCGGGCTCGAATCCCGGGAGGCAGATGTTTGTGTGATGAATACGAGCATTTGTACTCTTTGTACTCCAGTCATGGATGTAAAATATATATATATATATATACATGTTAGGGGTGGAACATTTATTTTTTATATTTTGGACAATTATTTTTTTATTTTTTTTTGGCATTAAAAATAAATACAACACTAAATTTTCACCCTTCTACCGCTAACCCCGAATTTTATGGCGGTGGCGGCAGTATATATACATTTAGTTTTTCTTTCATTAAGTAATAAATTATTAACACACCGAAGGCCATAATAAAATAATCGACTTAATCTTATGTAGAGTATGGGTTCCTGGGTTTGATGGGGTAAATAAGGGTCCAGGCTAATAAATGACCAAACATAGCAATGGTATATTTATTTCTTAAGTGTTCACGTACTACAATCATTGAATAAAACCACTTACAAAGAGTAAATCAGCGCGTATATTTTCATTTACATGTCCAATTTTCACTATTACTATGGTATTTTTAATGTAATTCTCATAATCAGCAGACCCTAGAATCAGAGTACTTGTCAAGATGAATAAAGCCAAACCCAAACTCGATAGAATTGCATCGTTTTATAACAAAGCTATCTTAAGGCTCAATGATTGAATTGAGACCATGTTATAAAGACAATATTCTGGAATTGTCATCCTATTAACATACGCATTTGCGCACAAAAATTGCAGTTCAATTGGAAATCGGAAATTTAACTTGCGAAATACGAGTATGATTGATTCCTGACAGAGAAACACTAGACCAAATAAAATCTTGTTAAACAATTATTTCAAAATAGCTGTGAACTGCAGTGTTACCCGCAGTTTATTAGGGATATTTTCCCACATTAAAACCAAGCCTATTTGTTATTCCAGGGTGTCGGCTAACTCCATACCAAATTTTATTAATATCGCTCCAGCCGTTTTCACAAACTTTCGCCTTTATAATATTAGTGTGATAGATTTTTTCTATTAGAATCGTCCTTTGTGCTATATATATATGTACAAAAACTACAAGTGTCACATCTACGTAGCAGAGGCTATATTTTCCTCCTGTCCTCTCTCACTAAATCATCCGGGCTTAATGATGAGATACGGAAGCAAAAACCATGTGCTATTATTCTCACACGCAATGATGTTGGTAATTGATAATATAAATAATATGACCATTCCTATGAATAATTTGTAATCGAATGATTTACTTAAAATGCATCAACTGCTTAATTACACTCAATTACAGTACTTACGCAAATACTAAAAGCCTTACCTAAGAAAAAAAAAGATAATGGACAGAGATGCCAATCCATGTCGCAACTGGCTCCCTACCTACTACCTATAATTCTTATACCTATACGTATTGAAATATAAATTTATGTTCGACTCATTTATATATTTAAACGACATATTGAGCCACATGGATTGGCATCTCTATCCATTATCTTTTTTTTTTCAACCTATCAAATAACTAGAGTTCGAGTAAGCATCGGATTATGTGCGTAGACCATAACAATCTTAAAAGACATTTAACGTTACTTACGCAAAAAAAAAAGAATTTAAAATCAGTCTGCATATTAAATTCTAATTCTAATAAAACTACACGATCTGGGAAATTCGCAGTGTTCTTGATGGTTTTGGTTTAAATTCGTCAGAACCTTTTTTTATATTTGTCCAAAATATGAGGAGAAATTGAACAAGAAAAGATAAAATCATATTTTTGTATATTGCTTTATTCATGTGCACGCCTCAGATAGGCCACAGTGGAAAACGTAAGGCTTTTCGTAGACAAAAAGATTTGGTAGGACCTTTAAATAATTGTAGTCAGAAGGACAAATTTGTAGCTGTTGTAAGTAGAACGCTACGTCTCACCGAATATGGGCTTTCAGACGAAACGCCTCAATTTTCATAGTACTGTATCTGACCAATTTAAACAATTTTGATGGATGGTAGTATTTAGAAGGTAATTTGTAGAACTATGTACGAATATTCGGGCTCTGTTGAGTTACTACAAAAAAAGAATATCCAATCAGTTGGTGGGCCCTCAGTTCTTACGTGTTTAAAATTTACTCTACTGGCACAAATTTGTAGTTAACGCTAAGTTTCTTTGGCAAGCTTTAAAATTTAGCAGAAGTAGACAAAATGCTATCCTGTGAGTGCAAGGTTAATCTAATAAACCAGTACAGAATAATAGTCTCTAGTAAGTGGGCCCTCGATCGAAATGCTCAAAAACGAATTCATGAAAAATTTTCATTCATCATACTAATTTCATTTTATAATTAAAATGAAATTAGTTAATGCATTTTTTAGCAGGAAATTTGTAGTTTAAGATTATATTCAAATATTATTGCTTTAAATAATTAAATACATTTATAATTTACTATTAAATTAATTATTAAATTAACAATAAATAAATAATTATGATTATTAATAAATAATGATAATTAATGAATATTGATAATTAATACATAGTGACAATCAATAAATATGATAATATAGAATACGTACATGATGTTAAGAATATGTTTAAGTCTATTTAGTATTTGCAATGCCCTAGCTAGGCCATGTTTGTTAATTATAAATTTTATAAGATTTATGTTACAACATGGTGAAATAATGGACTTTGAACTTTGCTTTATTTAATTCTTAGTTATGATTACGTATATGGTAACCACATTAACATTGTTTTTAGGACACTCAAAAGGGATATATAGGATCGCTTGAGTGTTATTTTAATTTTGAACTATATTCTTGTTATTTGTTAATAAACTACACATATTATGGTAATAATAAAACTGAAGTGTCAAATTAAGTACTGAAAAAAGTTACGAAAAGAAAAAATATAAAATTGAATTAAATCTAAAAGAAATATATTATGAATAAATAGGTACATAACATATGTTAAAAATTGATACTTAACACTTTATTTTTTAATTTACTCATAAAAACATATTAGTGGTATGTATTTATAAACAGAACCGAATGAAATCAGCATTTTATAATTAACTCCTTGTAAAGTAAATCATAATCGTCATTATTAAAAAGACAGATTGAGGTCAATAAAAAAAGAAAATCACAACTAACGTAAATCACATAAACTACTACAAATTTATCCTACTGGCTACATTTTTTTATAGGTCCTGCTAAATCTTAATGTATACGAAACCTAGGTTTTTCACTGTGGCCTGTCGGAGGGCACGCACACATTTTATTAAAACTAAAATTCAACGAACAGCAAAATTTAGATGGAGATGAAAGCAGTAGCTAATATATTTGATATTCTTGCATTAGAAATTCATGAAATTAGTAAAATATACATTACACATACTTCAGTGCGTTTCACATATATAAGCGACAACTGGCAGAAATCAAATAGTTAAAGTTAAATCTAAAGAAAATATAACTAGAAAAAATTCCACGTGGACCAGGCAACAGACGGGACTCGAACTCGCACACTTCGCAATCCGGGCGAATGCACTGACCAATTACGCTACAGCGGCCCTCACGGACCGCGTCAAAATTCCTCTAGCCATTCTTAAGCTGCAAGGCAGCGCCATCTCTTCGCATTATAGGTAACCCTCAATGTCAAATGAATACTTTTACAAGTATTAAACATTTGACAGAAGAAATAGCAATTATAGTTATAATTTTTATTTTTTTAAAGCATGTAACTGCTTGGTGTTTAAATCTAAAGAAAATATAAATAGAAAAAAATCCACGCGGACCAAGTAGCAGACGGGACTCGAACCCGCACCCTTCGCAATCCGGATGAATGCACTGACCAATTATGGGTAACATTACCGCGAAGTAATGCGAAGTCCGCGTGGATTTTTTTTCTAGTTTTATTTTCTTTAGATTTAAACATCAAGCAGTTACATGCTTTAAAAAAATAATAAAAAAAAATAGTTATAGTTAAATTAATGTACTCCTCATATCAGGACTACTTCAAGAGCGGAGTTCTAAGGAAATCAGGTTTTGAATTTACGTACAGTTATCTTAGCAATCCGAGCAATGTTTCAGCAAGTAAGCGAACCACCGAATTACATTAGGGGCTTGAGTTCGCTTTAATACCGGAACGATATTTCAATTGAGGTTGTTTGATGCCAATTAGGATACGAAGTCAACTAC
This sequence comes from Chilo suppressalis, assembly GCA_902850365.2. NCBI lineage: Eukaryota > Metazoa > Arthropoda > Insecta > Lepidoptera > Crambidae > Chilo > Chilo suppressalis. Next base: position 11,958,762 of record OU963903.1, on the reverse strand, counting down.
CAACTTGCTACTGAAGTTAACAGCCAAAATAATTGTCAACGTTACCACAAACATACGTTGATTTGAATAAGTTAACAAATAACGTTAAAACGTATTACTGCATCGATTGGCAAGTTATAATAACAACTTTTATAAAGATAAGATCAGGGAAAACAGTTTCTTTGTATGTTTTATAAAAAAATCAAAGGTTTTATTTTAAAAATGTGCCATTTTGTTACATTATTTGTTGCCATCTCCAGGTAGTGTCATGATCCAGTTACTATCGAAAATTGTGATAAAACGACAAGTTTTTTTAGCTTTCTTCTTGCTGTTAACCTTACTGTTACTTGATTATTCTGAACAGACCGAGGTACGTGCAAATCTGATAAGGCAAGTTCAAGACTATTTGTTGGACCTTTTGACGCTGCTTGGCTAAACTAGTTATCTACAGTTTTGCTGGTCAGCTAAAGATGTGTGTGGTCTGACGTTATCACTATGAAGGATCACACCCTTTCTGTTAACGAATTCCGGTGGTGTTTCTCAATTTATTGCTACAGACTTATGCTGGCATTAGAGATTTGAATCAATGATTTTGCCCAGCGGCAGAAGCTCATATATATAACTAACCATATGAAAACAGTAGGCAAAGATATTTTATTACATTTACATACATACAAAATATGAAAATACTTTTTCGACGACCATATTAAAACAGTGAGCGAAAGTCTACTAACGTAGGTTAACTTTGAAGTTAAAATTATTTTTGACATTTATTATATTGCTAGTAAAATCATTATAAATACACCACCATATTTCACTTTGATGTTAGTACCTACAAGACAACATATATTTATATTACTTATTTTGCATGACTGGTTCTTTTTGATACACGCTGATCAAGTTTTGTTCAAAATCAGGCAATTTGCTCTTTTGCAACACGGCAGTCAAATGTACTAAAAGCAATTTATCACTTAAAAGAGCCATTCTGAATACTTCTGAACGAGCAACAATCCCAATGGAGTTTAACGTCAAAATGAGGATATGTATTTCGGCGTTGCTCACTCACTGCCTCCATAGAATATAAGCGTACGGATTGTTTCACAAGCTGGTAATTAAAACAACTTCCATATTTAATTACCTTGGCACAAAATATGTCAGACAAATCTCACAAAGAGACCGGAATATTAAATTTAGCCCGACACTGTTCCGTTGAGTTGAACTGTTCCTTGAGTGTATGTCAACATTAAATTATCACGGTAATCAAAGATATTGTGTTTAGAATAAAAAAGAGTTTAGCAGTCTCATAATATCCTTGATAATGGATTAGTATTTTTTTAAGAGAAATAAGGCGGATTTATTAGAGCGCCCGTCTGGGGAAGCAACCTCCACCCCACAGAAGATCACAGTAAAATAACACTTTTGGTCGTATTGTGTTTCTGCTGGTGAGTAGGGTTCCAGGGTTTCGTGAGGTAGGGGTTTGGGTTCAGGCTGGCGCGCTGGCCTTCAGTGTCACCTTCTAACTGTGGCCACAATTCCAACGCGTACAAAGAAATTTGGTGAGTCATTTCTTTGTCGCACTATCCGTAAATGGAATGCTCTGCCTGCTCACGTGTTCCCTCCTTCTTACAACCTGGGATCGTTTAAAAGAGGCGTGAAGAGGCAATATGCAGGCCGGCAAGGTGAGGATGGCTGGTGTGTCAGGTAGAACTGTTGTACCAGCTATCTTCACGTCTGGACTTCACCATCACTTAACATCAGGTGGGGTGGAGTCATTTGTCGGACCTATCTATATAAAAAAGGAAGGTGGCTGGAGGGGCACACTTTCTGCCGCATCATCTATCTTCGTCACTGGACTCCCCCTACACTTAATATCAGGTGGGTAATTTGCTGCGACTTGTATAGGAAAAAATAGTTCGCTACATGTACCGTATCGAAAATTCGACATCATTGCAGAAACTTTCAAAAAGTTAAAAAACTGATAAGCTAAATTTTATAGATATAAAAGGGATACAAAGCTTTGTCATACTAAAATTTGGCACATACTATATATACTTCTTTCCTAAATAGTATTTATAAGCCCCGTATACCTGTTTTTATTGTGTTTAATAACACATCAAAATAGCTTTGTAGCAAAACTATGACAACTGATAATTAAAAGTTTTATATTTGTTAAACACATGTGTTAAACATATTTGTTTCTTAGGTTTTCACGCACATCACTCATTAAATAAAACTAGTTTTTACGGGTTAATGCACGAAACTTTATTTATTTATTGACGTTTCGCAGCCTTTTCAGGTCTGCATCGTCAGAATAATGATTTTATTTGCGAAACGTCAATAAATAAATAAAGTTTCGTGCATTAACCCGTAAAAACTAGTTTTATTTGTTTAATTACATGTGTTAAATCTTATTCTGCAACAAGACAACAGTTTCTCTTTCACTACAGGACATTGGCCAAATTTCTGTGGAAAACAGAATAAGCCACAGACAAAAAAAATGGGTGCGTGTACTTATGTAGGCGCGTGAGAAGTTATCCTTCTTTGGCATCGTTTAAAATTAGTTTTTAATTGCATGCAAATAATTAATTATAATACAATTAATAAAAAGTCTGGAAAAGGACACAGTCAATAAAGTTCAGTTTTAATTTGAAAAAATAAATAAATAATCAAAATATTCAATTAAAATCGCTACTGAATATAATTTATTAGAACATATGTGATTTGCACTTGTATGAAACTCAAACACGTATTCCGAATATACAAACTAGAAACATGTGGATAAATATTATAAATATGAATACCTATAACTGTTACTTTATTACAAAAAATAAAGATGTGGTTTTTGGTTCTACTACACCAATGGTCAAGAGATGGCGCTGTAGTCTCCTGAATCGCGCTTTGGTTCCGTTGTTCCAGATTAATAAATACTTTTGATAGGCCTTCACAATGCAGTCGTTAGCACCCACTAAATAGAGATTCTATTTTGTTGGTAGATTTTCTTAATGTGCGGTAAACACGAAAGTAACGCATGAAGTTGGTCGCTAAAGCGACCAACTTCATGCTGTTAAAATTTTGTGTTACAGTGATGCGCGCGCATCTTAAAATTTCACTCTCATCATTTTTTCATAACGCGCCTAAAGAAGTGTAACTTCAAAAAACAACCAGTTGGCACTACCTACATAACATACTCGTATAAAGATATGATAACTATACATAACAGTTTTCTAATAAAAAAAATGGAGAAGGGGTTTATTTGAAAGCTTTCATATAAAGTGAAACGTTTGAATTGTCTATTTTACGCCCCATACGACGCTTAACAGTGTCTTCATAAGCGAGCTTTCATAACACTTTCCTTATTAAAGTTACCGCTCAACCTTGTATTATCTGGAAAGTATATAAACGTCGGCCGCAACGCTGTAAATAGGGAAACTTGGAGTTATATCAAAGTTCTGGCTATTACCGAAGCCAATGGACGTTGTCAAATAATAACTGTCGAAGCATTCGCGACTGTTGGCGGCAGTTCGAGTTTGTTTAGTTTCAAGTGTCGCTTACAAAACTTCCAGACAAAGGCGTCAAGCGGGTGAAGTAAGATTGCTCAACTTGCCATAATTTGTTAAATGACATATGGCTCAATAGTAATTCCATGCGTCTAATATGTTTTTAAACGCAATATACGTAGCATACCTGTGTAATGACTTAATGCCCAACGTTTTTTTGCAATGGTTGCTTTTTAAAATTTTGAATGTAAACATTTCTCGCTTATCCATCCATCACCTTTTCTTCAGAGGACCACGCGCGCTGACCTACATTACCACCAACTTACTGTGGCCACTATTCCTACACGAACAAAGAAATTTGGTGACTCATTTCTTTGTCGTACTATTCGTAAGTACCCGCGCACGTGTTCTCTCCTTCCTAGAATCTGGGGTCCTGTTTAAGAGAGGTGTGAAGAAGCATTTTTGCAGGCCGACAAGGTAAGGATGTTTGGTGTAGCAGTTTATAACTGCTGTACCAGCTATCTTCGCGTTTGGACTTTATCACCACTTAACATCAGGTGGGGAAGTGTCATTTGCCTACCTTGTTATAAAAAAAAACATTAAAACAATTAAATAAAACAGTTTTAACGGGTTATATGGACTGAATTTATTTATTTATTGACGTTTCACATCCTTTGAATGAAAATGAAGGAATACGTCGTCGGAATAAATTATTTATTATTTTTTATTTATTTATTTCATTCTGACGACGAAATGTATGGGATGATATAGGAATGTGCGTGAAAATTTAAAACAATATTTAAAAAAAATATCAATCTGATGCTAGAGTCAAAAATACTTATTTGGAAATATAGAAGGATATTAAATTTACATATCAATCTGATACTGTTAAATCACAAAAAAACTATGAAGAGTTTAAACCATTCTATTAAAAATCACAACCTAATGTCTTACGCAATAAAATGTATCCACATGAATAGCCTCTACATATTTCATCGATTGAGTTTCATTATAGTTATTTTAGCAACTGTTTTATAAGGAGAGGTATTTTATTTTATTTTTATTTACTTTTTTTTCTTTTTTAATAAAAGTTTTAAAGCATGGGTTTAGATGAAGTAAGAAAGGTTTAAATTTTTGTGTTATCTGCATACACTGCTTACCGCTTTGAAATAAGATTATAATTTTGTTGACTCTATTGAAAGCACCGAAGCTCGAACATAATAACGTATTATAGAAGTTTGCTTCTACCGACGGCGGTTTCGACGTAGTTTTAAATTTTTAAATTTACTAACGATGCACCCGACAATATGAAGTTTGGAGCGACGGGTGAAGTAAGTGAAAAGTTTGTTTTCTCTCTGCCGTAACTCTTGTTTCTGTATTGATGAGTGGAATAAGCCTTCGTACAAAGTTTGTTATTGATTGTTTTACTTATTTGTTTACTACAATAGTCTATTTGACAGTCTTTGATAACATTCATACGTTATTCAGTACTGTATAGTGACTTCATAAAAAGTAAATCAGTAAAATACTGAAAATAAAAATTATGTTTTCAAATATGTCGCGGAAACGTTACCTAGCGAATATGGCGGGTTAACAGGCAAATGACATCACACGGCTCTCATTAAAACGTCAAACAGTATAATATTTATATGAGTACTTTCACTTCTACAGCATATTTACAAGCAGGTTACGTTATTTCAGGCTCCCTAGGCTAGGTCACGTGACAACATATCAAAAATACTTTTCTTATTAACTATATGATTTTTAGTAATAATATTTTCAACTATTTTTTTGTCAGAATAGTGAAATCGCTTCTAATATTCATGTTAAATACACATGCCACTTTTGTACTTTTGTCGTAGATTTTTTTATTACATTACTCAAAAGGTGCTTCAATGAAGGTAACTTAATTATGAATAACACTATTTACTGCCCATTCTATATTTAAATTTCAGTTAACCTACGGTTGTCTGGAAGAAATTGATTTGTAGCGATAAAGCCGACGTTTGTACCCCTAATATATTCTTAACTAATTTCAAATTATATAATGGTTTACAATAAAGTTATAATTCATTCACCTCGGAGTCAAACCCCAAGATCCATCGATCCGCCGAACTGTGTCCCGCGCCTATTCGCACTTCAGCTTGGTGATCCGTTGAGCTACGATATGTCGGTTATTCTAGTTATTTTATGGATTTCCTTATTTCTGTTGCGATCACATAGAGAAACCCCTCTCTCTCTCTCTTTCCATCGCAATTTTATTCCATCAAGATAAGAAAGTTTCAAACTCATCTCACTAACAAAATGTAGGTAAAATGAAAATTAATTATAATCCAGCTACAGGTATAATGAGAGACTGGTCTAATACTCGTATATGGCTCACTAATTGAAACAATACACCGCAGAATATGAGCTGAAACCCAAAAAGTGTAAAGTACAAATTAGTACCGACGAATTACAACAATCGCGCACAAATTGATTAAATACCAGTTCGCCAGCCGTGTGTAAAAAGTCAGCGCTGAAAATTATTTTTAACCGACTTCAAAAAGGAGGCGGTTCTCAATTAGGTCGGTATGTGTGTTTTAAAACAACTCTTTTTTTCAAAGATACTATCTACTATCTTACGAAGGAAAAAAGACGCTCTACTGAGGCTGACGATGGCAATGGTGTATTAAATCTAAAAACAGCTTTTATCTCTGGATATCGATCTAGCAGCTTAATATCTTGGCTTTCTTCGGCAAAAAAATGCAACAGTTTGGCTTTAGTCAAAGGCGCAGCAGAAGAGTTAGTTTCCGTCATAGATGTGTCGGAGTCTGAAGAGTCAGCATCAAAATTGAGCGAGAGCTTACAAATTGGTCAAACGATGTTAAGAAACGGACGGAAAGTTTAGGGGCGAAACAAGTAGCAACAAGATAGATCATTTATATTGTAACGTACCTTAATATGGTTTCGACTCATGGTTTCGATTATCATAGGTTCCATTTCGCACATTTTATCATATAACATCATCGATATTCATCAGGCATCATCATATATTTTATCATTTATTCCTGGAAACACATAATTTCAAAAATATCACACACTATTCATCATTTTGTAAATACGTATAATAATTTCTTCTGTACTGAAAATCACTATTCCAGAGTGCTGGACACTTACCGGCATTTCTCTTTATTCTGTTATTTACTTGTTTTCACTAATTATGCTTTGATTTTATCTATTTTTAATTTATTTATTTTATTGACATTTTATGACAACCTAATGTTTTTTATCCGTTGCCATGGCTACCCATGACACGGATACTCTCTCCAACTACGTCTATGACTATTCAACCTCCACAGACCACTTACTTTGATTCTTTTTGGCTCGATTCGAACCGTGTCTAAATTCAAATGGTTCCGGACCTATAAAAGGCCGAGCCTCCCTGATCATTTATTCAATTCTACGGCAAAAGTTGCCTACTCAACTTTTGAAAGCTCGCTACCGAGCTCTAAATTAATAAAAGGCCTTGTCCCGGGGCCGACTGCCCCGGGACTCAAGAAAGACCTCAAAGCTTTTTAGCACCTATTGGCTCTTTAAACAACTTCCTAACTCCAATACTATACTACTATACACGTTCTCGCAACCTCATTGGTGGGACTGCGCCTGGACTCCAGCTTCTTCGGCCAGCCTCCAGCTGCTTCAGCCCGCCTTCTACCGACTCCTGCCGTTTCTTCAACGCCCGCCTCTGGCCGATATACGCCGGCCAAACTACCAGCAGCGCCGCCAGCAACCACCAGGGGAGGCCAAGGACTAAGACGGCTGCACAGGAGCGCTTCTGCCTCCAAGGAGCGTCGTCCATCTACCTGTAGCACGACCTACCGTTCAAGCCGCCCCTGAAGATCGCCGACGACCCACGCCCACTTCACAACCCACACTACACACACATTCCATATTTTTTTTTAAATAATCTGTAAATACTACTTTATCTTGTAAATATATATTCCTATACTGTTCTTTTGATTTTCCTTCCTTCCTATCTAGTTTTATTTTGTTGCTACCCGACAAAATTGGCGCCCAACTCTTTAGTTTAGTCTTCAGGTCTTCTCTTTAGTTTTTCCCTCTTCCTTACCTTTATCTTCATTTGTCCCTCCAGCCTCCCCTCTAAATTCTAAAACAACACTTCTTCTAGTGTCCCTATCCCATTCATCCCCTTTGGCATCTTATTTGAAAATAAAAAAAAAACCCCTTTATCATAAAATATATATATATATTTATATATATTGTAAATATTCTTAACTTGCTTTATTTATCTAAATACCTTTATACTCTATTTAATTGTAAATATTAGTCATCTTATTCCTTAATTTACTTATAATTTTTATTTATTTTTTACTACTTAACTTTTCTATTTTTTTTTCCTCTTCTTTCTAACTCTTAGCTCTCACTGAACTTCATTTTTACTCACTCTAATTTTATTTTTTTTAGAAGGAAACAAGGTATTTAATTTGAACTTTATTAACTTATCTTTATTCTTAACAATGCCTAGATTAATTAAATTTGAACACCTCAACAAAGCTGAACTGATCTATGAGGTAACAATTAGATTAGAGAATCCAGCAAATACAGTCTTAGAGTTGAGAAAACAAATTCAAAGACTCTCTTCGATAACTTCGCCAGAGGATATTCTAACTTCTCCTTTTCCCGTTGATGAGGATCTTGCTCAACTTGATACTACCATCAATTACCTTGAAGGGAAAATTAATAGATTATTACAGGGCGATTCTAAATTTGCTCGCCTTATTGAAACTTATCTTAACCATATTTATTACAGATTTGAACGTATAGACATTGACCTTAACCCTGAACTTTTGACTACTTTTACTTGTCTTAAAACTAAATTTGACGACTTAAATAATAAATTTGAGCCTTTTACCTTTCACCCAGCGGAAAATATAGTTACACCTATAGATTCCCCAACTACTTATATACCTGAAGTTCCTCAACCCTCTTCTCAGCCTCAACCCCTAATCTTTTCTTATCCTCAACCTCCAATGAACACTAATATCTTTAAGGATCTAAAAAAATACACTTTTAATGGTAAATCCTGCCCTAGATCTTTTCTCCAAAAGTTGGATGAATACTGCATTTCACGAAACTTTGATAAAAACCTTCTTATTAATCAGGCTTATGAAATTTTTACTGACAACGCTCTTCATTGGTTCAGATTCCAAATTAGTAGGAATCCTAACTTATCTTGGGTAGAACTTACGCAATTGCTAACAAAGGATTTTGGCCTTTTCGATTACGACTATAAACTCTTAGAGGCAATTAGAAGTCGTACTCAAGGCTTAGAGGAACCGATAGCCATCTACATTTCTATCATGGTAGGAATGTTCTCACGTCTCACAAAGAAGCTTACTGATAATGAACAGCTTGAAATTCTTCTTAGAAACATCAGACCTTGCTACTCAGTCTTTGTGGCACTTAAGGACTGTAACTCTATCGATTCCCTTTTATCTACCTGTCAGAATTATGAAAAATTCCTGGATAGAGACCAAAACTTCAAAGAACCCATCTCAAATTCTTTAACGCCAGAATTCAACTATAAACCTCAAACTCCTCCTCCTACTCCTCTTCCTACTCCTCCTCTTCCTATTGCTCAAAAACCTTTCTTTAAAAAACCTTACCAGGTTAACACCCTTCAAAAAGACGTTTTCTGCGTTCGTTGTCGACAACATGGACACGAACTTAAAACTTGCTCTCAACCTCGCTTTATCATTTGTTTCAAGTGCGGGTTGAAAGGTTTTAAATCCGCAGACTGTCCTAAATGTAACCCTAAACCTAGTACTAGTTCAAAAAACTAATTATCGACTTGAAAAGCTCTCCTAAATTCGACATTAACGATTGGAATACTTGGCTTTCAACACTTAAAAATTTCTTTTCTTGCTATAAAATCTCTTCTACATTCTACTCTAATGAGAAAGATTCCAAACGCCCTTTCATTAATGTTCGAATTAACAATCTAAACATGTCTGGTCTTCTGGACTCTGGTAGTTCAGTTACCATTTTCGGCAATAATTCCCATCTGGAAATTCTTAAACTTGGCTTCAAACTTTTCAAGTCAGATTGTATTTCTATTTCAACTGCTAGCCAACAAAGAATTAAATCATTGGGCTATTTTGAAGTACCAATGTTCTTCAATGAGCAGACTCATATAATTAAAGCTTATGCTTTTCCTGAACTTTTTCCTTCCCTTATCCTTGGCATTGATTTTTGGAACAAATTTAATTTGCTACCTTCTTTACTATCTTCAGCTGGTCTCTCAACCCTCAAATGCTCATCTATTCAGAACGATGACAAAAAAGTACTTCCTTATGACCATCTTACTAAAGACCAGAAGGAAATAGCCGATAGCATTATCAATCGCTTCAAAGGTATCTCATTTAAGGAAAAAGGAGTACTGGGACGTACTCATCTGATAACTCACAAAATCGACACTGGCGATTCCCTTCCTATCAAACAAAGATGCTATAGATTATCCCCTGAAAAACAAAAAGCATTAGTTAATGAGGTGGATAAAATGCTTGAATGGGACGTAATTGAACCCTGTGAAAGCCCTTGGTTATCCCCAGTGATTATTACTCCCAAGAAAAATGGTGAATGGCGTTTCTGCGTCGACAGCAGGAAACTGAACTCTGTTACTCGTCGTGACGCATATAACCTTCCCCTTATAAGCGAGATCTTAGATAACCTTAGGAATGCCAAATACCTGTCTAGTATTGACATTGCCAAAGCTTTTTGGGAGACTCCTCTTAACCCGGCAGACAAAGACAAGACTGCATTCTACGTTCCAGGCAGAGGAATGTACAGATTTAAAGTAATGCCCTTCGGTTTAACTAATTCCCCTGCTACTCAACAGAGACTTATGGATATGTTATTTACCCCTGATTTTGACAACAAAGTCTTCTGTTATCTCGATGACATTGTCGTAATAAGTGAAACATTCGACGAGCATATCGCTCTGCTCTTAAAAGTCTATGAAAAACTTTCATTTGCGAACTTAACTATAAATTTCGAAAAATCTCAATTCTTTAGAAATGAACTTAAATATCCTGGCTTTATCGTAGATGAATTTGGACTACGAGCTGATCCCGACAAAATCCGCTTGAATAAATAAATAAATATTTATTTATATTTTGTTCTGCTAGTCATGCGTGATCAGTTGGGTGTGTTTTGGTGCCCACATCAACCTACCTCCGTACAACAGAAGTCATGTAAAGCCCGTTCTTACTAGATCTCATGTCGTAAGGACCCATGAATTCATTCACTGTTGTGACCCTTTTTCCGTATCATGTCTCTCCTTGCCTAGTCAGAGGACATGAGGAAACTAATTCTTATGATGATACTCGACAAAAACAAAGACTAAATTAGCTGCTTTATTTCCCGAGTAGTCAATCAAAGTTTATCGATAAAAGAGACTTCTACGAGTGATTGATTAGCAGACTAACATTGTTGATTCGGAGCACAACTCGGACCTAAGCAATGCCAAACGTGATGTCGTTATGTGAGACTACAGGAAAAAACAATATATCTGATTCTGCCACATTCATTGATGATCTACCATCACTGCAGATGATCTACCTATCTGCATAGGTACATAGCATTTTTTATGTTAATGTTTTATAAGGACGGCAAACTGGGATACGGCCCGCCTGACGGTAATCGGCCATCAAAGCGTATACACACTTGCGATACAAAAAATATCAATCGCGCCGTTGCCTACCCTGACCTGGAGCCCTGCCAGGGCTATGCAATTCCGAAGATTTATTCCGAATTTCAGTACTATTGCTGCTCCTCTTAACAAATTAACTTGCTCAGGAGTTAATGCTCCCAAGTTTTCTTGGAACCCTGAAGCTGAAACTGCGTTTCAGAAACTAAAAGAAGCTCTCGTCACTACCCCTGTGCTCGCTTGCCCAGACTTTAACCTACCATTTTCCGTTCATTGCGATGCATCTAATTATGGTATAGGAGCAATGCTTACTCAACTTCAAAACGACAAAGAAGTCGTTATTGCCTACATGAGCAAATCGCTTAATAAAAACCAACAAAACTACTCAACTACAGAAAGGGAAACCTTGGCCGTTATAACTGCTCTTGAACACTGGCGTTGCTATCTCGTCAATGGTAAACAATTTACCATTTATACTGATCACGCAGCCCTTAAGTGGTTCCTAAATTTATCTAATCCCTCAGGAAGACTTGCTCGTTGGACTTTACGTTTATCTTGCTTTAACTTTGTCCTGAAACATAAGAAAGGCAAAGATAATATTGTTCCAGATCTATTATCTAGATCTAAACCTAAAGACTTTGCAGATTCGCCACCTCAAGGTGTACTTCCAATTTCCACAGAAGTTTCATCCCCTAATCGTGATTTGGATCACTACAACAAAATTTTGCTCGGATGTCAAAATAACCCTGACTCCTACCCGAATTATACTATTAAAGACAACAAGCTTTATCGTTGTATTCATTCTCCAAATAGCCTCAATGATGACTTCATTTGGAAAGAAGTTCCTTTACCTCATGAAAGATGTAGGCTCATCGAAACTAACCATGGCTCTGAACTTGAACCTCACCTAGGTATCTTTAAAACTTACAAAAAACTTTCATTACGATATTACTGGTCTGGTATGTTTAAGGACATTGCCAGATTTACCTCTAACTGCGACACATGCCTGGCGTATAAACATCCAAACCATTCACCCTACGGACCAATGGGCAAACCAAAAATTTACTCTAGGCCCTTCCAGACTATATCGCTTGATCTTATGGGTCCATTACCCATGACTAGAAATCGTAATCAATACATCTTAGTTATTAACTGCTTTTTTACTAAATATACTTTAATCTTTCCCCTTAAGCGTGCTACCACGCCTAATATAATCTCTTCTCTTGAGAACTCGGTTTTTCTGACACATGGTGTCCCTCAGACCATTATTATGGACAACGGACTCCAATTCCAGTCTCGTGAATTCATTTCCTTCTTAAAAAAATATAAAATTCCTTTTATGTTTCATTCTCCATTCTATTGTCCTCAAGTAAACCCTACTGAAAGGTACAACAGAACAATTATTACTGCTTTAGCTGCCCTCGTAGGTGATGACCATAGGACGTGGGATAATCACCTCCCTAAAATCCAACAGGCGTTGAACAGTTGTGTGAACTCCATAACTGGTTATACGCCTAACTTTTTGGTATTTGGTCGTGAAACAATTCCCTGCGGCTCTTTTTATACCTCAGCTCGAAGTATCGAAGAAGTTACCTTTCTACCTCGCGATCTTTACTCTGAAAATGCTGGATTCCTCTCATCTATTTTCGACAAAGTTCAAACTACCTTATACCTTGCTCACGCTAAAAACAGTGCACGCTATAACCTACGTCGCTCATTCAAAGAATTTAATGTCGGCGATATGGTTTGGCGAAAGAACTATGTGCAAAGTAATGCAGGTTCTTACTTTAGCGCTAAGCTCGCGCCTAAATTTCTTAAATGTAAAGTTGTTAAGAAAATCTCACCTTTAGTGTATATATTAGAAGATACCAATGGCTCTAAAGCTAAATGGCATATCGAAGACATTAAAATCTAAAACTCATACCTCGTTCACCGCATTAATTCATTCATAACCATTCATTCATTTATCACTCAAATCATAATCTCTAAATTTAATATTTTTTTTGTTTACCCTAAAGCTCTTAAGCTCGCTCAACGTCTATATAAGACGTTAACCTTTAAAATTTACCTCTATTTTTCTATAGAGTACTTTTCTCCAGTGCTCTACCTTACTTAACCTCTTTAAAGGCAACTAAAGCCTTTACTTTAACCTTTACCTAAGACTACCCTAATGGTCTTCTCTACCTTAACCCTACATTCTTAAGTACTAAATGATACTTCTTTCCGAGCGGCTGACTACTCGTTAAAGAAGCCTTAGGTCCGAGCGGCTGACAACTCGTTAAACAAGCCTTAGGTCGGAGCGGTTGATTACTCCTAAAAGAAGCCTAGGTCAATATTTTTTTTTCCACCTATGGAGCGGTTGACAACTCCCTAAATAAGCCTATCGTTATTATTAAGGAACACCCTTCTAGAGTGGCAGTCATTGATCGTGAACTCCACCCTTACCTGTATGAAGTTGAGGTATGATAGAAGAGGAATGTGTATTTGTATGAATGGTTGTATGTTTCTGCGAAGTAGTGTTCCTCGGATCTCTTTTGGCCTTTTCTTTAAGCAAAATTTTCTCTAGTCGAAAATTTTCTGGGGTCGTGGGGGAAAATGTAACGTACCTTAATATGGTTTCGACTCATGGTTTCGATTATCATAGGTTCCATTTCGCACATTTTATCATATAACATCATCGATATTCATCAGGCATCATCATATATTTTATCATTTATTCCTGGAAACACATAATTTCAAAAATATCACACACTATTCATCATTTTGTAAATACGTATAATAATTTCTTCTGTACTGAAAATCACTATTCCAGAGTGCTGGACACTTACCGGCATTTCTCTTTATTCTGTTATTTACTTGTTTTCACTAATTATGCTTTGATTTTATCTATTTTTAATTTATTTATTTTATTGACATTTTATGACAACCTAATGTTTTTTATCCGTTGCCATGGCTACCCATGACACGGATACTCTCTCCAACTACGTCTATGACTATTCAACCTCCACAGACCACTTACTTTGATTCTTTTTGGCTCGATTCGAACCGTGTCTAAATTCAAATGGTTCCGGACCTATAAAAGGCCGAGCCTCCCTGATCATTTATTCAATTCTACGGCAAAAGTTGCCTACTCAACTTTTGAAAGCTCGCTACCGAGCTCTAAATTAATAAAAGGCCTTGTCCCGGGGCCGACTGCCCCGGGACTCAAGAAAGACCTCAAAGCTTTTTAGCACCTATTGGCTCTTTAAACAACTTCCTAACTCCAATACTATACTACTATACACGTTCTCGCAACCTCATTGGTGGGACTGCGCCTGGACTCCAGCTTCTTCGGCCAGCCTCCAGCTGCTTCAGCCCGCCTTCTACCGACTCCTGCCGTTTCTTCAACGCCCGCCTCTGGCCGATATACGCCGGCCAAACTACCAGCAGCGCCGCCAGCAACCACCAGGGGAGGCCAAGGACTAAGACGGCTGCACAGGAGCGCTTCTGCCTCCAAGGAGCGCCGTCCATCTACCTGTAGCACGACCTACCGTTCAAGCCGCCCCTGAAGATCGCCGACGACCCACGCCCTACCGTTCAAGCCGCCCCTGAAGATCGCCGACGACCCACGCCCACTTCACAACCCACACTACACACACATTCCATATTTTTTTTATAAATAATCTGTAAATACTACTTTAACTTGTAAATATATATTCCTATACTGTTCTTTTGATTTTCCTTCCTTCCTATCTAGTTTTATTTTGTTGCTACCCATATGTGTGAGTGCAGTGAAACAAGATTATTAATTGAGGAGCGCCTGTTCAAAGGGGGCTATTTCCGTATTTACTGACTTATAGTTTTTTTTCCTTAATTCTACTGGTATTCTAAGATCCTATCACAGCCTGTGTTTATTCTTGATCGAAATTGATTATTGTCCCTTCAAAGGACATTGGGCAAAAATGTATGGACGCTGCACCTACGTCCGCCACGGCTTAAACTACATTTGTTTGAAAGGTATTATAGACATGATCATATGTGACAAAGCGCATCAAATTCCATCCCGGGGGTCTGTAGTTATTTTTGGTTAAATAAGTACAAGTTAATACATACCTATAACCAACGAACATTAATAAAATAAGGGAATTAATTTAGTCTGTTCGACTACATAGAGGGCTCAGGTATTATGGGAGTACTCCACAAGGTGCAAGGGTGCCCCCTTGTGTCATTCTGCCGCGTTAGAGTAAATCCAAAAATCCCCGCATGGGTTGGGGGTTTTTCAAACAGTCTGTTCGTAAATTCTCTGCTATATAAAACGGAGCGACCACAAATCCCACACACTTGTCCACTCTTCAAAGAAAACGTGATTTCAGTTCATCCATACTAATTGACAAAACCGATAATCGTGTTCCAATGTCCAAAGCGTGTCAGATAAAAATCAATCAAGTGACCGGGAGAGGGCACAATCACAAAGAAGTAAGACGAGTCGACAATTTGCAACTGCAAGTCCTTCAACCCCCGTAGACCGTTTTGAGATGGTTCAGTAAGTGCAAGCGCAGGATGGTCGGCAGGCTTTGTCATCTATATCTGGTTGTATAGTATGATATGGCATATTATTATGGTTACGAATAATATAAAATGAAGGCGCTATAAAGTGAATTTATTTAGCTACTTAAATTTTAAGTGAATTCACTTTACATGGGCATATTTAATTTGCCCATTTGTCGTATCTTTTGACTGCCAGGATATTTTTTTCGGTGTCATAATAAAAAAGGCTAGTTTTTCATAGATCTATCGATTCATACTAATTACATTGTTGGCGGAGCTGGGTGCGTTTTGCCCATTGTCCTTTGAACTTAAATTCGCGGTTCTATTCAAACGGTGCTATTTTTAGGTCATTTAAAAGTTTTTGTTCGACACATAATACATAATATTTTTTTATCAAACTTGTCGAAGAGTTGTGACAAGTACTCAATGCAAAGTTATTTTATATATTTTGGCATAAATGTAGCTTCCAATTAAAAAAAATCAACTTCAAAAAGTTTATTTGTTGATGCTATTTATTATCATTCCTGATCAAAAGATGCTATTTTCCGACTATCCGACCAAAAAGTGCTATTTCTATTTTTAATTACTTAATGTTGTGCTTTTCAATAAATAACAATAATAAATAAATTTACCCTAAAATAAGTGGCCTCCTCATGAATTACCTGAATAAAAAAAAATACACTTCACATACATCATCAAATCAGCATACGATTTTTTTAATTTTATCAACATTTACTTAGCATGGAAATAGCCGGATGATATCGGCGGAGTTCAAAATATTGTCTGGAAACAATATTGCCAAGTTGGAAGCCTACACCTACAGCAAATTTGGATGATCCTTTAATAGGTGCCTACCTAGTTTTTTAATAACTGCATGGTATACTTAACAACTAATACGTATGTAACTCAAATATTTACCGCAAGAATATTTTTAAATTGGTTTGTGCTCATTAATTTAAATCAATTTTATTCTATAACAGGACAACAGTTTATCCGATTAAAGTACTAAAACATAAAATTGAAATTCCTGAAAGCTTCCGTCGCTAGTTGAAATGCCCACATCAGACTGTTGCCAATTCAAACGCTCATTCGAACACAAAATTGTAATTATGCGAAATCGCTAAGGTTTGTTTTCAATCAGTCAGCAAATGCAAAGTTCCTTACATGATCAATACATGTTATGTGACAACAATTATGTTATGTTAATGACCTTTTTTTATTTGAGTGAAAATTGACTGGCGACTCACTTTACTTGCCAGTAATTTTTCACTAAATTTTTTTTATTCTTCGTGCACAATTGTATAGTGGCAGATTTAATGCCGTAGATA
Source organism: Chilo suppressalis (assembly GCA_902850365.2). Classification (NCBI taxonomy): domain Eukaryota; kingdom Metazoa; phylum Arthropoda; class Insecta; order Lepidoptera; family Crambidae; genus Chilo; species Chilo suppressalis. The sequence continues at coordinate 11,941,720 of OU963903.1, read as the reverse complement.
TTCTCTGGCAATCAATCAAAGGGTGTTGCCGATTATGTTTGTGACCATGGAAGTTTAAAACAATATAAAATTAGCTGCAAACCCATATTCAACTGAAAATTTAATTGCGCTTATTTAAAAAAAAAATCTTGTGATGTTCGAACCTGTCAGCATTTTATCAACTAAAAAGGGTACAGACGCGGTTTTTTATCTTCCAAGAAGTGCGAGGAAGATATTTAAAAAAATTACAAAGCATAAAAGCTTTTATGCAATTATCTACAGGCATCTTTCACTCACCCGGACAAACACCCACGTTTTTTTAATATGGAACGAACAAAAAGTTGAAATAATTTCGAGATTAAATTTCTTAGCGGCTTACGTACTGTAGGTATCTACTTAATACAAAGTGAAGCTCCAAATTACCAGAGGCATTTGGCCTAATGCTCAATTTACTTGGGACTGCGAAGCACCCCTGCCATCCACACCGATAACAATACTCAAACGACAGTTTTAAAAAGATATTTCTGGAGCGAAAATCGCAACACATTTTCACCGGAGAAATAGTTGTTTCTGCAGCGCGCGTTCAACGGAAATTGTTGCTTTCGAATCACTTTTAATTTTAATTTTGTTTCCAGTTTTGTGCTATATAAATATAAGTATATTAGAAAAAGAGTAAGTGGCTTTTGTGTACTTTAAAAGATAAAGTTTTCCGACTTTCGAAAGTTTGGAAGGGAAATGGAGGGAAAGGTAAACAAGAAACTTTTCATTACTTTTACTTCTCAATTCTGGAATTTGAAGATGAATAATGTTTAGGTAATGTTAGCCAAAGTATGCGCTCAATAATATAAAAGCATCAAATTTGTTAGAAATTTACACTTATTTACAAATATTCATTTAGTTCTTTAAATACCTAATCGAATTACGCACATGAAACTACTTAATAAAATTTAACTTGACTCTGGATGTAATTAGTATTGTGTACAAAGTCAGACAGTTAATTCAAGAAAGAAAAGGAAGTAGCGCACGGAATGCCAATATAAAGATCTACATAAAGGTACATACACAATAAATAATTCAAACACACAGCTTCACGACTTATCCCTTAACGTTAACTCACCCAGACATTTAGCTTTGCTTGGGTATAGTTGTTGTTTGGAAACTATAATGACAGTAACATGCGTTCAAGTTAACATTGTCGCAATTTCGTGTCATCGCATTGCATTTCAAGCATCTTAAGTACCTACATATGATATATCGAGACTGTTTTTCTAAATGTACTGCATAACATTTGGAATACTTAGTATTGTCATTTCTCGGCCTAATAATTTATATTTAGGATTTCACAATGAATAGTCTAAGAGAGGTAAAGCCTATTATATTATGTCTGGACATCTTCCTGAATTGCGAGGTTGATGAAACATTCTTAAAATGGGACCGACATTGGTACTGATGGCAAGGAAAGTATTTCTTAGAGTCCCATTTAACTTCATCGTCAGCAGCGGCATAGGAGCTGAAGCCCTTTACAGGAAACGTTAAAGATTTAAAATTCACCCATGAACATCATGCTATGCTGTGCCGTGCCATGCTCTATTTAGTCATCTAGCGCTTTTTATGATAATGAACTTCGCTAGGCTTTGTGTAGCGCTACGCTTCGAGGTTTTGTTTCTACAGTGCTGCCGCTGAAAGGATGTGTTAGGGACAGATCGTGACAGACCCTTAATTTAAACACACTTTCGAACTTGTAAAAAACTTCCTGAAAATTAATAACCTCTATTTCATCGACATAAAAACTGATCAGAATTCATACGAATGAATTCTTTCAACAGCCGTACTAAATTATTGGTCCAGAACAACACAGCACAGCTTAATGTTCATCATGACTTTAAACCAGTTTAGCTACGTAGCCTTCATAATTATAATGAGATTTTTAATAATTTTATCTGTATTAATAAAAAAGCCATTATTGCGTATATGAAACATCACTTTGAGACTGAAATCGTGTTATTAATGACCAGAAAAAGGTTTGAAAGAACAAAAAAAAATATGACGGGTTATTACTAAAGTTTGAAACATCATATATATTACCGTAACGTTACTGAAAACGGAACTGTTTGATCAACAAAAAATATCTAAAGCTTATTTAAATTTCCGCGACTTCATTTACTTGGAATACAATTTCCCGTTACAATTTGGGGAAAATATTTTTAAACTAATATAATTCACTTCTTTTGACAAACTAACGCTAAATTTCATTACGGAAGTTTAATTTTTTGATCGATCGTTGAATATAATATTTATTGAAAGAAGTGAAATTAAAAAATCTCTTAAATAAGCGTTTGCATTAGCTTGTTTTAGTTGAAAAAAATATTATTGTTTTCCGAATAATCCAGCGCTGCATTATCGTTACCTATAGCTTTATTTTATTATTTTTTCACTGCAGAATGTTTTCGTACATTTTTTTTCTTAATTACAAAAAATCTACTTTGAAATTTCGAAACTTAGAGTGTTAACACTAGGTATATTAACATAATGATTAATCACGAAATGCTTAATTTAACTCATCACACGTCATCTTACCCTCGTAATTCAGACGAGCATTCGCCACACGATTTACTCACCACGTTACGGTTTGCGTTTGACAGGGGAAAGTTTTTGCAATCAAAATTTAGGGAAAGCCCGATGTAGGGTGTACACTGCGACGGCTGGCTGAACTGTCAATAACAGCAACCACCATTGTTACAACTAACATAAATAACTGTAAACAGTAATTTACTTGACGCTTAAAACATTAATTGTCTGCTAGTAGATAATCGTGATTTTGTCTGCGTTTTGTTATTTTTGGTCTTTCATACACATTTTAACCTCTAGCTTTCTCTGCTTTTCTCTTTAAATAGCAGCCAGTCATTTAGGCCGCGTTGAGATATCTGAGTAATATAAAATTTTCAATTTTGAAAATGATCATATATTAAGTATTTTCGAAAGTGAAATCTCCTTTAGGCGTGCGCATTTTTTGAGATGGGAAAAAACTTCAGAAATCGTGATCGCGTGATCGACAGCAACGACGAAGAAAATCAATCTAAATATCTTTTTATCCTGTGTATGTACTCTCATTTCAAAAATGTCATACCATCTATGAGTTCGGGTTTGACATACGCCAGTCTCTTTTTTGCAGGTATATGCCCACTAATGTCTTGCTATAACTTAGCACAATACAGCCTCCCACCCCTAGAATCCTTACCTCCAGCTACTATGACAACGGGATCACAGTTACAATAACATAAAATAAACTGGATTTCAAAACTTATCGGGTATGACATACCCGACCTCATTCACGCCGGTTTAAAGAGTTTTCGCATGGGTTTATTTCTAAGCCTTTGTTATTCCCATAAAAACCTTTTACCGACGCCTTTTTACCGCCAGTGTTCGGATGTGTAAAATTTTACAGCACTTCAGTCTTGCCACGCTGTACTGTTTTTGTATATGACAGCATAGTTAGCCAAACTGAGGTTGTTAAAAATGTCCTTACAAAGCAGAATGGAGAATGTGGAGGGTCTTTAATTAAAAGTCAACGCTCCAGCCCTTTCAGCCTCACAATAAAACCTATTAACTTTGAATGGCACATACATTTTTCTCTTTGTTCGATGACCGCGATTTTGGAAGCTTTGGTTTTCATTAAGGTCTTTATTTTTCAATTAAATTTGTCTCTAACAGAACTGTGAAACAATTTTTTATCCTACTAATAATATGAATGTGAAAGTTTGTAAGTTTATTTTACTGTATACACAAATGTAAAAATTTTGCACTCATTTAGTTTATTTGAGACATAGGATAATTTTATCCCAAAAAAATGTTAAATTCCTAAGGGATTCTGAAACAGCCAAAGATAAGGCGAACGAAGTCATTATTATTTAATTCAAAATATTATTTTTAAAAGCTACATATTTGATTTGACTAAGCATTAAAGGAGATTGCTCAAATTGGCCCAAATGAACAAAAAATATTGACATATACGGTAATTCTTGTTGTAATTTAAACTTTATTTTACAGTCATTAGATTTTAACGGACACCTTTGTATAATATATTCATTTTAAAAAGGACTTTTAATTTTACCGGTTTGGAAAACATACGAATCATTTTTAATGGCTATGGGTGTAGTAACATTCAGCCAAAGACTGATCGAAGTTGTTTATTTAACATCAAAACAAATAATTTTTTTATTACACTGTGGTATTAATATCCACAACTATATTATTATCATTTTGTTCTGAGCAACCCCGAATCAGAAGCCGCATTGTACTTGAGTAGTTTAGTGGAATGCTGCCAGTAAATTACATAAGTATGCAATCTAATGTATGAATGTTACAATTCTTAATTAATTAGTTCAGTACTCGTTAGTTTGTTTCGATGGAGCTGTCACGGACAAAAGCTCCTAAACAAAAAAAAAGATAAAAATATATATATATTATCATTTTCACTACATGCAAATGTGCTAAGACAATTATTATAGATAGTAGGCGACATCATAAAGTCTATTGCCATACATTTTTCACCTAACCTAACACCTCCATAAACACATTATAAGGTGTGACACTAAAAATCTCAAAATATGATTATAATACAAACATAATAAAAATAATGAAGCTACTGAAGATATGGCTGGTATAACCTAAAACTCTTAGCTTTCTTTGGATAACGAGAGTTTAAGAATTTTCTCTTGTCTGTCGCCCATTCACAATCATGACACAATTTCTGTCACAGAGTACCTTATTGTAACCGGAAATGCATAGATGATACCTGATTTTAAAAGTTACTCTTTTGCATTAACTTTAAAAACAGGCAACTATCTGTTAATCTTCATGCTCTATACCTGAATCTAATACATAATTTCGGTACTTGGCTTGATTTCCCTAGTTTTCTATATAACTTTTTGTTTTTTATTATTTTAATACCTATATACCTATTTGCAAACATAACCTCAAAATCATTCAGTGTATATGGTTTATAGAAGTTCTCAGGGGTGTCCGTCAATAATATTCGGTTCTACAGTAATATAAATATAATTTCAAATGTAAGAAACAATTTTTCATGATTATTGGTCTTTAGGCCAAACATGTATGGAAGCTGAGCAATCTCCTTTATGGCAAGATACTTTAGTAGGTGAATATTCATTTGTCCTAACATTAAACAGCAAAATTGATCGAAATAAATTTAACCATGTTTTATAACCATGTAATACTAGCGGCCACCCGCGACTTCGTTAAGTTTTTGGAGAATGCCTCAAGGGCCTTACATTTTTCCGGAATAAAAAGAATCCTTTGTCAAATTTCAGGTCATTCTATTTGTATATCAAATTTTATCAAAATCCAATTAGCCGATTTTGCATGATTGACTAACAAACATTCAAACGAACTTTCACATTACACTAATACCTATTATAAAATGTGAAAGCTTGTGTTTGATTATAATGTTAGTAGGAAATATTACTAGGATACAAGCACACTATATGTCAGCTCATTAATGTCCCCTCTGCGTGGGCATAGTCTTTTGTATATGTATGGGATCGGAAAATCGGGCCATAACTTACCAACTGGGCCTATTGCAGATTGGAGCGTGCTAATGACTGCAGATGCAGCCGGGACCAACGGCATCGTACCTTCCAAAATTTGATTATATATACGCTTAGATAGAGCAATTCAAATAAAACGACTCATTTAACGTGGAATGTGTCCGTGACTCTAATGTCAGATTGTTTGACAGCAGTCAATGTGTGCGTGTGAAGCGAATTGATATGTAGACGATTTATTTTTGTGTGTATATAATCAAAGCTTCCGAAGCATAAATAACTGGAGATTTTTTTTGTTACCAATCCTATGTTTGGCCAATAACAAAAGTTTCTCACCTATTATTATCGTAGACTGAAAACGTTCAACATTGCACCACAGGAATCCTCACCAACATAGAAATATCAAAAAAGAATATACAAAGTTGTAAAAAACTAACGAAAGCATTCGACATGTCTTCTAAGTTTTTTTATGGGAGATCTCATAAATTTTAATCGAGTATCCTTCTTATTCATTTTGGTACGGAAATGAAAACTACCACATACACAGCACTTTATCCGTAATTTTGAGTAAGTTAAAATAACTTCACTTAATTATCTTTTAGACTATAGTATTCAGCACTCCTCCAGCTTTAACACATGTTATTATAATACATTCAACAAAATTGGTTTTTAGAGGATTGTCGGAACAAAGTTTTCGAAACATTATTTGTTTGGATGTTCAGGGTAGGCCATTTCTCCGAATCCGTTAGAATCTATGTTCTTTGTGATCACGATAACACGTGATACGAGTTTCCGGTAAATTAATCTAAAGCTTTATTGAGTATTAGTAAAATGAAATTCCAATCATGTACTCATCAAATTTTATTAACTTTGTGTAGTATAATTTAGTACGAAACACCAAGTAGTATTTCATTAAAGTTAATTAACTATACCAATTTATGAAATACTACTTTGTGTTTCGTTAAAGCCTTATATGAATGAGTAGTTATACATATAAAGGTCATTTTAAGTATAATATAAATAAAATAATAAAGTAACTTTAAAAAAATATAACTAAAATAAAATATATTACTCGTTTTTGGCATCACATTTGGCAATGCAAAAAATGTTGAAAATGTTGCCAGCCAAAATATGCCAAAATACTTTTTGTATTCTAGTAACTGTGTACAAGACAGATCTACAAACACATTTATGTTGATGGATAAACTCGTCTGTGTAGATGAAAACCGAATGTAGGTACTTTGTATCAATAACCTTTGAAATTCATATCTCTAATAAATTTCATCCAATATCGTTTTGATTCAAACACAAAAATATCAATTATTTAGAAATTGCCTATCTTTAACATCTGTTTTTCTATCGTATGCCATCATATGCTATCGTATTTAAACAAAACAGCAATATATTCTACCTATAGTGTTACGGCTACTGTGTAGGCGGCACCTCATTTTCCACTGATTAAACGCAAAATAAGTGAGGAAAGCGTTTCAAAAAGTTTCATTTAGTCGGATTCGGCTGACGCGTACGGATACGGCAATACTGTCCCGAATACATTACCATGGGACGCAATTTGTCCCGGCCCACAATTTATGTCTACAGCCCACTTTATGCAAAGGCGCCGGAGGAAAACGGAATAAGTTTTTATTCTCACTTGACTAATGCGATTTAATGAGTTCAATCACGTAATTAGAGTGGATGATATATTAAGGGAACTCGTGATTTTTGCACTTAAAAAAATAACTTCAAGAAATCGGATGCAATTTTTTTTTTAATATTTAGTACTGAAATAAATTGACTTAAATAATATATAGTACTAGTAGAAATAATTCAATAAAGTTTTAATTTAGTTATTCCGTTGTTGGATTATAATATAAAAACAAGAACATTTTAATATTAAAAAAATATTTTCGTTACAAAACCTTATGAATTACCTTAATAATGAAAGTTATCAAAACACTGTTTTATTTAGTACTGTAAAGTGGGTATATCAAATTTACCCCAAAAGGGAAATTGACTTTCTTTCCCCATAGTTTTAAAGGGTGCTTAACAAGTCCATAAATCAAAGAGATATGTCCGGGAAATGCCCTGTTTCATCGAGCCTTAGTCCCGGTGAAATATGACCAGATTATACTTGCTTGCGTGAAATTTCCCACTAAGATAATAATATTAAATGGCTTATCTGGACTTATTGTGACACCCGAATTATTTTTGTCAGCGCTGAATATGAATTGCGCTTCCACAAACTGAGTACGAATATTTTAAAATTTTATTACCGTATTAAATTCATCTTAAATTCTCACTAGTGTTTGTGGTTTGTATCTTTATTATATCTTAGTAGTTACTCTAGAAATTATAACTTTGGACTACATACACTTATGTAGTCAATTGAAAATGAAAAAGAAAAGTAGGTAGATTTTTTATTCATTACAATAGGTAACACTTTTTTTGGGTGATATTAAACTCCTAACGGACGTTCTGTTTAAAAACATATTCAAAACGACCGCCGCAACATCGTGAGCATTAACTTTAGTTTTTTTAAGAATCCTACAGGATTTCTCTTCATTTTGTCGGAAAAAAATATCCTACGTCTCATTTCAGGTCATAAGCTACCAAATTTTATCCAATTCTGTCCAGATTTATTTGCGTAATTGAGCTTCAATCATAGAAACATGCAACTTTCACATTTATAATATTAATATAAATGTGAAAGTTGTGAAAAAAATTATAGTACAATTAGTAGGACTTTAGGATTAGTATAAATTATAATCAATTTTATTAGTGTAAAACACACTACTAAATCGTCGTAAGTCTAATTTCCAGTAAAAGCTTTAATACACAATTTTGTTCGATTTTCTATAAAGAATAAGAGTCAGAAAAGTTAAAAAGGATCCGACGGCTCTGATACCCATTATGCCGAATAAAATTAATTTGACAAAAAGACTGATGAAAGGTGTATACGGAAGCGAGGAATAAAATTAAATATATGGATACCTATTTGCGTGGGAAAGAGAAAGAAATGCGTATTGAATGAAATTAAGGTAGATCTTAATGATAAAATTGAGTGCATCCTACTGTCTTCTCATATCAACAGAGTAATATCAGAGCAAAAATTACTAGCCCGCCATCGAGGTCCGCCCATCATTTTGTTTGTATTGAGAATGACGTCACAACTAACCATGTATTGTTATCCATATATAAAATTCGGTCGTAATATTTGACCAGAACTTATGTAGGTTACTTACTCTACTTAAGATGCAAGTTAAATAAAAGCTTTTAAAAAATAAAGGGCAGAAAAGATAGCTGTCTGTTTAAACCTGTAATATAATAAAATATTATGACAGTTATCTATGCAAGCTTCTCCAGTATGGTTCACGAAGCTATTACAGCGAAACCATCATAAGTTTAAATTACGGAGCTCTGGCAACCGTGTGAGCTTGTTAAAACGAACGCTTTGGTTTCGGTGCCGCTGTATAAATTCATTATAAATACGTCATGTGAAGATTTAGCGCATTAAACTTTATACGAAGCTCAAAACATTATCATTATTTAAAATCGAGTCTCATCACAACGTTTATTTGAATGAAAAAGTGATAATAATAAACGTTTAAATCTAAAGAAAACTTTACTAGAAAAAATCCTCTTGGTTTAGTCGGGATTTGAACCCACGTCTTCTACATGCCCGGATAGCGGAAGATGCTGGTTCGACGCCCGACTGAAACAGGAAGCAAGTGCATTTTATTCTACTACAAAATTCTTTAGACATCTAACAGCAGTTAAACGCTTAAAAATTTTAATATAATAAACAAGAACTTTGTTAAAATAATTGCTATAATACTTTATAACACCATTTTTTTATATAGTTGATATCACGCAACTACACTCATATTAGAAGTGCAACATTATTGATTCCGCCTGTTTGTATCTCTTACGCTTTAAGCAATTTTTTTTTAATTTTGCTATAAAGATAACGGGTTCTTACTTATTGTCGCAAAACTAAACTTGACGAGAGAGAATAGAAGATGAAAATTTATATATGCGAAATGAGCATACAGATAAATAAGAAGAATGCTACTAATGTTATAAATGTGACAGTTTGTATGTTTTTGTGTTTGTACATTTGTTAACCAATAAAGTAAAAACTAGGTAATGAACGGATTTCGATTGGTCCGCATATAGTTAGGGCTTGGATTGGGACATGGGAAACTTTTTATCCCGGAAAAATGTTAACGGGGACAAAGTCGCAGGCGGTCGCTAGTGTAAACATAATTTTCCTGGCTTAGCATTTTGTTTGCAGACAATAATGAAAGTTACTCATTGCTCATCTACAACAACTTGGTAAAAAAATATTTAATTATTAATAATTAAACGTTTTCTAAAACTTAATTACAACGTTATTTAGAATATGTTTGTATCATAAATTTTATTAACACTTAATGGCTAAAGAAAGACTGTGATGAAAAACAATCAGTTTTATAATGTTGTTCTGGATTATGTTATTATTCTACTAATAGCGGTACGCTAAGAGGCTCGCGCAAAGTTGAACGGCGAACACATTTAACGGTCTGGAAACTAAACTGAAACGACCACATTCGTGTTTTCCTGATGAGATCTCATTGTAGCTCTTATAAAGGTGAAAGCTTTCGATATAAGCGTTTATTTGGACAAGGGAACTGTTGGTAAATATAGTATAAATCTTTTGCAAGAAATCCAAAGTAAATAATCGAATTTACGTCGCCACCGCTAGGGCACAGGTCTTCGACAGAAGAGGGAGAAAAAAAACACGACCGATTACGTGAATCCAGTTTGCATTAATGGGTGGTAACGACTGAAAAGCGAAGCTTAGGCCAATGGTCTAGCGACACTAACACAAAGTATCTTTCATATTACTTAATTAAAAAAAATGCTTAATATTCTTAATAATTCCAATAATCGGCAAGTAATACACTTAGATATTTTGTTTATATCCTTTAAAGCTACTATGACACAGACAAATATAATAAGCGTAGCTAACAGTTATTTAAACGCTTAGATAAATTCCATGCGCAATCCCAAAACTAAGCTATTCAGGATTTAAAAGCTTTCATCCCAACATAGATATGCGAAGTTGCTGTGACGCTAGATCCCAATATTGCGTTAGGTCAGACAAATTGGGATCTGTTAGTGAATATATTACGGTCCCCGCTACCGGCCATCGGTTTGTTAATCGTTTCCAGTTATTTATGGGCGTTCCGACTGTTTATCTTGGGTTGTATGACGCGACTTTGTATGGGGCATTGGTTGTTTGCAGTGTTGCCAACTCAGATTTTGAAAAAGGCGTAGGCCCGATGACAAAATTACGTAGAATTAGTAAAATTTGGATATGAAAAGTTCGTAGATCTACGTATTTTTTTCTGAGAGAAAAACGTTAAAACGAGTATTTTGTTACGATTATTTTAATAAAGGAGATAGAACATAGAATTCTTGGAGAAGACGCTACATTGGCAGTATTTACCATGCTGTGGTAGACATTTACTATCAGACACAGACGCTGCTAGGTGTCAATTTTGGCATAATTCTCTAAACTAATCACTAAATTTAACATCAGTCTCTCCTTTTCATTCTGTATAAAGAATGACAAGAATACACTTTTTCGTTATCAAATAGGGTAGTTGACACGTTTTGAAAAATATGTTTTAAATGGTTAATAATTGTTATATTAGACCGAAAAAAATGTATTGTTGTAATTATCATGATTGTATTATGCGAGAATGTAGAATCACAACGTTAAAGACTCCAGAAAAGTTGTGGTTTAAATTGCCCAGAGAAATAAACATATCTACACATGAACACATGTTTAAAACTTGCTAAATCCTGTAACTTTATCGACTGAAAGTTATTTCTTTTTGCAAAGATCACTTCGGTATACTTATACCAGTACTTACTGATTCAATAATATTTTAAGTTTAAAAATAAATTTTTTAAGTTTAATAATGTACCTACTAAGTAAGAGAGCTTTGTCGTTTCTGCTTTTACAAATTCGGCGTCCAGCATTAATTTAGTCAACAAAACCAATAAATGGAAACTCTTCTACAAGATATAAGAGTCTTGAGATATATTTTAGTCCGACGAAAGAAACCATAGTAACACAACAATGACGATAAGTTGTTTACAAATTTTGTGACGTCATAATCATGGCGGACAGCGTTTTCAGTGTTTAAAAAGTATAGACTAAAAATATTTTTTTCAAATTAGATTACTACAGCCATTTTCTGATTTTATGAAGTGAAATCGATGTATTTAAGTTCCTCGTACCAAAATAAACAAAAACATTTGTTTAGTTTATAAGTAATGGAAAATATGCTTCCCTATTCTAGTGAGTTATGTTATTTTGCAAATTTGTACAAATAAAAAAAAATACGTAGATTTTGGGACTGAAGTTAGTAGGTTTGCAGAAAAGGCCTAAAATACGTAGATCTACGTAAAAAGACGTAGAGTTGGCAACACTGGTTGTTTGAAAGCTGATGTGACTTTGTTGTATGGGTTGTTCGATAGCTGTGAGGACGCCTACCCTACATTATTGATGTAATGAAATCGTGTCGTCAAATGCTAAAGTTGCTTTGGGTGATTGTCGATTTGATAGATTTACTATATAGTACTACTATATATACTTATAGTAAGTCTGTAATGCAGGAGAAGCTCAATGGTGCAGTTGTTAACAGGTTCGATTTGCGACTGGTGCAGTGGAGATCAAGCAACTTCAACGACAATCTAGTGAACAATGTTTAAACTCTTGGAGGACTCTTTCCAAGGATAAATACTTAGCTACCTGTGAGAACCTCGTACTCCGAATACAGTTCCGCTGTTGCATAGGTTGTATGTTCTTATAATAAATAAATAAATAAAATAAATATTTCCAACACTCACACCAGTTAGCCTAGCCCCAAAACTGCAAGGCTTGTGTTATGGGATACTAGGGTAACGGATAGAATACATATACAGTATATGTATTCTATCCGTTACCCTAGTTCTATATATATATATAGAAATACATATTAAACATCCATGACTGGAGTTCAAATGCTCGTATTCACCACACAAACACTTGTCCGGGATTCGAACCTCTCTCGAGTAGGCGACACCATGAAACCCGGCGTACCAACCACTCGACCACGGAGGTCGTCAAAGAAACCTCAAGCTAGCTAAGCTCGCTCCTATTTAAGAACTAAAGTTTTATTAGCCTCTAGTATTAGTTTTAATATACCCTATAGTAGATCTTTTGAGGTTCCTAATGTCCACTTATACTATACAAAGCTACCAGGCTGCTGTATGAACAGTTCAGAATAATCACATAAGACTCCGGAAAGCTAAAAAATTCCATCAGGTAAGGTATATTAGAAATTCACATATAAAAGTTGATGAAATATTAATTTTCCCATAAATTTTATATCGAGATAAATTCCAAGAAGGCAATCAGGTTTCGTTTTAATTAGTACTTATATTGACTTTAGATACTCATTTAATAGGAATCTGTAATAATTATCATGCCCAGGGTAACGATATAATGTTTTACACAAAAATCCCACACAAATTTATTTAATAAAGATAGAAATTCAGAAAAGATATTATCAAAAATGAAAGACCTAAAAAATCAATTTAAAACAAAATGACTACAAAAATATTTATAAGCGTGCAAAGTAACTCCACGTGGTAACTGTGCGCCATTTATTTTTAAAAATGATTTTTTATGTGAATTTTTTGATTAAGTAAGTCAACCAGTAATTATGTTTTTTTTACACCAAAATTAAGCAAGTTATGAGAATTTTCAGCTTACGAGTTATTTTAGAGGCTTATTACGAGAAACGACGCTTTACACCAATAGAATAGATGCATTATTTAGAACACTTGCGCGTACGATGTCGCGGCCGCCCGCGTACGCGTGAAGTTAGTTAGAAATAAAGATTCACTGCTCGTTCCCCGTAGGTGATAGCGTGATAACATGTAGCCTATATGTTGGCCGACTTCTTAATTATATTCGTGCCAAATTTGAAGTAAATATACTTTTTGAGTTTATCCCGGACATACATAGAGACAAACAGACTAAAATTCTAAAAACTATATTATTGGCTTCGGTATTGATTGTAGATCACACCACAAGTATTCTTTTAAAAAAATATTCAATGTACAGTTTTGACTTTCCTAACATTTTATTATATGTATAGATTACATTAAATTGTTGTGACTCTTGAGTGTGTTCGAGCTTATTCTTAGTAATGAATTTTGAGCTATATAATTCAACTTTTTAACTAGACTATGCCTGTAACATTATTCACGTGTAATATAATACCTATAAAAAAGTATGTTTGAAGTATGTTTTTAAAGTTTGTCAAGATTGAAAATGTAGTAAAATGAACTATTTATGGCTCGCCTAATGATAACCTGTGTTAATTCTTGAAATCTCATAACTCTTTAGAAGCAGCATGATGTGTTCCTGTAGCCGCATCATAATAAGTCCCAGAACAGCAATTTAACAATTATAATAAAATATTTCCAGGCGGCTGTGGAATGACTGTCGTTTTAGCATGCTCGTTACCGTGCACTGGAGAGTAGCGTGGATTAGTACGCTTTGGCATGTGCGAGTCGCAAACTCGCAAGGTACATATTCCTTACACTCGTGTAATTTCCTATTTTATGTTGTGGGCAATAGGGTCCAAAATATTTCTCGCGTAAGTTTCAGGTAATCCGAATCATCGCAATCGGTCCGTCCACAATGAGATGGACGCTTTTAGTAGAATTAAAACGTAGAACCGCGGTCGACATGTTTCATTGATAAATAATGGCCATCATTGCAATTGCAGGAGAGGTACATTTTCGTTTGCGGTAATGTGTGGTACGTTCAAGGCCATGACAGTAGATACACTTGCTCTACGAATATGTATCTTATTGTTGTGTAAAAAAGACTGTCAAATGATAATCTATACTTATAATAAATCTGTAGAGAGGTCAATTCTGTACATAAAATATATTTTCAAAATAACTATCAGGGGGTGATTAGTGATCGATACTGATGCCAAAATGCAATCAGTAAAATTTTTGTCTGTCTGTCTGTCTGTGTGTATGTTCCTTATAGAAACAAAAACTACTCGACGGATTTTAACGAAACTTGGTACAATTATTCTTCATACTCCTGGGCAGGTTATAGTATACTTTTCATCACGCTACAATCAATAGGAGCAGAGTAGTGAAGGGAAATGTTGGGAAAACGAGAGAAGTTACTCCATTTTTTAAGCTTCCGTCGCGTGTGCAGCCTTAATGGTTAAAGTTACATAGAAATCATAAATGACGGAAATATTCTACATAAAATTGTCTAAAAAATATCCTGCAACAGCATATGTCTATCTTTTATGGTTGACTCACAATAACACGTGTAACTCCTGATAGCTTAACAGTTCGGAGCATTCTGATTATATTTGTTTACTCTTACGTTTATAATACTCTCACTCATCCCTAATTTAAAAAAATGGTTGCCTGTAAAGTCGGTTTTACGGGCGAAGATTTTAAGTGACAACGTCTTTTTCTCGGTAGAATATTTATTGATATGAATATAATTAAATTGCACAATAGGAACAAGGAATTGAATGAAAATAAGAATTGCACAAATTTTAACTATAGAAATATATTTTGTTTACTAAAACATTGTACATGTAAACTTAAACTCATCGTAACGTTACCGAGCGTTACACTTTTTCATAAGTGACTCCCAGCCGCAACCTAATTTAAGACGTTGTCACGTCAAAAAGTTAACATTATTACCTATTCAATAAAAAGAGAATCATAGAAATCGGTATAGAAACACCAAACTTATACATGAAATAAGCCATCGCGCCGTCGCACGTGAATACTGAATCATGCTATAAGGATTATTTTTGTGTAACGGTTGCCGCGCTCGACACGGGTCGCGCGACCGAAAGCGAGCTTCCCCGCCCCCCGATCCTGAGAGACCTTCAGTCGCTCTGTCCTAAACAGATACAGATGCACATCAGAGTGCATCCGTCCTCTAAGCGCACTATGCAGTAGTATTTACTAAGGCAGCGCTGCATCATCTCCTTCTCAGGGGTTGATCGCATCAGATGAAGCCTGTATGGCCCCTAAGGCCATAGGCATCCCCCACGGGTGTGTTTTAGTCAGTAAGAGTCTGACATAACTCTACAGCCGGCTGTAGGGTATCCATGAGGATTTCACACCCGCTCGCCCGCCTGGGAGGAAACAAAAAAAAAAGAAAGCGAGCTTCATTCAATATTTGGCTGTTGATGCGTGCAGTGCGTTCGACCTTATTGACAGACAATAATAAAATTGATATTAAGAAACCGTGCTTATCTTAAAATAAAAACCAAACATTTGTAAACAAAATTAGCAAATAAATCATGTAAAACGAGTACTGGAAAACGGAAATATGAGAAATTTAGTTTGATTATAAATACAGGTAATAAAAATGACCGTTTTTATCTATATATGTATATAAAAGTCAAAGGTGACTGACTGACATAGTGATCTATCAACGCACAGCCCAAACCACTGGACGGATCGGGCTGAAAGGACATTGTTCAGCTTCCATACATAGTTAGCCTAAGAACCAACAATCATGAAATATTATTTTCTAGGTTCAAAATCGTAAGTAAATGACTGTAAAAACAAAGATTATTGACGGACACTTCTGAGAACTAGAATTTTTTTTGGGGTTATGTTTAATATTCAATGAAACATAGGTCAACCTATGAATTTAGTATGAACTCACTATGAAGTGAATTAATATTACAACTAATTCATTTTATTCGGTGCGATTTTAAAGAATAACTATTAGGAAAAACTTGGTTAGGTAGGAATCATGAATAAAATAAAAACTGTAGTATTGCTTCTTGTTTATTGACTATTTTTCACATAATTGTATCATATTGTTTATTGTATTTATTTGTATATCACAAGTATATTGTGTAAATATGCAGCGTGAATGTGTATCAGGTGTTCTTGAATAATTTGGCAGTATGATCCTCTCAGGATGTTGTGGCACAGGTTTACTAACACTTGGTAATAAGGGCTCTGCTCTTTGGTGACATCTATGGCATATTAGATAGCCGAAATAGTTAAATTAAAGGAAAAAAAATCGCAAACAAACACACAAAACAACGTTTCGGATTACTCTTTGGAATGCACGAATGCCACAGATTACTACGAATGCAAACTGCAGGCACCACAACCATAGAGTAACGAGTTTAATGCCAGCCCTTCACTTGACAACAGTTTGTCCTTGTAATGCTTAATAAGGAATGAAAAGGACAGGCTGATGTCATGTTTTAAAATAGCAAATACGAATAGCTAAGTGAAGTGCCGGCATTAGAAAGAAAGAGTGTTTTGTTTGCAGCGCTGCCATAGATTATACACATAAAATGGTATTTATTGTCTCAGATTATTTTTTAACTTTTTAATTTAGCTTACTTAACTGGAAGTATCCGTCACAATCTAAATACTGATAATTATCGCAAAAAATATACTAAGAATTATCACAAATGCGAAATTAATGTTGGTTCTTAGGCCAATTTTAACATTGTCCTTTGACATGCAGGTAGATGTTATGACGTTGGCATCCGCTAAGAAAGGATTTTGATCAATTCTACCCCCAAGGGGATAAAATAGGGAATGAAAGTTTGTATGAAACTTTGTCAATTTTAAACCGATCGGGCTGAGACTGCATGCAGGTATAAGAAGAATCATAGATGAATGTCATTGTGTATAATACAAGCCTGAGAACAAAAACTGTAGTCTACACTTCAGCTCTACACCGAAGCGAAGCGAGGGCGGACCGCTAGTAATAAATATAAGTGGACTATAAGGACTTGCCTTTTAAGTCTTGCTGTTATTTTTCTCTAAATTCATCGCCCTTTGGTTTGTTTAGTTTTCAGTAACAAAATAGGTCGTCAATGTTTTAATCCAATGTCCAGAATAAAATACAAGGCATTGCGAGAGAAAAATAAAAAATGTATATATATCCATAGATAGCCAATTCATTTTGACATTATATTAGTTGCTTGGTGTGACGCCAATTTTAGGTCCAAACATTTTCTAATAAAATACAAAAATTCTATTTCAATCAATATGTACTACAAAACTTAAGGCCCTGAACTCTTACACTCGTATTTATAAACAAGTGATTACTTACTCATTGCTAAGTAACTAAGTCATTACTTAATATCAGAGTTCTTCAATAAACCAGTAGTTACTTAGTAATTTCTTAACTATGAAATGAAAAATTTTTAATTCCATTTTTTGTATAAAAATAATACCATTTCATAAAAGTTTAATCTGTAAAAAGTCGCGATCAACAGTCAATCAACAGTCTCTCTTTCTCATTCGATATGAGAAGGATTTACACTTTTGTCAAATATTGCAAGAATCGGGCCCACTGAATTGTGTTCATTCTGTGAGCCTGAACTTGAAGAACTTGTCTAAAAATAAAAAACCAGCTTTGAGGGACGGCAGAAGCTACAGAAACACATTCGTTCACAAAAGCAAATCAGAAAAAGTACACCTTTTATAACGCCTCCCGATTTTTAAAAATCAGACCTAGCAACACTGCAGTAGTGTATGCTATTGCAAAAATACATATTTTGTAGTAAATATTGTATTTTTAATAAATATTTTGAATGTTGGGCGGTTTTTGCTTTAAAAATCTGTATTTTGGGGAGATTGCGGGTAAGTTTTAGGGGTAAGGCGAAATGGCTTTCTGGTAACACTGATGGTTACTTAGCCATGAAAATGGTGACTATTACTTGGTTAAGAATTCTCATTTTTGATGTTTCTTACTTTGATCAATTAATGATAATAATAATAGTAAATATAATAAATATTTCCAACACACACACCAATTAGCCTAGCCCCAAAGTAGGCTTGTGTTATGGGATACTAGGGTAACGGATAGAATACATATACTGTACATATATAAGTATATTTATATAGAAATACATATTAAACGTCCATGACTGGAGTACAAATAATGCACGTATTCATCACACAAACATCTGCCCCCACCGGGATTCGAACCCGGGACCTCTCGAGTCGGCGACACCATGAAACCCGGCGTACAAACCACTCGGCCACGGAAGTCGTCAAGTATTAAGAATGAAATGAAAAATGTTACTTAAGTAACTACTTAAGCAGAAGTGATATAGATTTGCTTGTTTATAAATAAGACAGTTAAAATGGTGCAAATGCAGTTATCGGGCGTGATGCCGTTCTACACGAAGCACTTTAATTATCGCAATTGAGCGGCTTAAGAGTTCATGGTAGGGGTCACCATAAACTGTGTAATTTTAACAATGTTTATTTTTATTATATTTATAAACGGAACAAGGTTTAAACAGTTTTCTTGGCATTAGCACTGCTAGTACTAATGCTAGAATCAATAAAAAGGACGCCTTCTACTGTTCATAAGTTGGTAGCAATTAATTTAATAATATTTGTGAAATATATGCTTTTAGAATTGTATTATTGATAAAATTCCATTGCTTTAAATAGGTACATATTACTAGCAGCAAAGCAGAAAATTTTAGAATCGGTCTGTTGCCTTTGTGTTCCGAAAATATGATAGTATGTACTCGTAGTTTATAAGTAAGTCGATTTTTCTGATTTTTACTTACAATCAACATTTATTGCTGAAATAAAACTGTCTCATTCCAGGTAATAAATAAAGTTTTTGCGTGATTGAGCATATAGGTATAACAAATATTTGAAATTTATAATACATAATGTTAATCTATTTATTAATTAATTTTGTTACAGGTATTTCACATCTTGCTGAAGAACAAGAAGTGACATTGCCGAAATTTCGTAAGTTGAACTCTCAATTTAACTAAACTAAACTAGTCTGGACACCTGAAATTGCATGTCATACTTCGGAGAACCAAGGATTTATTTTGTCTTCTCTTTGATAATTTTATGTTTTATGATACTATAAGAGCTTGCCAGGCGAGCGTCTCTGCTCACTAGACCTTGACGCGTCACGGCTCAAACAGTTTTATTTTTAAATGAGATACAATCTCCACATAGTAGGGTTAAGTTAATCTTTAAGTATATATATTTTAAACTTATCTTCATAAAACGTTACGGTATTACAAACATCGTTTCATAGAAATCATCATGATCATAATCAGCCGATGGACGTCCACTGCTGGACATAAACCTCTAGGGATTTCCAATCATAACGGTTGTGCGATTTGCGCATCCAGAAATATCTATACGAAATAAAATTTATTGCAGAAATGTCGTCGAAATGAGACAAAAATAGAAAAGTCAAATTAAAGTAACACTTAATTGCCTATTAATCTATCTATCTCCGTCGCAAAAAAATTACAGCTCCAACTTAAATCAAACTTAATGGTAAGTGCCATCTGTATTTGGAGCCACTATAATCTTATTAAAATGTACGTGTGTAAACTCCTATATAGTATAAAAATAATGAAATATCGATATCTACCTTGTTCTTTAGGAACTTAGCCAACAAGATTTTTGTAATATAAATTTGCCGCACGAGTACCTTTGAAACCACTACACGATACAGCATAATAACTAATACACATTGAAATAGTATTGCATCCTTAGTCTCAGTTAGAAAAAAATATCTAAAAAAGTATAATATACTTGTAACTTAAAAAATTAAAATAAAATAAATAAAATAAAATAATTATTAATTAAAATATTCCATCCATAGGGAAGGCCTGTGCCCCAGCAGTGGGGACATTAATAGGCTGATGATGAACTTAAAAAATATGAGCCATTGAAGTTATTGGAGACAGTTTATTTGGTTTAAAATTATAATTAAAAATTACATTCCCGATAATTAATGTTGTAATATAGGCGTTTCTTTTTGTATAACAAAAGAATTAAAAAAAAAACTTTTTTAGAATATCCTCTTAAAGACAAAATCTTGTAAAGTATAAATGTGAATGAAATTTATAGTGTCTTTTGTCCAATGTTACGGCGCAGATTTAAGCAGGTGAAGTTACTGAGCACTTTGTGTAGCTAGTTAAATACTCATGTCGACAAATTAAAAAAAAAACATGAGAACAGCGAGTTACTGTTTCGTGTCTTAAACAATATCGCTTATCCATGTTATTATTACCTAGTGGGTATTTACACCAACAAAAAGAATATTTATGATTAAGAGAGGTATGACATAGCGGATTTTCCCCTAGTATTGGAGCGCCCGTTTGGGGAAGGAAAATCGACTTTAAAGAAGAGCACAGTAAAATAACACTACCTTTTGGTGGTGTTGTGTTTCTGTGGGTGAGTAAGCTTCCAGGGCTTCACTGGGGTAGAGGATCGTGTCAGGGTAGGCAACGGCGCGAGTGATATATTTTCTATGTATATTATATATTTTCTGTCTATTATAGGCTATGGTTGCCGCTTACCATCAGGCAGGGTATGTGCTCATATGTCACCCTTTCAACATAATACAAAAATTGTGTGTGTCAGCTTCGACGCACGACTGGAGTTTACTCCTAAGTTCGATAGTCTAACCAACCGCAAAAAGAGTTTATTTAACTTAAAAAAGATTGATACTGTATGAAAGAGTAAATTAACAAATTAATGAAAATAATATACATATATAAATATATATTTATTCATTTCATATACATTTATTATAACTAATCGACGAAATATTTTACATTAAACTTTTTACAATAGTCAATTTCAGATGTGCATAAATGTATCATTAGGAATGTTGATAAATTATGTAATTATTATTATCAGACTATTATATTTTTTTTAAATATTAATTAAATTAACATTGTCTGCATTATTAATTACAGTGACAAGTGGTTTATGGTAACTAAAATAAGACACATTGACGTTCGTAGATACGTGGTTCACGAATCTTGAAAATACCGCATCAATGGTTGTGCCATACCTCGTTGTCCCCATTGCTCTATCAGAAACAATATCTAAATTAAGTTCAGATTTAAAAAAAAAATAATGTCAATCCATCATCTTTGTTTGTCAAAGTTGCGCGACATAGGATGCGCACCAAAAACGTAACGAGGTCATTCGTCGATAGATTTTACTCGTCACATTTTTCTCATACCGGGCCCCTATATGCAAATCGATTCTTAAGAAGTAAACTCCAAAAAATATATACAAAAAAAATAATGATGACATACCTTACAAAAAAAAAATTTTTTTTTCGTTTTCATATCACGGGAATCAGCAGCAGCAGAACTTATGTAAATCAAAAATCTTAAAATCAAAGAATGTGAAGAAGACCAAACAGTGTAGAAAAACAAGTCGCGTTAGAATACATTGACCTGTCGATGTCGTAAGATGTTGATTACGTCTACCCTGTCGATTGACGGGCAGACATTAAGCAAATTTTCACTTGACATACCACTAAACAGAAAACGTAAACGTTTGTCAACTTTTCATTTTATTTATTAAACCTACTTAAGAAGCTGTGGTCCAGTAAATATTTGTAAAAACAGTGTATTGATTTGCAAACTACAATATTTTGTTCTGAACGTTTCCTTTTAAAAATTTTCAAAGTAAAGCATATGTAAAATGATGAAACGCTCATTTATGATTAATAAATGTCTAGTTTTTGAAACGCGAAACTGCTGTCGAATAAAACGTGCTTGCTTAATGTTGTAAGTGAATTGAAAATTTTCTTTTTTATGAAAAACATTACAGGAACCATGCTGGTCTTTTTAATAGAAGAAACTACTGCATTAAACTTTATTTTAAATACCAACGATTATCTACCCACTAAAAAAGTAAACACCATAACCTAATCATTCATCATTCAGCGTATTGGTCATAAGAAAGTAACTTCAACCCTCACTTCCTTATGATAAGGGTTATAAAAACTGTAATTCAAAAAAGGCCTACGCATCCGCTCTTTGTCTGAATTTGGCACGGTCATCGAGAAATTTAAATAAAAGGAAAACTAATTATGAGATCCATTTAGCCTAAGGTACGAAACTTTTCTAAAAAAAGTTGCGTTGAAATTCAATAGGTGTTCAGACAGACAAAAGCAAGTTAGACAGTATTTAGAGCACGTCCGCCCTGACCCTCGGTCTCGGCCCTCCAGTCTTGGACGCGGACTGTTTTAATTAATTTCAAAAACTCTATAGCTAATTACTCTCGACAATTTCCAACTCTTCGTTTGCTTTATTTTCAGGGGGAAAGCTATTCCGGCCTCTAGGTTACCGAATTTGAAAACCAAAATTGAAGTAAGTACGACCTCTTAAATTTCTCGAAGCTATAATTTTATTTATCAAAACGTACAATTCGTCCGTGACTGCGTTTGGAGATATGCCTTCCTTCATGCCTGTGAACAGTTTTTGGTAAATGCGGTTAACTTTTACAATTGAAGACTGAGTGCCTAATCACTTTGCTATCGAGCTCCTCGCTCTGATAAAAATTATTACAATTATGTGTCAAGATATTCTAATTTTTTTACCTGACTTAGCACGCAAGCAGCACGACGCGCTACCCGCAGAGAGGTTTATAAATCGAGTTGTAACTCGTTAATACTGTAAGTTTAACCAGCTAACCAGCTTACATAGTAACCATGAAATTTTTTATGAGTTATTATTCTAAATTGCAATCGATCGATAAAAAAAATCATTGATATGATTCAAACATGTTTAAATAATCAAAAAACATTTTTTCACCAAACGACAAAATAAAAATATTCAATTAATTAATTAAATCAGAAAATTTGTTTAATCTATTTTCAATAGTTTATAAGTGAAAATGACACACCATGACCATGATATAAATAAGATTTCATCTTCTGTATACCTATAGGTATACCACTATGATGATAATTAGCAAACTGGGTTATGTTAAGCAATCTTCATTAGCTTAATGAAACGCGATACCTTTTATCTAATCGGAGTTGTAAATGCGAAAATAGTCGTTTCATTACCAAAAGGAGAGATGGTAACTGGATTAATGTTTTATTTACGTGTTCTAAGGGGATTAGAATATTAATGAAATCATCACCGGTCCTCTTTTTAAATCCAACATAACCGTGTTACACTTTACATGGCCCTTGTATTTAAATTAACTTTGCTAGTGAATACAAATTTAAGAATAGTAATTAATACATAATAAAAATTTGGTTAATGACTGGCGGTCAATCGAAAGGGTGTGGAATCAACATCTCACGTTACAACGACATCAATAGTTCAATGTATTTTAAAGTGACTCCTACAAAATATATTTTGTGTGGAAGTTCTTTTAACTGAAGTATGAATATGTAGGTACTCGATGACGCAAAACGACTTAAATTATTTTAAAGAAATTTTGTACGCTGATAGTTTTTCACCTTAATTTAAATAAAATTCTTTATCGCAGAAAAATGAAGAATCCTATGAGATTCTCGAAAAAAAGGAATTATATAATAATAATTCTTTTTGAAAGCTTATATATAGACTAAGCCACGGAAACAGTCTAGAAAAAACAAACGTATTCTTTATTTAACTATTTTAAACTTATTCTTAATAACCATATATTAATAATCCTAACAATCGCTAGCTTGATCACTTAAACAGAATGTGATGTGATAATGCAATCAAGCGAGCGTATCGACTTGGAGACCTATTCGTAAACGATCTAAAATGGATTCATTTTTTCACGTTCCCTAAGCGACTAATAGAGACAAATCACAGAAGATGTTGAATTCAAAGGCATTTGAAATTCAAGGAGAACAGTGAAAAACGGCTGTTAGTATCATCAATTCAAACTAATGACGAAGTATCAAGAAATCAGTCGCATTACCACATTTAAACTATTAACGCTACAGTAAATATATTTGTGTTCAAGCTATTGCTCGGAAATACACCAGTAATAATAATTTTATTATTTTTATAAAATTTATTATAATGTTCTAAAAACCATCGTCTAATATCACAATAGACTTTTACTAGGCATTTGCGAGGAAAATTTTTCAACTCTTATATTCTGATTTTCTATCGTTATCGGTCGAGGGAATGATATATCTTGGTGTGAACATTTAACAATACCTCTATTATCAACAATGTAACATTAACATTAAGTAACATTTATTTCACCGAAATACGATTGCAATGAATAAAAATGTCGTCAAATAAAAAGTTAATTAATTGTCGGTGCTCACGCGTGCGGAGTGCGTTTTATCACCATCCACCGTTCGCCTCTGTGCATACGAATTACTAGCTACAGTTGTATCTTGTGCGCCGGTATCAAATAAATGAGTCCGTTCGGTTTGATTCATGTGAATGGGGAACAGAAAATACCCCGGCAACAAATAAAACGCCTCCAACTACCGAACTACATACGAAGGGGTTCGGTACAACGCGCCGCGCCGTAGCGCCCGACCGATCCGTCGATGCACGACTCACATTTAACACTCGACTATTTCATCAAAAAAGATTTACACCTCATTGACGATTTGTCACGTACACCATTGTTTTTTTAATTATAAATTCTGGCTGGCCAGCGCACATCGCACGCTCTAGTTACGTTGGTGGGGCTCGAAAAAATTATTTCACAGTTTCTCGTTTGAAAGCCAATGGGTGCACCATTAGAAAGAATACGTTTCTATGCCTACGAAGTAGGTCAGAAATGAAGAATGCAGCTATTGTGCGATCTATAGTGCGAAAATTTCTTACAACGTCATCAACAATATTGGTTTCTCTATTTGACTTTTCTACGCAACTTTTTTATAAGCAGTTAGTGAACTCGTTTTCAATTAGTGCCTATAAAAATACTGTTACCCTTCTGCATGTGAATAAATTTAACCTAAATTGACATTAAAAAAACCAACCAATAGAACAGGTACAAAAGAAGTAAATGAAGATGTCACGACTACCACTTTTTTCGTCTCTGGTAATAACAGAAGTCATTGGCTCTCTTCGAAGTACTTATAGACCATTCATGTTCACAAATGCCTTCGATTTGACAACATTTAAACATTTTACCAGTCTATTTCTCCTCTATAGCCTTTAGAAATGTTAGCCAAAAAGTAGAAAGCAGCTTTGCGAAGCTGAGCGGCAATTAAGTACTGTGTTCTGCCGAGCAATTCGTACCAGAATATGCGTGTAGGTAGTGAGCATGTAGGCACCAACCACTAGCATTGCATTGCACATTAGACTGGATACACTACGTAGATATCTATATTACAAATTGTATACTTCCCTTTGTTTAATGCAGGGAATTGTTGGCTGCAATGTCAAAAATATATACTTACAAGTTATTACTAAACAGCCGCACTTAGAGACAACAATTTTGTTTTGATTAAAATTGATACCGTCAATTTCTTTGAGATAAAATAATATAATTTAAGAACACGAGAATTTAATATTAAATTCATCTTAAGTTTCTACTTAAGACTGAGTGTATTAAATCATTTTTGCTGTTTCACGGCATTATTTTGTCATAATTAATAACAAATTAAGTACGTGCGAAGGAACACACAAGGTAAATGTTAATAAATTATGTTTAAGTACGGATAGAAAGGAAGAAGTTACAGATTTGCCAATCTTCGAAAAAAATCTATTAGCTATAATGTTCCTCAGTGAATTACATTATTATGTAGCAGAAACGAATACAAACCTACCCCTGCGAATATCCTCTAAGCTGCTTAGTGCGGAACCGCGGGATCCCCGTTTAGGGATTCTTCCGCGTCTCCGCACCCAGCAGCCTCCCGGCCTAGCCGGGGCTCCACGGCAGGGGTCTCCCGAGGTATTGCGGGGACCCCGCAGACGTGCGCAGGATGGTCCGCGCGTGGGGGCAGAATACGCGGCCTAGTGCCCACCGTACCGCCCCCCGTCCGCTGCGGAGGACTACTAGGGCGTGCCCGTGTAGCTCCCTCCGCCGCCCCCCTCTTTGCAGGACAGAACTACAAGATGGGGCTGCCGTCACGGGATCCCTCGGTGGCCGGCACGGCACAATGCGCCGTACCGGCCAACTAGGGATCCCCGCGGGCAGGGTCATGGGACGGGCGTAGCCAGGGCACGCACTCGTCCTCTTCTGCCCGCTCTTCTTCGGCGGGAGGGAGCGGCCAGGGGATCTTCCTCCCGCTCCCTCTCGGCTAGAAACGAATACAAACCTACTTTTACATTAGTGCTAACTTCTTAAACGGTACATCAAACTACATTTTGTCTTAAGAAAAATCCAATCTACATAAAATTACGGCTGAATTTAAATTTCTTAACAAAATATGTACGCGTTACGCGGATAAATTTTAAAAGACCTTTAGTAAGTTGGTCTATTAAGCCCCTGTGCAATTCCAGTTATTATCTGTATGCAAATTCATTTGCTTTGAGGCACGCCAAAGCGTCCGTGTACCACGAACGTTTGATTCAAAATGTGAAGCTTCTTTCTCCCTGAAAGGAGTTTAATTAAATGTTTTCGTTTGTGTTATTAAGCATTCTTTCGTGACTTTTGAATTACATATTAATTATCAAATACGTATTTTATTTATGTAGTATCGTTCATTATCAGTCAAAGAATTGTACGGGAAATCCGGAAGACTTGCTCAGGTGGGAGAGTTGAACCAAATTTCTAAATTGTATTAATTTTGGGCAAACAATAGGTCAATTCGTTGCTTGCCAATTACAAAAACAGTCTCGCATTTGACCAATGAACGAATTGGCATTTTGTTTGCACTTAATTTAAATACAATTTGCAAAATGATTTAATTCTCCCTCCTGGGCAAATCTCCCGGATTTTTACATATTTTTGTTTTTGAAACCTTTGTAAATTGTTCAACCTCGCAAGCTCAAGAGACTTAGGCCCATATTACAGTATGACAACTAAATGTCAATCTTTACTTGAGTACAGTTAGAAAGGGATGTCGCTATGTGCTATATATAGCGACATCCCTTTCTAATTATGCTCAAGACAAGATCAATCAGTGAGAATCCTTCTATAATAAGGCTTAGTGACTGTTATGACAATTCCAACGCGTACAAAGAAATTTGGTGACTCATTTCTTTGTCGCACTATCCGTAAATGGAATGCTCAGCCCGCTCACGTGTTCCCTCCCTCTTACAACCTGGGATCCTTTAAAAGAGGCGTAAAGAAGCAACATGCAGGCCGGCAGGGTGAGGATGGCTGGTGTGGCAGGTAAAACTGCTGTATCAGCTATCTTCACGTCTGGACTTCACCTTCACTTAACATCAGGTGGGGTGGAGTCATTTGTCGGAACTATCTATAAAAAAAAGGGTCTTTATGCTCCAGAGACCCTGCACGGAAAAATTCTGTACATCTATAAAACCACTAGAGCTAGCTCTTAATTTTAGCTACTCAATTTTCTTAGCATCCACAATACAGTAAATAACTTCTGTGTATGGTGTAGCAAGAAAAATATGTGAATATGCACTTCTTTCTCTGTAACCATTAATCTTCAGCAGTGGGAATATCGGCCGATTACTTTTCACCCTCGATCAATTAATTTGATGTCTACCACTTAATCTTAGTGGAACCGAGCAACCTCCTATTTACTCATTCTGTAAGTACAGTCGAAACAGGGGGCCTACTTGAATTCAACGAAAAACTAAATTATGATCGATTCTTTGCACGTTTTACTTGTTTCTAATTATAATAATATAGATTTTGCTTTTGACTTTGTGATTGATGTGACGTGAATCAGTGATTCGGGTAGCTTATTTTTACCCAAACTGCGTTTTCATCAATCTGCTAACTATTTTAATAAAAAAAAAGATAAGTGGTTATGCGAAAAAAATAATTGTTCGTCATCATCATCCTATTGATGTCGCCACTGCTGCGGCACAGGTATTCTTTATAAATAAGATAGGAACTCTTGGGACGTGACCCACCACGCGGGCCCAGAGCGTATTTGTGGGTGCAGATGCATGAGGTTTAGTTTTGCTGAGCCTACTCAATGAAAAAATTAATTTGATGGTTTATCGGTCAAATTAAGTATAACCTCAAATTGATGAAATTAAATTTCCTTTGAACTTCCTTACGTTTGTTAAAAACCTTATTTGTCGTTTTTATATATTAAGTGTTTGTAAACAAAGACTTTATTAGCTGGATTAAGACGAGAGACGATTTATTTAATATCGCGGAAATATAAAAAGGTTTCTGGTGGGATTGTAAAATGGTATTTCTAATAGTTTGTTTTATTCCAAGAGTATACAGACATAGTATCATTCCCATTTAAAACATTACGTGCGATTTTTTTAATTAGGTTTCCTTCAATCTTGTATGTTACGCACTGATACCTTAAGGAATTGCCAATAAACCACAAAAAAAATCTTCGGAAACCACAAATCTTCTAATATTGATCCACTTATTTCAGAAGAGACAATATCGGTGAAATACTAATACTAGATATTTTATCGTAAGAGCTCGTGACGCGCAACCATGCATGCAAGTACCTAGCTTTGATTGCCTCTCCAGGGTACTGAATTATTTGATTATATCCAGTGGGCCGACAAAATTGTCGTATTACTGAGTAAGGGTCCTTATTTAACGAGCTGCCCTTTACTTAATACCCTCGTTTACTCATTGTAAATTAGCTCTAACAATACATATATATTGCAGTCCATAATAACATAGAATGTTTCATACTCATTTGGTGTTACCTTAATTATTACGGTCATAATAGGTATTAGTGTTAAAGAATTTAATATTGATTGACTGAAAATGTCAAGAAAAACCATTAAAGCTCTAACGGCCTCTATTATTGTAGATTGTTATTGAAGACATCGGGTGCCAAATTGACACTATTGTTTCCGAGATACATTAGACTTGGCTGATGTTAAATTTGTAATCGTTAAGGTACGGGCACGCCTTATTGTTCTCAGGGTATGCCAGTACTCGTAATTTTTATAGTATCGTCCATTAACATATCACAGTGACCATTGACGGCTCTGCAAAAATATGACATGGTATTTCAATAGAGTATTTAAATATATATTAGGATATTATGACGAAATCAATTTATATAGTCGTGAAATATCATATTATAACTCCACCGTATGTTTACTTATGTCAGCAAAAAGGGCTGCTTACGAAACTTTCTTTTAACCGCTGTTCGGGCTCGCAAATTCAAGTTACGCACACCCCGACGATGATGCTATAATACAACCTACAGTATTATAACAAACACAGTTTTGGTCAGCTGTTACGAACATTTTCATATAAATAGTTTTCGCCGTTCGCTCCTTTCAAAGTTTGCACCGCAGTGTTATTACACGCAACTCTATTGAGTGTGGGCCGAATGGACCCTGATGCGACGTAGGGTTATTGCCGGAGTGCACATTGCGGCACCTGTATTTGACACCGCAGATACTACTTCACATCATAATATTACAGATATTGCAAACACACACTGACAAATTCCCTATTAGGCATTGCATAGGGATGTGAATTGAGTTTTGTAGCTTTGAGCATTGATTTAAGAATTTTAAGCACATTGCATTGACTAATTATAGCTTCGGCCCTCAACTTCGTACGCGAACACTTTACAATTTCCTTACTGGATTTTTTTAACAGGTGTCTATGCTGTTCCTATGATGAAATTTTATCAAAGTCTTTGCATAGGTTTTATGATTGAGATATAAGTTTACAATCATATTAATTCTTTTATTTTAATTTTTTTCAATTAATGTTACTTTTGAAAATAGAGATCGAGTTTTTTTGCATTATTAATGCGACTTCATCCACATGACATCTCAAAAATAAAAATTAACACTTTATAATACTAACTTCTAACAAAACATCCGACGTCGAGTCATCAATTAAATTAAAATAGGAAAACAATTGAAGCCGAAAGATCCAATAGATTTTGGTAACAGAATATGTGTCTGTCACATCCCTAACTGTGGAAGCATAGGTCGTGTGTTACGGCGTTGCGTTAGGGACTGGCAAATTAATCATTCCCCTGTGTATGAACAGATTGCAGATAACTACGTAATAAGTTTGGAATCGACGTCGCCGGTAATGGTATTGCTCTGTTGACTTTTAGTAAACACGACGAGGTGTGTGTGTGACTGACACTGTCTGTTAAATTCGGTGACAGGCATGATGGCGCAAAAAGAATAATTTTCTGCCGTTAACGTTTTTTTTCATTGGTGTGCGAGAGTGGAGCGCCATTAAGAATTGCTTTTGAATGTAAACTTTCGGTATTTACACATCACCGCAGCGAAAATAATTAATGCAAACTTGTATGAGCTTACCTTATCTGATAGAATTGGCAAGGGAATTAATTATCAGCAGTTTTTACATTGCCCGTTTCCAATTATATGTATAATAAAAATTCAAAATGACAATAAATAATTGGGATCCTCGGAGTATGTCCAATTTGGTATTCAACATAAAGTATTAAACATCAAATGATTTCAAAAATTAACAATAACAGATTACTAATCTCAACAATTTTGAGATTAAATCAAAACATGTTATTCAATGTCAAAAATTAAATGAAACAAAAACATTTTCATACGGTACAAGTATTGTCAACGCCAAATCAATATCATCTTTATATTAATTTCAGGGGGAAACAATTGCTGACTCGTAATAGGCGAGTAAACAGTCATCGGTTATTAGACCGGGTCACTTGATCGCTACAAACCCACTGAATGTTAAATACTTGCGGACCTGTTTCAATAAAAGGTGCAGCCCATAGATACGACAAGCGAAATACTTATTTCTGGTGCTGCCCTTTGAATATTAAATCCCGTTCTGTCCGACACCTTTATAAATTGTCCTTATCGGCACCAAAAACAATGAAAACAGGTTAAAATACTGGTCGATTCACTTCGGAGGGATTTCTTACTGATTCTGTTATTCGATTTAAATTTTATTTGGAATTTTATTAAGGTGACTAGTAAAATATCGATGCCTCATAAAAATTAAATATGAGAAACCAAATGCGAGGAAAGCTTGTGCATTAAATAGGTAAGTACATATTACACTTTGAACTTATCATCTTATTTGTAATTTAATGTTTAAAGTATTGCTTATAAGCATATAACCCGCTTGATGAGAAAATTGATAAGAAAATTTAATACTAATCTTTATGCTCATGTTTCCTGTTAGAAAAACAATATTAATTTGCAACAGAGAAAAACCTTTAAATTATAAGTATGTATATTCAGGTAAGTAATAAATAGCATCAAATGTTTTATTATAGAAATGATGCTGACGCAGCATTCATGAATATTTCAAAATAATTCAGACTGCGTGATAAAAGATAGGCGAAAATGTCTTTAGGAAGATATTTAAAATTCATCAAGTTGAATCTTCTTACAAACACAACTCCGTGTTCTGAGAATAGAAACTAATTTCAGGTAAACTTATCGACTTTAAGTATATGATATGATCACATATATAACTTAGAAGTGCATTACTATCTCAAAAGTTATCTATGAAACTTTTAAAGTTAAGTAACTACAGGCATTTATAGATCAATCTCTCTAAGACCGTCAAATATATATCTCTAAATTTGACTAAGTTTTGGGTTTATTGAGAAAAGGACATGGTAAAGTTTTGTATTAGCGAATATATAAATACTGTACTTAGTAATATTTAATGCTAAATGGCTGAATATTTATAATTTCTATGAAAAAAGGCTCAGGAACTTTTGATAAAGACGCGATCTTGAAAACTATGAGAACTCCTACTATGTCATTACCTAACTACAGTTGATAAAAGATGTTTGTCAATTATTTACAGAGACATCAATTTCTCATTTTCTTAGAATTTTTCATCCCATTTCTCTGATTAACTCTTCACAAAAAGTGTTTTTAAAGCAAAAATAAATACAAATAATTTGCTATCGGCGGCCTGACAGGAAATCTGTGAAGTTTTATTTTGTTCATTTGCAAAAATAAAGGATTAATTATTATACAGCCTTGTCTCAAGCCTGATCAGACTAATAACACTTTTATTTTAGGCCTTCAGTGATTTGTTTTCATAAAAATTATGGCCAAATATGTTATAGTTTGAAGGAGTTTAGAAATAATATTGTTTATTTCGATATACTTACACAAATATTTTGTTTTGTACATTTATTTTGTAAAACGGTACATTTTGCTTTTCAAACAGACATGAAGTCAATTTTTATACTTTTAAATATTTGATTATTTTACGAAAGTTGTATAAGAATAATAAACACGTGATAATTAATAAAAAAATATTGTAAAGTTACTGGCTAGTGCGAAATATTTATACACGTTAAAGGCAGTTTCTTAGCCATGTCCTTTGCAACTTTTCCTTGACCTGATGTGCTTATCAATGTGGCCTTGTCAAGGCGATACAAATAAGCCTAAACATTATAAGATTACCGACGACGGACCTTCGTGGCCGAGTGGTTTGTACGCCGGGTTTCATGGTGTCGCCGACTCGAGAGGTCCCGGGTTCGAATCCCGGTGGGGGCAGATGTTTGAGTGATGAATACGAGCATTTGCCTCCAGTCATGGATGTCTAATATGTATTTTCTATATAAATATACTTATGTATGCACAGTATATGTATTCTATCCGTTACCCTAGTATCCCATAACACATAGTGCTTACTTTGGGGCTAGGCTAATTGGTGTGAGCGTTGGAAATATTTCTTATTTATTATTTATTACAAATTTCCCATGGCCACATTCCGGCTCCATTATCAGATCAGCTCATATTGGATTGTCATTCTATTTACATCTTCATCAAATTTTTAGCTCAATCACAAACCTACAAAGTCGCAAGATTTCCCCCCGTAACCACATGCAGACAAACAAGCTTTATAAAAACGTTGTAACAAAGAGAGTTATACTACCTTCACATTACATTGAATAAAAGGCTTAATTTATAGTAGGAACTCCTTAATATTATTACTTCACTGTAAGAAGAATAGGTCGTTTCCTCAAGGGCCATGAGGTATCGCATTCAAACGTGTTGTCTATTTATTTTTGCAGTTTAATTTACCTCCGCTTTGTTCCGTCCCTTTGTCTTTTTATTGCGAGGGATCAACTGAGCGTATTAAAGATAAGTTAAAAAGAAATGCTTCCTTTAACCACTGCCATTGTGTGAATAAATCTATTACCATTACATTATATAGCGAGTATTAGATATAATACACTTGTTATTATAATAAAGATTAACTTTTATTGACATATTAATATTATACATTATAAGAATGCCGTACTGGTTGGTATAGAGCGTACTGGTTATGATACAGTACTGTGAAATTTTTGAAGTTTGGTGTGGCGGCTGGCGACATAAGTAATTATTATTTCGTTTCATGATTGTAATAATTACAACAATTATTGTTAAAATTTACCTCACTGTAAATATATAAAATACATAAAATATCTAAGCATTATCGAAAAGATCCTAAAGTTTTTGAATCACCTTTTGTGTTATATTTTTACACATTAGTTATTATAGTATGTATTAATTTAAAAATAAATAACTACAGCTTTGTACTCAGAATAAAACTGTTTGTTGTCAAAATTATTAGCTTTACTTTGAAATTCGGTAGAATTTTAGAAAGCAAGACGAAATTACTTGTATCTACATAAATTGTTTTACTCGTAAAATTATCTTTGTTATACGACTAGAATATTTTCGGCGACTCTTAATATCAAGCCTGCCGTAAGCGTGTCAGTCTCTCATCATATTACATAGCATATCATAATATCTTCGCGACGTCATGTCCCTTGTGGGGTAGGCATAGAGAATAGAGCGTCATAATCTTTCTAATCGATATGTACAAAAATAACATAATTTACATGGACCGGTAAATTATACAGAAAATATATTCTAATAAAGGTAAAGAAAAATTTACTAGATTAAATTAAGGTACCGATCTGAGGGGTTGATTACTGTAAAATACGTACTTTTCTTAGATTATTATATTTTTATTAAAAGCTTTAAATTGTCAGATGCTTAAATGTAAAGAAAATTGTACTAAGAAAAATTCCAGTCAGTCCAGGTTTCAGACGGGATTCGAACCATCTCAGGATCTTCCGCTAACCGGGTGGACGCACAAACCGATTATGCTACAGAGAGCCCAGAAGCCGTGTTTTTCCCTAGTATTTCTTAGGCTGCAAGGTAGCGCCATCTCTTCGCATTGTAGGTTACCCACATTTCAGTTCGATTCGAACGAGTGGAATTTTTCCTAGTAAAATTTTCTTCCCATTTAAACATGTAGCAATTAAATTCTAAAAATAAAAATATAATAATCTAAGAAAAGTTCTTATGGCACAGCAATTTACCACTCAGATCGGAGTGTCTCTCTGGGGAAGTGTACTCCCTTCATTCTTAAAGAATCTAAAACAATGTAAAGACTGTATGTCTGTTGGTCAATACGATTTCAAAGCTTCACGGGATCAAAGTTTAAGCCGGCATGGCATAGCTAAAGTGGCACAATTTTATACCCCATCAGTTATCTACTACTACTACTACACTTAATATAAGATGGGGTGAGGTAGTTCTGTGCAGTCAAAGTTGCTTAAACTTATGGTACACCAAAAGTGTTGTGAATTACAATTTTGACCTTTAAACATGTATTTGACGACCTCCGTGGTCGAGTGGTTTGTACGCCGGGTTTCATGGTGTCGCCGTCTCGAGAGGTCCCGGGTTCTAATGCCGGTGAGGGCAGATGTTTGTGTGATGAATACGAGCATTTGTACTCCAGTCATGGATGTTTAATATGTATTTCGATATAAATATACTTATGTACTATATATGTATTCTATCCGTTACCTTAGTATCCCATAACACAAGCCTTACAGTGCTTACTTTGGGGCTAGGCTAATTGGTGTGAGTGTTGGAAATATTTATTATTTATTATACAAACATAGGTTTAGAGATGAACAAATAATTTGGTTTCAATGAAACCTGAGACATTATGAAACATCAAACACTTATGTCGGCTCAATAAATGGCTTTTTGGATGAAACCTAAGACCCTACGAAACATCAAAAGCTTATGTCAGCTAAATAAATGGCTTTTCACTCGTTTTCTTTAACACCACTTGCAGATATTGTATTACTCGTGAAATTACACTTGTTCTCAGAATACGACGTAAAAAAGTTTTTACGACTGTTGTTAAAATAATGATTAACTTTTTATGGGAACCTCTCAATTTTCAGGAATAGGTATTTGTAATAATGTAGAAGAAGAAAAATATTTATGAAATCGAATAATAATCGATACTATTAGAAATAACAAAATGTAGTACTTAAACAATCGACATTTAGTGCAAGGTGAACTTTGCATGTTGTGTCCTTCTCTACAGCATTTAAAACTATGTATGTTAGAATAGGATGAACGATGTTAGCGATCACAATAAAATAAAAACTCATTTTTATACTACATGCACTGCTTCGCTTTGTTTTAAAACTTCTGAATTCGGATTCTGAGGAGTTTATTTTTGGTGACTAAACGTTTTAGCTAACTAGAACAGTTCAAGGTTATATTCAGGTTAGGCAAATAATGTCAAAAAATTGCTAATGAAATTGTATAGAATACGCAATAAATTTGTTCTTAAATTTACGAATTGTAGGAAGTTTTGGGAGACGATGTTCAAAAGTGGCCGCACAATAAAGTAGACTGGACATCAAGCCCATCAATAAAGGTATTTAATAATAAATTAAGGTTTTTATTAACTTTGCGTAGATGCACATCTATTATTTACCTGTCATTACAATGGGATGTGTGATTATCGTACTCATATTCCTACTTTTTAAGTGACTATCATTAGCTTTTGGACTTGAAACAAAATATTTATTTACGCCTTTAGCACATTGAAGTGGCGAAAAGCGGTAGCGGAAGGCGGTAATCTGTGAGATACAATTATACGAAATATAGACAGATTGAAACACCATACTCGATGTCAGAAAACCGCAGTTTCGCTATGATATCGAGATTCGCGTCGTCGTAGTGCTAAAGGCGTTAATTGTTAAATATCGCAAACTTGACACGACAATCATCTATACTATAGGCACTCCTTAATTCAGCACGTTCATTGTTTATTAATGCTATTATTAGCTCACCCAAAGTTAATGCTTCAAATCAATTAACAACGCTATCACAGTGTAATACAGTATAGTTCAGATAATCGGAGCAAGTTGACTGGGCAATTGGTTCCGGTTCTGATTCTGTTAATTGGTAAGCCTAAACCTTAGTGCGGAGTCAGGACTTTGCCATGCGAACAAAACTCCCGCTTTGCCGGGCAGACAATTTTTTCCCCTCATTTTATAAGAGATCGTTGGTATGCCTCAGGTTGCTTAATTTTGCTTACTCGCTGCTAATTCTACTCGAAGAGTTAAAGAGGCTTTGCTTTTTGTTAATAATGTATTGATTGAAGACCTAATTTAAATATATTGTATGGTGCCTACAAGTAACGCATCTGCAATGGTAAGATATATTTGTTTCTACTATGAGTGACCTCACTCATTTGGTCTGTAAATAAACATGTTTAGATATCTAAGAAGCGTTCCTGTTAATTATGTTCTTATTAATTTAAGAAATGTTAAAATTTCGATATCCTTAATTTTATTATGTAGCACACTCAGATAGTTAAATATATGTAATAAAATAATCACAAAACTAAATATCTCAACTTCTGAAAAAGCGGATGATAAATAGTATTTCATACATCATCAAATAAATCTTTACAACAAAAAGCAACTAGCCGAAAGATAAAAAAAACTGTTCCAATGGAAGTGTTTTATGTACGCATCATAATTATGAGATATCGGATACTAACTGGTTGTTTAAATTTATCATTGAAATAACCAAAGAGAATGTAACTATTAAGCGTAATAGTAACGTCATGGTGAACGCTTGAGACCTTGAAGTTAGCTATGTTATGGTGATTTATTAATCATCTTTAATGTCTCGGGTGGTATTATTCTATTTATCCGGATATTGCATGTGGTATTTATTTGTATTCGATAAATCGGCTTAGGTGATGCAAAATCAAAAAAATAAAATGGTTTTTTTTTAAATGAGAAGTTTTTGAGAGGGTACCGATAGAAACAACAAGTGTCAGTGAAAAGTCTTACATAGCTGTATTCTTAAAATCAACAATCGATATATGGTGTTATTCGTCCTGGACACGAAACGACGAATTACATCATATATCGCTAAACGATTTTAAGAGTAAACCCCGAGGATCACCCTTCATCGTTGTTAAATTTACTGATGTTTTATATCTCACCAAAATATATAAAATAGAGGAAATGGAAAAATAAAAGGCTTTTCAACCATGATAAGTTTGATTATTTCCAATAAAAGACGAGTTTAATTTTTGATATAATTAGTTGGTAATTGGCCTAATGTTAGGTGATCCCGATCAATTTAGAAATAATTAATATTATAATTTCGTCTAAAGAAAAACTTGTTTAATTCATAAAATAAATAAAAGGCCTTATTTCAGTTACTTGCGTCGTAAAATACAAGCAGTATTTTATCCTAGATATTTTAAATGCGTAATTGGATTCTATAAAACTATTGAAAAAAAAATGACTTTCAAGTCAATGAATAATTTCATAATGACCTGCGCAGACGAGAGACTTTTGTGCGCGGATAATAAAAACCCCCGAATCGTGTAAAAAATTTCGACCGCCGAAACACTTGCCGCCCGGAAACTTAGAGAAGCGCACACTATGGAAGCAAATATTCTGAGATTACGTTGTGTTGTAATTAACATGAAGTTTAAGAAAAAAACAAAATTAAAAGATAATACTGAACCTATTCATTGATATCGGATTTGTATCGGATCAACCGCTCAACACAGACTAAAGTCCCCTATCCCACTTCTAAAAACAAAACGGCATGGTGACCTATTTTATTACACGACTGCCCAAGAAAAAAGACTGTAATGTATTCAGGGTTCATGTATGTATGTACCTACAATTATTTATTCCACCCCAACTTCTAAACGCCTGAATCGATTTAGATGTGTGTGATATCGTTAGAATCCTTTCACTATCCCGGGTATCATAGGATGCCTCAACAGTTAAAATTAAGATAACAGCAATGTCAATTATTTATGTAAATTTGAAAAATTGTTATTATTATTACAATATAGGTATCATTTGAAAGGTCTTAATGAGATCATAGCAAATATAAAAATATTAATATAAAATAAAAAAATAGCAGTTTTTTTTTAAAAGCAGTCGTATTTTTGTATTTTTTAATTATTAGAACTTGCTGTAACAAAAGAGGTGATTTGCCATTTTAATAATAAAATTGTTAAATACCAATTTGTTTGTGTTTTCTTTCTACGAGGCGTATACATCCGTATTTTTGTAATAGCTTAAGCTATATTTAATTGTTTTAAGATCATACTCTTCTATTTAGCATATTGCCTAAGTTACGAACTGTGACCGTCAGGACAGGGAAGATATTTTGTTCCCAACTTGTCAGAAGTTGTGCAGCCGTTACCGAATTTGGCTATCGACCGTCGGGTAATTGAAACGGATCGTGTTAGCGAGATTCGTAGCACGTAGCTAGTTGTCGGGGCCGTACGTGCGATCCTGGACACTCCATACATTATCGTTATCCAACAAGGAATCG
Organism: Chilo suppressalis; assembly: GCA_902850365.2. Taxonomy (NCBI): domain Eukaryota; kingdom Metazoa; phylum Arthropoda; class Insecta; order Lepidoptera; family Crambidae; genus Chilo; species Chilo suppressalis. The sequence goes on along the minus strand of OU963903.1, from coordinate 11,902,623 downwards.
ACACGTGTTTACTTATAACTTGAGCCTAGATAACGTAATAACACGCTACAACTTTTGTTTCCTGAAATGGATACTAGTTCTGAACGCGTGGTAGGGGAAAGGGTGAAGCTGTGAAAAAGTTTTGTAATGCTTCCAATTTAAAAAATGAACGTTTAACTTTGCTTTTTCTGTTCTGATTCTGATATTGGGTTCTTTTTGGTAAAGTGGATTTATTGTTGCTATGAAAACTAATAACGTTCCTATGTGAAAAATAGTGGTAATTTTAAACATTGTGTTACTTTGATAATTAATAATTATAGAAATTAATATGATATCATAGATTTAATAAAGGCTGAAACCACCAGCTTTAGTGGAAAAAAAACCTATTCGTACCTATGTATATTGTTATAATTGCTTGGGGGAAAAGTTTTTTCGCATTATAGTGGTTTTTTTTTTGAGTGTGTATGCTGTTGGTCGCAGATGACCTTTACAGCGTCGCCGGGTTTGGGGACGGCGAGATCCTAAGGGGACCTCAAGCCGAGAATTGGCGAGCTTCCCAATTACAGCATTTTAGCGCATTATGCGGCATAATGCTTAACGTTGAGTGTTCCAACTACAGCAACGCTTCGCACAATTGAGCACTCTCAAAAGTAATGCTTTCGTGTGATGCGTGCAATCGTACCAACTCAGAGACAGAAAATTAACGTGTTTTTTCTTTAAGTTGGCATTGATCGTAATGTATTATTTATATGTTATCGTTAGTATTATTATATATTGTTGAAAAATTATTAAAACTTTCGTTTCATCATAGTTTTTTTAAATAATCAAAGTTAATTCAAACTGTGTTAAAAATTAAATATAAATATGGATGAAGGTACAAACATTGACTTTTTTTTTCAACACTGAACTTAGCGCACTCTGCTGGTGCATTTGAAAACTAATTCACGTTCCAATTAAGCATCAGCATAATTCGGCATTGTGCGCCACTGAGTCGCATTATGCTCTGTAATTGGAAAACCACCAGTATGTATGAACTTATAATAAAATCTCTTTGGCTATATTGGCATGACTTGCCTGCGTGTTGGATATAGTCTGTAAGTTGGCATGTATAGTTAAATAAATGAATATCATTGGTACTGGTTTTTGTATCATTAACAAGTTTAAATTTTAAAGAAGACAATTCCAAATTCAAATTAGAAAAATGTGTGATTTTCATTTGTTTTTCTTACGATGAGTGAATCTAATGAAGAAATTCGATACATTTAAAAAAAATACTGCATAAAAGGTAAGAATGCAACGCAAGCCGTGAAAAACATTTGTGATGTTTGTGTGCTGGACCTAGTGCAGTGTCTCCGAAAGTCTCACAAATTTGGTTTAAGCGTTTAAAATCCGGAAATTTCGATGTCAAAGATGCACGTCGCTCTGATCGCCTTCTTACAGATAAAATGGAATGGCTATTTTTGAAAAAGTGGAGCATGATCGGCATATGAGCAGATATGACGTAGATGAATATGAGAATTGACCTCAAAACAGTTTTGGCACTTTTGAAGAGAGCTGGGTACACAGTTAAGCTCGATATTTGGGTGCCTCACGAGCTCACTGGAAGAAACCTAATGAACCGTGTACTTATTTCTGATTCTTTATTACGACGAATTGGATGGCCCGTCTAGAGAAGTAAACTTCACCTGACCGAAGGCCATAGTCAAATAACACTACCTTTTGGTGGTGTTGTGTTTCTGTCGGTGAAAAAGGTTACAGGGCTCCACGGGGTGGATCAGAGTAGGCAACGACGCGAGTGATATTTTTAGTATCGCAAGAAAGTCAATACCATATGTATGGCCCATACATTTGATTGCCGTCCCTTTAACATAAAAAGAAATTATTATTTGTTTCATCGTTATTCTGGCAACTTGCTTAGCCAACCATGACAGATGAAAAAGATAATATTTACGTTACGATCCGAAAAATATATTTCAGAGTTAGGCTTATTTGAAGAACCTATTTCAGAATATAAGAAAATTAGTGGTATGATAATCTGAAGAAGCGTGTTTTGATCGAACATGACATTACTTTGCGGTTATCATATCTACCCTATTTGATCGGGAGCATGGAAAGTTCTTTTGCGAATAAACGAGTTAAATCAACCATAAATTTGCCCGAAAATGGGCCTCTCGAATAAGTTATCATCGGCAGTTAGGAAAGCGAAGCCGAGAATTTTATCTTTCGATAACGGCGCGGTGGTAGCTCTCAAACACAATAGCTTTTTGCAAATATTTTGTCTTTGCCACATGTTTTCGGTAAAAGTTTGTTTGTGCAACCCTGCCCATAGGCTTGTTGGTTAAATTCTTTGATATGATAATTAATAAACCTACATGAATGAAGTAACCCATTTCCTGAAAATACAGAATAATTTACTAAAAACGCGACTGCAATTTTAAAACTGACATTGTTCATTGTACAAAAATCATTACATACATTAATGTTGTTGTTACCGTTTCGCTGAATATAAACAATGTACCTGCTAACGAATTGATTTTAATTCGATGTTGACACGCGTGGGATTATTAATATTTAATCAACTGTTATTGTTAAATAAATATGCAGTAGTTTCAACTGTTTTACACCCTAAAATTATTTAATTAAGGTTGCGAATTAAAGTTTCCTATGATATATTAATCATTTTGTGTATAGTGTACTCAACCAAACATTGTGATTTCAGCCCCCTAACTCCCTATCGGGATACCTTTACACGATTAATTTCCAAACTTTCATATGAAAATTGTAAATAACAGCTATTAATCCAATCAAAAAGGTATCGTTATCACAGTTGAAGATAGATATTGGAATAGGGTGCCAAACAAGCATATGGTCCGCTTGTTGCTGAGCAGCCGCTTCAGCTTATAACTAAAGTATCACTTACATCCTTTGCCTACCCTAGCACATTGTAAAATTAATGTAAATGTATAATTTTATTATTTTTAAATAAATATTGTTATTATTATATTAGCCTAAGGCCATGTTCAGATGACCACGCATACACATTTTCTAAGCGTCAACACACACACTAAAGCGCGTGACAGTGACATATGCTTTGTTTGCAGAAAATTGAGACACATCAGTAAATCTCACATTAAGTTTATCGCGCGGATGTAATGAGTATGCAAGGCGAGTGCGAGGCGTAAGCGAGGCGTGTGCGTGCGTGGTGTTTATGCGAGGCGTGCGCGATTGGACTTCCATAAATGGATTTAAAGCTTTTTAAAGCGTCATAAAACTCAAATTCTCTACTACCAATTTCGAAGCGTGTTAGACGCGTGTGCTGACGGAGTTAACCTGTGCGCGTTTCATCTGAACAAGGCCTAACCCTATCCTCTGGAGCCATGGAAACTTATGTATCGATAGAAACCATAACCACCAAAAGGTCTTTCTTATCGTCAGAAAAACAGTACACCTACCATCAAAAGGTAATGTTATTTCAGTGTGATCTTCTGTAAGGTAGATGTTAAGCGGACCATAGACGATAGGTAATGCATGACGGTTTTAACTGTGCATGCAAAACTTTCATGCAAAGCCGAGTTACTATTTTTTCGACGTTGAATATTTTTATACTATATTAAGTGAATGTAAACTAGGTACTAAATAAAAATATACCATGCCTATTCAAATAAATTTTACGATTCCCACAATATGAACACACGACAATTATACTCATGAAGATAATGTTGTAACTATTGCAGACGACAGGTAACGTTCGATGTTTGGCGCATTCAAAGCTTACTTTCACTCAATCAGTACCTACATCGAATAACCTATACACTCAGCATATACACGATTTCCTCATTAGCGTGCTTTTGTTAGGGACTCCAGACATCTACCTGTGTTAGGGCTGCCACTCCAAGATTCTCATATAATGAAGTAATCTAAATACTTTCATTCATAGTTCTAAGCTTATTAAAAGCATACATTCCGAGTTCATCTTAAAGCCACCCGCCCATAGGCGCGTTAATATCGGCCGATTATGCGGATGCGTTATTGCGATATTTCGTCATACTTCTATTACGTCGTTTTCATCATACCAGTGTGTAATTTCGTAGCCGTTCTCATACATAATATACTGAAAACAGATCTATCTATCGCAATATCGCATCCGATATTATCGATCAATAATAACGCACATATGGGGGAAGGCCTTATAATCCAGTCATTTCGTCCGAAAAAAAGGCAAATAAAAGAAAATGAATTTGCGCTTCTAATTTTTTAATATGTTGTAGGGGATACCTAGAAAAGCTTAACTTGAGATTGTCGACCAAGCTTTCCTAGGAGCTTTCGCCGCCATCTTGGAAAACGCTTAAAATTTGTTTTTCGGCAATAACTCGGCTATCCGATGAGATTCGAAAATTTTTGTAGGACACTTTTTGTAGCTTTCTTTGTGCTCTACAATAACGCCCGAACCATTTTTAGCGTATCATGCATTGTTATCGAGATATCGTTCGATAAAGTCAAAAATTTAGGTCACAATTTTTGTTTTTTGCTTTTTTTTTCTTTGGGTCTTAATAAATATGAAAAATTGTGGAATTCAAACTTGTAGAGCATATTCAGACCTACAATTTCCTTCTTGGATTTTTTTATGTTGGACAAAAATTACGATCTCCAGCGCGCCGCAAAGTCGGTGAATCCACGCTCAGCGTCGAGCGCGCTCAAGTTAGTATATCGTATCGTGTTGAGTTTTTGCTGTGCGTAGTGTAAATCGAGGGTTCCGATATTCTGGGCAAAAATTTCGATATCTCTCATCGAATCAGCATCATTTCCAACGGTTCAACAGACACAAGAGTTTACGGAGGACGAAGATCTTCAGCCTGGACCATCCAAGCGAAAAAAGACATAAAAAAAGTCCATCGTTCGTGTCTCGAGTGCAGAAAAAAATATTTTTCTTTCCGTTTATTTTATTTATTTTGTATTGTAAAAAAATAATTTTTTTTACTGCACAAACAAATTATTTGTTTAATAAATTACTATTGTGTGATCCTTAATTTGTTGCTCTATGTACTTATTTTTTATCCCATCAATTTCGTGAACAATTTCCCATTCGATTCGACATCCAGACAACCGAGCGAGCAGCTCGCTCGACGCTGAGTGTGGATTCACCGACTTTGCGGCGCGCTGGAGATCGTAATTTTTGTCCAACATAAAAAAAATCCAAGAAGGAAATTGTAGGTCTGAATATGCTCTACAAGTTTGAATTCCACAATTTTTCATATTTATTAAGACCCAAAGAAAAAAAAAGCAAAAAACAAAAATTGTGTCCTAAATTTTTGACTTTATCGATCGATATCTCGATAACGATGCATGATACGCTAAAAATGATTCAGGCGTTATTGTAGAGTACAAAGAAAGCTACAAAAAGTGTCCTACAAAAATTTTCGAAATCTCATCGGATAGCCGAGTTATTGCCGAGAAACAAATTTTACCCCTTTTTTCAACATGGCGGCGAAAGCTCCTAGGAAAGCTTGGTCGTCAATCTCAAGTTAAGCTTTTCTAGGTATCCCCTACAACATATTAAAAAATTAGAAGCGCAAATTCATTTTCTTTTTTGAATGTACGTAATGACTGGACTAATAAGCTTCATTGTCTCGATGCATGTATAAAGACTACAGGCAGCCGAGACCTTCCCAAATGCGAAGGCATTATTTAGATATATTTTTTTTTGGTTACCCACCTTAATTTTCAATATCGCAGATTGAACGTGCTAGCTACTGCGTCATCGAGCTCCTCTTCTTATTAACCCGATAGAAACACCTCAATCCCGCCTAACTATAGGTTTTTTTTACGCAGAATAGTCTCTAGGTTTATGTATAGTGCCCGTGTAATCGCTACCCTCTACAGTCAAAAAAGAATGCTACCGATGGTTGTTCGGCGTCCCCTAAGACCGCTTCGCCCGCGTGCAACGCACACCCTGCACTATAGTTAAAACCGTCACTGTTTTTACGGAAAATGTAATATAAGGCAATTACTTTCATAAATTATGAAACTAAGGGATATCGTTCGCAGTAAGTAACTCTTTTTCGCGGAGTCTTTAGAATGACTTTTTATGTGTGTATGCGGGTGCTTTTTCAGCACAAGACGTATTTAATGATTGCCGCTCCATTTCGGAGTTTTGGTGCTGGACGTAAAGTTAAAAATGCAAGTTCAAAGCTATATAAAAGCGATAAAATACGAGTTTTTAATGCACGCAGAATAAATGCAACAAATAAATTAAAGCAGAAAATCACAATGGGAGTTTTGCGTATAGATACATACGTCAATTCCTAATAGAATAACTATCGCATTAATTTTGGCAACCCTAGTTATAGATAACGTAGGTGTATCGACGTGTCAGTACACTCCGAAGCGATCCGCAGAAACCAGGCTCTAATCAAAGCCTAGATGTGTCGACACAGTCGGATAGGTTGTGTTGTCTCTGTAGCGTACTCTGATAAAGTTCAGATATGAGGAGAAATAATACAAACTATTTGATGTAAGCAAAGCTTTGAGTTGTTTGTTAATAGTTATATCTTAAACATAATATAAATTTTACTCATTTTCATATAATTTCACTCATATAATATAAGTAGGGGTCAGTCCTCGACTTACGTCGTTTCGATTTACGTCGAACAATGTTTGGCACTATTCCTCAAGAATACGTCAATTGTTTCGATTTCGGCATAGGAGAATTCACTTGTCATGTCCGTGGGGCCGGTGTCCGTAGAGATATCTCGACTTACGTCGTTTCGAGTTATGTTGCGTTTTTCGAGAACCTAACATGCCGTAAGTACGAGAACTGCCTGGACTCATTTTTATGTCCTAGTTAAGATTGGACAGAAAAACTAATAAGATTGGAAAAGCACACGAGATTTAAGTCATCTTCTGAGAATATTAAAAAGCTTTTGATATGATGAAGACTGCTTAATCTAACTCTACTCTCTATTTAAATAAGGCTTCATTCGCATAAAAGGTGCGGGAGCGGAAGCGGCTGCGAGTAAACTTTTAGTTGTAGGCTATATTCTATTCACACTGTAAGTTCGAGAATATTAAATTAGACACATTTGTGCTACGACTATGTCTCTTTATAAAACAATGCCAAACAAACGACTCGTACAAATATGTATGACAAGTTGTTGCTTAACTAAACACTGCACTCGTTTAGTCACAATACCCATCATCCTATTATCATTTGATAGTATTTGGAATAAATAAATTGATACAAGCAGAGAAATTAAATAAATTCGAATTTGTTCCGCATGTTCTTTTACTTATTGTAGGTATAACATAGATAGCTTTTGTTGTTTTAACATTGATATTTATACAAAAAAAGTTGTATCATTGTTAAATTATTTCCGTAAGTAAACCTACTTACCTATCTAAAAAATATTAAAGAAGAAAACTAGGTACCTGTTCTTCGTACCCAGGCAAAAATAGCAAAAAAATAAAAATATCAAATTTGCTAAGTGGTTTATTGCTTACCTAAAATATTGCTTATCCGCGTAGTCAATTAGAAATTTTCGCAACAAATACTTCAACATGATAAAACATTATTCAGACAGATGGATTTCAATTATGAAAGCACTTGAACGTCGAGTTATTAAACTTCAAATATGGAAACTGATGGTTTATTGTTAACTCGGCTCGCTTTATTGGTGTTATCGGTAAGAATTCCAAACAAAATAAAAAGAATCAATCGAAACTGCTCGTTACTTTCGATGGAAAATGGTATAATTTATGAAAGCCTGGAAAATATTAAACAAAATGTATTACAGGTACTATGTATTACGCCCGCGACTTTGTCCACGTTAAATTTAGTTTTATTAAATCCCCCAGGAACCTTACATTTTTCCGGGATGAAATTTTCCTATGTTTCATTCCAGGTTCCAGGAAACTATATGTGTACCTACAAATTTCATCCAAATCCGTTTAGCCATTTTTACGTGATTGAGTATCAAAGATACAGACTTTCAGATTCATAATATTAGGACATTACAGTAACGGCCCGCTATGATGGCCGCTTTGACGTTTGTGCGCTCATGAAATTTCATATTCGAAATTTTAAATTATTCTTCATTTGGAAGAAATAATTACTGTTCTTCATTGTCATTAGAGATGCGCATTCAGTAATTTATCGAATCGGTAATTTTAGTGCGAAGAATTAAAATTTTACATAATTATATTATGATCTAACTATATATTATGATTCTGAAAAACTTTTCAAGTTTAAAACAATTAAGCAAAATATAATATTTAACATGCGTTTTGACACAGTTATTAAAGAATTAAGTAAATTAAATAAATTAATTGTTTTTTTTTTGGTATTACCATTAAGAACTGGTGTGATTTTATATGAAATCAATAAGATCGCATATAGGATTGCTGAGTATGAGTAAACATTTATGTTTCCGTTTTATTCAATATTTATAATCAGCTACTTCTTGCAATAATGGTTAAATAAATTTTAATACCTAGATGTGATTCCCGTTTGATTTTTATCGATAAGAAGTTGACTATTCTTGTCACAATAGGGTATTTGAGAGTATTAAAAATATAGTGCCAATTGTTAACATCTGTGTTTAGAATGAACATTGGCTGTGGTTTTTACTATTTTTACAATAAAAGATATTCATAATTTTACTAAAAACCTACGAAAAAGATAATAGTTTTCTTATGTATTGTCACGTGACACAAAACGCTTGGGATTGGCGGAGCCTAAAATCACGTCACACGCAAGTAAAGTTCTGGTTAAAATTACATTACAATGTATCGTATGACGTTTTAATAACAGTCGTGTGACGTCACCCACTAGTAACACGCCATATTGTCCAGAAAAACGTTTTCGCGGCAACTTGAAAATGTAGTTTTTGATTTGGTTATTTTTACTGAAATACACAACAGAATGATGAATATCCACTTTTTACGGACTCCATAAACATTAGTCAATAACGTGAGATCGTTTTCTAAAACTTGTCAAATACCCTATTGTAACGTGTCAAAACGGCCTTCATAGGGTGCCGCGACACCTCATAATTTACAAATAACAATTTGCAAAAATAACTTCAAACATGTTTTAGACACTAATCACACATTAAATTCCTTGAAAGGTGGTAAATGAACCACTCAAATGAAATATTGAAACAACTTCAATGTGTTTGTGTCTATAATATATTTGACGTTCTGTTAACATAACTGCTTCTCCCACCTACTACTTCTACTGCAACTAAATGCGCTATAATCGAATTAGTTCTATTGTAATGAATTATAATTATCGGACTGCGTGCATATGTATAGACGATAGCTTGACTGTCGATAATTTGACACGCATAAAAGAGGTTATGGGAGACGATAAAATTTAATGTAAATCTGAAATTTTTGTTTTTCAAAATTCTAACACAAATACCTCATTTTAGAACCAAAGCCTCGTCACGCAGGTATGTGGGATAAGCATAAGACGCAATGATCATTTTTGTACTTTGCCGCTGTACATAAAATACGTACTCATTGTTGTTTTTTAAGATTCTCCCTTTTCAGAAAAAGCAAAGGGAACAATGCCCATACTGCCTAGTCTTAAGTTTTAATAATCTTTGTTTTCTGTACATTAGAATGTCGGTGTGATGCATTCTAATGTTTATTGGAGTGTTTGGCACGAAATGTATCGAATTGGCTTTTTCGATAAGTTTCTGTGTGGTCATCAACACTACAATAAAGTTCTCACGTCCACTTGACCGGAATAGCATTTATTTTAAAGATTCCACTAACTCTTCAGTTGCGCAGACGGTTGTAACACAAAATCACACCAATTTTATTCCACAATATCTATTAAGAATGAATTTAAGAATAATTTAAACCAATACGTACTCATATTAATAATCTACTGCGCATACTTTAACACAGCATTTTTTTTTTCACGAAGGCGTAACCATCTATCAGACAGCCACATCGAATACCATAATGACAGCAACATGAGTGCGTTTCCTTATCTGCGGCCTTCGCATATTTGTATCTTTTGTATATGAGCATACCAACGCCACTATTAACTTGACACCGTGAAATGTCCGACCGACTTCTATTTGTTTCCGGATATTTTTTATTGGCGCGTACTATAAAATTATACATATACAAAAGTGCGTATTGATTTCTACCTAGCACACATGAGAAAATAACTTGTGTACATATTGTGTAAATAAAAACCGCCTAAATGCTAGGTGGACTCACAAGTGAAGAGTTCCGTAACTTAGTACGTACAGTTTTTAAAGATAGTCACAAGCAATGCCATTTTAAACTTTTGCTTTTAGTACTTGTTGCGATAGTGGCCACTGTAATATAAATTTCGTGAATATTTTAGATGTCTACTGTTATTATAAATAATAATAAATAAATATTCCTACATTCACACCAATTAGCTTAGCTCCAAAATAAGCACTGTAAGGCTTGTATTATATCCCATAACACAAGCCTTACAGTGCTTATTTTGGGGCTAGGGTAACGGATAGAATACATATAATGTACATACATATATAATCATATTTATATAGAAATACATATTAAACATCCACGACTGGAGTACAAATGCTCCTATTCATCACACAAATATCTGCCCCCACCGGAATTCGAACCGGCGACACCATGAAACCCAGCGTACAAACCACTCGGCCACGGAGGTCGTCGATTATATGTCTACTTATATATGTTCAAGAGATAGAGTCCTGTGGGTAGGGTTGCAACGATATATCGGAATATCGATAATATCGAGACCAAAAAATCGATATTTAAAATTCACTGATATCGATAATATCGATATCGGAAATTCCAAAATATCGATATTTCGTAGACTAAATTTGAACACAATAATATCAATTAATTTACCTGCTGCCTATCTTAATTGAATAATATCGAAATAACTATTGCTTTGAAATCGCAAGAGCTTATAGATGTATTAAAAAAATCTTGAACCCCAAGAAATATACTAAACTGGTGTGGATTCTGGCATGATTCTCTAAACCTAAAATTAAATTTGACAATAGTGTATCCTTGTCATTCTTTATACAGAATGAAAAGGAGTGACTGATGTTAAATTTAGTTTTGAGTTAAGATAATCATGCCAGAATCGACACCAACGTATCTATGTATAATCGTATACCTAATGGTAACTCATGCACTTAAATAAAATCCTTGCCTCTTTTTGTAGATAATTGCCAACTACAGATTAATTGAAATTTAATATCATTGTAATATAACACAAAATAAAATTAAGAATCTTATACAAATCGTAATTTTTTTAAGCTCGCCAAGTCAAGAAAGTAAGAGAGGTATAATAATTTTGGAAGCTTTGGGCTTACCCTATTCTGAAGTCATGGGCACGCCCCTGATGTGTGGGAGACTTAGCAATTTGCGTATTTGATGTGCGCTAAAAAACCGACATAGCTTGGAAAACCACGAATGTAGTGAAAACTTAGCGAAGGCATTCGCAAATGTCGTCCCACATATGCGGGTTGGCGCTTTCGTGCTAACGAATGTAAGTGATCTTATTAGATATATCGATATTTTCCTGACTTCGATATAAATATCGATATAAACATCGATAATTCAAAAGACTTTGCATCCCTACCTGTGGGTGATTCTTAAAATCTACATTCAATTTGACGACCTCCGTGGCCGAGTGGTTAGTACGCCGGGTTTCATGGCGTCGCCGACTCGAGAGGTCCCGGGTTCGAATCCCGGTGGGGGCAGATGTTTGTGTGATAAACACGAGCATTTGTGCTCTAGTCATGGATGTTTAATATGTATTTCTATATAAATATACTTATATATGTAAAGTATATGTATTCTGTCCGTTACCCTAGTATCCCATAACACATGCCTTATAGTGCTTACTTTGGGGCTAGGCTAATTGGTGTGAGTGTTGGAAATATTTATTATTATTTATTTATTTAATGTATGATAAACTTTGCTTTGTATGTATGTTATATCTTACTCTAAGGTATTCAAAACGATGATGCAAGTTGAACGGATAGGATGGACGATAACGATTGTTAGGGATGGCACTGGGCGTTTTAGATATGAAATATTTTTTTATTTGCTAATATATATTAGGTGCTAGCAAGAAACACAACACAATGACAAGAAAAACTATATTAATAATAAATAAACATGACAAGTACCTACCTAAGTATAAAAAAATATTTTAATTTCAAAAACATATAAGGCCGGGTGGTCTGTCGCCAATTTTAAGAGCCTGAAAGTCAACTTTAACATTACAGGCACTGTGACAGACAGACAGCGAGGCATGTTAATAAGTTTCCATTTTCACCCTTTGGGTACGGAATCCTGCTTTAGTAGCTAGCCCGTTTGACAAAATCCGGTTACCAGATAAGTGGCAATAAGTGCCGGCTGCGATTGCAATCGGTACATTTTACCCATATGTTGGTTCATGGCAAGTTTTCTCTATATGTTTATATTGGGTATACGAGTGTTTATCGCAATAGACTGGTCGCCCTATAACTTCTTCTTATAAGAAAAACAAAAGACTGATAAAAGTAAACTAATATATCGCGAATAATATTAGCAACACATTAATTCTTTTTAATCTAGTTTGTAGTGTTAATAATTAGGTATGGCAATAACTATATCCTTTTTTCTGTCTCCACAATTTTGACTTAATGTTTTTCCAACATTCATATCCCGTTTTAACTTATCAGGGATAAAACTAAAAATACTACTGCTTTATATTTCCAACATAAAAATATGATATTTCTATTCATGGCCATGTTAATCGTTAAAACTAATTTAATTCTAAATATTTTGAAACAATATTTTGAAAAGCCTACTTACTAATAAACAGCATAAGCACTTACTAACTTTTTTTTATTTAATTTCAGAAAAGATTAATATTTCATACAAAATCTTTCACTCTGCAATCTACCATAATCAATATTCATTTCAAATTTCATTTTTATACATCCAATTCCTAGTTTTCGGGATTTAATGAATTTTTAAGCGTTTGAAGAAGAGGAAAGCCTCATGGGAATCTTAATAAATGGGCAGTCTTTTTATTGGTACCTTAATTAAAAACTTAAGGAGGGCAATGAGTGTCTAATTAAGAAGAACGACAGAGCCAGCTTCAGAAGACATCAAAAGCTTATTCTTATATTTAATTATTTACATTACACAGTTTTCTATTGTTTCAACAGTTCATTGTAGAATTAAATGCCTCGTGAATTCAGTTTATACAGGTTTTTTAATTTTATTTTTATTATTACGATCCATAAAGAAACGAGCCTGTGTTATCGTTGAACTTTCTTTTAATATTGGACGGAAAAATGAAGTAATGAAATTTTAAATAAATAAAGGGAAATATTTATTTGCTTTATACGGATTTTGCCATTGATTACTATCGATGAACTGAATAAATAAAATTTCAATATATTCAATGATGTCGGATTTAAGGTTTTACGTTATAATTAAACAAAAAAAAAATTAAGTAAATTCATGCCTTTTTAATGAGTTGGTTTTTTAATTACTTGGGTCCACTTTCAGCAATTTTGCTAATTACTAATTTAACTAAAACTAGATTTAGTCCACACAAGAATGTCAAATAAAAATTGACGTTTGGAATTTTTGGAATGGTTAAAACTAATTTTGATTAATTTGCTGCAAGTGGATACTTAGTAATTCCGTTTTATTTTCAATGATTTCCCTTTCAATCACATCAAGGACGGTTGAAACGCCGAGAATGCTCAAAAACATTAAGCTTCTTCGACGAGTTCATGAATGTAATTACATTTATTCCATGTTTTTCTTCTACTCCTAGTCCATCATGAATAAAAAATAATGCCCATATATAGTATAATGATAAATGAAAGAAAGTCGGAGTGACACGTGTAAACAAAGCAGAAAGAGATATGATTGAATAACCTCCACAACTCAATACATAAAAAAAATGTTAAGAAATATTGGTCCTACCATATACAACATACAAAAATCCGTCCGCTGCTCCGTTTACTTATATAGCCACGTCACAATTAAGTGATTCATCAGCAGGGACGCAGAAATATGTAACAGTTTCTATCTACGCTCCGTCTTCACCTGTAACAAATGGATCTATCATTAATAACAGTTACCCACTAATCGTAACTAAGCAACTCTGAGAAATTACTGAGCTGAAGCTAAATGGAATTTTTAAGTGGTTACTTAAAACCATCCTTTTCTTGTCCTCTGGACTCGAAGGATTTTGTTCTGTAAACAGTTTTTAAATTCAAAATCGAAAAATTGGTGTTTGGTTAAAAAGTGTAAACTGTATCACTACATTTCGTCCTTTTGCGTGGTATACACTAATTATTTTTATGTTACAAAATCAGTATGGTCGATTTTAGGCTTAACACTATCATTCGTGCACAGTTATCAATACTAAGAACCACCCTAATACTGCATGTGACGTGTCATTTCCAATGGCATTTTTATAGACCAGGGGTAGTCCCCTTCGCAAATTAACTAGAGGAGAAATAAACAACGAAATAAATTTTGATTAGGTGTCTTGGCTTTGTTAATTGGGTTCCTTATAACATAATGGTGAGCCAGAGTAAAATTCACCCCAGTTTTATAATCACATTATTTTTTGTAAACACTACAGGGTTTCCGAAAGAAATACTCAATAGCTAGGTATTAATAATAAAACTAAATAAATAAAAAATCAATGGCACTTCCATTGTAAATAAAAACGTTGTTCTAAGATTTGGAAGCGACGAATTCAGTAAATCAAATTTCAATATTGTTGAAACATTTCCTGCCAAAGGAACAGGGAAAAGGAACTGAGAAACTGTTGTTTTCGATATATAACAAACAGAATGAATTTTCCGGCTTCGTCATTTGATTTTAAAAGGCCGCATGAAATTGAGTATTTTTCTGATTTATTTGTTGTTTCGGTATCTAAATATATTAAATTGGAGAAGAAGCTACACTAAGACATCACTTAATGTTTTAAGCGTTCCATTCTTACTTATGTTATAGTTGAGTTTAAGTACTTACAAACTTTTTAAGTCTATTGGTCTGTGCAGTAAAATCAGCAGCCGACGTATTCTGTGTGTTTTCTACAGCTACCGTTCTACCTCAGCCCATACATTGCATTAGGTATAAGGTCTACCTACTATTAAGTATACTGTGGTGCAATATTGTTCAAGCTATAGATTCACACTAAGGTATTCGAGACACGTCCCATCGTTTTACGGTCTTGTCGTCCGGTTATATACAGGAATATTTCTGTTGTCTATGATTCATAAAGGAAATGTTATGACCTGAAAACTAAAATACAAATTTGTGAATTTGCAAGCTGTCGGTTTTAATACCTTAACATGTTGTCTAGTGCACAGACCGAACCATCTGGAATAGGCACATAATAGTTCAAAGTTGCTACGTAAGCGAATACAGAGGCGACCTCTATTACAACTGCGGTGACTATGGTGTCCGTCCCATCTGCTGACGTAATGAATACTGCAACCATACGTTGGACGGGGGATAATTTCTAGTAGCCTCTGTGGACAGCACATTATTGTATTAACTTTCTTTCATTACTTTTTTCAATCCTTCCAGCTAGTTATTGCAATCTCTCCATACGTATAGTTGACACACGGTCTAATAAACATCCCTCCACTGTGTACCCTCACTACTGTAACATAGAAGTCTTCAAGAGTGTTCCACGTAAGGCAGCAGCATGGCTGTGTCACTGGCATTGCTGATGCCTATGGGCGACGGTGACCACTTAACATCAGAGACCCGTGCCTGAGTTTTTGACAGTTCCGTAAAGTTATCGTCAATTTCTGTATGAAAAAAGCTAGATTTTTCTTTCGTTCGATAGGGACGCTGCTTAGTTTTCAAAGGAACTTTTACGATGCGATACGTTACGGAGCTGCAAAAAACTCGTGCTTGGACCTTAGGTGTCCCATCCGCTCTTCTGCCTTCAAAGGCAATAAAAACAGCAAAATATATATATTTATCGCCACTAGAAACCCTTGGGAGGACTAGCCATCATTCAGAATATGGATGATATGTGAAAAGTTCACAAAAAAATTCAAACCCGTATTTTCATCTACGATAGTAATTTCATCACATTCTAAAAGTACCCGGTAACGAGGATGTTAAGTTTTCGTAGAGCAAAAAATTTACAATACCAGATTAAAATTAAAAAAATCATTTTTTTTTTCTTTTAGTTAAAACTAATTGAAAAAAAAATCACCAGCAATACATATAATTTCACCAACAATATCTTTACCAAAAAGTTCCTGGTCCCATAACAACAAAAAATGATGGTGTCACCAGTAATGTTAGTTGGTTATTTGAAAGTCTCGCGTGCAACACCGCTCCGCCATAAAACCAGGAAGGGGACAAAATGCTGTGTTTTTATCAAGTCATAAAGTGTCTAGCGGTAGACAATTTGGCTCTTAGACAAAATTCCGCACCCGCAAGTGTGCGTTACTGACGCCGTGAATAACTTGAGACGATCCACATTGAAATTTTCACGAGGTAGCCGATTAAGTATTTTAGGTTTCTGAAAGTAATTGCTATGCTGGAAAAAAGGAGAGAATTTTTAGTATTATATTGTTGAGGTTTAGAAAATATTAAAGCCTCTGCTAAACAGACGTTGAAAAAAAGCGGTTAGTTTTTTACTCTATTATTGCAAGTTCGCATTTCTATATCTGCCGCGCTTTCGATAAGAGCAGTAAGTTTTATTTACATAGTTTTGAGAAAATGGCGTTCAAAGTTTTCGTTCCATTTTTACCTATCCGTTAAGTTAAATAAGGTTGTTGTTGAATTATATTACCTAAATGAAGTATTTTTAAGTTGTGTTTATAGAAGATAGCTCTAAAATAGCAAATACCAAAAATATTGATAGACTTTCTACCCTTATTTTAATGAAATTTAATTTTCCCGTTGAGCTAAAAATATGGCGGTTAGATCATATTGTGGAGCTCATTCCGCTGATTCCGAGTCAATATTTAACTGAATTTTGACAAAAAAGGGCTTACTGCTCTTTTCCATAGTACGGCAGATGTAACTAGGTACAAACGGCAACGTATACTAAAACGGTTGTGTAAAAATACGCTTCAGTTTGGTATCGGTCCACCGTCAGATTAGCAATGGCTAGACGGTTACAAGACTTATTAAATATATTGATGATAATAAAAACTCCCTGAACATTTACGTGCTCCTCAAAAAACGCAGATTATTAGTAAGTATTTTTATTTAGTTATGAGGTAGCTATACGTAAAATCTATTGTATGCTATTTGTACTCCAAGTAAATTGTCTCCAAACTAGAAAGTAGATTAGACTACGAGTACTTACTTATGTGACAATATACTTACGTGATCTTTGTTCAGACCATAATTCAAGAAAGGACACAACATTTCATTTATGTCGCTCAGTCAGCGGGGGTTTTCTTTCTTAGTGATTTATTTCAACAATAAATCGGAAACGGACTAATAAAGCTACGGTTTGTCAAACTAATAATTGGCGATTAGTTTCATAAAAAAGTTAAATTTCGGAAATGCTCGAATTAGCTTTATTTAGCAAAATGCCAATCTATTATTTCATTATGAGTTTGCATCAAGAAAAAAAATAAGCAAATGTTAAAAACTTTGTCTGTTCTAGCTTCTTATAAAACTTGATAACATTTTTAAAATTTAATTAAGCATTCCTGCTTTTAGTTCCATTTCAACGTTAGATTTTTAAAAGCCACCTCACGCAAAAAGGCTTTGCTACGAGCCATGTTTTAAGATAATCTGGTGTTTTTCTTCGTAGGCAGGTGTTACTGGCCACCGTCTTTATTTATTCTAAAGCTTTCTATTTAAATTTTATTTTGCTTCAAACATAAGTTTGTGATTATGAAAAAACTAGTATCTTGTCTGTAGTAATGAATAAAATGAATAATTTTAATAAATAGGTAATATGATACTATAATTAATAAGTAATTCTATCAAATCATAACAATTGACTTTATTTATAAACCACTGAAATTAAACATAAAAAAGAAATCATTATCATTTTAAGAAGGTCCGTACCCTAAATAACTTCCGGGCAAAGTTTTCTCAGATAAAGAGGACTCATTGAAAAGTGCACGGGCGGCGGCAACTCCAGATAGTGCCGATACCATCTAAGTTTGGCAACTCATCTTCTTAACTGCGCGGCGTTCAATTATCATTAGAATCTTGGGTCGTGACAAAAACTGGATCGTAACTCAATATTAGGGCCTATAAAGGTGAATGATAACCGCATATCCGCTCCGGGTCTCCTTTTATAGTCTGATGGTGGAATAGCTAATAATTTATCGTTCCGTGTCTTAAGTGTTCTGATTTCCCTCTTTTTGCCACAGAGAATACAGTAAGATTTTTTATATTTTAATAGTAGCCTTGCCTTGCAGCCCAATAAATACTACAGAAAATTCGATACGGCCATCAGGGCAGCAGCAGCATAATGGTCAGTGCATTCGCCCGGATGGCAAAGGGTGTGGTTGCGATTCCCGTCTGCTGCCAGTCAATGTTTAGTTTTCGATCACCATTCAACAATGATCCGATCAGGTGAAGATCGTGGGAAGCCGATGGATGCGCGTAGCATAGGACCGATCGATGTTGATATCCTTGGGGGAGGCCTATGTTCAGCAGTGGGCGTCGTACGGCTGAGATGATGATGATGACGAACCCCCATGGTTCGAAACCCGTCTGAAACCTGGACTGAGTAGTTTTTTCTTTTAATAAACTTTCTTAAGATTAAACTATTTGAGTATTCTGATGCTTAAAATAAAAAATAATAATAAATGGCTCTAATTCATTGGGTTTGTATATTATGTTATTAATTCACACATTTTGATAGTAGAACATAAAGCAATAACAACACGTAGCATTGCTATGCGCAACAGTACTATGTATAAGAATTGTACACCAAAAAAAGAATGGTATTGGATTTTGTGACACTAAATTAAATTAGACGCCTGGGGCATGTGGCGCCTCGGCCCGGAGGCTCACCAACGAATAATAATGCTAGAAAATCAGGAAGGGAATTTTAAAATGTTTACCATATACTTATTTGCATAAAGCTCAACGATACGAGAAAAACAACACTTCGTATGTTGCCTACAAGTTAGGCTCGTTTGTTATTTGATTATAATTATTAGAAATATGAAAGTGGAGGCTTTTAAAAATTACTTTAGAAAAGTGTAATAAAAAATTCACAACATAGGACGTGGCTTGAGTTGAAATACGCTTCATAGAATTTATTTTTGAATATATGATTTTAGATTTTTAAACACACGATTTTAAAAGGAATAAAAACTACCCAATGAGCATTTAGCTACGCACAATGTAGCGTTTCGTAGTTGCCTATCAGAAGAATGCGGCTTAAGAAAAAGTATTTATAATTTAGGAAACATTACTGTTGCGCAGATGTTATGGTTCTAATATATTGTTTTAAACTTTCATGGTCACTAACATTATAGTAATATAAGTTATTTACGGGATTGTTACCATGTCTGCTGCATGAAACTCGCTAAAAACAAGCTACATGATAACAATCCCGTAATTAACTTATATTACTATAATGATATGGTTCTATTCTGGTATATTTGACATGGTTCATTAGCTTTCAATACTGTGGTACATGCCATGTTATAGAATTGACAAAGAATCAATAATGTTATAGAATTTGAGCCAAATTTTTACTTCTCCAAGTTAGCTGGTAGAACATTACTCTGTAAAACCATACTATGTTATAGTTCTCCCTTGGTCAATCACTAAAGGAACTTTTCTTTATTGACGGATGATATCACGTTTGCACAAAAATTCAAAAAATAACAATAATCTATAACTCATAACATCAATAGGTGATTTACACCACCGCTTCGTACTGACCATTTTTTCCTAAAGCAGGCGACAACAGGGAAATAAATATTTCTTTAGTTTGGGTTCGGGTTATAGGGCAAATGATTGCTTATTGTACCAGACCGGATTTCATTTCTTAACGCAAATTTATCCATATCCATACCTTGATTGAAGGTTTTTGATCAAACAACCTTGATTGAAGGCTTTTTGATTAGTATAAATAATATCAATAATAAATGTGTTTCTGTCGGTGATTAAGGTTCCAGGGCTCCACAATTCCCGTATTGGGTCAGGGTAGGCAACGGTGCGACTGATATTTTTCGTATCACTAGCGCTCGTTATAGTATTTGACATTCAGGAAACAAAATAATTTTCTGTAAAAAAATCTATACATAAGTTTTTCGACCCTTTATTATGATGAATAAGGTACAACCCGAATCGAACGATCATATCATAACACAATCCGCTTAGTTTTGGAAGCCCAAAAATTTTGCCCATAATTCTTTCCATTTGCCTACCGCTACCGCATTCATGACCGGAACACACTTAAAGTTTTTGTTGAATAAAATATTTCGGTACCATGTAACCTCCTTTTACCAAGTTTCGCCGAAATTTTTACCTACCAGTTTCTTGTAAATAATTTTTAGTACAAAGTCACTGAGTCGCGATGCTTGAATCTTTATTTTTGAAATTAAAACGAGAGAAAAAGTTTAGCTGTTCCTAATCATAATTTTACATTTTCGCGAATTTATTTAAGTGAGGGATATTTATTCTTACAAGCTATTCTGCTGTCTTCTGTTTGGCTGCTCAGTAAAATGAAGTTTCTTAGATATTACTTATTAACAAGTTAAGTAACAGAACATAACACAAAGGATACTCAATACACTTAAAGACTATAAACTATTATGTAAAAATACTTTTAATAATTTTATTCAATATCTTTATGACTAGCGGTAGAGGAAGCGAGCCAAAAATAAGAAGCAAAATAGTAATAAGCAAACCCAAACGTTTTCTGATTAGGTTCCAAGTAATGACAACGAAATACCTATGCGTGTGAACGCACATTACGATGCAGTGCAGTCGATGTGCGCCCATGCGCAGAATCCGTGATGCGGCTAGCGGGGTCTTAATAAGATTAACACAACTATATTACACAGTTTATTCTAAACTTACTTTTGTCCATCCACTACTGCGTTGCTCCGCGAATTTAATCGCATTCAGTTCGATGACAGAGTATTCTCGTTTCACATTTTGTTTATTTCATACGAACCCAATTAAGGTATGTAAATATTTTTTAAATAAAAAAATCGTTATTCAGCACCGGTTCAATCCAATTCGTAGTTCTTTCAGCGTGCAGTTTGTTTTAAATGATTCCGGTACTCCTGCAAAATTAATATTTTTTTCCGTTTGATAGGAGTATTTGCGTTAAAGCGTTAATTTAAATCGCCTTTCGGTCCTTTCGGTCAATATTCCATTATGGAATCAGTCGAAAGATATTCGAACCTCACTTCAAGTTATCAAAAACTTATGGAATGCTGTAGGATTTGATGCTTTGACTTAATAGGTATATTTGTTGCGTCTACGTATTTCTAGCGTATTTACTTCGGACTTTCGGGTAAGAACAATTTTGCAGTAATTATAAGCTGTTGTGTTCCTAATGTGATTTATATCGCTAGAGCTCCATGGATTAAGCCATCTGGAATCCTTCCACAATTCAATACTATGAGTGGGGGAGTTCATGAACTCGTGTCATAGCTTTCACAAAGCTCAACTATATACCTTTTTAAACACGTCTATCTAATTTTACAACTGTACCAATACTAATAAGAGAGGGTAGGTACGCCTCAACAATTTTTGTTGGTTACTTCTTACAGTCCGAGCACGTGGTGCATTTTACAACCGAAGGCGGTAGGCCCGGCACGTCCTCGGGCCGACCGCGGTCGCCTCCTAAACTGATTACAGTCGACCCGAATGCCACACACAAACAAATGGAAGAGCTTTTTTCGAAAAAGGAACTAATCATTTTTTTCGTCCGCGAAAACTTCAAAAGCTGCTCTGTAAACGTTGCCATGAATTTTTGACGAGGTTGTATTTTTTTTTTGTTTAATTTAGAAACCAAATTAGAGCCATTTCTGTAAAATAGCAATTGGTCTTTCAAAACCTGTGTACAATGTACTTTACCAGAATATATTTATATCAATATGTTTTTTTTTTTCAGGTAACGACAGTCTACGAATTCCTAATATTAAACGGGCTTCTTCTAAAAATAAGGGTGAATATATTTTCTATTAATCTACGACACCGACTACAGTTACGCTTTATTTTTATTATTTGTGTTACATAGACAAATAAAAAACAACAATTATCCAATACACTTTAGATAATATTTAATAAATGTATTATACTTGCTGATTAGAAAAAAAAATGTATTTAAAAGAAAACTGGACAAGTACTAATCCGACTCCCATACTAAGAATTCAGTGCTCATTGTTGCATTACGTGAAAAACCCACATAAATCTTTAATTATTATTTTTTTCAAAAGAAACACATTCTGTGAAGAAACTACAAAATAGTATTATTAGATATAGCCCAGTATATATTATGGGCAGACAGAAGTTTTACCCAATTTCATTGTCAGCCTTTGGATACGATCAATCATAATGAGTTTCGTGCAGGAATGTGGTAAAACGTTAAATTAAACCATTCCCAATATTTGCTTCAAAACTTTTCCAACCTTGAATATCGTATATTTTGTATTGTGAGAAACAAGTCAACATAAGCATATTATGTCTTATATAGACTGTAATTATGCTATAGAATTATTGAATTATTATATTATAGTTTCAATTTAACCCATACATGACGACATAGAGACATTTTCAGATACATAATATAATGAATACATTAACAGTGACAGCGCGACTTAATAAACATAAATTTCACACTCAGCTCTACAAACTTTAATACTTTACGTACCTTCATATTTTTTTACGAGACTAAAACCTTTTGCAGGCTTATTTATTTATTTACTCTTTACTGTTTTACAACAAATGGCGGACTTAATGCCACATGGCATTCTCTACCAGTCAACCATAGGGCTAAACAGAGACATTATGCGGTATAGGCTTATATTTACTTCACGTATTTAACCTTTCCATGTGTGGCACAATTTAATTCAATATTCATTTATTCAGTCTAGGCTTTTACAAGCACATGGGAAAGTCGAAAGCTACGCCATCGGTAAAAAGTATACAGTTGTAGATAAATTGCGAAGCAGTGGTGAAAATCCCGATTTCTTTCAATTTTTCTTTCAGAGATTCTCTTGAGCTTAGTTGATAAATAGCTGTTACAGCACGTTTTTGCAAAATACATATCGTTTGGATATCTGCCACTGTTCTCGAGAGAATAATGCCATAGGATATAATTTACATGTGTGAAAGTAACCAAAATATACATTCCTAGCAGTAGCTATGTCAGAAAGTTGCCTCAACTTTCGTAAAGCATAAGCCGCTGAACTAAGTTTACTAGTCCACTGCAATTTTGAGTCAATAGTTATAGGTAATAATTACGTTGATTCAACTAAATCTAGCATTTCAATGTTAAATTTCTACTGGTTCGTTTCTAATATTTGGTAAAGCAAATTTTATGCATTGAGTTTTAAATTATTTACATTAAACCAGTGCAATACTTGTGAGAGAAGATCATTTTCATCGTCATAATTTTCTTGGCCCTGTCAACCTTATATAATAAAGATGTGTCATCTCATCAGCAAACTCCACAAAAAATGGCAAATCGTTTATAGACAGTCAGAATAGAAACGAACCCAAATTAGAACCCTGGGGAACGCCCATTAACACATGAAATCCAAAAGATCTGACACCATTAACCTGTAGAGGTTAATGTCTCAGTTCTAACTGAGATACGATAATTGTCGTAATTTTTGTGCTGCGCCTTTGACTCCATAGTGACTCAACTTCATCACCAGCGTCTGATGTTAAACGCAATGAAAAGCCTTGGACAAGTCACACAATACTCCAAGAACATTCTCCGACTTCCAATATATGCCTAATAAGTGCAATACGCGCATCAGTCTACCTCTAGTAAAGCCAAATTGATTTGTATGTAACAGTTTATTTAAATTGAACTGTGATATTAGATGGTCTTAAATATATTTTTCGAAAATTTTACTTGATACAGTCAATAATGATATAGGTCTATTATTAGAGATCCGAGATCATCTCTATTTCCAGATTCAAAAAGAGGTATAACTTAACTATATTTCATGAGGTCTGGTAATACTCCCTGGTATTAACACACTGCAATTTTTAAATATATCTGCAATATACGGAGCGGGGACACATTCAAGTCACCTTGTCTAAACAGGTAGAGATGTAATCAAATCCTCCCTAGTAACATAACATAATTAAGTATTAAAATCTGTCAATATAAGCAATACCTTTCTGTAAACTGAATGTCACACATAATATTGGTTAGTGCAAACGTTATATATAAGGCTTAAACCCTCCAAACACGTTGGTTGGCTCGAGCGAAATGTGTTTAATTGCGTTGTATTTAATTCCATTAATATTTGTACGGGCTTCGAGCGCTCTGTGAGCCCCGTCCGTATCGTATAGAAATCCGATTAGCAGCGATTTTAGCAAACAAGCGCATTGCTTACATGCTTAATCAATTCTGTAGTCCAAACAAAAATTATTTGTGAAAAATATCCAAAGGACAATGTTAAAATTGGCCTAAGAACCAACACTAATTTGGCATTTATGATAATTCTTAGTATATTTTTTGCGATAATTATCAATATTTAGATTGTGACGGACACTTCCAGTTAAGTAAGCTAAATTAAAAAGTTAATAAATAATCTGAGACAATAAATATGTGTATAATCTATGACAGCGTTGCAAACAAAACACTCTTTCTTCCTAATGCCGGCACTTCACTTGGCTATTCGTATTTGCTATTTAAAACATGACATCAGTCTGTCCTTTTCATTCCTTATTAAGCATGACAAGGACAAACTGTTGAAGTGAAGGGCCGGCATAAACTCGATACTCTGTGGTTGTGGTGCAGGCAGTTTGCATTCGTAGTAATCTGTGGCATTTGTGCATTCTTCAGTACTTTTTATATACGGAAAATTCTCGTTTCGGATTACCTGTTGTGTGTGTTTATTTGCGATTGTTTTTCCTTTAATTTAACTTTTACTATTTCGGCTATCTAATATCCCATCGATGTTACCAAAAAGCAGGGACCTTATTACCAAGTGCTAGTGAACCTGTGCCACAACATCCTGAGAGGATCATACTGCCAAATTATTCAAAAGCACCTGATATACATTCACGCTGCATATTTACACAATATACATGTGTTAAACAAATAAATACATTATGATACAATTATGTGAAAAATAGCCAATACATAATAAGAAGCAAAACTACAGTTTTTATTTTATTCATGATTCCTACTTAAGCAAGCTTTTCCTAATAGTTACTCTTTAAAATCGCACCGAATGATATGAATTAGTTGTAATATTAATTCACTTCAAACTGAGTTCATACTAAGTTCGTAGGTTGACCTATGTTTCATTGAATATTAAACATAACCTCAAAAAAAAATTAGTTTTCCTAATAATTTAAGTTCTCAGAAGTGTCCGTCAATAATCTTTGTTTTTACAGTCATTTACTTGCGATTTCGAACCTAGAAAATAATATTTCATGATTGTTGGTTCTTAGGCTAACTATGTATGGACGCAGAACAATGTCCTTTCTTTTCAAAGTTCTGCTGCTGTCGAGACGGCATCAATTTTAATCAAACTTTAAAACTAATTAATTTCTTACAAGGGAGGCTGTAAGCTATAATTTAATTATTTTTAGCTAAACTACAAATTGGCGCTGTAAAACTTTTTGGAAACAGATCGCAAGAAGATATTATAAGAAAAAAATCCACTGTTTTGTTCAGCATTTTGGAGAAAAGAATAAAGGTAATTAATAACTTTACCAAATGAAAGAACCAAATTAGAACAATAATCACACTATACAAAACTGTGAAGTTATATTGTGGGCTGGCACGCGACCAATCTAAATGACTCGAACAAAAGAAATAAATGAATTCCCACAATGCCGTCGGTAGATATTAATTAAGTTAGAAATATGATTTATTTGGAGACTACCAATCAATATTTATTTTGTTGTTTATTATGCAGCAAGAGACCTTTTAGATACTATAATTAAAGTTCAATTTAGACAAAGTTATTCTCGGTAATTTAAATACGAGTACCTATGTAAGTAAGTATGTACCAAATGCCACTGTGATCTTATTAATTGAGCTTATCTCCGGATTGTCTTCAGGATATCCTGTATTCTGAACATAGAATATGTCAGCCCGGAGAGCGGAAGATGCGGGTTCGAATCGCGTCTGAAACCTGGAACGAGTGGATTTTTTTGTAGTAAAATTTTCATTAGATTTAAACATTCAGCAGTTAAATGCCTAAAATAAAAATGTTATAATAGGATATGTCAGCGGTTTCTCTTCTTACGTTTTCAGAAATTAACAGAATGATATCTTGTATATATGTAATATCATATAAATATTCAACACAAGGATTTTGTTACATACTTAGGTATGCGTAAGTTGGTCAACTTTTGTTTGGCAAAGTTGCAACAGTTGTCTTGTTGAGCATGATATGCTATAGTTTGTTTATGTAAGACTTGCATACTTAAGTTTCTGCACAGATTTCAATGCAAATAGTAATGTATAAGCCATCACATTACACATACATCAACGTTTGAAACGTTCTATTTAGGAGTATGCTATTTAGAATGCGATTTACATTTAATATGAATGTAAATCAATATAAGAACATGACACATGTAGCTTTGAGATTTCATATTTCTCGGGAATGCAATGTAGCAGGTGTATTCAAGCCCGGACATATTCTATGCAAAGCAAACATTCGCTCGGCAAGTTTCATATGCGTCTATCCCACGTAGAAGTTTGCATAACCGTTTAACTTTGGGCACTGGACGGAAATCGCTGGAACTCAAATAGGAAATAACATTTCACGTTTCCGAGATTCCATGTCAAAAATCAACTCAACAGTGTTACAGATGTTGTCGGTCGACTTTTTCTTTTCCATTGCGAAGATTCTGGTTAACAACTAAACTTGATGTAAACTATATTTTTGTAAATTAGTTTTTTTTTTATAAAAGTTACCTACTACCTAGTTACTACCTTATCCTGTCTGATACTTAGATAGATTGGATTTTTTTTCTTGTAATATTTATTTTTAAATTTAGAAATGTAGCAATTGAATGCTTTAAAATAACAATACAACTACTTAGTTAGTCAAATATAACTCAATAATGACAATATTTGTTTACTTACACAAGAACATTATAAAGCATAATATAATGTATGACTTTTTTTAAAAACGATTACTAAAATGATAACTCTTTGCCATCGCTGAATTTTTCATGTAATCTGACTTAGTTTTCTTACAACCCAGTGTTTGTTGTAACGTGAAAAAACGCTTGTGTAGTACGGTCTTGTTATTTTTTATGGTAACTGCTTTTGTACGCTGTCAAGAGTTATGGCGTGACGTGTATATTACAAATCTAATAAGCTTCAATTACGTATCTAGTTTTTTTACCGAATATATTGGCGTACCCTACCGAACCCGTGATGTCCAAGCATATTTATAAATGAAACACCTTTAGCAAACACAAAAAAAAATTATACTTTACATAATGTCAAGGACTTCTGAATTCATACCATATCCGTGATCATGAACAACGGTTTTAAAGAACTAAAACTTGCAATATCTTTTCTCGTCGTGAAACCATTAAATACAGTATAGTAAAAGGTGAAATAACATTATTTTACAATCCATAGATTTCTATAATAATGAAAAAAAAATGTAAAAATATATTATGTAAAAAAATCAAGATACACTTCCTTTATAAAAATTCATAAGCTTTATTGTAATCGAAGTGTCTTTTTTACTTTGCTCTTTTAAAGGAGCGGCGAGCATCTATACCTACATAAATGTATTTGGGTTAGATTTTCTAATCACCTGTAGCGTAAAGCAACAAGTTAAAAGTAAACTCGTGTTTCAGTTTAAAACAGTTAACTTGTTCTTGCGCACCTTCCTGTTTGCCAGCAACGCCGCCCGTTCGGTTAAACTTTTAACCTTTGTCGGAGAAAAGTCAGCTTTATGTAATTAATACCCCGATTGTAAACTTTATAATGCATTTACTAAAACAGTCTTAAGCTGCTTATTGAGGGCGTATTAATTTGTCTTATTATATTTGACTTTTTGAATCCTTTCTAGGCTCTGTGTTAGAAGACTTTATTTTCAAATAGCTTTTGCTCGCAACTTCGTTTGCGTCAACTATAGAATTATTGTAACATAAGTCCAGAAAGAAATAAAGAACATGATTACTACATGTCAAAAGTCTGCGCAGTTAAAATTAATTTCAAACTAAAGTATGGTTATGAGATACGACTTATCATTTTAGAATGCATGAAATGGAAATTATGCGCTATCAACGTGGCTTGATTAAATAGGTACATATAGTCGTTACTATTAAGATAAATTACTTCTCTTGATGAATCTGTCAATGCATTTGTGCAAATTGCGTAGTTAAAAATTTTATAAACGTAAATATTAAATAAGTTGAGTTAAATAAAACTAGTTTAAACGGGATAATGCACGAAACTTTATTTATTTATTGACGTTTCGTAGCCTTTCCAGGCTTCGTCGTCAGAATAAAACTTTTGTTTAATTTGTCGAGCTACCTTCGAAAGACTTTTATTGAGCGTTTGGTTATTTCATCGTTCGATTTTTAAGTTTTATTGTCTATGTATGAATTTATTATTTAATTTACTTAATAAAGTATTTTATTTAAAATTCTTGTTTGTAATTTTGCGTTTATTTATTTGACCCTAACTACCGTAAACTACCACCGGTTCCAAAATTGGGAGACCTTCCTGAGAAGAACCGGCGAAACAAACTCAAGAGAGGCTTTCTATCTCCTTCTTATGTTAAATTATGCAAACAAAAAGAACTAATAGTATCTGATGGTCTTGCAGTATGTGCTCGGGGTTGGGATTTTATCTCCTGTATAATAGGTTCCCAAGCTGGTGGTATATACCAACCATCTTCCCTATTGAAATTTGGATATTTTTTAATCTCAATAGCCTCGCGCATCATTCGAGGAACGAAACGCCGCTCAGCTGCGAGTTGTTGAGTTAGTTGAGTTAGTTATATTTTCGTCCTAGATTAAATTTATAGTTTTAAGGTAGTGCTATTTAACTGTAGTCTTCTGTAAGGTGGAGATTAGTTCCCCCAACGGGCGCGCCAATTCGAGCGGAGAATCCGCTATGGCCTTCCTCTCTCAACCTTATTGGTCCATCCTTTTTACATGATGAAAAGGAGACACCATTGTCAAATTATTAAATGTTAGGTTTGGAGAATCATGCTTGAAGCGGGCCCAATATAACACTTTCATAATATTTATTTTTGATACTCTGTTACTTCCTACGGCGAAGAGTTACGCATGCATGAGGGATTCCATCTATTTGTATCAATGTTATATGATAAACAATAAAGATCATTTAAGGACTAGCGCACCCGTGGCTTTTTGCCCGTAGCGTTGGTTATCCTCTTATGATTTATGCTGCGCCTGTCCTGAATGTGATTACCCTGTACGTGTCGGAAGTGCCCTTAATGGATATAAACGTCATATTTAACCGGTGTTTACCGGTTTTTGTAGGGCTTTGAAATGCTCAATTGGTCCGTTTATTGAGCAAGTTAACGACTTAGCGATTGGAGGCTTACGACTGATTTATTAATGTATGTTTATGTTAGCTTTAATAGAGACGGAAAACAAATTTGTACTGTACCTATTTGCAACCATTTTCTTGCTGTTCAGTTTATCGACTAGCTTTAAGTCAATCGACTAGCATAAAGATTCATTAATAAATCAGACGTAAGCCTCCAATTGCTAAGTCGTTAACTTGCTTGCTTGCAGTAAAGAAAAATATATGTAATGACTAATTTATAGGTAATGTTTCTTTACTTAGGTATACGTTCACATTATACATTACATATAATAAAACACAATATTGTAACACAAAAAACAAACGCTGTATTAGCTGTTTTCGACGTGTAGTGTGTTAAAAAGATTCATTTGTTTAAGATGATGTAAAACTATAAGTACCGTGATTCCTAAATATCAATCATATAGATAACAAAAAAAATCTATCAATATCAATGTAACTTGAGTAATAGAAATTTAAAGACTTTTTAATTGTTTTATCGACAGTCCTTTAATTTTTTATACATTTTGAATTTTCTCCACTAGGTTATCGCTGAGTACTCGTTAACCGTTAAACTTGACACTATAGTTTAATTGAAATTTTGTTATAAAACATTTTTAGGGTTTAGTAGTTCTGACAAGGAACACTTATATTTACGTCATGTCCGTCTGTCTGTTCGTCCCCGCTTTTGCTTGGAGACTGTTAGCACTAGAGATCTGTAATTTTGTGGTGATATGCATATCAATCATGCTGACAAAATGGTAGAATAATATTTTTGTAAATGTTTTTAGGTAGCTCCCGTACATGTAATGTAAAGTAACCTGGAGATGATGATGATTATTTTTTCATCATCTACCCCAGCGAGTGGGGTGTCGTCAAATAGGTCCTTTAAAATTCTACTACTATTACTACTACTTAGGGGTTTCTAAGACATTTATGTTCCGGATCCATTAACAATATATTGAACTTAAAAGTGCTAATTTTTGTTCATGCAGGGCGTCCCCCCACCCCTCTAAAAGCTTGAAAACCCTGGAAGAATACATGATAATAGTGCTTTTCATGAAGAACTCAAGTGACTTTTCTTTAAAGGAAAATTATAATGGTTAAAATAGATGAGTTACTTTAAGAGATATAGTCGCTCAACTTATGTATTACGAAATTTCTGACCTAATAAAAATTCTTAGAAGAAAATATTAAAAGTGACTTAAACGAAGTAATTGCTTAAAATATAGACACTTAGCAAATTATTTTGTGGTAACGATGAGCAACTACGGAACCCTACACTGCGCGTGGCACGACACGCACTTGGCCGGGTTTTTTTTTTAATATTTAACTTCTAGGGTGTAGAAAAAAATAATTTTCAAAAATGTAATACATGATTTTGCAGACTAGTGTAGTACTGAACATTCTTGTTCATAACAAATTATTGTTTTATTGCTCTTAAAGCTTATATTATAAAAAGAAACACATATTTTAAAGTTATTCACTGTGTTTAAGTGGATTTTTGGAACTTCACATTCTGTTAACTTGTAACACCGTATTTTGTTCATCTCGCTATAATACATTTTAAATGCGATGTACAGAGACAAATGACTGCGTAACTAGTAAACGTATAATGCGATTCAAATAAGAATAGGAAAGGCAATGACCTCTATCTGTCAAATGTCGCTTGAAAAGTACGTGTAAAAAGTAAGTTTGCAAAAAAAAACTTGGAACCTTTTTTTAGCACTCCGCTAATTCAAGAATAAAAACCAAACATTTTTAAACAAACTCTAACAAATATTGATAATTAATATCGGTTGATATTTTTCTTTTCACTTATTGAGCTTTGGCCATGAATGGTTGATAACCTAAATCGTCAACCAAATGTCACTTTAAGTTGCGTTCAGAAACTCGATTTCAAACTTTCGTTTACATAAAGGATGCATGTTCGTATGTGACCTAGTAATAGTGCATGATTATTCATAACTACTCCGGCGGTAATGCAGAAATGAGCAGAATAGAAGAGCTAGATTCTGATAAAAAAAATTGTGTGTGTCAGCTCCGACGCACGACTGGAGTTTACTCCTTAAGTTCGATAGTCTAACCAGACGCAAAAAGAGTTTATTTAACTTAAAAAAGATTGATACTGTATGAAAGGGTAAATTAACAAATTAATGAAAATAATATTCATTTCATATACATTTATTATAACTAATCGACGAAATATTTTACATTAAACTTTTTACAATAGTCAATTTCAGATGTGCATAAATATATCATTAGGAATGTTGATAAATTATGTAATTATTATTATCAGACTATTATCATTTTTTAAATATTCATTAAATCAACATTGTCTGCATTATTAATTACTGTGGCAAGTGGTTTATGGTAACTAAAATAAGACACATGGACGTTCGTAGATACGTGGTTCACGAAACTTGAAAATACCGCATCAATGGTTGTTCCATACCTCGTTGTCCCCATTGCTCTATCAGGAACAATATCTAAATTCAGTTCAGATTTTAAAATTTTTATTAATGTCAATCCGTCATCTTTGTTTGTCAAAGTTGCGCGACATAGGATGCGCACCAAAAACGTAACGAGGTCATTCATCGATAGATTTTACTCCTCACATTTTTCTCATACCGGGCCCGTTATATATGCAAATCGATTCTTAATGAGTAAACTCCAAAAAATTTCACAGTCTTAATAAATAAATATTATTAAAAATCGGTGTTTTTTTTTTCTCAATTAGTAATTAAATGTTATTAAAAAATTCTGATGCTTTTTCTCACCTAATCTTAGTAAATAAGTTTTATTAAATAAAAACTTTTTTTTGCTGGTTTGAATTGACAGCTATGACATCAGAATATGGCGCCCAGTTGGTCCTATTCTTAGTTAAGTGCTACGTGCAAAAATCAGTTAGCGGCTAGCGTACTCTATGATTTTTATTCCACTCCCAGTCCAAGTTTTGCACTGCACATTTTTTCATTCTGTACCTATTTTGAAACTACTCGATAACTTTAATGCATTAATTTTTATATCGAAAACAAGTTGATATTGACAATCTCGTTTTGTAAAGCACGATAATGTCCGGATGTTGTGTAACAAAAATCTATTTATTACAAAGCAATCATCGAATTCATTAGTTATAGCAATGGCTCTAGAGATATATCCAAAGCCATAAAATGGCGTAGTCAGCTTTCTCGAGACACGAGGGTCCGCTTTCATAGTTTGGAAACCGGTCGCTTTATGCGACACGTTGTTGTAAGTCATCAAAAAGCTCTGACAGAAAAACCGGTTATAAACTATCATTTTAGTGAACTTGTAATCGTTTATGATAAAATATACTAAGTTTTAAATTTGATATCATATTAAACCGTCATAAATAAATATCCAATGATAATGTATTGATATTCGTGTCATTCATGGTAGTTAGTTATTGTAGTGTTTGTTTTTAAACAGGGCGTGACACTGACACACGTAGGACAGCTGTTTTGTCTATGATAGCGAACCGCTTACGTCGGCGTAGCTGTCAAACTTCATTGATTGGGTTGTTAGCATTGAGGGAATAGTCGATTTTTCTATTCGACTAAAATATTCGCCTTGAGACTTATAAAAAAAAAAAGTAATCAGGCAGTGAATCTCTGTGGGGGCGCGTGGATGAATGGATGGAGTTTGACAGTTGTTGAATTTTGAATAGTTTTTCCCATATCGATTTGAGTCCTCCTTATCGGGCGCTGTTTTAATCGATTTTGAATTTTACTCGAAATTGAATTTCCTCGCTGATTTGGGTAGGTATTCCCTTTTCCTCAGCTTACGGCGAGCGTAGGTATATAGTTTTGAGTTTATTCTTTGGTTCGTCTCGAATGCGGCGGCTGTCTGTTTGACTGTGGCCTCCGCCTTCAGTTGGAGAGAGAAACAAATCATAGACACATATTTGGGAGTAGACGACCCGTCTATCATCTATGAGCAATTGTCAAAACAACATTTTAAAATTTCACAATCTGTTTGTGGTACAGTTATCTTTTCATCGTTTCTTCTGCCCAAAGTATATTATAAGGCATATTATAGTCGTCGGAGTCGTGAAATAGATCCGAAAAGTTTATATCCTGAAGGATATTGGCGGAAATAGCGCGGAGACGCTAACCGAACTGAGTTTCGCAGGTGGACGCACACGAACCTTCGCAAGGCGTTGCAATAAGGCAGTAACTTGTGATAGGAAACAAAATACTTACGGATAGTTTCATATTTCGAACGGCTTGTACGTTCCCTTCAAGAAATACTGGAGGAATAACAAGGAGACTCTTTCTCTGTACACGGACCAGAAGGGACGCGGGAGTTTATTTGCCAGCCGCTCTCCGGTTTTATGTAACCCGGCCGTAACAGCGGACAGATCATACACTGCTAAACCTATCCTAAACAAGGTATTTTCATTACTAACCCCGGGTGAGCGTGGAGAAGAACCACAAGGTGAGGTTGGACCCCGACCTACCCATTTCCATATATATACATATATCTATATAACTGGTTATCTCACTGAGAACTGGAATTAACTAAGTTTGTCACCAATATCGATCAAACGAGCCGTAGAACCTCTGAAATCCACTAAATAGCTTATTAAGTCTAGTCTATGTGGTCTCTCAATGGGCAGTCCATTGCAGAGTGGATAAAATATATTAGATATAGTTGAGAACTCATGTAAGTACATGGTAGAGTGTTATGAATGTCTGATATTCATATAATTATAACATTTCATGTCAACTTGTTGATTTATATAAACTTTAACTTTAAACTACTGTATTCAGCTTAGATATTTATAATTAGTAAAACATAGTTATAACATTTCATGTCAACTTGGTGATTTATATAAGCAATAACTTAAAATTACTGAATTCATCTGCTTTGGTATCTAAAGTTGATAAAATATACTTATAACATTATCTTAATTCTTTTGGCTTTCTTTCATTGTTTCCCCGGTGCTCTGAGTGAGCTTAAAAGAGGGCAGTGGAGGAGAATCTAACATCACATTATATTGGACTAAATTTATTTAGGTATTAAGTTCTACTTTTTCATATACTAGTGGTCCGCCCTCGTGGGACTAGTATATAAAACTGCTAACTAGAGCCGAGGTCCGCGTCTCAGAGAAACCCTCTAGTGAGCCGACCCCTCAGGTTAGAGTGGTCTAGAGATTCCAGATGGAGAGGAGACTCCCCCCGCGGGAAGATGCCATCCGCCTGGAATACCTGTAGAGGCACTCACAAATTCTCGGCTTGAAGTCTCCTTAGGATCTCCCCGTCCTCAAACCCGGTGACCATGTAAAGGTCATCTGCGACCAACAGCATACACACTAAAAAAAAAGCCCCCGCTTTTTTTTCATCTATACTAGACTAGACTATAGTTTTTGTTCTTTCTTATATATTAGCATATGACACTTACAATGAATATGACTTTCTATTAGTAAAAGAATTTTCAAAATCAGTTCAGTAGATCCTGAGATTACCACTTGACACCTCACAAACTTTACCTCTTTATAGTAATTTAGTCTTCATACTAATACTTATGTCTAGTTAAAATTTATTTCTTCCGCAACTTAATAAACATTTACTTTTTTTTTTGAGAAATATTATTTTAACGAGTTTAATCTTTTACATTAATTGAAACTTATGCAAAGTAAGTTAATTAGAAATAGACGGAAGCACCTGCCTAATTAATTGGATTCAATAATTTTAATCTATCTATAATTCTAAATTATGATATTGTATGCTTCCGCTCGAATTGATCTTAAACAAACGATTACAAAGACGGTTACAAAGAGCAAATATTTATATATTTCATAACATTCGACTTTTCACGTTGGCATGCCTAAATCGGGTGGCAAGCGTATTGCGACTTCAATTTATTGGACAATGCAAGTAGTGCATAGTGATTCAGAATCCCTAGATCTAAAAACTTGCAGTTTATAATAATAACCCCTAGTGGGTTACTAAAAAATTAAGGACAGATAAGGTGTTTAGAGATTATAAATTATTTTCGTTTACTTATTCTTAAGTTTTTGCAATTAAGTTTTCTTTATCCATTTCTCCTCGCAGTTCAACTAAAAATAATAATAATATAAGCGGTAAATCTAATATATAAAATTCTCGTTTTATTAAAATTTTATATTAAAGTATAAAAAGAGAATCGGACATTTATTTTTCATCCCCCTAAATGTTAAGGGTGGTCCACCCTTATTTTTTTTTTGTTTTGACAAAATGTTTTGTTTCTATTTTTTTATGATACATCATACTAAAATACATACTGCCCTTAATTTTCACCCTTCTACCACCAATCCCTATTTTTTATGGAGGTACGAAGTTCGCTGTAACAGCTAGTAGAAATATAATAATGATCGATATAAAAGAGCTTTTAAAAACATTTACTTATATAGTAGGAAGAACATTTAAAGAGAATACAAGTTTATGGTATTATCGACTATCACTATAGACCTAACAATTTGAAGTTACGATTAAGATATGAAGGTCAAACATATAAAATTATATCGTCAGCTTTCGCGTGGCTTGCTATTTGCTTTCGCAGTATACAACCGGTTTTGTAAAGGTCGAGGTTGAGAATTATTCTAAGTAAAATATTTAGGTGTTTTGTTAGCAGACATTAGGGACTAGGTCAATTGCTTTTATGCGGTAAAGCACGGCCATTACAGTTAACATATTTTAAATAGTAAAAAAGGGATATTTTAGATACCAAACAAGAATCCAAAGGATAAATAAAATAAGTTACAACGGTATAGATGCACTGATTTATTATTTACATAAAATAAATGCATAATTCAGATGACTCATCCTGAAAAGATACGAAACGTCAGTAAATAAATAAATCAGTGCATCTATACCGTTGAAATTTGTTTTATTTACTGAGTGGTGTGCGTACAAATCTAAGAAACAAATATCCAAAAGATAGTTTTTGCAATTTTGTGGATCATAAGGAAACAGCAACATTTAATGAGTTGTGCAAAAGGACATCTAGGTCTGATTTCCAAATTGTCGCCGTCACAAATGAATGAATCTAAAGGTAAAAGGCCTACTGTGTAATGTTGTATAAACACATTATTTTCAATACAAACAGAAACAGAATGAAGATGCAAAAATCTTCGCAACGATAATCAAGAAGCTTTGCGGCATGTATCGTTCGTTAGCGCTGTAAGTTGGACAGCACAGCACTAACGAGGAAAAACGCTCCTCACAATGATACCCGACTCAAATACGAACTTTCCTTTGCTCCTAAGCAAGCTTGCCGAGCAATTAACTAGCTTGATACTCTGATTTTCCGTGATTCATGGCCCTTTGCGAGCTTAATAGCAAAGAGACGTAACAAGAAGCCTCTACATAAGCAAATGAACGCAATCGAAAATTTTAAGGAAAGGTTTTATAGGAAGGACTTCTAATACAAGTTAATTGTATATACCTGAAAAAATGTAGAAAGCTTGCAGAAGATGAGTAAACATTATTATAGTATCAATATTTTTTAACTTTCTACGTAAGTTTATGTATACAGCCAGGATTATTAAATTATGAATGTCGGAAAATAAGAAGTTTATTCCTATTGTGCACAAAATTAATTGTAAAAAATTGCAATCAGTTATCGAGAAAACACGTATCAAAGTGTACATACGAAACTCGGTATACATATTTAGAAGCCCACATAGATTGACATACGACTAATAATAATCTGCAACTTCACTACATAGTATAAAGCAAAGTCGCTTCCCGCTGTCTGTCACTATGACCCTATGTCCCTATGTATGCTTAGATCTTTAAAACTACGCAACGGATTTTGATGCGGTTTGTTTTAAATAGGTAGAGTGATTCAAGAGGAAGGTTATATATATAATACATGCATAATATAGTAGAAACACACTGATAATTTTAGAGGTTTTTAATGTAAGGTCGTGAATAAACACATTTTTTTGCGCTTACGTTGCAAACGCTGGTTGAACCCTACGAGATAGATCAAAATAATGTAGTGCAGTATTATACATCTTAAAAAGGTCTACAAAAGAGTCCGCGATGGTATATGTCTATCTCTTAGGGATAACCCACAATAACCATTTTTTATCCTATACTTTTTACGAGAAATAATAGATTATTTACGAAGCGATTTTCAGCAATATAACATTCATCTTTATCCAATTAAGTACCTTATACATTGTGTATTTAATATAGATGAATATTTTCGAAGATATTACAGATTTAAAATCCAGGGACATATCGATTACGACGCTACCGGGCGGGGGGCTTGGCGGCGCGTGCCTATTGTAATTAGGTATTAGAAGAATGTCATTGTATATAATACAAGCCTGAGAACAAAAACTATAGTCTACACTACAGCTCTATACCGAAGCTAAGCGAGGGCAAGCCACTAGTAAATAATATTACAAACATAGGGGTCAATCGATAGAGGTTCTAAAGTTTCTAAAATCGCTTAAAATGTAATATGAGTACGTATTTATTACTTTGTCCTTTGAATATGGTTATAATCCAAATTCGAGCCCTTCATTCTTCTCTTATTAAACGTTAATCCCTTTTTGAATTGTTACAAAGTAAACTGAGGCTCGATCTCCTTCGTGGTATTTGTATTTGATTTCGTCACAACAAAAAGCGCTCCGTATTTGTATGGTTCGAACATCAAAAGTATTTGTGTAGGGCGACTTATTTGTGATGTTTTTTCGGTAGTTGCTGACGCGTGTGTGATCAGCAACACACATTCGTTATAAAAACAGAGTTACGTCAGCAAACAAATACATATTCGGTCGACGCGAAAAGCAAAAACCTGACAGATATTATAAATGTGAAACATCGTATGTTTTAGCCTCAATCACGCCTGGATGAGTTTAGATTTGGATGAAAATTTTTGGCAATCTAAAAATATGGCTGATTTAATTTAAATAAAATTAGGCTGGCTGGCTGGCACTGGCTGTTGTTAAATATGATTATTTTTAATTCATTCTTTCACTTAAAATTTAAGCAAGGTTACAGTAATATGACACCACCTTTCGAGTGTTGATGTCTTTCTGTCCGTTAGGGTAAACAATTAAGTCCAGTCGTACTATTCTGTGAGAACAAACTTACTTTTCACCGCGGAATTCGCCGGTGTGATTTGAACTTTATTTTAAATTCGTGCTCTAATTATATTATTTATTATATTATAACGTAAATCACATCGCGGATTGCGAGGTGAAAAGTGAGTTTGTTTTTACAGCATAGCACTCCTGGCAGGAAAAGCTCCTTAAAACTATCTTCCCCACCGATCTTTGGTAATTTGACGCACCTTTTATAAAAAAAAAAACTATTCTAGTAACGAAACTAAAGTCTGTGGAAGAGTATATATATAGTATATTATCAAAATAATAAACTACCTAATATGTTTTGATTTCAATCAAGATGTTCTTCAAATGAATTCAAAAATATGATCTGGTTAAAAGTAGAACAGAATCTATTTATGAAGTGTAATTAATTTATCATTTTGTTTCTAGTAAGAACACGCACAGAACAAAGAAAAATTAATTCTTATTACTATAGACACTGAAATTGAGTCGCAGACTTTTATTAGTATATTACAAAAATAAAGTAAGAAATAATTTAAGAAATCTAGTCTAAAGTGAAGTCTGACGGTAGTCGTTACTTTTCTAAGCTAGTGGAACAAGATATCCCACAGTAAGTTCATGAGAAGTGTTCAGCAACTATAGTCCAACGAGTAGTTTGCAACGAATCTCCTAAAGTGTTAAACATGTACCGTGAATTTTTCTCCGGTGAGTACAGTGAGCCGCAGAATATTTGTGCACTTTCATCATACACTTAAATGTAAATACTTTATCTCATTAAAAACAGCAATTAATACGTAAGTACTTTGTGCTGTTATTGATAATAATTTCTAAAGCGTAGTGGAAAACACCTTGCGAGTTAGCTACCTATATTTTATAGAATAAAAAACAGGTACCCTATAACAGTATTCTTACTGAAATAAAATAAATAATGAAAATGATACCTTACGAAGACATATCATTTCACCGTACTATTTTATCAGAGTAAATTTTGATGTTTCCCTACTAATTTTAGTATCAGAAACTCGATAAAGACCAACAAACCACCTCGGGAAACAAGCCGCGTCAGAAGGGGAATTTTCTTGTGTTTTTCGGCCGCTAACAAGGGGCCCCTACATGACCGGAATATTTTTGTCACCAATTTCCTTAGGCGAACGGCTTAACGCCCCGGAAAAAGTTACTTAGACTTACCTGAGCTCTTCGAGCCTTGTCAAGATATCGTATATTTTATGGACCCCGCTCGCGAATGGCCGCTATATTTCTTTTTGATGTCGCTTTCGCTGAAATGGCGATTCCATTTGGTGACTTTACGTATACTAATTTGTATGCTGAGGTAAAATTGTATACATATAATTTTTGAGTTGATACAGTGTATTAGGGGGGGGAAAAATATCATTGAATTACAGATGGGTTTCGAATAATGCATTCCATGAAATGGTTTGCAATAGATTGTGAAGGTAAACAGATACTTGAGATATTCTTCGATATTTCGATGAGACGGGTGGGTTGAGGCCTATATATCACTTAAAACGACAGAGCATAAATCTATAGGGGGCTGTCTGCTCGTTATTTGTAGTCGCCACGTGAACCGTCGGTTTCGGGTGAATATTAACGATATCGCCAATTTTCCGCAAGCTTAGTCGCGTCGCAATTTTTCGCCAATTGAGCAATCGCATCGCAGCAGGGGCGTCACACCAAAACAGCATTAGTGTTGTCACATAAAAAAAAAATGCGCTGTACCCGCTGGTCGTTGACTGGTGTCGTTTGACACGTGCTCAAAAGAAACCAGACACATGCCTAACGCTTTTACACCTGTTATAACTCCCGTAGGAAAGTAAAAGTAGACTGCTTTAGTAACTATCTGAGGACGTTATGTTACCTTAATGAGTGTGAAAGTCGTCCACTTCACATTACGTTTTGTTACATCAGACGAGCTTAACTGTCAGTTGAGGTCTCTTTTAAAACTCCGTTAATGTAACAACACTTAAGATATACTTTACGAGACAACTAGTGCATAGCAATTATTGATAATCATCAAGAACTTATTACAACGCTTGTGAGTTTCTACATATTCAGTAGACAGTATAATTGACTGTCTTACTGTTTTTTTATTTATTACACATTAAAAAAGCTGTGTGCCTATAACATATTTTTAGTTTTAGATTGGCGGCAGAACACCATATTAAGTGTATAAGTATTTAAATTATCTTCCGTGTTATTTTTAAGATGAAAGTAGGCACCTAACTACTTAACAAGGATAAATACACGTTTCACGCCATACATCATGTCTTGAGGTGTGGCTTAGATGAAGATAAAAAGTGCAACGTTATAAAACGGATACCATACTAGTTATACTAGTACCTTACTAACTTCCTGTTACCACGCCTTGACTTGAGCACATCACATGCTAAGAGTTGTTTGTGATTAAAACAAAAGTGAGTTTGAAAGAGATGAAGTAATACGGCGGCCCGTAGGTCATATACGAGTAAGTATTGTTATTAAGTATTGGCTGTTCACAGACCCGTCTTTCCCATTGGGCACTTTTGGCAAGTGCCCAGGGCCCCGCGATAGGGGGTCCCCTCAGATCAAACACAAAATCCCTAGTTCCTGTTAAATCGCCAAACGGAAGTCATAGCGGCCGCGTTATCCTTATATGCCCAGGGCCTCCAATTGTTCAAAGACGGCACTGGCTGTTCTTAAAAGGAGTTGTAAATTTTCAACTGAAGCTCAGTCCATTCATTTTCTATGTCTATGTTTCGAACTAACAGCTTAATTATATTTAGTCGTTAGCCCATATTCGGGCACTCGAAGCAATATATACCCGGAAAACGGGCTGGAAGACGGTGTCGAGTAACCAAAACAAAAACTGACCGAATGGCGGCGTCCTTGACTCCGTTCATTTACACTTAGTGGGACTGGGATTTAGTGAGACGAACAGACGGATATGATGACACTATAAGGGTTCCTTGCTAGGACTGCGGAACCTTAAAAAAAATGAATAAATGTCAAATTAAAAATGGTAATTTTCTTAATTCTTTGT
This sequence comes from Chilo suppressalis, assembly GCA_902850365.2. Taxonomy (NCBI): domain Eukaryota; kingdom Metazoa; phylum Arthropoda; class Insecta; order Lepidoptera; family Crambidae; genus Chilo; species Chilo suppressalis. The sequence continues at coordinate 11,860,806 of OU963903.1, read as the reverse complement.
ACTTACCGCTTAATAAATTTTAATCAGCTACGAAATATTGAATAAGCATTACGGGTAAGTATTGAATACAAACCAATTTAATCTATCTATAAGCATATGACACAAAGCAATAAAGGAGTTTTCTTGGCATTTTGTCTCCTTTTAAAAGTGAAATTGTATTGAAACGTACGGCACGAGCGGGTGGGTCCCCACACAATGTTATGCTTTGTTGTCATGGCAATAATGGCTAGGAAGAATTCGCGTAGATTACCGTTATAGGAGCAGGCGCACAATAGGCGCCCTCCTTTGCTGAGTACACACAAAATACCCCGCGGAAAACGATGGAGCGCAAAAAAAATAAAACTTCTCCACCAAGTGATTCGTAAATACTTGTTTTGCTGGAGTGAAAGGTAATATTTGTCTGTCTCCCGTAACACCATAAGTTTTGGAAGATTTTATCTATTATTGTTTTCGAATGTGATGGTAAAAAGTAACAGCTGTCACTGCGTATTTTACTGAAAAAGCTTTTCCGTCTTTCATACTATAGACTTGGAGCACAAAAGACAAGACACATTTAATAGAGGTAAGCTTCAAAATAACAAGTTTGCAGCAGTACTATTGGATTACATTTAAAATGGCTACACCAAAACTTGGATTCTGATACCAAGTTTTGGTGCAGCCAGCATATAAGCCAGATCTAATTCCAAAAGAACTATTTCTTATTGGTATATCAGGAAAACAAATGAATTCTCCAATTCTAAAACCCGCTTTGCCCTACCGTTCTTAATACCTCTTACGATATTTATACATTGTTTATTGCTACATTTACTTGTGCATATTTCACACTCGTCGCCGTACTTACTGCACAGCACAGCATAGGTCGTTGCAATTTTAAACACTTTCCCCTAGAGCCATAACCCTTCCAATTTGGGAGGTGTCACACGCACGCTCGTGCATGGGACCTATAATTCACCTAAACTGCACCATCAACGTGCTTATTGAACATATCAGTATATAACCTTCGCCGAATATTCATTTCACCGTGAAACAGAAAGTAAAACTTTGTGGGTATGGGTTTATTAATTAGTAACAAATCAGTTTTGTAACGGAGAAGCAGCTAGATTTCTTAATTAGTTTTTCATTTTTCTTGATGTTTCGGACCCTTTGCAGGCTCCGTGGCCGCAAAAGGGTGCAAGCCTATAAAGAATCAAGAAAAAATCTAGTACTTAAATCCCGCTTTATACCTATTCTTACTCAATCAAGCAAAAACGACTGAATGGATTTGCATGACATTTGGCACACACATAGTTTATTACCTAGATTTAGATAAACGAAAATAAATTAGGTTCCTGGGAGATTCTCAAAAACCTAATGTTAACGCGGAAGAAATCGCGGGCGGCCGCTACATAATTACCAACAACTTTTGTATAAACAATTTTTTTGTATTACTTACCGTTTTCAAGTTATAAATTGCGCAGGTATGAAAAATCCAATAGAGCGGTTTTGGGCAGTTCAAGTACACATTTGCAGTGCACATTTCAATGTACGTTTTTACTATTTTTTTTTCAATCATGAAAAAAAATAAAAATAAAACTTTTTTTTTTTATTTTTTTTTTGTTTTTCAATCATGAAAAAAAAATAAAAAATAGTAAAACGTACATTGAAATGTGCACTGCAAATGTGTACTTGAACTACCCAAAACCGCTCTATTGGATTTTTCATACCTGCGCAATTTATAACTTGAAAACGGAAACTAATACAAAAAAATTGATTATACAAAAGTTGTTGGTAATTATGTACGAAACAACTTTGCCATTTAAAGTTTTCCATTAAAATGATATTTTCAGGGTGAAAAAGTGAAAAAACACTTTTTTGAGACTTTAGCGCCACCTACAATGCGCATTTTTTGTTGTACGAGATTGCAACGATGACATAAATTGTAGCACTCAACGCCCTCTACAATTATGGTCGAAAAAAAGTTTCTAAAATGCAAACAAAACAAGAAAAATGCGTTTCCAAAAATTTTTGACGCTTTTTTTGAGTTTTTCAAAAAACGCCTACGAGTTGAACATGCCCATCGCCAAGGTGGCTTACTGACGTCATTTGGCAACAGAAAAAACAAGACTTACCCTTTAGGTTTTTTTTTCACCACTCAACCTACAGATTGACTGTACTATCATGCCTAAAAGAGGTTTGACTATAGCACGCCGGTGGTCAGAAATTCCAAATTAACCTCTTTTTGTAAACTCCTTTTCACACTCGTTTCATAGCCGTTTTATAAAAGAGAAGACTGTTTGTGTTAAAATAAAACAATACGCACATACGTTTACGCCTCATAACCCTCGCAGGGTCGACATAAGAGGTATGGCAATGACACAGTTAAAAAATAAAGAAAAAAACACAGTAAAGCGCACAGTGGCTTGTTAAAATTTTGAATTTCAACAGAATTACAAAAGAAAATACCGAATTCGACTTCCGATTAAATTAATATATTTATACCGGTGCAATTCAAATTTATTATACTATGAGAAGGCCTTTGACTCGATTGAAATCTGGTCTGTCAGGAGTCCCTGCAGCGTTGCCAAGTCGACGACGTACATCCGAGTGATTAGATGTCTCTACGAAGCCGCCACCATGTCTGTCCAAGTACAGAATCAGCAAACAACTCCCATACCGTTGCGTCGTGGAGTGAGACAAGGGGACTTCTATACTCATCGGCCTACGGATGAACTTGGATAAAACCAAGGTCATGTTCAATGAACATGTTCTACCTTAACCGATTGCAATACACGGTGCCGTTCTCGAAGTTGTTCAAAAATATATGTACCTTGGACAGATATTGCAGTTAGGTAGAAATAACTTTGAGCACGAGGTGAATAGAAGAGTTCAGCTAGGTTGGGCAGCGTTTGGGAAGCTACGTCAAGTCCTGACATCGTCGATCTCACAGTGTAGGACGTCCTCTGGCACGATGGAGTGACGATTTGCGCAAGGTGGCTAGCAGGAGCTGGATGCGAGTAGCCCAAGATCAATCTGAGTGGCGTGCATTTGGAGAGACCTATGTCCAGCAGTGGACTAAGATAGGCTGTTGATGATGATGATTGATGAGTCGTAGGTAGTCTCTTCTAGCTTTGCCGTTGCACTAAGAAGGGATTGCATAAAGCCCGAATGGAAAAACGACATGAAGACGAACTTCTAAATATCATAACACATGCTGGTTTAATAGTTACAACAAGTTCTAGTAAAAATAAGTACCTAATATCTGCGATAATAGTATTACATCTGTTAACTACTCTACTCAAAATAAAAATAAAAGTCGTATAACTATAACATATTATAGTGTCATAAAGCTCGTGCGGGTCGCTTGATGCAACATAATTTTACGAAATGACGATGTATTTTATCTAATGTAAAGGCAAAATATTTGTATAAGGGTTCTCAACGCGACATAAGTAACCACTAAGAAGGGATTGCGTAAACCTTCCACGGGATCTACAATGATGTGCGGTGAGAACAATGTTTTAGTTCCAACATATTAAATAGTTAAGGCAATAGAGATGTTGTCACTAATCGCAAATTCATGTTCCATGTTAATTTTATTATAGTTAATATTATTAGAATATAGTAAATCACATTGTTTAAATTAAATAAATCAAATAAAACTAGTTTTAACGGGTTAATGCACGAAACTTTATTTATTTATTGACGTTTAAATAAATCACATTGTATTTAGTAATATTAATTTTAAAAGCTATATTTATCACCTATTGTCACGTGATTACAAACACCATTAGGAGCGCGGGACGTCATAAACGGCTAAACAAATACGGGAAGACGGGAAAGGCTGTCTATTTCTCTGTTTTTTTCTTGGTTTGTGTACATTGTTTCATACAAGGTTCATACCGACAAAATAACCGTGAATTTTATTACATATTATCAGTACTACGATAGAAACTGTATTCAGCAAAAGGAATAATTCCAACTTATAAAAGTTTTGTCTTATAAAACTTTTGGCACATGAATAAACACACATGGGCTGCACAGCATTTGTAAAACTTTGTGTTCATTTTGTTTGTTTGCATTAACATTTTTTTAAAGAAAAACTCAATAATTCGACAAGTTCTTAAGAATGGTGAACAATGTTTAGCGGTTAGTTAGATGTCACGTGACAGTTCTGACTGCTGTGAGAGTGTTTTAGCAGGAAAAAATTAAGTTCATTTTCTCATCGAAGGTACTTATATTTATAATTAAGTATATATATCTTAATAATTAAATATATATATTTATGATAAACATAAGATGATGTTTAAAATACGAGTAAGAGCAATTCCGAAAAATTTTCAACATCTGTATTGTGTAATAAATAGTTTTTTTTTCAAACTTGTGAGCGAATAGTTCTCAAGTGCACCTTTTTAATGCGCATAAAACGAAAAAAAACCTTTTTCGAATAGCCGAGCTGTTTTATACATTGAGTTATATTTAATTCTTTATAAACTATCCCGGAGGCAATTGTGTAGGTGTCAGACGCAAAACCGAACCGCAATACAAATCTGCAACCATGAATGCAAAGAAATTCATTTTTAAATCTTTTAATAGAACATTTACAGATTGCACATGTGTTTCATAAGTTTGCAATGATTGCAGTGTGTTTTAGCTCTGTTAAACTGCAATATTTCTATTTTTAAATAGAGTTGGTCTTGCAGCAGAGCTTCATTGTTAGGCGTGTCAAGTGCATTCAAACTGCATCAGAGATGCAATTTGACGGCCTGCGTACTGTAATCTAGAGACTGTTAGTGATAAATTATTGATTTTAGGCTTTCCCTGTTTCAGTTTCTTATAAGATTTCACTAAAAAACATTCTCAATTGAAAAAAAATTTGAGCCTAATATAATTGTTCTTGTTTTAAATTTCCATCAATTTCAAAGAAGTTGAATTGTAATAAGCCAAGTTAAAATAATAAGTACCTCCTACCTATGTTTTGAACTTGGCTTTTTAATAATTTCTTTTTAACTTTTTGTATTTGTTTCCAATAGATTACTGAAATTACGACACCGAAGTTGAATGATTGAAACTGAGCCGTGTCACGGTGACGGTTGCATCATGGCGAATTTCCCAAGAGTAATTGGGAATCTCATTACGGGCAAGTCCAACGTGCAGTTGACAGATGAATGATTTCGATCCAGCTGCTAACTCTGGATAACTTATTCTACGGGCAATTATAATGTTTTAATATTCAAGCGGCTTTTAAAAGTGTGACGTGCTGCAACAAACACAGTGTTCAAAGCGAATGTAAATGAATATAAACCTGTTACATTATAAATGTGCTAAAATGACTGTAAATTTTAATGGACACAATGGAAATGATAAGAAAGATAATACCAGAAATAAAGAAGAGGCTGAAAGTAGGAATATAATTGAAAGCTTTTGATTTGTATTGACGATTGACTTGGAGGTGTCCTTTAATTTTAACTTCATTAGGCAAGTACAATGAAGAAAAGAACTAATTGAAAAATAACAAAACCTTTAAGCAAGGTATTATGTTTCGAGATATAAGATTTTTTATGCAACTTTATCTCGGAAGACCCAACGGTGTTAAATACCTTCTTCACCGAAAACATTTTCGGAAACTTGGCGAAGAAGAAAAAAAATACACGCTAACGTAACGTATAATCTTACCGAAGTCATGTTGAGTTTATACCAAAGTCTGATAAGGAAAAAAACACTTTCAGTTTTTCCGATTTCCTGATAAATTTCCAGTTCTTATTTTTTAATTAAAACTTATTCGATCTTTTTTGTTAAGTTATGATATATATATTCGAACTTCAAAAATACGTTTCATATTGTAATTTCCGCGTGCGATTTTCTTGGCGCTACGCAGTCCGCGTGTAGCCTAGCCACGCTGCAACGCAAATTATTGTTATATTTATTTCAAAACTATCAACAAAAATTACAGCATATTGCCTTTTTTTCAATAGTGTGCGCATTAGAAGCATGATGTTTGAAGGAGGAGCTAACTGTATGTAAATGATGCCTACTAAAGCGACTTTTGACAAAGCGTCAGCGCTTTGGCTAGCCAGCCGGCCAGCAAGGAAATTATGGTAAAACTATTTAATAAATTAATAATATTCGGCATAACTAGAAAAATATGTGTTCCCCTTTCTTCGGCAATGCGGACATAAGAATTATGGTGCTGGATAAGGGACCTAAATATTGTAATAGTCATACGATATACGATGCCTTCTGCCCGGATGTTTTTCGCAGTGCTGTGTTAGCCATACTTACTACAAAAATGAAGTATGTATTGACTGTTACTAAGCAGTGCGTACATAAGATGTACCTTTCACACTAGATCTAACTGTATCTAAATAATGTATACTGAAGAGCAATGCCGTATTCCCACCATATGTTTCGCGGTGCTTTGGCTGTCCAGCCTTGCTTCAACACATTTACAACTGTTATTAGTTAAAATATTGCCTTTTCCTTGGAAGTGCGGGTATTAGGTTAGGACGTAACTAATATTGTAATTGTAAATAATGCCCACTGAAGCGCAATGCCGAATTCCCGCGATATTCCACGGTGCTTTGGCTAGCCAGCCAAAGCACCAATATTTATTACATATTAAGCATCATAGAAAAATATAGAATATGTATTGTCTTTTCCTTGGCAGTGCGGATATCTATTCGATAACACTAACTCAATGATATTGTGATTGTGAACGACGGCAACTGAAGCGCAATGCCGAATTCCCGTGATATTTTTCGCGGTGCTTTGGTCAGCCAGCCGTGCTCCAACACAATTATGGTTGTAATTATAACGTAGTGTTCGTCGCCGGGGGCGGATTTTTGTTACCGGAGCGTGAATCAATCCGCTTAAATTTTAATACCGGCCAATTTATACTGAGATATTATAAGCTAAGCTGTTTTATAAGTATTTCAATATTTTTGCATCTGTTCAAAACTTTTTTATCAAAGCCGGATTAGGTTGATGTTGTTTATGCAAATATCGCAATATTCGGGAATCACTCTTTCGAGAACCATTTATTTTCAACCAATGACAAATGTGGGGTTGTTGTGGTAAACGAGTTTTTTATAGATCATAAAGCCTATTAAGCATTGGCATACTGGAAACCGGGAGTAATGAATAGTAAAATTTATAATAAAATATTGACACTTAAAAAATAATAGATTGGGTAATAATAAGTATGCTTTAAAACATACCTAATATAATTCTAATACCTTCACGAAAATAAAATAGGTTACTTTTGAGTGTCAAGTTATTTGGTCTAGATTTGCGAGAAAAATGTACAAGCTCTGTACTATCTCAGTTTCAACAGAAAAGTCACTTAAAGAGACGATGCCTGTTTAGATGCAACGTAATGTCTTTTGCATAAAATTTCACAACATTAGCATGGTATCCTCGTCTGTGGGACTTTGTATTAAAATGGCAATTTACTTTGGTTAATGTTGAGTGAGTATGATATTATTCAAGTGGACTTAGGAATCTTCTTGAGTATTGGAAATACAACACTTATTTAATAATGTTATGCCTGAAAACAGATATTCATTTCAAACTCTTTTAGAAATATGTTTTCTAATAACGTTCAAACCTAAGTGTCGCCGCACACGGGCCATACGCCACAGCCATAAACGCCCCCACGAGAAGCCAAAAGCGACTAGTAAAGTGGCTGACATGCGCGACAGCGGCCGACTAAGGCAAGGGAGAGAGTAGTGGGGAATCGCGCGAGTGACGTTTTGTATCGGCGCATTATGTGGCCGGTGCGGGCCACATGAAGCGAGCAACGACGGTTTGTAGCGTGTGGCGGCCAAAAAAAAACTACAAGAAATATGCCGGTGGCGGCGTTTTGTGGTTGTGGTCAGTGGCCCGTGTGCAGCGACACTAATACTTCGTTTTCGACTCGATATAAAAAAACCTGTAACAAAAAAAATCATTCGAAACAATTGGACATCAAAAATGCAAAGCTTTTCTTTCAAACGTCCAGAAAACAATTTTATGTATCCCTGGGACCATCTTAGAGCGTAATACTACTTCATAGGACATAAGAGCTCAATGCATGTTCCGTTTAGTGTATAGTCAGCACGACGCGGTGACAAGAATACGCATATGAATATGTAGCTGCAAGTGCTCGCCTATTATTTGCGATAACAAGGTTCATCAGCAAAATGTGCACCCTAGCCGAGAAACGCCGACGAAGCTTGACTCAATAGCGTCGACTGCACACTCAGACTGTGACTATTTCATACAACACTAAACTTTAACTTGGCACACGAGACCGGAGGGCATTTGTTTTAAAATTCAAAATGATTTTTTTTTATGACTACTATAATCATAACTTGAAAAGTACTAATATTCGGACGGGAAAAGTCTAAATAAATCCATTATTTTTTGGATATTAAATCCTATTTAGTGGTAAAAGTCAAAAAGTATTTATCACAGTCTCCAAAATAAGAGGCCACATGAATTTTCTGAATTAATTAAAGAAAATAAAGTAAAACGGGCGGGGAATTGCTTTCATTTTTGTGAGTTTTCAATTAACAAATTTGTCTTTTGTTTCTTCATAGGTATAATATAAAGCACTAGGTGTCGCTCGAAAGAAATTGCTTCGCATATCGCCTGTATATAAGCGAACTACACCCTCGTTGGTAATCGGTCACTTTCTTCACTCAGTGAACAATATACCATTTCTCCTGTTGTTTTTTTTAATTTCAATAAATAATTTCATCTAGTGCAAAATAAAGCTAAGATATAAATAGAAAGTTTTGCAGACATTCTGTATTTAAATTATTAATAGAAAACGGATTCTTATTTTATCACTGGATATTGCTTCAGAGTATAAATAATTACTAAGTTCAAATTGTGTCTAATTCGATTTCTCTACATAATAATCAAACGAACATTTAAGACATTATTTATTACAAGTGCACCTTAAGCGAAAATATAAATATCCTACCAAAAAAATTCTTTAAGAATTATTTAAATTATGATTTTTAATACGTAGTGAAGATAAATTGGATGCACAATTTTTATCACATTTTCTACGGAGTGGCCAGAAAAGTGCCGTCCAAAAGATTTTTTTTAGTTTGAATCACCCCTATGTATGTTCTACGATTTTTCATAGTTTTGCGAGTTACGTTTTGTTCTTTCATGATTTTATGCAAAATTGTGACCAGTTTCAAAAATTGAAAAACAAGTAATAGTGTATTTGAATTATATTTTTCTTGTTGTGTTGTTGTTGATTCAGATACCTCTCAACACGAGGCAGATAAAAAAATAACAACACTTTTCTGACCACCCTGTGCATTATATTTTATAAATTGTTTCATAATTTGTGGTCGAGACATAACCTACTTAAATCTGCAAACAAAATCACATATATACAAATATACGTAATAGAAAGTGATAATGTCAAAACCTGAGTAAAGTAAGACGTAAAGTGAAACGTGTAAGTTGAAGATCTCTCCAATTTTCACTACCAATAAACTACGCGGTACTGGCTTCCACATTATTACAAAAAAGTCCCACTTTGGAATAAGCAGTCGTCGCACTTGTTCCCTCACGTCTCGGGAATAAACGGGAAGAAAGAAAAGAGGCGCGGCCGTTCCCGTAACTGCATATGCAAGGGTGGGGGAGGGGCGGATCGCCACCGTACAAATCTCTCTACTCGAAAACGAAGTTACAGATCCGCTCAGAAATTGTGTTTTATATTTTTCCCCGGCATGTGACGCAGGAAAAAACTTCCAGATAGTTCCAGACCTTTTTGTGCCGAGAACAGGCGGCGGCACCGCGAAATCGGCGAGAGAAATGAAATTTCTTTTTAGAGACGCGTGGCGGGCGCATCGTATACTTGTACCATCTGCTAAGCTGTAACAGTGACGTGACTCAAATATCACCTTACATACTCGAGTTCTTAATTTAAACAAAAGTTACACTAGACACGGTTTCATAACTGTTTCAAAAAAAATAACAAACAAATTATGCTTAATTAACATCTATTAAGCAGCGTTGAGCTAGGCGGTGGGCTATGCATACGATTACTCCAGAGCGTAGTGCATAAAGCTCTTACGTAATTATGCAAATTTACACCAACATCTCTCATTTACTTAGCCATTTTGACAGTCGCCTTACAGCTGCATATGCATACAAATCGCGCTGATATTCGAAAGTAAAAGTTTTTTAGGTGCGTCTTCGAAGTATTTCCGATTTATCGCCTCAGGCGGAATATTTGTCAAAGACCCTGATGATTATGGCATAGCCGTAGGCGACGATGAAAACGAAAGTCTGTAACTTGATTATTATTAATATCTTACCATTGTGTGCGATCATTTGGGTGTATGTAACACTTGTCACGGTTATAATGTAGGTAGCAGCACAATACAGCACAACAATCTATGATGTGGCATTGAAATTGTTTGTTTCGTAAGCAACAAATGCTTTCCGTCACGAACTAAGATAGTTATATTGCCAATCAAGCATTATTTCATAATTGCAAAATATGTGTTTCACCTATAGTTACAAACGAATGGTATGGTTATAGAAAAACTTGATTACCTAACAAACTAGGTTTCACATTAATTAGATACATATTCTATTAAAAAAGATATATTATAATTATAGTTGCTAGGCAATGCACATTTGGTTTGGATATTTTTAACAAACTCATCAATTTTACCTTATTGACCATAAAAATAAGTGGCAGTTAAGTATTTAAAGCATGCCCATAATAATCATTATCTAAACATAAAATGGTGTCACTGACCGTAAGGTATTCCAAAATGACCATTCGAATAAAATTTGGCTGTGCACACATGGAAATAGTGTGGCCGTAACAGTAAACACGAGGTTTAGACATCAACGGCTCAGCGGTCTTTACCATCTCGTTTACGATGTATTTCTAAACACCGGCAGTCGTGGTCGTAAGATACTCGACCGGCAGTGAATGCAATCGGTGACTCTACTGGCATAGCTCACTCCGGGCGCACGCCTCTACACACACTGATGTTATCTTAAATAACAGGTGCTTAAAAAAAATCACACCCGTGTATTTAAAAAAGGAAAACTCGAGCGAACTTTTCTAATCCGAATAAATAAAATTTATCATCTTTCTTTTGTTTCAGATGTCTTCGAAAGTGAGTTTGTTTGTTTGAGTGATTCCACCGCCGAACAGGATACGCGCGACGAACCGTTGTGTTATGAAATGTGAATTCTGTGTACAAAGTGATAAAAGCCAAGTTGGATCGTGTGGAAATATTGTTTGAATCCCGATGAAGTTTCACGTGTAACGTTAGCGCTGCTGGCAATTGGTACAACGAAAATCTGTCGCCATGGAGACGGAAGAACTCACGAAGCTCGTCGATGGAATATACAAGGTAAAAAAAATATTTTATATCACTCACACTAAGATTTAATGATTTGATATCATTTTGCGTGTAATTATGCCTCGCAAGAGATCGTTAGAAGTATAAATTAAAATTACACTTAACTGACTTTGCTCCGCAATAAGGCAATTATAAAATTGGAGCTCACTTTTGACTAAATTTATACATATAAAAGAAATTCAACGTAAGGTTGTACTGAATTTTTAAAGTATAATATAAATTGTGATGTATGTAACCATTGTATGTAGGTAACCGTTTCAAAACTTAGTGCTTTAGTAAGTAAAGTTTTTAAGTACCCCTCAACTTAATAAACCTCTTACCAAACTTTGGTGCTCAAAAGCAATTAAAGAGATATAAATGTTGTTTTAAATTACTTAGTACCTTACGGTTATTTTTAAATGCACTTTTACAATGGTTCAATAAAAAAAAACAAGTTTTAACGGATTAGATGCCACTGATTTTATTTATATAATGGGTGATGTGCGTTAAAACGTAAGAAACAAATATAATGGTTCAACAGTTTATGAGGATAATAGATTTATAAAGAAAATGACAATTCAATAACGAGTACTTAAATATCGTATTAATTTTGTTTGCATGCATTTTGCTGCACTCGTGTTAATTCTCTTCAATGATCCTTGTGATATCCGAAAATTTTCGTTTCACTTTCGATAAGATAAAATTGTAGAAATTTTGAGAATATTAATTCAATTACCTCGGTAGGAACACGGCTTTTACCGATAGGCATTGTTTGCAGAAAGAATTATTTACCAAATATAAGTACGATACGACTTTCTGGAAAGATTAGGAATGGTTTTATTATTTGGATACTTCAACCAAACAGAGTAAAATTATGAATAATTTAAACAAAAACTGCTACACTTACAACATTGAAGTGTATTGAAGTGTTTTCTAAATATTTCAATGTCTCTTAGATTTGAGTAAGCTATTTCCCACAAAATTTTCTCAAGATTTCTTTATATTAACTAATTTCATGATAAGTTTTACGCCGATATGACGAATCCACGACTGTGTTATATATATATATATTAAAGGAATAAAGATGTCTAGTTTCTTAGTCACGGACAAATAAAAACACTATTTATTTAGAACGTGTTAAAAGCGCACATATTTTCAAGTTACTTGATAATTGACGAAAGTCAAACACACAGTTAGCTTTGCACTTTAATTTATCGAATAGTGTCAAAAATCTTATGTTATTTGCAAAATAACGGATAGTTTCGTAGTGTGAAGAGAATCTTTAATCATAGAGTAAAGAAAACCTCAACACCATAAATTCTCAATTTGCGGAAACCAAAAGAATGAGAATGTATTTTTTTATGCACCCACAAAAATGAGTAAATCAACCAACGGCTATAGTATTTCTATTTTAACTTGTTATCTATAGGAACTTAATATTATAAAGCTGTTTGTTTGGTTGAACGTGCTAACCTCAGGAACTATAGATCCGATTAAAAAAATGTTATTGTGTTGAATAGTGCATTTATATAGGAAAGCTATAGGTTATTTGTCAAAACGCTTCGACTAAATGGGGCGAAGCACCAATGTTTTTTTTTCCAAAAACGGGAAAAAATGTTCCGTTTAAGAGCTTCGTTGCGTGCGCTAAAACGTAAACGGCAAAAGCTACAGAAAAATCATGTACCTATGACGGAACTGTTCCTTTAAAAAGTTCGCGACAACATATGTCTAAGTATCTTTTAAGGGGGATCCACTATAACTTTTTTTCTTAGATTAATGCGGCTGGAACCGCAGAGCATCTCTAGTTTACATATTAACTTTAACGATGTCTCCCTCGGACTCTTGATACTCGATACACTTTGCCATTGACCTTCTGTCCTGTCCTTCATACGTTGTAATAAGAGCGATATTTAGTAACAGTTAATGTACTGAGTAAAAATTTATGGACAATCATTATTATCTACGTGAAATAATAATGTAGTTACAACTATTATCCTCGTAACACTTTTAAACTAATTTCAACAATTTACTTATGATGATTAAGATCACAAAAGTAGGTATCTTGTGTCATGGCCTTGACAGTATTTACTTCATCAATAAACGCACGACTTTTATATTGTTACTAACTAGGTGCTAATGAAAGTGTTGTTGTTATTGTCGTATTCCTGGCATATTTTGTAATAAATCATCAGATATCTTACAACGAGCACTCCGGCATGGATTGCTTAAAATTAACAAGAGGGGAAACAATAGCCCTTGTAAACTGATTCCCTTACAAATTCTATTATTCGAACTGCGATCGTAGAAATTAATCAACTTTCGTAATGTTGTACGAAAATTTACTTTCACCTACTCCTCCATGCTTCAAAAGGACTTTAAGTCGTTGGTCCCAACTGCATCCGCCATCTTCAGCACTCACCAATAGGCTATTTGACTGTATGAAAAATAAAGTACCAATTGTAACAACAACTTTGCGGCACATAATTTTAAAGTTTATTGCTTATTTGAAACCTCGAAGTATCGTAGAACGTTCGTCAAATTAAATTAGGTTTTCATGATTACCGTTCAAATATATGAAGTGACAATAGATAAGAAAATATAAATATCATATAACAAAAAAGCCATCGTGCAACGGCCATTTTAAAAAAGATGATTTTATCTATTTTATAGCGACTGGTGATTTTTACCGCCAGTTTTTTTTTATGTTGGAGCAACATAATATTTTTTTACTTCACAATATTGACACCGCGCCCGTTGTTTCGCAATCGAGATAATGTCGGCATACAAGTATTATACTCGTATTAAATTTTCTGGCGAGGTGAAAATTTTGAACGCAGGCCGGCGGTCTTCACGCACCTGCACCGTGAATGTCAAGGTCAAATGGTCAACCAGACGGGTCGAGTACACTACCGACCAACCGATAACGACATTCCAACTCGATTTCTCTAACACATTATAATCGAATGATAAATATAAAGGCATCTCGCATTCTTCACGCGGACCTTAAATTTCGTCGGAAAGTGCGATATGCCTGCCCATTTCCTTTTGTGTTTCTTTTTCGCGGAGGTAATTTTTTAGCGGTACCTCTTAATGGTTTACGAGTACAATTTACATTTATTATGTGACTGTATAGCTCTGGTGAATTATTCTGAGTTTTATCGAAATCTTTTTAGGTTTCACATTTTTTTGTTCTTGTTTTTATAGTCACGGACAAAAGACAAAGTTATTTAGTTGAGTAAACGCTTAAACCACTAATTTAATAACATACTCCTGAATGGATAATACACATATTTTATTTTATGTGGTAATTGACGATTCGATTTATCAACAGTTTTCAGGCAAGAGACAGATCTTGCCTTGTTTGTTTTTTGGATATTTTTATTGACCAATAACGATTCCGGAAATTAATGGACAGATTTTTATAAGTAGTTGCGTCATTCTCAACTCAATTTAAAAGTGAAAGTTATTAATAATGAAACATGATTTCTTAGAAATCGCATTAATTATTCATTATAATCTCGTAGCGTAGCATTATGGAAATTATTATTGTCTAGGATGTGGGCAAAATAAACAACAGCGTTAAATGACGATTATTTAACAATATAAAAAACCAGTTTCGAGAATCAAGTATATCAAAAAAGTACAAACAGTTAAATATAATACAATAAATCTACTACACCCCTAAACAAAAATATTGATTTATATCGTTTACAAAATATCCTAAAATCAACTATATTAAATACCCTAGATAAACCGCGTGCGCTCAAAATGTGTCCCAATCAAGAAGTGCTTGAACACCATTCAAGGACTTCTTGCTTTACAGTCACGCGCGGATGGTTGAAAAGTCAAGTTACTGCAGAGCTCCGTGAAAATATTCGAAAAAATTACTTATACTACCTAAAGTGTCGGTTTTTCGACAGCTATCTAATCAGTGTTCGTTCATGTTAAATTAATGCATATGAAGCAAATTTTGTTCTTATACTTATTATAAAGTGATTTAATAGAAAATATTTTAGATATTCAAATGAATGGTCGGTAATATAGCCGTCTCTTTGTCTTGCGGTCTGTACCTGCTATATTGCTAACAGATCATTCGGATTGCGCGTAGAGTCAAACAAATTGGGTCTTTATTCTTCCGCATATAGCAATAAGTCGGAAAATTTTACGAGTTTACATTTCGAACTGTCATAACTCTTTGACGCATGCCTTTTAATTAAGACCTTCAGTATGCATTAAAGGTGACTTTCAATGTTCAAATAATGACTTACATTGTTTTTGACTACGGGATCATCTTACGGAGCTCTGTGGTTCGTCCAATGTACCTTTTGGACAGATTTCGGACACGATTTTGTTCGTGTTGGTGTATCTAGGGTACAAATTTTAACCATTTTAGGCAACGATGTTATATTTAATAATATTTATTAATTTTATATTATTAAATATAATATCGTTACCTAAAATGGTACAAATTTGTAAATAAAGTACCTATTATGGAATTATTGTCCGGTTAAAGAACGAGATTCTTAAAGTAGATCTATTCGAATCAATTTATAACGATTAAAATTGTCAATGTTCCATAATAACACAAACTGCTAGTTAAGGAGCAGACATTTTTCGAAAAATTAATTCCTAATACGTTTTTTTGCTGAAATTTATTATAAACATAAACCGTTGTCTGAATTAGCTAATAAAGTTTCTCAGTTAACTCAAAATCCACCTCGAGTTGACGACCTCCAAATGTCAGTGCACCAGTAGTAATGCCTTTTTCTTAGGCATGGCTTCAATCCTGCTATTGATCACCATCATCCATTACCTACTTAAAAAATGAGTGAAAGCATTTTTGTGTGTAAAACGTAAAGCCTCCTGTGGCAATTTTCTAACAAAACATGTTACCAAATCAAGTTTTCTCCAATCGCCGTTAGCAAAACTGTTAGGGGAACAGGAGATCCGGCTTAAAGCTCATTTTAACTTATTGATACAATGAAGGAACTTTGGGGGGGGGGGGGGGGCGTCAGTATAGTAGAGCCTGCCTGCTTGCACTCCGCTCTGGGTGAATATAATATTGGGTACTGTTGTTGTTGTGTTATTTCTTTGCCACTGGTATTTCAGTTGCTTAGTTCAGTAATACAAATCAACATAATATTGTAAAAATAAATACAAGCTTTTCGCCCCTGACTCTACTGACATTGACCACAACCTTTTTCCCCTATTTCTATCTCGCAGGAACTGAAATTTTAAATCATCCTCATCATCAACCCCTTAAGAAGTGAATTTTCATACGATATTCAAGATTCATCAACAATTCGATAATTCGGGTTATCAAAAAGAACTTTCATTTCCCTATTTGACTCCTTAAGTAGTAATTTTTGGAAAATACTTTCTTACTAGATGCTTATTTTATAATAACTATCTGCGTGCCAACTAAATTTCACCACAATACGTTCAGTAGTTCGAGCTAATTATGTATTGCTAGATCATTAGTAATGGTTACAGAAAAATCGAAAACAGGATAATGTTTTTCATTGAAATATCAAGACTTAGCATTCAAAATTTTTGCAACTTGCAAGCAATAAAGATATCCACCCGAGCTGTGGGAAAATTAAATTGAATTATTATTATGGATGCACTCTAAATAAACTGTTTCATCCTCGCATTTAAACAAAGTTAAGGCGAAATATAGTTAAAATTTATGAATCCACCCAAACTTCACCTAAATTTCTTGATGCGCGAGGAATGGTAACATAATACTAAAATGTTATTAAAATTTTTGCTTATTAAATTTTTCGTTAAAATTTAGTGCTACTCTTAACAATTTCTCAGTAAAATTTATCGTTATGGCTTAAATTGTTATAAGAACCAAAACCAGTGTTGAAAATAATAATATGAAGATAAGTGTAATTCTAATGAAAGTACTTTCTTACAAATTAGCTCTCAATAAATAAATAAACCAAGCCGTGTAATTTTCTATTCTATAAATGTTGTGACCTAACACATATTTCAAATTCAATTAATTTATTAAAGATACTCAATATCTGTGGGTTTTAACGATCAAACATATTATAACACAATTCCTAGAATAACTGTTTAAAGCTTGTTTCATTGGACAAAACTTCTTCTAACGTCATTAACAACGAAAATGTAAAAAAAAAACAAAGCAAAATCACGTTTTAATTAAAACAATTACGATAACAACGTACGTGGCTGTCGCAAAATTTCCACTTTTTACGTCGTTGTCACCTAAATGGGGATGTTAGGGTGGATTAGGCCTCTCTGCCTTGACAACGCAATTACACGGATACAAAATTGATGAAGTTAGAGAAAAAACAATGTAAAATTGTATAAAAACAGAACAACTTCCTGCGAAATTCGTGTTTCATTTATCCTCAGCACTCTTTAGCAAATTCGAAAAGAAAAGGTTTGAGATTATTTTTTAATCTACTTTTTACGTTACGGAGCACTTTGAATTAAGGAAAGCTGCTAAAATCGATGAATGATTCCAGAAGAATAGATTGAGGACTTTTGTGAATTGCTTTGCGAATTCCTGTAATCAAAACAATAGAAAAACAAAGGTAATCAAAACTCGTATGATACTGGGTACTTTCGATTTTATTTCTCCTATATATTTTTTATTGATATTAAATAGCTTGAGGGTTGTTAGCTACCTAAAAGTTAATGATACGAGAAACACGAGTATTATTTTATAGTCAAAGCTAAAGTGTCTACAATATTATGTTTGTGTTTTCAATATTTTGTTTACACTACTCTGCTATAAGTAAAACAAGTTTCAACGTTATAACGTTTTTCAGGATGCGTCGTTTGAATTACGAGACATAGTTCAGACGACGGCATCATGAGACATAATTCGAACGCATCCTGAAAAGGACGCGAAACGTCAACAAATAAATAAATCAGTGCATCCATACCGTTAAAACTTGTTTTATTTAATGAATGGTGTGCGAGAAAACCTAAAAAACAAATACTCTGCTTTAATATAGGCTTCGATGGACTTCAATAAACAACCACGAATTTTTAAAATATATCAATGAAAAAGAAAACTAAGTCCATAGATCGATCGTAAGGATAGAATTATTAAGGAAGAGCAGAGTGTCTTACCAGGCCTTACCATTTCTGATCAATTGGTCATTTGGGATTAGTGTTTGCCCAAAATTACGTTCTAGACTAAAATGCCATCAAAAATATGGAGAACTTCAAGAAAATGTTTGTTGATCACCCAAACTAATAAATAAATAAATGCTTTGTGAATGTTAATAAAGATCTCTCCCTGGCTTCTACCTAAAAATATATCATAATTAAGTATTATAGAAAATAAAATTATTAGGTGCTCTTTATTATGAATGAATTGATTGAGGAACGATACGTGTTTTAATCAGCCCTTTACAATAGGCTAGTTGACTCATGTCGAATTGTATTAAATAAATGTTTATTTCTTACAGTATTTGGTCTAAGGAACTTAAATATATCGATTTCACTTCATAAAAGCAGAAGATTGCTGTAAAAATTTAATTTAAAAAAATATTTTTTGTCTATATTTTTTAAACACAAAAAACGCTATTCGCCACATCCGCCATGATTGTGACGTCTCTTTCAGTAAACAACTAAATGTCATTCGCGTGTTGTTGTGGGTGGATTCTTTAGTCTGAATAAATTTATCTTAAAACACTTTTAACTTTAGAAAAGTTTCCGTTTACTGTTTTTTTTGACAAAACTAATTATGGATGCCGGCTTTATGAAAGCAGAAAGCACAAATCTGCCAAGAATTGACGCATTGATGGTTGGTGAATTTTTTACACTAAACCCCGATTTCGGCTCTGCGGAGCAGAGAAACGACAAGGCATCTATGTAAGTACAGTGCATTTAGTATTACAATGTAGTAATAAACATAAAACTGATACAACATATGAATAAGTGTAATAAAGTTGCGTAGGTTAATTTCTTTCGGCACTTTAATCCACAACATTCCTACATTCTCGTACAATACAATAACGATAATTACTTTATTTTTCGTGGTATTTATTAGAAATCATGTTCTTTTAATTATAAACTCAGTTAAGTTATTTTCTACGTGCTTACTTACGAGTTTTTGTTTACTACAGTTGACATCATAGCATAGACAATCTATAGACTAAAATGGCCGACAGCGTTTTTGTATGTCCATGAAAATTCTATTTTATAATTAAAGATTTGTAGTTTTCTAGGTCTCAAAAAAATACAATACATTTTTTTTCGGTCTAATAGAACATTTATTAACCATTTAAAACCTTTTTCTAAAAAGGGTCAACTAGCCTATTGTTGTATTTCAAACATGTATGGAACCTTAACACAAGCACATGAGCTACATAAAATCCCTATGCTTTTCCTATAAAACAAAGGATCATACTAAAGATAGTGCAATAATTGATCCCAAATGATTTGACATTTCGTGTAACCCAACATTGTACGTATAATATTGGATGTAGGTATATTAATAGCGTTGTTTAATAAACCTTTGTTAGCCAAGAACATAATCTAATATATAAAATTCCCGTATCACAGTGTGCGTAACTGAACTACTCCGAAACGGCTCGACCGATTTTCGTGAAATTTTATATGCATATGCAGTAGGTCTGAGAATCGGACAACATCTATTTTTCATCCCCCTAAATGTTAATTTATAAGCATTATTTTTTTTGTTTTTTTTATGATACATCATACATACAACCTTAAATTTTCACCCTTCTACCACCAACCCCTATTTTTTATGGCGGTACAAAGTTCGCTGGGACAGCTAGTGTTTATTTAAAAAGAAGTTGAATGTACGAGTATAATACGTTTCTTACATGCAAAGCAAATCAAATAAATCACTCAAGACATATGGGGCAACATCAATCATATTTATATCCGATCCTAAACTAAGTAAGCAGTGAAACCACTTTTGTGTCGGAAATCATATAACCATACCAATAAATAATATTATAGCGTCAAGGTACAAAAATACAGAAAATATTGTTCCTAAGTAGGATTGAACCATAACGTTTTTACTGTAGCTTGAATTTTGTTTACTCTGTTAAAACTGAAATATCTTAAATGCAAGCACGTTCCCAAATAAAGATCAAGATTAGTTTTGTTTACCGTACCCCTCAAATAAAGAGTTTGAGTTTGAAATCGCTTCACAAGTAGGTATCACAAAAGCCAAATTTTTTTTGTCACTTATATACATGGGTACGTACATAATGATAATTTTGAATAAATGAATAAATAACTCAGATTTTTAACTGCAAATCCGGTGCATCCTGCACACAAACTAAAAGACTATCGTAAAGAAAGAAAACCGTAAAACATATATCTTAGAACCACTTAGAACATCGCATTATTGACGTTTATAGGGAAAAGGTAGTAGAGTCAAACTATATCATCCATTAGTAGGTATGTGCTTATTTCTATTGCAACGTTGTTTTGACGTGATATTATACTGACTCCGAAGGAATGTAGGTAACAAACGATTGTCAAGATTGAAGTCGTTCATATACCTGTTCCTCTACTTCTTAAGAAAATAAGAATGTCAAGGTTAGATATGAGGCAGCGCTTTGAAGATATGCGGAGACATTTGTCTTTGTTGTGATATCACGCGACGCATCGCAACTGATTCAACATAACCAACTTTGCATGAACTCTATCTTACGTCACTCTATGAACAATTTACGAATTTTCGAGTGCCTACTTTAACTGGTCGCGTGTTACCCTCTTTCCTGTCTAGAATGAGATTGCTTCGCGACATTAACCAACCCTAATGTAAATTTTGGTCGTTAAGCTGCGTCTGTTTGTGCGTTTGTATGAATTTCTGCGTGCTTTGTACGATTTCCGACGGTCAATGGAAACAATTGAAGAGATTCATGCTCCACAGAGGGATCGCGGCTCGAAATATAATGAAAGGCTTAATAGATCCATTTGGTTGCGAAGGAAATTGTATAGGTTGCGTTTATTAGCCTTATCTTAGTAATATCTTCAATTTCATTAATGAAGCATTTCGAAGAGCGGTCCAGAAAAAGTAACGATGGTACAAAAAAGTACCTATATTTATCTTCCTACGAAATTGTCATGATATTTAAAGATGATGTCCCTGCAGAGCATTGCGTAATCCTACCTAATCTTTGCTAATAAACGTAATACATAATAAGTAGTCAACTTTGATAAAAAAATAAAACATGTTATATGATGTTATATGAAGTTGAGCCGCAGTATCAGGATGGGTATATAGTTCTTTTTAATGTCAAAATGAGATGTCACATCATGACTTGTTAGGAGTCTGACGAACCCAAATGGTCGTCCCCAAGGAGAATCGTGGCTCCCGCCTATTTGAATAAGAATGGTCAAATGCATCCCGTGGGATACGCCGTTAATGGTCGACTTCACTTTGCCCTAATGTCCATTGGACGTGAAATTATATCATACGTAAAATTAGAACTTTTATATTTAACATTCTACTCAAAAATCAACATACATATTAAGTGGTAAACAAATGCGAGATATCACAATTATTTACAAAAAATATTAAGCTCTCACACAATTTATATGCGATATCAGCGAATTTCATTTCCAAAAATTTCACCTTTTTTCCTACATAAAAACAAGCATAGTCATTTGTTCTCGTCGATTCACCATCGTATTTTATAGCATGCGATTTTTATGCTATCCTGGAAAAAACTGGGAACATAAAGCCATCAATATAAAGGCTTGTCGTAAAACAGAAGTAGGCTGGATCTACGGCCGCGAGAGAAAATATAAATAAAATTTGTCTTTTGGGTCGCATATGTATTTAGTTGGCGCGTATTCGTTCAAACACAATTTTAGGAAGGAAATTGCCTCCCGGTAAAGCCTGTATTAAATGGAAGATGTGATATTAAATCTGGATGACATTTATTAGGACACTGTGTGGAGTGGCACTCGCTGAGTTGCTACAGAAAGAATTTCGAATGATATGAAACATTTCACTCGAGAAATTTTGATGGGACAAATGCTGACTAAGTTGCATTCCGAAAGTCAGCGTCTATTTATAATCGCTTAAATACTATATTATAAAATTATTACTATAGTATTTATAGATTCCGGTTACGTTAGAGATTTCCTCTTAAATATTGTAATCTTCGAATAGGTTAGAAATTTTTGTTATAAATAAATTTATGATCATAATAGATATTATATTATTTTCTACAAAAATCTTATCTGCGACTCCAATAACTTTTACTACTTTACTTTCACTTTAAGCTTTCCAATTTGGATCATGTATGTCATTTTATCATTATGTGAGGGCGCCAAATTGAATAGTTTACAGTTATATGGCCAGTAGCCAGGTGGGTCGATGACATTAAGGAACTATGTTGGCACAATTCCAAATGGTGGCATGACAAGGTTCGGTGGGGAACAATCTGCCAATGGTAGCGACCCGCCAACTAGGAGCAATAATTATGATAGAGTTAAAGTTCCCGTATAGTAACGGGATAATAAAACGTGATAAAACAGTAATTTTTAAATCGAAAGTAAATTTTAGTAGAAACAACGAGTGTGCTTATGTCACGAGACTTATGACATAAGCACACTATTTATCCCAATTGTTCTAGTAATATTTTCTTTAGATTTAAACATCTAGCAGTTAAATGCTTAAAAAAGGAATATTATATCAGATTTTTTTAATTTCTGATGTTTTATTACACATACCTAATATTTCCTAAAATAATTGCATACATTATTTTCATAGTCCTTGATCTAGCAGCAAAAGGAAGGCATTGCATCCACAGATAATTCACTACGCGTATTAATATCAAACATATTGTTCTATATAACCCAGGGAAAATTGAGCCCGTTTTAGGTTTCTATTGTACATAGGTACAGTATAATAAAATAAATGTATTCAGGACTTATCCAAGCCATTATACATATATAGCATTGTATGTGGTCGTATTGGTCCACAGGTAGATTATCTGGGATTTTATTGCCAATATTGGTTCTTATGGGATTTTTTAATTCCAAAGTCCTTGTGAGTGAAATTGCGGGCAAAATACAGTATATTAAATATATAGCTTTATATAGCTGACTTTTTTCGCGTAATATTTCACAATTACATCCTGTTAAGCAAAAATAGTAACCTACTTCAATTAAAACCTTATACTCACAAAACTCAGACTATGTATGTGATAATAATAATAATTTTATTTCATATAAAAGTTACAGAAACGCACTGATAAATTATCGACTAATATTAATAACACCTGTATTTCGACATCCAGTGTCGCTATCGTCGACACCAATAAATATTTTAATAATAAATATTTACAAAACTTACACCAATTAGGTTAGCCCCTAAAAGCACTAAAAGCTTGTGTTATAAGATACTAGGCCAACGGATATAATAGATATACTCGTACTAATACATATATAGGTATATTATATGTAAAAATACATATAAACATGCCTGACTTAAGTACAAATGCTCGTATTCATCATACTAACATTTGCCCTATCGGGATTCTTACCCAACCTCACGAGTAAGCGACACAAAACCGGTGTACAAACCGCTCGGCCACGGAGGTTGTCGTCGTCGAATTATTACAATATTTTTTAAGATTCGTTTTCAGAAACTGGTAACAATTGAATAAGGAAAATCTTGTTTCTCTCTTTAGTCCTAAAGAAGAAAAAAATATATCTAATTCCTTATGATAGTACATCAGTTAAATCTAATGCCTTATAAGAGTAAATAATTGTACGGATGTCCTCTCTGTACCTAAGTAAAGAATTGATCCCAAAGTTTCAACATATTATTAACTTTTGATTCCTTGCACTTTTTTTGTATTTTTGATTCTCCACCAACTACGCAAGGGATAAGTGTGTAAATATTTTACGTGTATCCAGACAAAAAGCCCTATGTGTGCTTTTAGATAGTACACAAATTACACTAACTATTAAAAACAAGAAATACGTGTAATTTCAGAAATTAATGTTAAAATATTTAGCGATTACTAAGTGGAGACTAAATATCAAGATGTAATCTGCTTTATGCACGAGACTGAAAGAGACTGCTTTAGTGCGCATTATTGGCGGGTGTTGCCAAGGGAAGTTGGGACGAGGACGACTTGTGCCATTTTAAAATGCAATAATGTTGGCGTATAATCTTGTCTATACGTTATACGTCTATGTTGAAAACCTAATACTACTCTTTTGAATCGTCCATATTAATATACTTGCAAACCTATATATAACAAACAACAGTGTCTCTTTAAAACTTTCTACGTAATTCTTTCTCGAAACGCTTTCAGAGATAATCTTTTCCTCTGACACCTATACAGCAAACGGTACAAAAGAGAATTAGGTATGTTTGCTCCCTTAAACCGTTTAACGTGTTTCTATAGAGGAGGCAATAGAACAGATGTGAAACTGATCACAAGCGATTGTCTGGAAGATTAGACACGAATGGAAGAACAGCGAAGATTCCCTGGAGAGGGAAAATTTATTTTATAAATGCTTGCGTAACTCGCTACCAGTTTTCCCTACTGTGTTATAACAATAAACATTGTTGTTAGGGTTCCGTATCCAAAAGGCAAAATAAAAACGAAACCCTATCGCTGTCACTCTGTTGTCTGTCTGTCTGTTCGTATGTCACGGGTCTCTAGATCGTAAACGGAATGAGTTACCGAGCTCGAATTTTAGTATTTTATATGTTTGCCAAAAGCCGAATATTTAGTCAAAATAAAATTGTAGTTTAATTATTATTCATGTGATACCTGCATGAAAAGGAAGCGTTTTTTTTTCTTTTATCCTAGCTTGTGACATATTATACAATGCACTTACATACAAAAATCGTATATCCAGAAATAATATTCCACAACAACTCAACACTTGGTAAAAGCAAGAGTTTTTACGAAGATCCTTCTTTTCGTGCTGATAACGTGTTCAAATAAAAGATTTGTTGCCTAATTGTTGGCAATAGCAGGAATGTTTTAATTCAAATAAATAAAGAGTATAACTATATAGATTACAATATGACATATCAAAAACTAACTAACCAGTATTTCAACAGATATAAAATTTCTATTATTTTTATTTTCAATAACAAATAAATGGGTGGCCGTTGAATTTATCATTTTTAGATCATTATTGTTATGAGGTCCATCTTAAAATCAAAAAAACTTAATAATATGAAATGTTGGTTTATGATATCCCGTACGCTGTATTTATACAAAGAATACTGAAAACGGTGATTCACAATGTACTTTTTAAGTTGTGACGAAAACAAACAAAAGATTTTACGGAACCCTAATAAAGCGAGGCCAGACTCGCGCTTGGCCAGTTTTATTTGTATTTCGCGGAGGTTATTCACCCGCGCCTCGAGGGCATTCGTGAACTGGAACGAATACTTCTTGCTTTTCTGGTATTTTTTTTTTGTCTAACGTATGATCTAATAAACAAAATATAGTTGTTTTGAAGAGCTCTGTCGCGCAATAATACACGCTTTCCTTCTGCGATTACGAAGGTTAAGCAACTTTTACGAAGGCCGGTCATCGGAATATTGACCGAAACTTTGTTACAACACAACACTTATTTATTCATATGTAATCTTATCTCTAATTTTATGTGCAACGTACTTTCAATATTGTTCTGAATGTGATTTCGAATAACAGAGTGTACGCCAATTGACTGTTTGCAATTAAATTTCATGAGATTGTAACTCCTAATTATCTACCCAAAACGTTCGGTATTGTTTTAAAGCTAAATATAGCACAAGATTAATATTATTTGATTGTTGTTATCTACAACGAGATCCAGGATAATTAATGTTAATTTCTTTGCGATCAGCAGTGCTATTCTGTAAAATTCTCCAGAATAGCATTGCTGATGTTATTTGTGCTGTGTTCATAAATAGGGCAATAAAATATATTTTGAGTTCTTTTGAAGATCACAAATAAGCTGCAGTAGATGTATATGAAAGAGATTAAACCTCCGTTTACAACGAAAAAAATGGAGGTGGTTTTCAAGTCGACGCGTATATTTTTTATGTATGATCGCATAATTGGTAATTCTTTTTTTATTTGATGGGTATATATACTCCGAACTTGGTCCCATTTGACGACCTCCGTGGCCGAGTGGTCAAATCAAAAATCCCGGTGGGGGCAGATGTTTGTGTGATGAATACGAGCATTTGTACTCCAGTCATGGATGTTTTATATGTATTTCTATAAAAATATACTTATATATGTACAGTATATGTATTCTATCCGTTTATCTTAGTATCCCATAACACAAGCCTTATAGTGCTTACTTTGGGGCCAGGCTAATTAGTGTGAGTGTTGAAAATTGATGTGAGTGTTGGAAAATATAAATTTGCAATAAAAAAATCCTTTTTATTTAGGATAAAAAAATTCACATACTACATGGACTCATATACATTCAACATGAAAAGATGGGGTGATTTCTTTTTCATCATCTACTGCATCGTATGGTAGTAACTAGTAAGCCAACCCAAGTAAATGGGTACTCAGATCTATCAAACATGCATAGCACCGACCCCAAATATTAATTTGACTGAAGATAAAAAGGTTTATTATTTTCTGATTTTCAGTTTTCTCAGTGGTTTATATGTTTTGCTAAAAAGCTTTTTAGTGCAAAGCAGTTAATGCAAATTAAATCTCATTAAATAACATAGTTCTGTCAATAGTTTCGAATTGAAATTAATATCGAATAGTTTCTTACTTCAGGCCTGCAGTACTTTAAAAATGCATAGTTCTAAGTCAATACAATCGAAAGATCTGGCCGGATATGCTTGCTCACTTTGTGCTGCATATTTTACCGGTTAGTTTAAAATTTTGCAAAATCTAATAAAAATCATGGGTAATGTCTTTAATGTGTTTTGATTTAATATCTCAAAATGTCCGAGACTTCAAAACAAATGTTGTCGAAACAAATGTTTGCTCGCTCGGACTTTTGAGCATTAGATGGAAACCGATCATTATGTGTTGGACTTCTATTCTTTTGCTTCGTAAAAAAGGACTGCAATATCGTGTGGCTAATTGCTATTCAAGTATTAACACCTGAAACATTTTGTGTTTTTCTTTCGAATCCAATCCGGTTTTCAATATTGATGACAGTATTTGGATCACTTGAAAGGGTGTTGGTACAGGATACATGTTTTATATTTACACGCGGCCCCTGCGGTCTGTCGTAAACAGACGTAAATAACGTGTCCCAATCCGCTTAACTTCCGACTCCGAGCTTTTAATCTTGTTAAAAATTTCGCCAACATTATAAATTCTCAATTAGACAAATTTTGGTCCAACCAACGACTTTCCAGGTTTATTTTATCACCTTAGTTAGTACATTCAAAGTCTCTCTGATATATACGCTAATTTTATTTTTAACCAAAGATATAATATTTATGGGAATGTGTGTAGAAATATTCAAAGCAACGCTTTACGCATTTATTAAATTTAACGTCTCAGGGCGTTTTATTATAATTGGATTCCGAGAGCCCTTTTGTAGTAAACATATAGTATTGGAACACAATGTAATTATGAGTGAGTGCTTAGGGAGAAGAGCTACCTCTGCGCAAATGTGTCGCTCAACTAATAAGGGCAACTCAGCCGTTTTCATATTTGCACGTTAATGCAACATGTTGATAATTAGTCACGTCTTCTATTACGGCCTATAAGTAAATAATTAACTGCAATAAAACAAATATTTTTAATGGATTCATCGGGAACGGGGAGTTTCTCCGGCGTTCCTGGCGTTGTACTTTTGTCGCGTAAATGGCATATGTATAATTATATTACCTACAGGACTGTCGCTTCCTGACGTCTTTTTGTCAGCTTTGATTGTCGTTTATGTAATTGCGCACATTCCGTGCCATCGCGGCCGGTAGCTCTCGTCTCGAACGGAATTAGTTCCTACACACGAAATATTTTCCTAATTACGTGCCAGTGAAACAAAACATAATCTGGATTCGCTGTGAAATAAGAACAGACATATTCTTTACACAACATTTATTTACGGCCTCTCTTTAACGCTGTCTCGTACGAAGAAGACTCTGTTTACATTTGACATGAGACATTATTGCTCTTCATTGTTGTGAGACGCGTATGGATGCGCTGTGATGTAACAATTAGACATCACCCATTGTTTGTCGACTTTCTAGCTATGGTTACAATAATAACGCGTAAGTAACGATTGCCGCGAAATCAGAATTATACAAAACAGCTCCACGGCACGTTTACTAGATACGTTTCGCCACAACGCGAATTTTTTCTATTCAAAGCGTGGCACCGACCGACCGCCTCTTGTGTTCGGCGTGACAAATGCTGCAATAATGTCGACCGAATTCCCCACTTTTTCTCAGTCTCGGAATATAGGTAAATTAAAAAAAAAAAAAAAGAGCCTCCCCAGAAATTCTAAAATAATGTACTCCGTTTCTCACAATATTTATAATATAATGCCAGAAAATAATATAATTACAATCTTAATAGAGACAATGTCTGTTTTGCTTTGTAAGTAAACTTAACTAATCAAATTCAAAAAGCTATATTAAATCCTGAATATTTTTTCAAAAGTTGATAAGCGTAAGACATTTCGCCCAGTTATGGTTGTTTACCAAGGAATCATTAGTCAAAATACTCTCTGCGGTGTTCCCAATCAAACTTGATTACCATTCCGAGCGGTTAACACGTAAATCCGATGTGGATAAATATTTGCCGGACAGGTTGCTGCGCGGACGTGCCCCGGGGCTTAATAGTTGGCACTGTTACTCGACCCAACACTGGATACCTGAATTTCAATTCCCATTAT
Organism: Chilo suppressalis; assembly: GCA_902850365.2. NCBI lineage: Eukaryota > Metazoa > Arthropoda > Insecta > Lepidoptera > Crambidae > Chilo > Chilo suppressalis. The sequence continues at coordinate 11,831,635 of OU963903.1, read as the reverse complement.
GTGTGGCCAAGGATTGTTTGTTTAACGGAACGATGTTGTGAAGATCGACGTGTCAATCGCCTCTATACCTATATTATTATCGACTGTTGCTTATGAGTTCCTTAACTTTATTACAACTCAGCCTATTCTTGAAAAAAAAATTATAATGTGTTTTTTTCGGTATGCCATGTGTTAAGTGGTCAATAAAATGTTTCTCAATAGAGAAAAAGAAACATTTTATAAGAAAGAGAACAAACAGCTCTTGCCTTATTTTCTAAGAAAAAGACTTGGTATCTAAGCATCATCAAATGTGTACTGCTTAATGACTGCTCTTAGATAAGAGCTCCGTGGCCCCGTACAGCTTGCGATAGTGGAAGTTAAGCTTTTTTGCAATATTTTTTTTAGAGATGGGTGACCTAAATTTTAATCTCTCGAACTTCTTCGTGCTTCGAATGATACGTTAAATGATGGTTCCGGCAGTTCGGTCGTTATCATGAACCAATCTTTTCTATTCCATGAAAACCTATAAATAAAACATAAAACTATAAGAAAACTATAAAATCATAAAGCATAATAATATATAGGTATAATTAATAAGGAACGCTTTTACAGTGTACCTTGTTTATTATGAGTCTCCGATATTTCGGCACCGTTGCAAGCGCCATGATCACGGAGTAATGGCGCTTGCAACAGTGCTGAAATATCGGAGACTTATAATAAACAACAGTAGTACATGGTAACAATCCCGTTAATAGCTATAATGTTAGTTAAAGATTAAAACAGTTTTAGGCTTTTTTCTAGATAAAACATACAATATTCTTAACTCTGCGCTTAAGAAACAGAAATTTTCTACCTATTGTGGAAGCTTATGCTTTTTAAAACCATAAGAAAATTTATCCTCTATTAATTGCAAAAATATTATATATTACATGTCTACACCTTTTCTCATACTAAACTGCACTTGGGAGTGCCTTTAGACATTTTGTGAAAACGCACAAATGCACCATAAAATCGTCACCTTGGGGTCGTAGACAGCTTGGGGTAGGGGTAAAGGTAGTAAAAGCCAAAGCCCTACTTTACAGGACGAACAAAAAACAATTTTTTAAAACATTTTGGCAAATAATTATTTTGTTCTTATAGATATATTGACCTTCATTATCATCAGCCTATTAATGTCCCCACTGCTGGGGCACAGGCCTTCCCTATGGATGGAATAGGGAGATTGGGCCATGACCCACCACGCGGGCCCAGTGTGGATTAGCGGGTGCTAACGACTGCAGATGCAGCCGGGACCAACGGCTTAACGTGCCTTCCGAAGCACGGAGGATATCGAGGTAGAAGATTTTTGGTCACCCATCCAATGACCGACCACTGCGAAAGTTGCTTAACTTCAACGATCGCAGCCGAACGCGCTGACCACTTGCGCCATCGAGCTCCTCATTAACTGAGATACTGACCTATATTGACCTTATTAACCGAGATTTGTATTTATTTATGTTCTTTGCAATGGAAAGCCTTATTTATCAGTTTAGAAGTTAACGTGGATTTACAACCATATTCTTTTTTAAAAATGGTTTGGACACCTTATAAATATTTCAGTTGTTACATTGTAATGAGCTTAAAAACCACTAACATAAAATAAAGTAAGTCGCAAAATCATACTTTTCGAATGTTGGAAGTCGTAACTATGATAGATTTGTAGCAATATTACATACCTTACTATAAAATTGGGTAACAAAAAGCATTATACCTAAATACCCCACTGTACCTACTAGTATCTAAGCTCCAGTTGAAATTGAAAATAGAATTTATTTTTTCCTCGGAAATATCATAAGAACCCAAAAACATGAATACTGACGTACAAAAAAATGTGAACTAGGTATTCATTAGCTACAACGAAACACGAACGTATTTTTATAATTAAAATTACTGTTACTGTATCGCATAATTAACGTTGTGTTTACATTTTCTTGAATAAAAACGACTTGAATTAAAAAAATATTTTGATAAATAGCAAACTACGTCGTATAAACCACTAATACCGATAAAACAAAAAAAAAACAAAAGGGATGTATAAACCATGTATCTCTGCTTATGTTCGTTACGACCATGGCTACCTGGGTATTTACTACATTATTGAAAAAAAACCTTTTGTGTTATTATATTTAGAAATTCTTATTAATAGACAGGCACTAATATAGATTGCATGTAACTAAATTGTGCCAAAAACTTTTTTAACCTGGCGATGACCCGGCTTTCATAGGAACTGGAAAGGGAGACCCGTGACTATTGTAAAATTAACCTTAATGGCAATTATAACGTCTAAAATTACTATGAGGAATTACCGATGATGTAGGTATTTCTGCTATCATCGGCGGTTCTCAGCCGGCGAGGCCCGACAGGCGTTTGGTTTCAAACGTATCTTTTCGAATGCAGTAAGTAGTTTCTAATTTATTTGTAAAAAAATGCCTAAGGATGTGTAAGCCAATAGACCATATTCATGAAGTAAATTGAATGTTTCCTAAAGGATGCAAATACATTTCCCTCAATTGATCTATGTACTTGAGCTCAGAGTGTAAAAAAATCTACTACATGTTTGGAGTTAAAAGGCTGTAAATCGAAATTATACTTAACTTTGGTTTTTACAACCAAGCGCAATTTGATACTTTGGTAGTATACTTGACTCAAATCTACAGTCTTTTGCAACCTAAGCTTGAAAAAAATAGCATTTCTCGAAATGGTCATAGCAACCATATTTTATTTCGTTATCATAAATTACAAGGAAAACTCTGTTTAGGCGTTGAAGATACAGCTCTGGTGGCTGTAAAAACCACTTTTTGCGATTTTGATTATGTCACATTGACCAATCTACAGAGCGGAAAATTCTGAATAAAAGTGCATTCGTAACTAATTTTGGGTAAAATGGTTTATACGACCTTTCCGCCCCAAAGTGTCGAAGTATTGTTTAAGTTAATACCATCAATTTACTTTTTATCATTTTGGTGTCTAACAGCTCTCGCATTCCAAGCAAAACCGCACACGCAATTACATGAATTTTAATTCACATGGGGGGAGGGTGATATTTGAAGAATTTCATTATGGTAAACTCTTCCTAGACCGTTGGAATTCATTTCGTTTCAAACGCACCGACTCAGTTTTAGTTGGAATTATAAATTGAATTCTTCATAAGAAAACTTCGCTTATCATTTCTCGTTTTAGAATTGTAAGTGGAAAGCTGTCTTAATCGCAGACCACTTGGTGTTTTTGTCTTTATTTTCTTGAAAGTTGTAGTGGAGTGGAGATGGCTATTTAATACTTTTACGCTTTTCTTTGCTCTCACTTTAGTTTGGGTAATCAAAATTTTTCATAAAAGTTAAGCTTTGGTTTCCGTTTTATTTCAGCGTCTGTCGGTTGAATAAGTTTAAGATGAAATATTTTTAATTTCGGCCAATCCACAACGCAATGTTACAGTAGCTCTTAGTCTTGAGTTATATACCTTCCAAATTATTTGAAGTTAGAGATTCTGAAGAGAAAGTTAGCTGCATAAATAAATAGCTATTTATAGACTAGTTAAAACACGACGATCAAATAATCTTTATCACACTGAATTAAATTAAAATTGGGTACTAATACTATAATCGAAGATATACCATAATCTAAGACAAGGAATAGTTCTACAGTTTATTTTGCGATACCAAGCAGAACAAAGCTTTTCGGTGTCCATAATCATAATAGTAATACCAAGTAATTGAATTCAGAACTTCGGCAATGACGTCACACCATCTGCCGCAGTCATCAGAGCTCGACAATTCAAATTTCAATAAATCCCTCCTGTTGCTCGGTAACTCTTCTATCCAATATTTAAACAATTTGAGTTTAAATATCACAGCGGTCATTAACCGTTGTTGGTTATCGGATTGGTTGATTGTGGCAGTGAAAGTTACACAGTTATCGTTTTATTGCTATTTCCATATTTATTTGATACTTTCAAAACCGACAAAATTTGATAATAACTTAATTATTAAGTACTTTAAATACCTGTTTGAGTTTCTTAAAAGTTTTCTAATAAACGCTCAAGTTCCGGTCCTATTTTGGAACAGGTAGGTACTTAATAAAGTAATTTGCTTCTTAAAGCACCTGCGGTATCACCAACAGTTGTCAGATTATTATTACTTATTGCTAAATATATGAAAATTTATGTTGAAATAAAAATTACTTCAAACCTTTTTTGTACTTAAACATTTGTGGAAACCTACTTTTAATTGAATTTCTGAAAAATGTTTGCGAGACATTTTGTGTTATTTATTATTTGGGTACAATCGTAAACCACCCAATGCCAAATAAGAAGAACTAACTACCTGCCAAAAAATATGCCTTTTCGTGTTTTTATAACTGGATTCATTGAGTAAGTAACTCCTTGTTAAGACAATTAATTACGAAATTACCAGTACTGAATACAAATTAAGTAGATACTTTTCGAAATCTGGAAAATTAAAATATTTCCCTTTTCGAAACTCGGTTTCAAATTTTTCCTTAAATGAATGCTCGGAAGTCGGTAAAAACTACTTTGTATCAAATCAAGCACGAATTTAACGTACCTGCTAAAAATACCGTGACAATATCCAAGGTTATTTCCGTGTCACTTGCTTTTACTTTCTCGATTGCGTCACAACTTCGATTCGGGGCAGTAAACCTATAATTTAGTTTCGTCAGTTCATCATAACTCGTCTGTTGCAACCTTCGTAGTTGATTTTTAGACAAAGCTCAGTCTGTGGGTAGTGTTGGCGCAACTGGCATTCGAGGTATGCGGCAGAAACAGCCACCGCGTGACTCCCGGCTTTGTGATTATGCTACGTAATGCGCAAGTCAAGTTAAAGAATTATGGATGTGTGCTAAATAAACATAAGATCATACGAACTATTGAGATTCGAGAATTGATTTTGCTTTAAAGCAATAGCATATTCTATTAATCAAGCTTGTTGCACGGCACGGTTATCGTAAAGATCGGGCACGTTAGAACGCTTTTTTATTGGCTAACAGATGCAGTCATTATTTTACACATAAAAAAGTATTGAAGCTAACAACTATAGTAGATAGAAAAAGTTATTATCGCAGCAGTGTGTAACTTCGTAGTCGTTCCAATACAAAGTGTTCTAAAAACAGATATCGTATTACCGTATCCTATATTATAGACTGATAAAATCGCGCCTATGGGGGGAATGTTAAATGCGATAAACTCCTTATGTTAATAATCGACTACTAACAGACAAACACATAACCAATATGTCATATACTGATGTGGACCCAATTGACTCAATAGATAGTTTAACTTTGATTCTTTTGTAATACCTACTTCATTAATGTTGAAGAAATAATCGAAATCCCAGAAAAACCATAACACAGTGGATTCGCTTTCATACTTACAATAGTTTCATTATAACTTATATTAACTGTCTTGAGGGAAGGCAGGCATTTCATCTATCTTAATATGTCATATCGTAAACCACAATTCTCGTAATAATTCGTTGTGTTTGACTGACTTTCGTACTGGCTCTTCTACGAATGTGCTTAAATATATTAATTAAGTAAGTAATAATATATTTGTGGTTCACGTATGCGCTAAAGAAAACTCGTTAAAGAATCAATTATAGAAATACATTTCAAATGGTAGATATTAACATGACATGGCACTAAGAAAAAAAAGGTAAATAAAAAAATCAAAAATCCCAACTGCTTAAATATTACTTCAGTAGTTTTACTATAGTAGTTACTTTTAGTGGTTTCTCTCCCCTTGTGGTATTTATTTTTAACTTCTTTCCAACCGATTGTTCAACATTCACGTTTGCATTTCTATTATTTATTTTTTATAATTTACTCAAGCATTATTTCATCAAGCGTATAAATCAATATCAGTTCTCTCATGACATTACCCATGCTGCTCCAACTTAAAAAGACTTATAAAAACCGACATCATAAAAACAAAATGAAGAAAAAAAACGCCTAATTTTTAGTGATTTTGTTTCCAGTTAATTTTCTTGAAAAACCTTTTGTCTCAATAATTTATAAACATGTACACAATCGATACTTTGCAAAGATCTAAACTACTTATTACTTAAAATCACAGTAATTAACATATCACAATGACAATCCAAAAAAATGCATAATCTCCGGCAACATAACCCGCAAATCAAAGCGAACCACAACGAATTCCCCGCGGTCACGCCATTATAAACCACCGATGAGTGAGCCCGAATACAAATTAAACTCAGCAAGGCTGATTATCATTAAAATACAGACACGTAACGACATTACAGTTCATGTAACAAGCTTTGTGTTCAAACGAAAATTGCACACATAATATACAACATGAGATTGCCCTACAGAAATGTTTAGTTTACTTTAAAAGTTTAGTTAAGTACTTAGTTTATAAACACAATTTCAAGGAAAGCACCTCGTATATTTATCATGGCCAGGCCTTTGTGTGAAAAACTTCTCTATATAGGTACATACTCTGGAACTGTACTCACCAACAGCTTTAAAAAGTAGTTTGATTTGACAATGAACTTTTGTAAAGAAGTTAAATTAAACTACCCCACCTACCCCGTCCCCTAGCCCGTCCCTTAGCCCGTCCCCTAGCCCATCCCCTACCCCGTCCCCTACCCCGTCCCTACCCCGTGGTACATACTCTGGAACTATACTCACCAACAGCTTTAAAAAGTAGTTCACTACTTTTACCCCACCTACCCCGTCCCAACCCCGTCTTAAAAGTAACCTCCACCGTAAGGTGGGGGCTCCAATACACGCGAGAAATCTGCATTGTCCTAAATCTCTTGAATATATGACACTATTCTCCGTTACAAAATTATTCGTACTTGTAGATTATATTAAATGACGGTGCACATCTTATCTTGTTGGACTATATTTCGGAATACTCTACATATCTGGAATGCCAGAGCCGGCAACACTTAGTAATAATAACATGTTTGATGTATATCAAGATCCATGATAATTTTACGCTGATCTATGATTAAGCGGGTCAAAGGAAAAGAACCATCAAGAAATATTATTAATTCGCTGCTGCCTTTTGCGAGGAAGGTAGAGGCGCTCCAATAGGGATGACGACACATTTCTTTTTCTTCGTCCATCAAGTAGATTATCAAAAAGTCGTCCTCGTATTTTATTTTCTGTTTCCACATATTCAAAACATTACAGAGATATGTCGATTTGAAATGTCCCATGACGTCACGTCTTGGTACAATTTTTACTTTGAAGTGACTTCACAACCCCCACTCCCAAACTTTAATTCGCTTTATCTATGTTATTTTTTGGTTATGTGACAAAATAAAATATAAGTGTCCGTTATTTTTTTATTATCTAACTGACGGACTCATTATAATTTTCTTCACATTACTACGTCATCATTCCTATTCTCTGTTATTTTTTATACCGAAACAATTTGATTTCTTTCACATAGCAAAGAATATGATAGGTTCATTTCCAGCCTAATACGTAGGCCGAGTATTTTTTATTCCACTATCCCTTTTCGTTCTTATTATTCTTAGGTATCTATTTACAATCCATAGGTACATTTCGAAACTATAGTTGTAGTTGCAGACTAGCAATTTAAACGCGTTCGAACTCGGTTGCAAAAGGCAGGAATTATTGATAAGCCTTTAATGTTCGATTCAACGTTCTGATACGTGCGACAGACAGGTACTTAAAAGGCTATTAACTGGGGTAGTTAAATGTGTTAAGTCAAACCAAAGTTATAATTTTAAGTAAGCTTATGTTTAAATAATAATAAAACCAAATAATTCGGAAACCAGAAATTCTCAAGTTGTTATTGTCTCCTACAAGTAACAATTAACTTTAAACATTATGCCCCTTATTAATAAACAAGGACTATGCTTGGATTAGTTACTCCATGTTTTGTCTCTGTCTATTGATTGACATGAATAAAACACGGCGTTACTAGTCTTAGCTTATTCCTCGTTTATTAATAAGGGGGTATGAATTGCGTAAACATTGTCTTTTAACATTATCTTCAAAGCCGCCTTGAATCGCTGTTATTGTAATAACTAAGTATCAAGTTTTAATAAAATTAATGAAAGCTTTAATTGCTTTTATTAAAATGAGCTTTATATGAACCTAATTGGTCGAATTCCCGCATTGAATTTCTTTTTATTATGTAAATCAGACACCTCGACAGCACTACCCACTGCCGATATGACTAACGCATTATTTTTCAAATAATATTCATAATCGTAATACTTTGTCTTCACATTGAATTTATGATTGTTATTTGTAAAACTCAAATTCATATTTGCAAATACCTATTTCGTAATTTTATTGAAAATAATTCAAATTTAAATATGCATGGTTGTTAACTCTCGGTGAAATATGTTTTTTTTTATCAAATGGAATATCGGCACATCGTTCATAGCACAGAGTTACTTAATCGAAAATCTACGGAAGCCTCTCCTTTCTATTGATAATAATCATGATGAATGAGTAAAGCGGTGCGCAAATGCTGCAATAAATAACAAAGAGGAAAATATTCATATAACTAATTTCATAATGTTATTGCCTGCATCGAAACATCGCACTATGGCTAGAAGAAATACAAATTCAAATGGAAAAGACGCTCGTAATAAATTCAGAGCAATAAAAAGCTCATTTTGAGAGTCACGAAAGAACGAAATCCATCTTCGCAGCGGGTGCTACTGTCAGTACTTATTACGTAGTCCCAGTTAACGTATTAGTTTGTACAAAAAAAAAGTTTAACAAAATGTTGCTGTTGATGGATCTTTTTTTTCGCTTTGGTACTGCACCCCTATTCAAACGTGCATATTAAACGTGTAAAAGCTTTTTGCCAATAACTTAGAAAGTAAAACCAAGTTGATACTATATAATTATTTTCTATCAATTATTTGCAGTTATGGGAAACTGTATTTCGTTTATTTTGGATGTTAAATACAATATGTATACTTAGTACAAAAAATAACTTGTTGGTCCCATATACACTCAAGAACAGTGGTCGATTAAATGCGCTTGTAATTTTTGTATTCTGTGATTTTTAAATTACTTGTAATATTTTTTAATGCTACCGTATTCTAAATTTAATTTTTAATTAAGTATCAATAAAATATCATGAAAACATTTAATGAAATCGATTGCAGCTTGTATTAAATAAGAAACTAAGCCGGTTTCTGCAATAGTGGTGACTCGAATGGATAACTCCCGAGTGTTGATAATGTAAAGAAGTTAGTGGGTGTGTAAAGTATTATTTACAGACACAACAGATATACGACAGTATACAGTACAAAAATTAAATGGTACACCTAACATTGTTACACCTAAGTATGAAAAATCGGGTATGTTGGTAACTTCACACATTGAGTGAAACTGGCCCATTAGCATTTTGTCTGCCTGAATAGGTAGTTAGAAAACAAAACAACCTGACTCTTGCAGTCGACCTTGCTAACAGATCTACTCGTCAAACGGCAGTGAATGGATACGAATATCTACATAGTAATGACGCAGACAATAGCAGCTAATATCTATACTTGAACGTTCTACATGCATAAATAACAATAATTGACACCGCTAGATGTTGGCCTTGTTAGATCGTCGAAGTTAGTCATGGGCGACAGAGAAAATAAAGCAGTTTCTCGACATATTATATTCCTTGGGGAATGTCAGATGGATCTGGGGCTGAAAACATATGACTTGGCCATTTCACTTAATTCACATGGGCGTGTTCATTACTTTTCTGATATACAATAGTTCTATTAGTAAGGAAACGACCAAGCCACAAACATATTTAGACAAGTTTGTGAAGCTAGGCCTCGTAAAGTTAGTGAGTGAAGAGTTGGAAGTCTGGCTCTACAGCAGATCTGATAACTTTCTGACAGTGCTAGTCATCTGATCTCGTTATGGCAAAAATTTACATGAAAATGTTTTTGATGGGATATTCTTTACCATTTACACTGTCAATTAATTTGGTAACAGTATTAACTGGCCATACGTCGTAAAGCTAAGGTCTCGTTATTTCATCGATAGTAAAATTTGACTATAGTTAAATCAACGTCGAATATATAATGCAATAGTATGTGTGTAAAATTTTGACAAATGGTTATTTTTTTCTATGCATTTAACTATAATGAAATTTGATTATCGATGAAACAACGCGGCCTAAGTGATGATGTTGTCATAATAGTTTCAGAAACTAACATCGGTAGACTTTGATAATTATCTATACTTTAGGTACTATCTTTTATTATCTTTATTAGAAAACAAACTCATTTATGCAGTACTTAATCTTCTTTTCAACAAAGGCTACGTGCTACCATTACAAGTTTCGATCTATTAAGACGCTTCTGCTATTGCAGTTAAAAAGTACTAAAGTCTTGCAAGCGAAACTTAGCAAAAATTAAAGTTACCGAAGTATAGATTCGAAGCAGAAGCGGTGGGCACCGGCGGCGTTCATTTGAATTGCGCTCCGCCTTTTGTAGTCGACTTCATTTAGCGAACTTAAAGGGAACTCTTTTTTCCCGAGCAAAGAACTTAAGAGATGCATTGTTGAATCCGTAACAAATTGCACGGCGTGATTACGTTAAGAACTCCCCCGCAGAATGAAGGTAGGGCTTAGATTGGAATTTAACAGTCACCTCCTTTCCTATTGCAATGAATTTGCAACTTCTCGAAATATTGCTAGCTAGCCGGTATCCATGAGCATTCACAGAGAAGCATTGGAATATATGATTTAATTGGTAAGTATTGGTACTCACCAATCAGTCATTTTATTATTATTTAAATATTTCAATTAACATCATAATCTACTGCTTGAGCACTTTAGTTTTTCACGAATACTCATAATTCTCTCTCTTCCTTATGGAAGAATGATAAAAACCTACCAGGTGGGCTCTTTACAGAAATTGCATTTGACGACCTCCGTGGCCGAGTTGTTTGTACGCCGGGTTTCATAGTGTCACCGACTCGAGAGGTCCCGGGTTCAAATCCCGGTGGGGGCAGATGTTTGTGTGATGAATACGAGCATTTGTACTCCAGTCATGGATGTTTAATATGTATTTCTATAAAAATATAATTATATATATACATTATATGTATTCTATCCGTTACCCTAGTATCCCATAACACAAGCCTTACAGAGCTTACTTTGGGGCTAGGCTAATTGGTGTGAGTGTTGGAAATATATAAAAAAAAATGGGCTAAGAACTCACGGCGCGATTTTCTCCTGCATCGCGGCTGCGCGACTCGCGTAGAATGTGAAATTGTAGGTAAAACGCAAAATTCACGGCGCGATTTACGTCCGCAGAGTGCGCGGTTCTATGCAGCACCTACTATACAGCACCGTCTCGTGAGTTTAGAAATAAAACAGTGCTGCGGTCGTCCTGCGGCGGGTGCTACAAAAAACCACTTCGTGAGTTCTTAGCCATTCTCTTCAAAAATTGTTTAACCTCTTCAACCAAAATCCGAATATACACACTGATATTTATTGAACTGGTTTCATTAATAATGAAAAACATGCATATTGAAAATCTAATTTTTCGACATAAATAGGGACAACACTGAACATAAGTTTCCATCTCATAGGAACACTGTAAGCTATGCAAGCTAAAGTTGCTTCAGTTTTCTTTTTATTTACTGGATAAAGTCTATTTTGTACTTGTAAACAGCATTGTCATGTTCCAGACTGTCTGATTGAAGGCAACAAGTGTCTAAGTCATCATTTCCCTCGGTGAGCAAAGTTATAGTTTTCAAAGTACATAATATTGCCTCTATTTTCCCATAAAATGCATGGAAATTATTTGTTTCATGGACTCTATTGGAAGTTGAAACTAGTAAACCGATTGGAAACGAAAACGTTTTAACAATTAATTGGCGTTTTTCCAATAATCTATCTTCCGTTAGAGGAAAATTCGGCATTGATACAGTACCTATCTAATTACATATGTAAAAAAATTCGCAATTGTGTATACTTAGATAGGTACTTTAAATTACCACTGAAAAATAACAGCGGTTGCTTAGTATCAACAAATTTATGATTAACCTATCTGAACATACTATTATAAATACATAATTATGTAGAAGACGTACCTATATCTCACAACAAAATTCTTACGTAACCAGATACCTATAAGAAACAACTTAGGCAAATTCGGAGAATTCACCAAATTACTCAGTAAATGTGAATGTGCGATCCCTTGCCAAATTGAAAGTTCATCCTAAGGATTCCTATGAATTTCAATGCTAGATATCCTCTTGGGTGACTACAGAAAAATCATACGTGTGCGTAGGACATTAGGAGAAAGGGGTCGCGTCGTGGGCTTACCCGAGGCAATTTGATACCAAATGTCGTTCTGTACGTGCCACACAAATAAAGAGGAAGGGATGAAGCCCACATTATATTAGGAACTGTTACGAATACAATATCATTTCTTTGAGGAAGAGCTTTTGTGATGACGCTGACTAGAGAAGCTTACAAAATTGGATGGATGATATAACACTTATTGGACAATGTAATTATACTTTAGGATATATATAACGTTATAAAAGCTATTAATTTAAAGCCGGGATCATTTTTATAAACATACAGTAAAAAACAAGTTAGCGGAGCGCAGTAAAAGAGATACCTACGGTATACACGGTAGAGTGGTAGGGCACAGCGAATTTTCCACCAGGAAAGTAACCTTAATGATACAATTACAAAAGATTACGGTGGCTCCACAGCTAAAGGGACAAGGCGTTCAGGCCGCCACAGTGAACAGGAGCACGCGAGAGATTTAAGTATTTTATAATTAAAATTTATATTTTATTTTCATTTATTTGATAATATAAACAAAATACATAGAAATTCATAAAAAATAACACAAAAACCCACATTGGGTTTGTCCGGATACTGAGTCACTTAAGCCGTCAATACATAGTTTGATATTCGTAAATGATATACTTTTCCAGTTCTCGGCTGCTTATTATGAATATAGCAAATCATGAGATATTCAGTATTCAGAAATACTCGACAGTTAAAATATACCATGGAATTACACTGTTACGTCTTATTCATATCTTATTCATCAAGTTAAACATTCTATTTATTAACATAAATACTACAGTGTAATTTTTTTTATTTTAACCAACCTAAAAGTTATAAATAATTTTAACGAATATTGAAAAGAAAAACGTTTTAATCAAATTTATTTACAAAATCATAACCTAATTTGACTAAAAAATCGTAGACTGACTTCTCCTGCAGTCACGAGCCACCAGCCACCCAGATTAATGTTTCATCTCCGCTAAATGCACTTCGTTACTCTATTCCTACTTGACTTGATATTTGTAAGTGTGTATCTATTTTCACCCTTGGCCGTACGTCGTACCACCCTCCGCAAGATTTACGCGCCCGACGCGAGCAATAAGCGAAGGGCCCTGTGTCCCAGCCAGTTCGGTATTTTAAAAAGGTATGTCTGAATCTCGTGAAAAATTGCCTTCTTCCCACCCCTGAATCCGAGGCTATATATTTCGACCATCGCGTCGTGCATTCTATACGTCAGCTAGGACAGTACGCCTTATTCAAAACTTCTCGGCATATTAAATTAGTATTAACACATTTATAAACCCGTTTAATGTAACTCTGCAAATCGCATAGGTAATTGTGTATTAAAACTTGTATTATTCTGTTTGTCTGAATGTCAAATAAAGGTGGCGCAGGATGAAGTCACCACATAAATAGCCGGCACGAACCAGTTGGTATAAATGTTTACAATGATTTGCAGTTCAAGAAGTATAATGATACAATTTTAGGTGAAGTTTTTCTTGGGTTCACCCAAGTAAAACTTGCCCATTCCATCCATGCCATCCGGGCATGTTTTATAAACCTTCCTCTTGGATCACTCTATCTATTGCTTAAAACTACATTACCATCCGCTTTAGACACAGCGTACAGACAGCTGGAACGACTTTGTTATAAAGATGATTCATGTAACGAAATAAGACACTGACTAGAGCTTAGGTTTATTATGATATGCCTATGTGCATATACATTCATGTAGCACATACCACAGAGCATATATTTATTTAGTAAGTACCAATATAATATTTACCTTCATAAACAAGGAATGTTAATTCTATAATGTTCCTAAGAAATATTTGATTACGTTTTTGTCAAGTTTAATTTGATATGAGACAATAGTATTACCTATATGTGTATAGTTATATTGTATTCGATCAGATTGGTTAATATTTGCAAGTCTTGTTTTGGACAGCTTTGAATAACACAAAAAATCAATACAAATGCTGTGTTTCTTAACCATCCAATAAACATTCATTATTAAATTACTCAAGTGAGATTAATAAAAAAGTTGATTGATAAAAACATATATTTTAAGGTATTTACGTTCACAAAACATAAACGTTGCTTTCATAAGAAAATCATTACGAAATAACTATAACTATCCTTACATGGATGATTCTTTCATATGTTTCGATCGTAAAACGCATTAGCACGTAGTAGTGGAGCCGTCCAATATTGCGCCGGGCGGAATGCATCGGCTTTTTGTAATGTTCCAATAATCCAGGGATTAGGGCGGACGCTCAGCTATCAGCCATTTTCTTCTACGCATTTAATGCACCCCAACTTCTACGAATGACGACAGACCGACTTGGCACCGTGATCCTAAAGGGATTTACTTTAGCTGTTATGAGTATGTGCTTTTCATACTAGCATTAGTAATATCCGATCGTAACGTTTAATAAAAGAGTAATGAATACTATCTTTAGGTATTTTAAACAATAAATCCCTATTTCCTTAGTCATGACATAATTTTAGAATAACAAACGATATCGTGCATTTTTTTTAGTTTTCCAATTAAAACTGCGCGAAGCTAAAGTTAAAGGGAACTAAGTTATAGACAGAAGTTGTTAATAATATAGTAGCGAATACGATAGACACTCAAAACGCAGGATTCAGCTCATCAGGTGATCAGAGAAGAAACTTGGCTTTCAGCCATTTTCTTCCACGCATTTAATGCACCCCAACTTGCCACCGTCCGTCGGAATAACAACAGACCGTCCATCGTGTCGTCATTCTAAAGGGATTTACTTTAGCTGTTGTGTGTATGAGCTTTTCATACTTGAATGTCAACACTGAAAGTTGTAGCCAATTGTAACGATTAATAAAAGTAATACTACTATTGTTGATAATATTGTGGTGATAGACAATACGTCACATTCAGCGCATCTTGATGATATTTTTTTATTTATTTACCTACTTCATTCAAAATGATTATCCATATTTACCTCAAAGGTTGTTTAAGAAGCAATTTATTTGTAAATAATGCGTATCTTAACGAAGAAGGTACTTCGAACAACATTTGCAACGGAATGTTGCCAGCGCGCAAGTCGGCCACACCTCAGCCGCCGCCGGCGCAGCATCCTTGAAAGGCCACATTCCACCAGCAGTCTATTTACAGTCCGAGCCCCCGTTTCTAAGATTGCATATAAACAACATTTATCAACACCCGAAATCAATTACCCGCACAAATTACATTTCGTAACAGCATCCACTAGCCGTTTCTTAAAAATGAAAGTACTTATTCAAATAACAATGGACTTGCTGATTGATAGGCCGCGCCTGTTTAGGAATAAATTAATGAAAAGAGGCGAGTCTTTAAATTTATCTTTTTATTGTTACAGAATATCCTGGATAAATTTAATCCGGGTGCCCGGCAGATGATAACGGCTGGAAAGGCGTATCTGAAAGCTTTGCACGGTGAGTATTCAAAAATAGAGATTTATACAATGTCATCACTTTTAAATCAATTGTGAAGTAAGCTAGATAAACAGCTGCAAGCGGAACTGTTAAATTGCAAGTAACTCTGTAATGTAATAAGAATCTTAGAAAGTGAAACTGGTCGCGAGTCCAAAATGTTTGTGTGGTGACGTCTGTTTAGTGAAACGTGGACAATTAATTTATTTAGTGTAAGCGGAATGGGCGCATCTATATGCAAAACCTCAGAGTTCTACGCTTGCTTGGCTACAGAACTGGGACGTAGTTTGTGCCAAATTGTCTCTGTTGGCTTATCTACAGTATTATGCCCGAAGCTGTAGTAGCAATAAACTTGGGCGTTGTGCACGATGTATGGCCCTTGGAGGTCGTTTCTACTTTATTTTGGGGCTAGTTTGCGGTTAATTTGTTTCATTTTACAACAATTTAATGTCCCACTCTTTGCTTGATATCAGATAGAACGAATAAGTAAAACTTATTTGATGCCCACTAAACGTAAAAGCCATGTTATTCAGTAATAACATAGATGACATGTAATGTTCTCTCATTTGAGCTTTGTTTTGTTTCATAATTACCTCAAAGCATGAAAAAAGTTGGAAACTCCAAGGAAGTACAAGATATTTATGTAGCAGTAAAATCGAAAAAAAACATCTGCCTAATGTTTACACGAAGAGAAAAGGCTTTGGGAAATATAAAAGTCAAAAAATTATAAGTGTGTAATAATGAAATAGAATATCACTCCATCCGTGATCTAAATAACGAGCGAAAGTATTTCATATTTCTTCATCCTACTTGGAATATAGTAAAAAAAAAATATTTAACTTGTAATTTTTAATTTTAAGTGACGTCGCCACGTCGTCTTATTTTTCTGAAATAAGAAATATAATAAGCACATACGAGTTTGTGTATATCACCCGATTGAGCACGCTTATAACCAAAACTAACCGAATTCTTAAAATTATATTTTAATTCTTTTTAAAGGAGCTTGGCCTCGAATTTAATACATACATAAATTTCGATAAAAAGTATGCATGCGAATTCTAGGTGAATTACCTTGTTAGCAATTCAGCTAGAGAATGCTGTCTAATCCAAACTTGGCTAGCGATCAACTACATACTAGTTCGGAACTAAATTATTTAGGTGGAAACTTAAACAGTTTCAATTTTTAAATTGTACGGCCTACTTACTAATTGAGGAGCGGCAGTTGTTGGAATCAGAGATAGATATATCGGTTTTCTTAATACACGCACAACAAACACTCCTATGCTAAACAATATCCTTAGTGAAAATAAAATATTATTTAAATCTAGTCACATAGTATTTAAATCTAGTCACATAAAGGATATCAAGGTGATTGCACTTAACCACCCACATAGATAAATAATTAATATTCAACCTTCTAACATTTTTGAAGTGAAGAAAACTTAAAAAATTATATTAAATTCAAAAAAAAAAGTACAAAAAAATATGATGCGGTCCGGAAAGCAGAAGAGACTCAAAGCCGCAACCTCCGCTATCTGGGTGGATGCACTGAGCAATTATGCTACCGAGACCTTAATGACCGTGTCAAATTTCTTCTAGTATTTTGTAGGCTGCTGTAGCGCCATCTCTTTGCATTATAAGTAACCCACTATATATTTTATTTTTGTTTTCGTAGGAGCTGCGGCGGCATCCAGATTATATGTGGACGCGGTAGGAAAACTAGGAAGGCAAGCGCAGCAAGGCACATGGGGAGGATGCGCCGACATCGGTAAATTTTGATCTATTTTTTATGCGAAAAGAGTGGCAAACAAGCGCATGGTCTGCCTAATGTTAAGCAGCCACCGTAGCCTGTAGATGCTTGCAATACAAAAATATCACTCGCACCGTTTACTAACCTGCGACATTCCTCAACCCGTGGAACCCTGAAACCTTACTCACCGACAGAAACACAACACCACCTAAGGATTACTGCGATCCCCTGTAAGGTGGATGTTGCTTCCCCGGACGCCCGCTCCAATCCGAGTGGAAAGCCCACTATGCCATACCTCTCCGTATTTATACAATTTATCATCTAATAAAACTGTTTTGACAACTTCGATCTCTTTATAATTACAAGAGGAGCTAAATAACAAAAGCGTAAAATGTTATTCAAATCCAATAAAGAGAGCCACAGTAATCCCACCAGAAGTAATTTATTTTTCAAAAAAACATTATTTGAAATATTTTTCTAATGTTAACATTACAATAGAATCTATATCCCGATTTCCTAGAATAAAGGTTTTTTCCCGAGTTCAACTCTGTGTGTTAGTTAACAACTATTGTGTACAGATTATCATTTGGTCCGTTGGTTACAAAAAACCGAATTTCATCGTACTTGGTAACGTCCTCCAACCTTTTAGATCATAATCCTCTTAGTGCCATTAAAATCCTCACTAACAAGAAATAAAAGAAAACGCCAGCAACTTTCGTTGGGTACTTACTGTTTGATATCCATTGTACGTATATCTTAACGCTAGGAAACTTAAGAAAATCTATTTCTAATGAATCTTCGCTGGTTCTATTGAATTCCATAATATCATACATATCTTTGGGACCCAAAAAATATTACTCTTATTAAAATATTTGTAGATACAGCTATATAAATTTCAGTGCCATTATTCGTCAAGAAGCTTTGTTTATCAGATCATTTTGTTTATTGTGGAAGTGGCATGGCAGGTTTTATTTTTGAATGAGTTTTATAATCATGTTCAGTTTTATAAGGTACTAAGACACATTTTTTAATACACAATGTTTTAAAGGTACTGCTCTGATGAAAGTGGTGGAGGTCTATCGAGAAATACAAGATCAACAAATGAATATTGTAAGTAAATATATATTTAGTTATGAATTGACATAATTTTCGTTGTATATGACTATCATTTTGTAATCCCTGAAATTAACATGAAATTGATAATTATACGTTTGCTACGTAAGTACAAGGCTAACGTCTGAATCTTGTTATATTTCTTATTAAAGTAATATTTAAATTATTCTTATTTAAAGCATTCGTTTCGTAGTAAGTACGGAAATACAGAAACTCATTATAGTTAAACGAATTAAACAACTGGGCAGGTGTTGATTCCGTTTACAGAAAAGTAACTTTCTACACCAGGTGTGCGATAATCTAAAATTCAATAAAAGTTAATTAAGAATTCAAATAGACAAACATTTTACCAAGTTTGTAAAATTTAGTTACTTTAAGGCAAACACTATAAATTATTCAAATATTTAAAACAACTTAAGTTAAATCGATCAGAAACGTGTAATTTCCGATTAACCTAATTCTCTGCATTTGCTCATCTTATGCCTGTTTATAGGAATGCCCTTTGTGATCGTACTCAAGTACACCAATTAATAGTGCTACATACTAAAATTATTAATTTAAAAGTAATTATACGTCTGTTACGCTTGCACTGAGCTTTTGATGAATTTTGTTATGGAGACTAAGGCCGCGTTGTTTCATCCATAGACAGTTACTTTAAGACAAACACTATACATTATTCAAATATTTAAAACAACTTAAGTTAAATCGATCAGAAACGTGTAATTTCCCATTAGCCTAATTCTCTGCATTTGCTTATCTTACGCCTGTTTAAAGAAAATGCCTTTTATAATAACAATAATATTCTTTATTGACATACACCACACAGGACATACAAGATATTAAAGATGACAGTGAAAACGTACACAATGGGCGGCCTTATTGCTAAGCAGCAATCTCTTCCATTTTCTTCTCTTTTATGATCGTACTCATTTCCTATGATGATGATGATGGATGTCACGTCAAATACATATTAATGTTATTTTTATCTCTACTATTTTAACTATCAGATAACATCAGATTTAGCTATGGATGAAACAACGCGGCCTAAGGGTACCTCGGAAAAAGATCACTCCGGCTATTTATTTTTTATCGCTAAATTAAAACTTGAAGGGAGTTAGTAAGGGATGAGTGTTTTTATGGAAAATCTTTTATTTTACGCGGACAAAGTAGCAGCATTAACTAGTTAATTAATAAAACACTTCAAAACAGCTTTCTAGAGTGTTAAATGGATTGCTTACATACGTAGTTCTTAACATTTGTAATCCTTATCACACTCTTTGGTTATAATACAAAAGCCTGAAAACTATCAAAAACGCCAAAAGTTTATGTAAAAACTGTTTAAATATTTTATTAAATAACTTCATCTCAAAAAGGTTGAGGTTATTGATCCAACTGTTGTGTTTTTCTATACTAATATTATAAAGAGGAAAGATTTTTCCTCTTTCTTATAAAATATGTTTAATACAAGCGTGACAAAAAAAGTATTGATATCTTCTAAATATAAAATTCTCATGTCACGGTGTGCGTAATTGAACTACCCCGAAACAGCTCGAGCGTTTTTCGTGGAATTTTATATGCATATTCAGTAGGTCTGAGAATCGGACAACATCTATTTTTCATCCCCCTAAATGTTAAGTCCACCCTGAATTTCTTTCTTTTTTTGGACATTTTGTTATGTTACCTCATACAGAAATACATACAACTCTAAATTTTCACCCTTCTACCACCAACCCTCTTTTTTTATGGCGGTACGAAGTTCGCTGGGACAGCTAGTATATATATTTATATTACGAGCGACCAGTCATATATTTACTTTAGCGACTATGTATTTACTATACACTACATACGTTCTAAATTATTTTGTTTTTAAACAATATCTGATCGGTGTTTGTGATTTGCAGCTGAAGGCGTTTTATGTGGACTTACTCGTGCCCTTGGAAACTAATCTGGAGAAAGATACTAAAGTAGTGCAGGTCAGTCAATAAGATTTTCTCCTTTTCATATAATCTTTTGTGTGAAAAGTCCCTTATATCCAGGATTGTTTACTACTAACAGGGTGCAGGGTCTCAGTTCAAATAAGCTTTAGTATCCCGAGAGATAAGAATTTATATTAAAAAAGTTTTTGGACGAAACGAGTAGTATTTTTGTGCGGAAGTGTTATCGTCCCATTGAAGATAAATAAGGAAACGGTATTAACGTCTGTGTAAGCTTTTTAAGTTAATAAGGTACGATGTTTTCTGAAAGATTGTCCGAATAATAAAATGTTCCAGAACTGCACACAGTTGAGGAAAGGTTGTTTGTTATTGATGGTATTTATATCTCAAGCGGTTGTAAACATAGCGGATATAAAAAAATAATGCTTCATTTAGTCACGTGCAGACAACACGTGACTGAATGAAGCATTAAATTTTCTATCGTTATACCATATAAAGAGGCAGCACCTACTTTAATTGGTAAAAATAATAATTGATGTCTCAGCATATCAATTACATGATATTATTATTTTTAACGTTGTTACTCCATTAAAACCAAATAGTTCATTCAATTATTTGTTCATTTAGCTGATTTATACAAAACTCAAATTGTACTGATATAAATAAGGCGGCATAAGTTTAACCGAGGTCTCTCTATCTTAATTTATAATAACTTTTTATTTCTAAAGAAAATTTTACTACAAAAAGATCCAGGTTTCAGAGGGGTTGTGGACCGTGGCGAATTTTTTCTAGTAAAATAATCTTAAGATTTAAACAAATAGCAGTCAAATGCTTTAAATATAGAAATATAATAACTATATATTTGTTTTAGTCGGAACAAAAACGTTTCTTACAACAACACAAGTTGCGATCAGAGAGCTACAGCAAAGCTGCTGCTACAATAAAAAAGCAGCGCAAGAAGAAGACCAATGTCACCAAAGTCGGTACCGCTATGGACAAAGAAATGAAGGTAAGACACACACACATCTGATTAATAAAAAAATAAATATTTTCTAACACACACCAATTAGCCTAACTCCAGAGTAAGCACTGAAAGGCATGTGTTATAGGATTGGGAAAGGAGGTAACAGATAGAATACATACACTTAATTATATCTAGAAATACATATAAAAAAA
Source organism: Chilo suppressalis (assembly GCA_902850365.2). Taxonomy (NCBI): domain Eukaryota; kingdom Metazoa; phylum Arthropoda; class Insecta; order Lepidoptera; family Crambidae; genus Chilo; species Chilo suppressalis. Next base: position 11,809,896 of record OU963903.1, on the reverse strand, counting down.
CGAGCGAGCCTTACAATAGTCGCGTATCATGTGTAACATTTGAAACCTCACCTTATATTAGTAAAAAAAGAAATAAAACCTACTACAAAAGGAATAAGCCATTTGAACATTATGTTTTAAAATCAAATCAAATAGCGCGCGCTTTCGCAGCTTCCTGTTACACACTTCCATCCCATTTCACGAAATCACTCCCACAAATTACAGGAAAGCGAGAGAAAAGATCTTACACATCAAAAATATCTATGACTTAGGTAGAAATGCTCTTATTCATGATAGAAGTATTTGTTCCACCGTGACTTAAACAAGGCACCTCTTGAGTAGGCGACACGTTGAAACCCGGCGAACATATCACTCACTTCACGAACGGAGGTCGGCAATAATGTACTTTGGCGAGAGAGAATATAATTCAGAAATCTTAATGCTCACATAACTACCCCAGCAATCCAATAGAAAATATAGGAAAGTTGGTCTTTCACATTCATATACCGGAAATAGAAGATCCTCAAAGACGTCGAAACCAGACAACGCGACGTCGGTCGCATGGAAATCTTCAAAATATATTCTATTTAACTTGGGTTTTACTATAAAATGCAAATCTAAATTCACTCGCTGTGGAAGTACAGCAAGTGAATTTAGATAAATTAAGTATTAAATTCATACCGCTCGAAATTGTATTAATGATAGTTTACACGTGGTCGTAAGCCCGAATACGAGTGCCATGAGTAAATGAATGGAGACGAGGACGTCTGTATACGGGTAGATTTCCTTTTGTTTACCCGACACCGTCTTCCTGTCCGTATTCCAGTTTAAATATTGCTTCGGATGTCCGAATTCGAGTAACGTCTTTCGTGCACCCTAATATGGGCAAACGGCCAAATGCAACTGCGGCATAAAATTTGCATCTTGCGTTCGGCACCTCACGCACTAGACGACCACGACCACGGCCAGTGGCCGCAACGACCAGATTAACTAAACAAACCATATGAATGTGCGCGAGGTCCGATCTGAGCCGCAGGTTCGATTCCAGCCTGACATGTCAGCTAAGTTGAAAATTTTCAGTAAGTTTAATAGTAAGTACAAAAGTTGAGGTATCCTTATTGGTCAGATCAAGGTCCCAATATTTCTTTTCAATTTCGTTTTCATTTAAGAATTTTTCCAAAGACAACTTATCTTCTCATCAACTTTGTCCTCAAAAGTATAATAAAAAAACCATTTTGACTGTGTACTTACTGTTATCTAAAAATAATTAACAAATGTCCATTGATGAAAATATACCTTAAAAAACTAAATGTTCTTACGTCACACACAGCCTTGGTGATAATGAAGACCGGCGATCCAATCTTAATTCAAATTAATCCGGAGTCTACAAAATCTCTCTCGTTCTGTTTATTTTACAATTCACCATCGTTCAGTTTTGTTTTCACGCATTTTAGCCGCGTGCCTCCATTTTATTTACACTTTTTTTTTACTTGCAGAACATGCAAATATTGGAAGAGGAAAAGACAAAATTGGATGCGTTTTGTGAACAAAGCTTGAAGAATGTAAGTAAATAAAACAACGTTTTAAATTGTCAGATCCTAAAATAGGTTTTCGTGTAATTTTAACGTTTCACAAACACTATAATCCATATAGTTAACTTTCTAAAGTAGAAAGGATGAAATTGGAAAACTTTTAAAGTAAAAACTATAAATGATATTAAATTTTTAACCTTAAAAACCATTTTCTCAAGCTCTTACTGCATTATACACTAGGACAGCAGAATAGAGGACTATAGTCCTCCACAACCATCACTACACCGTACACCTTGCTGATAACGGTTGCTAAGGACTGTTAATGCTAGTACTTACCAACACCCTGACTTGACATGTCTTCTGTACCCTTAGCACGAACCAATATCGAATTCGTAACGTTTGCGAGTTCGAAATGTCATTGTCAAATTACCGATTTTTAGTTCTCGTTACGTACATTGTGCCGCTGCTGTTCAAGTTTCCATACAAAATTTGACATTGACATTTCAGTTTGCAAACTATTCGAATTTGATAATGGTTCGTGCTAGGGGTACCGAAGGAGAAAGCGCTCGAGATAATAAATTTTCATTAACATAAACGATAGCGGGCCTTTACAAACGCTTCAACTATAGACTGTTCTATGAAACACATTCTGCACAATTCACAAAAGGAGGAGGTTCTATGTTCGAGTTTGTTTGTTCTTTTACGTTTAATAATTTCTTCTTTTATCGAAGGCGATGACCCAAGAACGCCGCCGGTACGGTTTCGTCCTCGAAAGGCAGTGCTCTCTCGCTAAGCACTGGCTGGCTTACCACAGCGCCGGGGCGGCCTCCTACAACGCCGGCTTGGAGGAATGGCTCGAAGTGTCCAGGAGTAGGGAGTATCTGCCGCCCAACGTGGAAGCTATGTTCATCAGCAGAATGAGGGTAGGCAAAATCGTGCGCTAATATGCCACTAATTAAGTTAAGATTATTGAGTATGTTTTAAAATAAAGCAAACGTGAGTGTCGTGGAACACTCGCTTGGAACGAAGGTAAAAATACGTGTAAGTGCCCAACTACACAATCTTATTTTTTTTCGCCTAGACCCCATCCGCCTAGTCCGTACAGTGCGATAAGGAACTTCGTTCCAAAAATTGTCGTCGTTGTCTGACAATGTGCCATGCCACGATCTAAGTAATGTATATGGTAAATATTATACATAAGTATAAAGTTTTAGTAGTTAAATGAATAATGCGTTTCAGATTTTAACATTGTTTGCAAGTATCTCAGTAATATATTGAAAATACTCGAAGCATGTCGCGAGTGTGACACTGAGCTCAGTACTAACACACGGGTGTTACTTTATTTGATTATATTATTGACACAAAGCATCCGTCCTGTAAACACCACAGATGGACACGTCGCTAGTTTGATGGTCCAACAAATTGTTTTTCAGTAACGAATATTTAGATAACAATGCATCTAAAATAGTCCGTGTGCTTTAATAAATTGAAAGTATTTGCCTTATGTTAAACGAGTTGCAGACAAGCTTATTATATCTAGTCGTTTAGTAAGCGCTAATAGCGTATATCATAGCCTACAGACGCCTGCGGTACTAAAGAGCACTACTACTACCCTTAAATTTTAATTATATTTATTACATATGAGGACCTGACAAAAATACACCACTAAAATGTAGCGTTATCTCACTATATACCATCTATTTACCGAACAACTATAATAGGTATATATTTATATCATTCTCAGTTGAAATGTTATCAGCACATTTTGAAAATTTTCAATTTGGTAATTATAATACTTCATGTATGAATAAATAAGGGTTCAATTTTAAACACCTCAATAATATGACAGGACATTTCTGACGATATTTATCTGTTGAGTTTCTTATAGCTGAACATTAAGAAAACACATTTACAACCCCGTTTCGTATCCTACCGTCACATCCCATAAAATGTTTCTTCACTAACGCAAAATTATATTTATTGCTTCTTATAACGTATATGGGCCATTTAAATGTCATATTTACGGAAAAAACTGGGAGACATTGTATCCTTATCAATTGTGCCCCAAATATAAGAGCGGGGAGCGTCATTGAGCTGCCTCAACGGTTATGGTTATACAACATAATTAAAATCGATTTCCTATATTGTTACCTATTGAATGTTGATATGGTTTGAAAAAGGGCCATTACGATAAAGGCAAAATTTGGAGCGCTCTGTATATTGACAATGTCGGTTGTCCCATTTATGGTGCTTTTTTCCTAATTTCTATCAGACGAAGAAAAGGCACACCAAATTAAACTAATAAAATCTAACCATTGCTTTTGATCTTGTAATGAAAGACTTGGAATAATCATTTTGTTATCATGTTCGACGATGATTAATTTAACTTTAAAGTAATTCAATAACGTAAATTATTAATATTTAATTGAGGGGTTATTGGAAATGGTTTTAGGTGGTAAAACAGATGGAGAGCCGCAGGGGAAACTTCACCACGATCTGTGACTATAGAAAACGTACAATCTATGTCTAATACCCATTGTGTTTTATAATAAGATTAAGAGAGGAAGGGAAACATGCAAGTTACTCTCATATTAGAGAAGTTTGCCTAGAAATCTATGTCACTATTAATGTTTTCTTCTAAGGAATTTTTAATAGGTAAGAAATTTTCTTTATCCAAAGTTGAACGACTATGTATATATAACGTAGATGATGAAAAAAAATCATATCAAGGTTATACATATGTAGGAGATATAACCAAAAATTTTTTTTTTCAAAATTTATTTTACCATTTTGTCGGCGTAATCGATATACATATCTCCAAAAAAATACAGCTCTCTAGTGCTAATAGTCTCCAAGCAAAACTGGGGACGGACAGACGGACATGACGGAACCCTAAAATACATTCTTGATAATTAGATACCTATTGTAATCGCCTCTGTACTCAGAGATGTTTAATAAATTTGATGGCATGTAACTTCACGTATTGTCATATTCTATTGGATTGTAAAGAAAACGCTAGAACTGATTTTAATCCAATTCAAGAGTTACCTGTGTAGTCGAATTACAGCATCTATTTGAAAAAAATATTTTATCGGTAGCAAGCTACATTATTCCGAAATAACATAGATTATATTTAATCACATTAAAATAAATTTCTCCCTTGCAAAGCAGACCCGGGATGCTAGTAGAGAAAATAACTTTGATGTCTTGTCAACAGCAAGTGTCTTTCTGGGCCGATGAAGACGTGTACGCAAGTCCAAGAGCTGGTGACGATGACGACCGAGCGTCCGTGGGTTCGGCCTTGAGGAAGACTCGTTCAGTGGACGCTTCATGCCTCGACGTCCGGTCTATCGCAGACTTGGGGTCACCCGCTCAAGGTCTGTCAAGAGCGAAATCCGACTTTAATCTGCAAGCGAGCACTCTCACCGATGAACCAGGTAAGTCAAAGCTCTAGAACATTATTAACTATCTTCCAATACCATCAAAAGACTCCAAATATTTGATTAAGAAAAAGAAAAGATAAACATTTTAAATCATGCCCTACTGCAAAAACTGGCAAAGCATTAAATTAAAAGTCGAGGCACATCTCAGTCACCGCAGATTTATGAAAAGCTTTTACGCTTCGATTCGCACAAATAGAGATATGATAAACTGTTCACAAACAAACATATTTACTGATCCCTATAATTATGTTGAGATAAACTTTAAAGCTTTGTTTTTGTAAATACACAATCAATACAAATAAAAAGTACTAAAAGATTACCTAGTTAAAATGTACAATATTAAAGCTCAAAATACCTACACCACCTATAGAAAAAGTTCTTGTCAACAAAATCATTTATTCCTCAGATACCGATGCCCGTACTGCTACCCGTCCGTCCTCTCTCGCCCCTCCGACGTGCACTAGCCGCGACCCGCCATTAGCCCGCGCCCTATACGCTTACGCAGCCGCTGGCGACAACCAGCTCAGCTTCCAGCAAGGCGATATGCTCGCACTGCTAGGAGAACGAACCAAGGGATGGCAGTACGGCGAGAACCTCCGTTCCCATCAAGCTGGCTGGTTCCCGTTGGCTTACACCGAGCCCATTACTACTGATGAAATAATGTAAGTTGATCGACAACCAGCTCAGCTTCCAGCAAGGCGATATGCTCGCACAGCTAGGAGAACGAAGCAACGGTTGGCAGTACATGTCATTGAAGAGGTTTCACTTTATTAATATGACTCTATTAGGCTCTATTAATATGACTCTTATTGATGCCTAATATAAGCAAGCGGTAAAGATACGATTTTCATAGAAGTTGCACTAAATCACAGCCTCACAGGTAGAATAGGTGACGATAAAAAACAACAACAATCACTCGTAGCTAATTGCAATACCAAACGTCTACACTAGCAGCTCTTCATGATCATCATCAGCCTATTAATGTCCCTACTGCTGGGGCACAGGCCTTCCCTATGGATGGAATAGGGAGATTGGGCCATGACCCATCACGCGGGCCTAGTGCGGATTGGTGGGTGTTAACGACTCCATATGCAGCCGGGACCAACGGATTAACGTGCCTTCCGAAGCACGGAGGAGCTTGAGATAGTAAATTTTTGGTCACCCATCCAATGACCGACCATTGCGAAAGTTGCTTAACTTCAACGTTTGCAGCCTAACCTAACCTAACCACCTGCGCCATCGAGCTCTTCAGCCCGCTGAAGCTTCGTAATCCTAATCATCGTCTTCAAAATATCCAACAGCGGCAGCTCTCTAGCCCGCTGGAGTTGCGCGCAGACCCCGAACGAACTGCCCGTGTCAGTCGCGCATGCGCAACCCTCTCCGAGGACAGAGAACTCAAAATCCATTTTCTATGTGTATGCATTATTATTTTTGTTCTAAAAAAACAACCAAGTCTTGAGATTTAAACATTTAGCAATTAAATTTTAATAATAAAAATATTACATTCAACCTTGTTTGTGTAGTGGCAGCTCCCCCGCCCGCTGGAGTTGCGCGCAGACCCCGAACGAGGGGCCGCCGCCTGCGCCTGTCGCGCACGCGCAGACCACGCCGAGCACGCCGTCGGTACACGCGCACCCGCCTACCAGGATGTTCGGCGACACTGTCACTGCGCATCACGTTAACAAGGTAATGCCTTGTTATGGATTTCATGTTTAAAGCAATAGATTAATTTAGATAAAATGACCAAAGTAACGTTGGCATATTAATGATAATCCCATTTTTAAGGAAAATGCATAGCAAATAGGCATATAGCTGACCTGATGGTAAGCAGCTTCCATGGCCTAAAAAATACGGTGATTTTAATGGATCACTTGCGTGATGTCTACCCTAACCCCATCTCTTACCCTGCAGGGCCTTGTTCACTTACACACCGCCACCGAAATATCATACCTACCACAAAAAGGTTGTGTAAATTCAAGCTTCTCTTAAATCGAAAGGTGCTCCAATTTGAGCAACAAATTTGCTATGCCGAACTTCTCTCATCATCTTATTTGACACATTCATGGAATCAAAATTAAAAATTCATTTTTTTTAACCTGTGAATTTTCTTTACATAAATTAGGATCTAAAAGTTACATTCGTTATTCATAACTTATTATCAATATTCACTTTTCAATCATTCATCGTAATCGACTACGCATTGATATTTCGAATGGGTCTTCAGGGTCGCCTAGGGAGCGGGTCGCCGGGGCTCCCACCTACTCTGCCAGCGCCATCGCCAAGCGCTCTCAGCTCATCAGCTAGCGCCACTTTCCACGCATCCACACCAGCCTCGGCCCCCGGAAACGCCATCAAGAACTCAACGTCAGCTGCTAGTTTCACGACACATGCTATTATTGAAACCCGTAGCTTTGGACCCCAAACTCTCCCTATGCGCCAGGTAATAATTGTCAATTGCAAAAATATTAAATGTGTTGTTACCATTCATTGCAAATTAAGTGGCTCGCAGTTGTTGATATTATGTCACGAGTCCTTAACAAAGTAATTACATCATGTAGCTGATATCAGTTCAATTAAAGTATCGACCCATAAGAAAACAAAATGTTTATTCATTTATCCCATTCCAAATTTAATTGTATGTGTACCAATAAAACTATAAGAATCAACTTACATTTCCTCAACATCAAGTGAAATAATGGTATAATATAATACAAACATGTATTTTTTTTAAACAGGCGACACAGAACAAAGCAGGCCCAGCTAAAACAGTAGTATCAGCTGTAGGTGCTGTCGGTAATGTCTCGCTACACAGCTCCAACGACTCAGGCTTCTCAAATGAACCTCCTCCTCAACCTGATGTTGATTACAGTGATGAAGAAGCTCAAAGACTACGTGTGCCTATAAGGTATATATCAATTATAAATGTAGTTTCACACTTGATAGTTTGCTTGAATGATTGAGTTGCTTGGCTATTTCTTTGTTTATTTGTTTTGTAGTAGTATTTATTTCATTTTATTTTTCCCTCGTAGTAAATCTGCTCAACAAAACAACGAACATAGAGCTTACATGCTTAAAACTCAAAGCTTGAGACGTGGACCGAAGCCAAACAGTCAGGCAACCAATGGATATTTAACAGATGATCAACAAATAATGCTTCGTAGCATGCTAGATATGGATAAAGATTCGCAAAAAGTTAAACGAACCAAATCTTTTTGGAAGTTTGGTCGTACAACATCTGAAGAAATAATGGAGGGAATGTCACTTTGGCAGCATCGTGACATCGTCGATACGGTACCTGAATACAAAAAGAAATTATTTGTAAAGATGAAAAAAGAACTAAGACCAGCTCCAGATATACCTGAAACGCGTAATCCTGCTAGTCCAGAGAAATCTCCTCCACCGGATAACGTACAGATACGTCCAAAGGAAACAATAGATCGAAAAGAGGTTAAAACTGTTAACGGCATACGTCAAGCGAGAAGCTTAGGTTCAATCCAAAGTGAAGAAAATCAGGATAAGCCTAGAAAAGGAAATGAAATGTACAACCCACAGCAGCAAAACAAAGTCATGAATAAGAAAAGCATGTCTGAAAAATCTATTGTAGAAGAGAAACAGGAAGATTTTATTCCTAGAAATGAATCCAGGCATTCTGATTTAACAAATACCAGCACCATCAAAACAAACTTTGAAAATAGCTTTTACAATGACGAAAACGGCGAAGGTTTTGTTATGAAAACAGTAAAGCGCAGAGAAATTCTACAAAGATATGACAATGACAGCAGTTCTGATGTCAATTCTGTTGCTTCGAGTACTGATCCTTATGACTGCATTATAGTTGATGATCATATGACTTCAAGGAAGCAACAAGAACTTGACAGACGTAGACAAGCTGAAATGATGGAAGATGAAGTAAAAAAACGAAAGGAGAATGCCTATATGCCTGAGTTTGAAGAAATCGAAGTTACTCCCATAAAACCACATGTTCGTGCTACTTTATCCTCCGAAAAGGTCAAAAAACCATCGCATGAGAGAACTCCACCGAAAGCTATGGAATTCAAAACTTTTAAAGACAGTTCTAAAGAAGTCAAGGCCTTTTCTGCTTCTTCAGAAACATTGAAGTACAAAGATGACCAACAAACAGATCGCTATGGAATTCCTACTGAACGTAACAATAACGAAATCCGTGATGATGATGCTTATAACGGACATGACGAAGGAACTCTTAAATATAAAAAGCGTTCAAGCAAAGAAGAAAAAAGTCGTAATCAGAATATCATGGAAAATGGAAAGAACTATAAGAGAGAATATCCCCAAGCAGAAGCAAGGTCACCCAAAAAAGAGGTTAGGCCTTATGAAAATAGAGAACCACGTATCGACTATTCATTAGACAGGCGCCAAATGAGAAAAGAGTTTACTGAAAAAACAAGGACACAAGAAACAAGAAGTAAAAGTAGAGCGAATAGGAGTTATGATGATAGTACATTACCTTACAATGGTCGTAGAGACGAAAGATATTATGAGTCCAACATTTCATACTTCAGTGACCAGGAACGTCGAGTTTCTCGTTACGATTACGAAACCGATTCAAAAAAGGCAGAAAAGTCTAAAATTCGCTTAGAAGAAGCAAAGTTGGAAGCTAGACGATTCATTGATCGTAGGAGTGAAGGCCCGTACAGCGAGTCTGATGACCAGAAATTTAATGAGGCGTTGAAACAACAAAGGCCGCAGCTATTGCCTCGTACAAAATTATTGAAACGAACGGCAGATGGGAACGAATTACCCGAAGAAGGACATACATTTGGGCCATGGTATGATTTATGGGGCCGCGAAACGGCAGTCTACAAATAAAATTTAATTAGTATTTAGTTTTTCAACGAAATTGTGTTTATTTTTCGATATTCTATAAGCATGTTGTTATTCATTTCTTCAGTTTTATTGCTACTTATAGTGTTTATGTTTTGCCTTTTATTAAACGGAACACATAACATGTAAATAGGAACACGTTGTCGATTGTTTATAAAGCTAGTATTGCCGAAATTATAAATTCTTAAGACATTATTAATATTGCTGCTAATGAATTATAAATTAATGACATAGTTAACTTTAGCTTGTTAGAAATATTACAAACAATTAAATAATAATAAACATTTAAACAAATTAACATTGTTGATGTATTCGGATATACAATTCGTTTTTGTTAATTTAGTTGTTGAAATGGAGAATCGAATTTATTTTATATGAAAAGAACGAGCATTAGATAGTGATATTTAAATGTGTAGTATACTTGTATTCTAACAATATATTTGTAACCGCACACAGGCCGCAGCAGTTTGCCACAGTTAAGCTACGGAAGACATTAACAAACGATAGGTCTTCGCCCGCCATCGAGTAATGTTTTATATATACTTAATAATGATTTTATATTATTATTTTGTTAATTAATATTAAATGTACATTAGATATACCGTGTATTTTGTACAGTTAAATATTCATAGTTTAACAAAGATTATATCACAATTTTTACATTAATGGATTATGGTGTTTTCTTTCATTGCTTCTTTATAATATTTTGAGTTGTACGAGAGGACTACTATGCCCCATACTTAGGTACTTAGCGCATAATAAATGGTTCAAATATTCAGTTCCAATTTTTTTAGTTTATAAGTTGAATATGTCGAATATGAGTCGTACAATAATCTAATATAATAACCCATAATAAAAAGCTTTAAGAACTTAGTTAAAGACTAGAAGCGAGTTACTTTTTCGTATATACAAAAGTAGAAATCAGTCAATAAATACAATACAATACAAAACACTTTATTGAACATCACAGAAAACATTACAATAAATACAGAGCCATTTAAATTAAGTGTTACAATGCGCGATGATAAAAGCGATCTCAATAGCGATCTTATATCTAAATAGATTCATTTCAGCCATGTTTATCCCAAAATAGCTATCATTTAAGGTTTTTTTGGCTGAGGCAAGTGTTTTTAATACTGTAAGTACATGAATGTATCTGTTTATGACTTTTAAATTCGAAATTCAATTCATGTTGTAATCGTATAAGTGTTATTTTATATTTTGAAATAAAAGAACTAAGCGTAAATTGTTCATAGTAATGAACAATTACGCTTTGTGCAGTACAGTATATAGTTAATATATTATGCAGTACATTAGTACTGCACCACATAGTATATTAGTATATAAAAAAATAAAAAAAGGAAACGTAGTGTCGTGGAACACTCGGTTGAAACGAAGTTAAAAATAAACAAGTCAATGTACACAATAACACACAATTCGATACAAAACAACTGACAGTAATGTATGACGGAAAAATCTTACACTTTTTTCGCCTATCCGTATCGTCGTAAAAGGCACTTCGTTCCAATAAATGACTAAAAACACTCAGTACTATCAGATTTCCTTATTTAGCCGCATACAAATAACTTTACTCAAATACCAGTGGGCTATAAAAACTCAATAAGGTAAAATTGAACGATGAAGGCGAATCGCGCTCGTGAAAAATCAACGTCAATAGCCTCGAAGCGACAATGGTTGATGATTTATTGGCCTTCCGATTCCGGCACCGGATGTGACGTGGCACCGGGCCACGCCGAAAAATATTCCCGACGATATGTTATGGCCCCGCAGGGAGGCCTACGATAGATACCTGTTTTATAGTATCAGATGGTAACCGAATAAAAACAAACTGCGAAACGTCAATGGTAAGTACTGATTATGAAACACTTAGGTATAGTATTTATTATAAAGGTCGCTTTTTATTCTACAAGCAATCAGAACTAAAAAAAAACAGATTAAAAAAAAATCTTCAATAAAATGAGTTACGTAATTTATTATCTGGCTATCGCAGTTTTCTGAAACATATAAAGCATTGAGTGTTTTGTCATATTATCTTTCAATTTGAAGTTTTGTCAAAATGGTAACAAAAAATTAACACCTCAGTAGGTGAGGTCACACGAAAGTGTTTTTGTTTCTTGAGTTTCCACGCACACCACTCATTAAATAAAACAATTTTTCTATGGGTCCAGAATGCGTTTTTATTACTTCCTTACACATCTCGACGTTTCGCATCATGAGTCGTATTCGCATATTCCTTGACGACGCATCCTGAAATGGACGCGAAACATCGAGTTGTATAAAGAAGTATTAAAAGCGCATTTTGGACCCGTTCGAAAATTTATTTAAAAGTTGATTTATTTAAAAGTAGTCAGACAAAATCATATCTTCACTTTTTAATTATTTTACTCTATTAGAATTCTAACATTTACATCTTTATTACAGAATTCCTAATACAGGCATTTTAAAAATGTTTTTAAGACCACTCTGCAACATTGTTGTTTATTAATATAACAATATTCAAAATATTCTACAAGTTTTGAAATAAATTAAGTCTGGTTGACAGCTTTTTAATCAGTATGTAGTAGTAGAATAGGTCATAGTTTTTTTTTAATTATAGACTTTAAGACTATTTTTTTTCGTTCGTTTATCAGGTAGATTATCAAAAAGTATTGGACACGTATTTTTTCTTTTTTCACATAACAGGTAAACATTGCAGAGATATATTGATTTGAAAAGTCGCATGACGTCACGTTTTGGTACAATTTTCAATTAAAAGTGACTTCACGAGCCCCTACTCCCAAACTTTGACGCGCTATAACTTTGTCATTTTTTGGTTGATTGCCCAAAGAAAAAATACGTGTCCATTATTATTTGATCATGTAACTGACGGACTAAATAGAATTTCGTTTACTGTACCCCGTCATCACCCCTATTCGGACGAACGGCTAAGTGTTAATGAAGAGTCGAGTACGCGCGCATATATGTTTTGGTTTTCCCCAATCTGGCATCACTTACGTATGTTCCAACTAGAACGAAGATGCAGGGTTGTTTACCCGTGTTCCAGTACCAGAAAGTAATGTTATTATTGCTTCGGGTGCCCGAAATCGAGTAATCGATTTCGGCATCCGAATACGGGCTACCAACCAATTGTTATTGTTGTGCCTTTGGGGAGGACTTTTGTGACAGACTGGTTAATAAATTGACGGAATGTAAAATACTAAAACACAATCGTACTGATTTAATACAGTTTAAAAGTTTTTTCATAATTTTTGTTTATAAATAATCTAACATTAAAACAACAAGTCACGGATGCGGGTTCAATAAGAGGATTCTAATAACGACAGTTATTAGATGAAAGTAAGTAGGTACTAGAATTATTTGATAAATCGAATTTTCACGAAAATCCTAAAGATTTTGTGAAAACGCGGATAATTAGACAATGGCAAAGACGTTTACTCTCGCTCGACTTGCGCGTCATGGTCACAACACTAACCTTACCTAACGTGAATCCAAAACCTAGAAAGAATATTTATAATAAGCCAACGATTCATTTCGCAATCTTACTGAGGCGACTCGCGTTTTCGTAAAATCCTATCTTCTTTCATGAAGTTTAAATATCCGCGTTTTCGCGAAACCCCTGATTTCGCGAAAATTAGATTTATCAAATCACCCTACTACATATCGCACCTCCGGTGCGACACTGTCACTTATGCAAAAACAATTTTTTTTCAGGATGAGCGTTTAAAACTTTAACATCCCAAAACATACAATATTTAAAGATTTTTACGTGATAAAAAGCTTATACAGCTTAGCTATTCATCTAAAAAAAAATTAAAAAAAACTTTAAATATTGTATGTTTTGGGATGTTGAAGTTTTAAACACTTGTCCTGAAAAAATGATTTTTTTGCATAAGTGCCAATGTCGCACCGGGGGTGCGATATGATATACGACAAAAGTAATGTTAATCAGTACCCAATAATGTTTTAAAATCGAATGTGAACCTCGCCAACATAAAACCTGTAAATAAGTGTGGGCCTGCAATTGTGGAAATTAAGCAACTTTTGCAATGGTCGGTCATTGGATGGGTGACCAAAAACTTTTACCTCGAACTCCTTTGTCCTTCAGAATTCCCGGCTGCATCTACAGTCGTTAGTAACCAACCAATCCGCACTGGGCTGCGTGGTGGGTCACAGCCCAATCTACCTTGTCTACCCATAGGGAAGGCCTGTGCCCCAGCAGCAGGGTCATTAATAGGCTGATGATGATGTCACAATACCACCATGTGTCATTTTACTGTTGTCGTCTGTAACGTGGTGGAGGATCCTTCTTTAAACGGGTACTTAGTTTCGGGCGGGAAATTCGCTTTATCCTACTTCTAGATAAACCTGCTATTGTATTCAATCGATTAATTTTAGTACAAGTAGCCAACACTTGTCTTGAGACTTGCCCAGCTTCCTAAACCACAGCGCGCGGCTGCGGGGCAGCGGCGGTGCACGATCGGGGACTACGACGAACGCGGCCCCACTTGTCTTCCACGAGCACACTGCAATACGACAATTATACACATAGTTTAACATTTTTTTTCTGTCAAATTAGGTTTACGTACTTATTGTATTTTACAACAACAGTAACCTATTATAAAATAATAACTTACAAGAAAATATTATACTTTCTACTTCTATTAGTATCTACGTCTTCTAGATAGACGCTCGTTACCTTGATGTAGTGTGAAGCTTTAACAACCATTTTAATAGGAAAATACTTTGAATCTGGTGAAAAAAAAATACTTACCATAATTATTCTATCATAGCATTGGTACTTGATATGTATTAAAGTAAATTCAAATGTCTATGTATCATTGAGTTGTTTGATCCAGTACTAAACCAGCCTGCACAAACGTCGGTTGTTTTATTGCTAACAAACTGCTCAAACAGTACTACATAAAAGTTTTTTGATCTCAGAAGAAAAACAAAAATTAAGTACAGCGTCTTTGAAAAAACTTACCTTTTCAAATTGGAAGAACAATTGAAAAGCGGAGTGATTAAGAAATAAACCTACCCTACCCGGAACTTCTAGTTACGGGTAAGTACCTACCTATGTCTCGCATAAACGCCTACTTTTTTGATACGGCAAAGCTTTGATATTCTTTGTGAGCGGGAGCAGGTAAGGCGCAAAAAGAGCTGCGATTATACGGTGCACAGAGTCAGGAAACGCGACTTACAAGCTACGCGCTGCGCTCCGTGAAAAGGAACTCGGCGATACAGAGAGCGGGAGGGGGGGATTTCTTTGTCACGTCAAGTACGTTCGTAAGTATTCTGAATGGCACCTCAACCTAGTGTAAAGCGGCCATTAGACGGTAGGTTTTGCTGGAAGTCAAGGATAGGATAATATAAGGGTAAATCAACTGATGGATATCTTGCCGTCTAATGGTATGACTGATAACTTTTTAGTAGGTATCCGTTTTTCATCATTCGTGTCTGATGGAATTGACTGACGTATGCTTGAGCGTCTAATGGACGTTTTAAGGAATGAAATATTGGTACCTAGTAAAGTATCTAGTAATGATAAATCCAGAAAAACGTAGTCATTCGTATTTTTAAAGCCAATGCAGATTAAATCCATTGCATAATGAAGAGAAACCTAATTAGCCGTACCCACTTATTCAGTGCCTACTAAGCAAAATTTCATCTGTGAGTCTGGAGTTTAACTGCTGAGAAGTGGTTATAAGTTCTGCCTAATTAAGCACATTTATTAAATAAGATCAAATACTGTAATATTTTCAAAATAATAAGTAGACTGCTATGAACACAACAATAGGTATCTACAGCAAATTAAATACAACTTCTTAAGTTTGCTAAAGTAAATATTACTAGCTACAAAAAAACACACGGTCCTCGTTTTAGACTCCCTTCAGATTTATCCGTGGATTTTCTTTTCTGGTCTGAATATTGTATTTAGACCTTATAATTTTCGTCAGAACACTTTTTTATCACTAAATTAGAGTAATCCCTTTTCTAAAACGAAACTCTTTTCAGCAAAAGCTGCCCGATTTTTTCAAGTTTTCATTACTTTTATATGTATACCGTACTCAACCGGCAGTATCAATAACAACCTGAAAAAAAAAAAAGAATTTATCGCTGCATTTCCCCAATGACAAACAAGCAGCCAGCATGCCTCCGGTCGACATAAAAATCAATTTGCGGTGCAAATCGAGCGCACAGACCGATGCTTTCCAAGTCAACGGGTCCCACAAGCTCCTTGGTCTGGAAAATCCACAGTTTTGTATATAAAAAAGCCAGTCTCCATTTTGAATGCAACATACCTAGGGAACGTACTGAAAGAAAATTGGTAGTATGAAAAAATGAAAAAAAATTCAGAATGTTTACTTTTTATATGTTTTACGTTCAAATTTGAAGGGCCTTTTAATCAATATTATTACCAATATCAATAGATCAAGAAACATCCTTGCAAAAGCTAGAGCTTACGGGCTAGAGCTAGACTAATAATTGGTTAAATGGGTTTTAAAACTTTCGCAAAAGTATCGTGACACACATATCATATCACTGCAACGTGTCAAGACGAATGTGTGTGGCGTCAAGATTACCTGAACACTTTGCGATTACAGCCTTTGAGTACTTACTTATATGTACAGATTACTTATATACTTAATTATTATACACGTTTCAACTATGCGTGGGTGGAGCGGCGGTCCTCGAGCACAAACACCTGGCTCGACGGAAGTATTTCCCTTTTCGCCGTAACTCTTGAATTGTTCTCGTATAACATGAAAGAAACAATCTAAAGTCATAACATGTACATTAGCCAAAGGAACTAATTCAAATTTCGAACACTAATTTTAGCACTTTTTAGTTGTGTGGGAAAAGCATAACATAAAATATAACGCTGTGTACCACCGCGCCATTACTCGGTTCTTCGTACAAAATCGTTATGGATCTGCCCATTGTCCAAGATATTCCAATATTCACTACATTTACCAGCCGTAATCTCAGTATTAGAGGTTGGAACGCGCATAATCGCCCATACTTTCCTGCAAGCGGCGATCAAAGGATCTCTCATATCCGATAGTCTTTCAAAATGTCCAACGAACGCGTTCTAACGTTCAAACTGTGCATGTTACATGGTGTGTATAAAAATAAACGAAATATTTAGCTTTTTGTACAAGAGAAGGAGAAATCAAATGCCGTCTCAACGTTTAATGGCATCTTTTTTGTCTCTTATTTACTTTTACCCTTATTTTTAAGACAATTTGATGTGCTCCACAAATTACACCATACACAGTAAATTAAATACTTAAGTTCAATGCTATCTTTTACTACCTTTGATGTTATTTATTTATTTCATTTATTTATACTATATTGCACAAATGAGTGTACAAGTGGCGGACTTAATGCCATTAGGCATTCTCTACCAGTCAACCGGAATTATGCAAGCGGAAAACCTTTTTTTTTTCGAGAAAACCTTATGAGCATAGTTTAGGATATTCATAATGAGTTTACCAAGTAAGAAAGAACATAAATCGAAAACAACAAAATTATTAATGCGGGACATTTAAGTAAATTGCTATTTAAACTTCAGAAGTTAATAAAACTATAAGTTTACAATCAACGGGTGTAACAAAGTTAAAAAGTATTCATCATTCAATTATTTATTCGACTATTCGTCGTGAGCTATATTTTCAGGAACATATTACTCGGTAGATGTCTACTGGCCTCTCTTAGAAACCGATTAACTTTTAATTTTGATTAAAATTACTCACTTTCTTTTCTAGTAATATAAAATCTCTGTGTACGGCCGTAAGACCTCAGTAGTTGGCCTAAGTTTTCTTCTTCTTCTTCATAAGCCCGGGTTCACCCAGTGTCGGTTATAATCCTCTTTATAGTCTCTTTACGCGACCCGATTCCTCACTACGCTCATCCAAGTCTTCCCACTATTTTGGTGATGTCATCAGTCCATCGCATAGGTTGCCTACCCACTTTTCATCGGCCAGTTCTTGGTCTCCACTCAAGAATCTTACGAGTGCATCGGCCGTCATCCCTCCTGCTCAAGTGATAGGTCCATCTCCACTGCAGCCTGGCCACCACTAGGCTGATGTCAGTCATTTTTGTGTGCTACCTGATTTCCAGGTTGGGGATACGATCCGCAAGCGAGATATTCAGTATAGCACGTTATTTCGCTCTTGAGTAGTATTCTATATCAAAGCATAAAACATGTCACAGCATCCACCAAACATCCTGTATATAGTGTATGTAATCCTAGTGATAAGCGAACAGGCCAATTTGGCAGCCGTGCGGCATCCGCTATTGCCAATGCCAACCGATGCAGACCACGACTCCACATATTTAATTTCACTGCCCTAATTTTGTTAAATGAGGCGATATATTATGTCATTGAAATAATAACAATATTTATACGATAATTAGTTAATTTCGAAATAGTTTGGAGTTAACCAATTGGGTTGGGTTAGAAAAGAGTCCTACTGAACAGTAAGACTATTTTCTAATAGAATCATAGCTTATCCTGTAAATATTCATAAACGTACTTAAATATCAGGGTAGGTAAGCATTGCAAACATTTCAAAATTGCATGTTAGGACAACGTGATTGATTTACTTTTCTCAAACCACATAACAAATACAAAAGAGCAGTGACAACATTTGTTTGGTATAGATTTCAATCTATCAAATGATCTCTTCCGGCAACAAAAAGTTTTCTATCCAATTCCGTGTGAATCCGCTAGAGATGTGAAACAGGAGAATTTTGACAAAGGTTGAGGTAAAAGAAAGGTTTCCTTTCCACTATATATCATCATGCCATTGACATATTCGTTGTTCCCAAATAAACTTTTGGATCTACATAAACAAATTTAGATAACGCCATCGAATCTCTATAGCGCAGTCAATCTTCCGTAGAAATAAAGCTAACTGAATAGTAACAAAACAAAAGACTATCGTCTGAAAAATTTGTGCCCAAACGTTGCTTCCAAAAGTTAGTATTGAAATATCGTACGGAGCCAGATAAATTGCAAACCATTATGCATCAATAAAGGATTTCTTTAGAAATGCATCTTATTACCCGATCACAAACTGCGAATGCTACTACGTAGTCCATACGACACATATTTAAAACACGCAACACAATGGGGTCTTAATGTGTCTAGACTTATGAAAAAGCATCTAAGACTTGGAATTGACATTTCGCTTTATGGACGCTCCGTATATATTGTTCCACTTGTGCCGGAGCCAAGATGATACTGTGAGCCAAGACCCCTCCCCAATAGGGCCAGGTTCTGGCACTCTTTGACTATTATCCGTAGCTCTGATTTACTAAATCGATTCGTGAGTCAGCAGTTTTCGAGAGTGACGACGAAAATATGCGCGGAAATGGAATGGTCGGATAACATCGGTAATCTAGATTTAAGATAATAATGGAATTTCGCTTGTAGTTGCATCGTTGCCGTAGACGTAATACAGAAAAATGCTAATTTCAAAGTATAATTTTTTAAGGCTTTCTGACAAAATTAGTCATTTTAGCGCGAAATTGCTCCATTTTTTTAAGTTTTTAAAGAAAAGCAAGGTCACTGTCTTTTTGTATTTTTTTATAATGTAACACTGTGGGTACCAACTAGTATGAAATGATTTAAACTATTGTAAATATGAAAACAGAAGGTTTTCGTAGTTAGAAGGCGTGTTAATAGAGCCGACCGCAGGTGCACAAGTAATAATAATTTCACTCGTAATAATCATTAATTTCCATTAATCTCCGATATAAATCCATCATTGTCAGTTTTGCAATTAACCACAAGGCGAGTTGCCAAAAGGAAGCTATGCCTTCAAAATATATTAAATTTGAACTTCACATTTTGCTTTGTTTGTACTAAAGTATTGGAAGTATCACATAACTACGTAAGTATACATTACATTTTATTTTGTTACCTGTTGCTACCAAATCGCATACGACAAAATTTACTGCATAAAAAAATAGTAACTCCTAATTGCTACTAAATGCTCTTGAAGAAGTAAAAAATGCAAACATTCCATTATTCTCCAGAATTACGATAACGTATGTGATTTGACAAATGCGCCACTCCAATTATCCTCATCCTGACCATACCGACTGAAACACAATCTCTTACTCCGTGGAGCTCTGGAACCTTAAGGTTATAGCTGAATAGAATCAACCGGCACGCCTCGTTGCGCGATGTCAGGCGAAACTCAGGTGGAAGCCGCGTTGACAACGAGCTAACATCGCACATTCGGCTTTTTCCTATACAGCAGGTGGACAAAAAACTGTTTTTTATTGAACCGAAAGAAGAGATTAGCTACTCTATTTACTTGTTAAAATTCCGACAGATATTTTATTCGTATCAAAAACTGACCCATAAATATAAAATATGGTGATAGAAATTGTTTGAAAGTTACATTGTTTTGTTACACTTGTATGTTCCGTGCGTAAACGTAGTCAGTAAGCTCATATATCAAAGTGTTTTTGAAGTATTTCCATATAATATTAAACTCCTGTTATTAATAACTAAGTTCAGGTATTTATAAACTAAATAAAGTTATTTCAAATTATTACAACCTTACTTTTAGATTTTAAATTAAAGGATAAAATGTATGAATTTTTACCGTTACATTTTAGGTTATTTTAAAGATACTGTGACAAAAAGTAAGAACGCTCACTTTCGCTCATCACATTAATTATTAAATATATTCGTATAACCTTTATCTAGTAAATGGTATAATTTGACTACTTTATTGCACTTTTGCCATAATAGCTCATTGTTGCAGTATTTACAGAAAAAAAGACCACGCAAGTTTTCAAAACTATTTCAAAGAAGTATTCTAGAACGTGTGCATCAGGTGGGCGCCTCGTTGTCAACCTGTGAAAGTCAGTGTAGTGAACATATACGCATTAACTATCAATCGCATGAGTCTGGTCGAGTGCCGGGTGGGTCTAATGAGCTGCAACCATTAGTCACCAACAGAAACAGTCTTAAAATGAGTTTAAAAGAGTTGCCGTTCTTATTACAATGAAATTATGTTTTACCTGTTTTGTTTATTTTTCTATACAAGGCCTTAAATAAATCAGAATGTGAGATATTGGTAAGCTAATAAAATAACTATTCCCCAAAGCGAGAAAAAAGAGGAGGCGACGACGCTAGGATAAGTATTATGCCAGTCAAGATTCGACAGGCAGTCACGTCACTGTATCACTGTTTACCCTAGGAAAGTAAATGTCAATAAACTACAAGAGCGCCCTCTAGGGGAAAAGTGTCCGCGAGCAATCCCGTACTTTCAGCGAGGGCGGGATGGAGAAAAAATGCAAAATATATGTTACCTAAACACGTCTATCCTCTTTTAGTAGTTTGAAACTGGTGAAAAAAACTGATCAGGCATATTATATGTATATTCTAGCACAGTCAAATATAGTTTAGAATAAAGAATCGGGATACTTTTAGCATACCAACAGCGTAATATGACGCAACAAACATTACTTACGCATTATTTAGTCATACCTATCTAAAAATTAATAATATTCATGTTGCCTTCCGCCGTAACTCGCAATATAAGTTAAAGTAAGTAATATACGTTAAGTTACCGTGTATATATTTTTATGTCGTAATGGTAACCGACAAGCATATGGCCGGCCATTAACAGTAAGTATCGCGCGCGTTTTCTAAACCCCATCCTCCCCCGTCTGTTCTTACATCATTATCACAGGAATGCTACTGAATTTTGTTACTTGGATGCAGTTTTTTGAAAGAAGTGGACACTTATATACGATATTTATTTAAAAAATATTCTCAGCTAACAAAAACCAACCTAAGAGTTGTGAGTCCACGGCAGGAATCTCACAAGAGGAAAATATTATCTACATGTTATTTACAGGAAATCCGTCTGAAAAACTGATAACGCTGAGAAATGGGATATCTATCGAAAGGGATCTTATTTGAAAGTCTCCAGAGGAGCCCGAAGGTGTTTGTTGTTTCTAGTTTTATCCGGTGAGTGCTGGCTGACACATACATATTCTAGCAGCTTTGCTGGAATTGAACTTTCGACCGATTTGTGTTTTAGCCGTGTAAAAGTTGAAAACTTTAGGCGAATCAAAGTCCGTTTCATAAAAAAAAACAAGATAAATCTATTGTAAGCTCCTTCGGAAAATTCTGTTGTGCAGGTCTCTACATAATGTAGCTACTTATTCTGAAATTCCTTAAGATTTTCCGTAGACCCATATCAAGACTTGGAGCTATTGAAAAGGCTAACCTACCGTTACTCGAATAGATCATCTACAATATTAAACTCATCTATGAAAAAGTTAGTCAAGTTGGTAATAGTTTATATCTAGGGCAAAATTATTGGAAAAACATACTAAATATATACGAGTATGTACTTTGGTAAAAAATGGTTTAACATTTTAGGTCAATGATCACGATGATTTTATCAGAAATTAACACCACAGGAAAGAACTTAAAGCCTAATGATGATGATGAGTTCGGTAGCTTTGTTAACATTCAACTAGGAACTTCTTCAGATATGAGGATTGACCATCATTTAGTTTAAGATTCTCCACAGACGCCGACCCCTATAATCACTTCGCACATAAATGGGACTAAATAACATGTGTTCGAATCACCTCTTGTATCTCTAATCACGACATCAAACTTCATAGCCCTGTCCATTAAGGCTGTGGTTTCACATAAGCGGAGCTGAGCGGTAGTGCCTTATAAAATTACCAATGGCTTTGCTCAAAACACCTTTTTTTCGCTCCGCTTCAATGGAAACAGTTTTAGAAGAGTTAAGAAGATTAACATT
Organism: Chilo suppressalis; assembly: GCA_902850365.2. Taxonomy (NCBI): domain Eukaryota; kingdom Metazoa; phylum Arthropoda; class Insecta; order Lepidoptera; family Crambidae; genus Chilo; species Chilo suppressalis. Next base: position 11,787,246 of record OU963903.1, on the reverse strand, counting down.
AAAATGTAATGAAAATGTCGCTAGATTTTTTTCTAGTAAAATTTTCTTTAGATTTAGACATCAAGCAGTTACATGCTTAAAAATAAAAATTATAAGTATAATTGCTATTTTTTCTTTCAAATATTTAATACTTGTAAATGTATTTATTTGACATTGTGGGTTACCTACAATGCGAAGAGATGGCGCGGCCTTGCAGCTTAAGAATGGCTAAAAGAATTTCGACGCGGCCATCAGGGCCGCGGTAGCATAATTGGTCAGTGCATTCGCCCGGATAGCGAAGGGTGCGGGTTCGAGTCCCGTCTGCTGCCTGATCCGCGTGGATTTTTTTCTAATTATATTTTCTTTTGATTTAAACATCAAGTAGTTACATGCCTAAAAAATAAAAATTACAACTATATTAAACATTTAAATGTATATGGATATGGAAATAACTGGGCAGAGCGGAGAGTTGTTCTGCTGAGTAAGGCACTTCTGTGGAAACGCACCCTTATGCTACGCCCATTTGTAGCTTGCACTGCTCCGTAGGCAGCTGTAAAATATAACGGGCAAGAGCACTTCTCTCTAATGACCTCCGAATTGCTGCTTAACGAAATTTGCCAAACCAACAGATACAAAAGTGAGATCTCTGAGTTAATACTTTAATGAATTTTAGAGAGAGAAATAAGCTGATCTGTTTTATGATTTTACCTTTAAAATTAATTAATAAGAAGATTATTGACATCTTTAATTTACTTTATGGTTTCTGAATGATCAAAAGTCTAAGCAACGTTCATCATTTACGCAAAGTACAAGAAGTTTTATGATTTAATATTACATATTATTGTTATGAATTATATAATTTATTATAAGGTTTTTTCCTTTAGTTACTAATAAATCACATTGATTGTTAATCACGAAAGAATATAAAGTATTTAAAATATTAAAAATATCAGTCGAAACTTTCATAAAAGGTCATGTTGCTTAAACTCTTTTCATCCGTGTATAAGGGTTAGTTTTCAATTTCGCGTAATAAGAGGATTTTCAAATTGGATGTTTAGCATGAGTCAGTATATAATTTTACACAATATGAAACTGTAATACTTGAGTAGAATATTATTTACTTGTGATCTTACACGAAGTACTTTGGAAATTATTTCTATGTTCGTCTAATCAGAAATCTAAAATAGACCGAACCCTTTTGTATAACTCATCATAATAACGAAACATTAGCTGAAATATACGATTGCGCTTACTCATCAGAGTACGTAACATAAAATATCTCATTAAGCGCGAGCAGAACTTCTAATCCATAATGCCAATTTTATGTTGACCTCACCTTTCGTCTTATTAATTACACTGTGAAAAGAAGCGGGCAGCTCTAGACAGTTTGGTCATCCTACTGAATCAAATGTTGCGGAAAACAGACGGGCCATCCGACTGTCTGGAGGTACGTACGAGGTAATCTAGAAAAGCGAACTAATACAAAATAAGTGGAGATGACGGTGTTGATTTTCTTAGACGTTTCTGCTAAGTAATAGTCACACATTTAGGATTAATAGAGCAATAAAATATAAGCGTTTTCTATTGTGCCTCGTAAAAGTATTTTTGTGCTATAACCTTCCCCTTCTTCTTCTTTCCCTCCAAAAATAAATGCTGCATTCTGATCTACTACCACAGACATAGATCGAGACCAATGGTCTTCTTTTAACGCTAATTCATTTCTTCGCGTCATCTTTCTTGATACCCGTCGTCAAAGATAATGTCTATATAAAATCTAACTATGTCATATTAAGCTGTAAAATCGATAAAATTGAATTAGGTGGCCGAGGCTTATGCTTTTTGACTACCAATTTGCTATCGTGGGTACTCAAAATCTGACACTCGTTTCCGTACAATTTGAAGTACATGCGACGTCTCCTTTTATCTAGATCTGTATCCTCTGCCTACAAAAGGCAGTGTTATTTTCCTGTGGTTTTTGCACTTAGTGTTTCTTTTGCCAGAAAGCAACTACACTTTACAACCATTTCAGTTTAGTTTTCTTATCTATTTCTCTTAGCATATTTGTAAACAGATGATGTTGATGTTTAAAAGCAACGAGAAGAAAACAAAACAATCCACGATCGTTTTTTTTACTACGGTTAGGTATGATAACTCGCCGAACGAGCACCTGAGGGTGTATAATATAACAAAAGAATGGACTCTTTTTTCAGAATCGGTAAAACGAATCCTCGAAATGTAACACTCACCAAAATTTATAAATTCAATGAAACCTGAAACCAACGGGTTCCCGTTTCTCCTCATACTCTACATTATCATATTATCTACATATCTTATCGTTAATAATTCATACCATACCAAAACTTCAGGCATCACAGAGAAGGACGTAAATGTAATGGGTTCTTTAATTACTTTTCTAAGAACACATCTAGGCCCGAAAAGGTACCTACTCCTTCCGTAATGCTTACTCAATTACAACCTACGCGTACAGTCTAAATTCTTGGGGAACGGAAATGTATAATTTATTCTAAATGGAGGAATAGAATAAGAATATTGCCCAAAGTATTCAGCAAGATGCTATACTTTGGGCAATATTACAAGCTTTTAATTAACTTGCAATGTATGTTTGTTCGGGTCAAATCTTACAACTCAATTTTTCTTTTATAAAGTGACTATTTAGAAAACCATCATAACATTCGTGAATACACAAGTGAACATCTACCCTATATATTAATAAAGGAAGACTACGCTTGGATTAGTTACTCCATGTTATGTCTTTGTTTATTGAATGACAAATGGCTGTGAGTGACATGAACAAAACACGGCGTAACTTGTCTAAGCTTATTCCTTGTTTATTATGGGGGTTAAAGCGGACTATAACTCGTTTCCTTTTCCAGTTCTTTTATTAACTATGCAAATAATAGAACAAAAATATTATATTTATTATTTTTAGCCTTTTCCTATTTAAGCTGTCTTTGCAAATCGTTTAATTATTACATAACTAGTGATCGCCTTCTAGCCGCAATTCGACCTTTTTAGTTCTTCTGCAATTTTGTTTGTGTGTGTGTGTGTGTCAGACGCAATGTAGATTTGTAAGGTTTATTTCATTAATAAGGGTGTGTAGCAAAATTTCTGCCACCAGTTAGCACATGAGGTCTTTTGTATAAAGTCTTTGGTGCGAATTAATCGAACAAGCATTTAACTTGATCCATAATGACTACATGAAACTTACTTGACGGTTGAGTAGACCTTTCGTTTCTGTACTTCCAACTGGTGCCCGTCATATCAGATAACCCTCATTGCATGTACTTCTATATACACATTAACAAAGAAAAATATTCGCTGCATGCACTCCTCTTCTATATAAACTTTTAATATGCAAAGTCACACAATGCTCCATGAACAAAATTTGTTTAGAATCAAAATCGAAAGTTTAACTTTTAATCACGTATTAATAAAATAATGCTGAGTACTAATTTCCTCACTATTAGCGAGTTTTGTACTAGACAAGGTTTTTTCCTCAACACAATTAGCTTCTTTAAGTCCTTTATAATGACACGCTTTTTATCTCCGCTACACAAAGAGCCAACTTAAAATCTGTTTCAATATAAATCATAAAGGCACATCGCTATAAGGGTCCTTGAGGTCTTTTTTATGCGAAAACAGGAAACGAGCACATTTAAGTTGACATTACCATTGCAGCACTCGGTGAATATCAGATAATGCAATCATTCTTCTAAGTAGATTACTTTATAGGACATTATCTTGCCGTACACATTGCATCCGTATACATTCAACAGTATTTTCTTGTAATAAGAACGAGTTTTATTTATATTGTTATAATTATAACTTGACTTAATAGAGGTAGGGCATAGCAGCAGCATTTGACGCTCAAATTGAAGCGCGCGTCCGGGGTGTTTTATGATTTTAGTTAGATAATCTTAAAAACGACACATTTTTCTTCTTCTGAGTGTGTATGCCCGGATTTGGGGACAGCGAGATCCTAAGGGGACCTCAAGCCGAGAATTGGCGAGTGCCTCTAAAGGTATTCCAGGCGGATGGCATCTCCCCGCGTGGGGAGTCTCCTTGCTGTCTAGAGCCTCTAGACCAGTCGAACCTGAAAGGTTCAACTAGAGGGCGTCTCTGAGACTCGGACCTTGGCTCTAGTTAGCCGTTGTCGTGGGGGGCGGGGAACAATGTCCAGGTACTTACCTGTACCTGGTATAGCGTGTCGTGTGTAAACCGGGTCTTCGCACTCTTATCCTACGGTTGCGGTGTCTGCCTAATGCTAAGCTAGTGTGCAAGTATGCTAGCTGTGTAGTGTTGGTGTTTGTGGCCTGTGTGGGAGGAGTCGGAGGCGCGTTGGCGCGAGTGATTTCACCGTCAGGGTACTCTAAGACGTGCCTAGGCCGGCGGAATCGGAGGAAGCAACACGACACATGGATGCTTGGAATCTTTTAAGCTTTTATTAATTAACCAAGACTCATTACCACGTAGGAGTAAGACATGACAAGATGGCGGCGGGCGACGACGACACAGTTCGATCCGGCGACCATAGACTATTAACATCAGCCTATTAATGTCCCCACTACTGGGGCATAGACCTTCCTATTGATAGAATAGGGAGATTGGGTCACGACCCACCAGGCGGGTACAGTGCGGATTGGTGGGTGCTAACGATTGCACATGCAGCCGGGACCAACGGCTAAACGAGCCTTTTGAAGCGCGAAAGACCTTGAGATACTAATTTTTTGGTCACCAATCCAATGACCGACCACTTGGGAAGTTGCTTAATTTCAACGATCGCAGTCGTACGCACTAACTACTCGCACCTTTGAGCTCCTCAATAGCCATACCATAGACTATAAATACAATCAATCTATGACACGTATGGATGTAATATGGAGAAGTACAAGAAGTAACTTCCACTGTACGGTAGATTACACGCAGATAAATATCTTTTGGTAGTGTTGTGTTAGTGTTGACAGTTAAAAAGAGCCACGGAAGCTCCCTGAGGTAGGAGATAAGGTAAGGGTATGTCAAGCGTCTTTAATAAGCTATAGCGGTAGATTACTATCAGGCGGCTTTACAAGAAAAGACTCACATAGTTACCTATAAAATCTAAATACCTAGTCCAGCCATAAGTTCTGTTACAATGAAAATGCATTTTTTTAATGAAGCAATGTAATATTATTAAAATTTATACCTACATATTTATTAAATTGTCACTAAAAAATAAAAAAATAAATCTATTAGAAATGGCCACATTTGGCTTTTAAACCGGCCTTTAATCTGTTAGGCCACGAATCTATGGATTTACACACTGTTTCCAAAGGAAATTTCGCCACTACTTTCTCCAAAGATTTTTTAAGAGACTCAATGTCGCCGTGTCGTTTAGAGCAGGCCATGTCCTCTAAAACTTCTTTTGATGTCTAAAGGGTTGAGGTCTGGGCTAGATAAGGGCCAGTCTTCAGCTCTTATAAAGTCCGGAACGTTGATTTCAAGCCAGGCTTGGTTAGTTCGTGCCTTGTGACTAGGTGCAGAATCCTGCTGGAAAGTACACAGTATATTTTTAAAAAGTGTATTGCTGAGAGGTTTCACAACATAATCCAAGACTGTATCTTGATACACTTTGGCTGAAGTCACGCCCCACCAAACCATCACTGACGCAGGATAATGACCACGTTGTACCTTTCCGCTTCTGTGAGCGTACACTTTATCATTTTGCCTATTGTAGTGTTCTTCAATCGTAAAATTTTTTTTCATCGGTATAGAGGATATTTCTCTGCTTTCTTGTGTTTTTTGTGCTTATATTATTTTTTTATAACCAAAAAAATACAAAATATGATTGCATATAAAAATAAACAATTATAATTAGTAGATTTCCAATTGACACTTCAGCTATAGGAAATCAATTCCGTTTCTTGTCCCCAATGAATGCAATAAACAACAATAATATATCGCGACGTCTCCAGACATGCTATTTTCATATAAAATCAACACACGAGAATCTCCGAGTAACCCTCCTTCCTTTTATTACACGCATCCTAAATCGGATGAGATCCTTATATTTCCTTGTTTGTTTGCTCATCTATACGGAACCCACCTTTTTTCCGAGTTACGACTCTTGCCGAGAATTGTTTTCCATTAGTTTATGGAAACAACGTTGCATAAAAACTGTGGGGCAAATTGAGCAGAAGCGGAATTATTAATACGACAATATAGGTATAACTGGGCACAATGTAAACGGATCGGCTGGTACTGATAACAGTATAACAATTGGATCACTTGAACTGAATAAATCAGCTTTATCTAATTTAGAACGTCAGCAGGGATGATTCAGGTGTAAACGGATTTGGAATTAACTTTGAATGAGAATATATTTTATGTTTTCTTTAGTAGTAAACAGTTTTATTTTCTTTTATCGGACATTTCAGCTGTAAATATCTAAGTACTTAAACTGTCTTTAAAATATACTTAGTTATGGAATACTTCTCTATGGGTACACCTATGTATATAAAGGGTGTCGCAAAACTTTATCATATGAAGGGAAAGTACCTTCTTCTTCTTCTTTACGGTGGGTGTTTACTGCAACTCGACACCTCGACACCACCTCGGTGCCTATAGTGCTCGACGGGAGTGCTCGTCTCCTCTTCCTAGATGCAGGCTCTGCACAGAGGACTGTCCGAGACACCTATTTTAAACAGATGTTTATTAAAGTGTCCGTGTCCCGTGAGAATGCTCACTATTTGTTTCAAAGCATGTCTTACTAACTACTAAACGGTAACTTGCAAAACTTACTTGCTAGCCGTGGGTCTACCTTAGGTATGGCCTCCCTGGCGTGCCTGCAGTCTGCAAGTCCAGCCCAGTATTCGTTGTGTTGTCGCAGGTACCGTTCCCTAATCCAACTTCGCAGCAGCCGGTATGGGATCGGTGCGATTTGTTCTGGGCCAAATACCACAGTGTCCGACCCTCTCCTGGCCAGACAATCTGCTGCATCATTGCCCCTTGACCCACTATGTCCTTTAATTCATTGGAGTATGACCTCATTTTCTCTGCCTACCTCCATAAGTTTGCAGTGGCATTCAAAAACCAAGCCGGAAGTCATTACATTGTTGTTGTTTTTTTTTTATGTTATAGGGGGCATACGAGCAGACGGCTCACCTGATGTTGTCTAGCGCCTGGAGTACCGAGGCACTGTCAGAGAGTATCCGGATGTTCTTACCCCTGATTGCACGTCGTGTGATGGCCTCCGCTGCTCTGACGTTCGTGTCACACGCAAAGTAGGATTCCATAGTTACCTGTAGTATATACCACAATATATTTGTCAAGCAGGAATCTTTAGTTTCTGTATCGGAAATTAAAAAAGCAATTAATATCAATCTATATATCTCAACTAACATACCTAAATCAAAGTCAACCTACGTCTAAAACTCAAAATCATTTAGTTAATCCAAGTGATAAAAACTTGTCCGGCCAGTAAAACTAATATCGGCCGCAAATTATGTGTATGTTACACTTATCTGAGATCCAGTAGGGAGGCGGCGAGAAATAAAAGTAGGAAAGGCGCCTACAATCAATACGATATTATTATCTTTTTAAATTTTTGTTTCCTCCCAGGCGGAGAGCGGGAGTGAAATTCATATTTATACCCTGAAGCCGGCTGCAAGGTTATGTCAGACTATTACTGACTAAAAGCTCCATCTGAAACGATTATCCCCTGAGAAGGGGATGATGCGGTATAACCGCGGATCTTTTCAAGTGCTTATATACTTTTTATAGGGCGGGGGATGTGTTAAGTTTGTATACAGCACAAGACGGCTAAACCTAACACATCACCTATTTTACCATTCTGTGTCCCGTTTGGTAATCTGGCTAATGGTCTGGGGAGCGAGCGCATGTCGTGTAGATCCCCCAGACAAGCCTGGCTGTTTTCCTTCACGTGGTTGCCGCCTGTTATTGGTCTGATTCCCTATGAAACAGACGTAACTGAAACAGTCAGACGACTCCCCCCCCCATCCACCAGGAACAGGGAGGCGGCCTGGTGGTACTTCAGCCTCTCCTGCGCTAGGACCTGCGCAGCATAGCCGTGAGCGGGGATGAAGGGATCCTGGTGTTTGAGCGGAAAGGGTAGCTGCGGCACCCCGGAAGCAACACAGCACTTTGGCCCGGATTTCCAGCGAGACGGTAACCTCGTGGTGTAGCCGACCACGCGGCAACGGTCAAGGCGTCTACCGTCTATGGGTCGCTTTTAACATCCAGCGATGGACTCCGGCCATGCTGACGGAGCAAGGTTGCATGGAACCACTGGTGGTTGGGATCGACCATCAGCCATGTAGCTGCAGTTCCCGATGTCGCGCAGGGAGGAAAACTCTGTGCCCCTATATCCTCACCACAATCCTGGTGCCTCGATTTTTAATATCGGCATCCCAGTTGTGGCTCCGTGGTGGGTGGGACTGGTGAGGATGAATTTTTGACAATAACGTGGACATGGAACAACAAAGATCCCTAAAAAAAAAAAATGACAAAGACGACAAAGACCTGTTGAAGGGGAAACTCGGTGTCAGGCAGACCGACATGACAAATAAACCATCGACCTCACGTGCGGCGGAAGTCCTGTTGAAGGGGAAACACGGTGTCAGGCAGCACGCACAAGACAGTTCAGAGGCAGAGCTTGACTCTTGGAAGGTCGTCTCCTATCGCTGTAAAAAGCGGAGGGGTGGTGACCGGTAAGGTCGTCGCAATGCTGATGGACACAGACCAGACAATGACGGACAGACTGATCAACTTAAACTCAGTAAGAGGGCGAGGAAAATCAGGAACCGACAGAAGGCTTTGGAGGACGCCAAGAAATTGGCGCATACTAGCACTCCGAGCGACAAAAAGACAGATCAAGACACACACACAGACAGACAAGAGACCTCCAAGCGACCTAGGATAGATGACACGGTTTCACCGAGGGGGGAGCACAAGAAGCCCAAATCGGAAGATCCGCGCCAGGGACCTGGGAGGCCCTCATTTGCCGACGCTGCCAAAGTTGACCTACTGGTGGTGATCACCAGTAAGAAGACCGGACACATCAGCGCTGCCGTGGCTGGACAAGTCCTTAAAGCGCTAGAAGAGGCAATTGTTGAGGAAACGCTTAAGGCGATTGGATCCCCAACAATCGAGTCTCTCAAGGGGAAACCCATGATTGCAGACGGAGCCTTGAGCCTCTGGTGCAAAACACCCCAGTCACTGGAGTGGCTGAAGAGGACGGTGGGGTCACTGAAAGTGACGGGGGTGGAGGACTTGGTCGTCCAAAGACAGATAGACCGACCTAGCAGGGTGGTATGTGGGCTGCTCATACCGGACATCCGAGAGCCCTATACCATTGCCAAGGTGCTTCGGTATCAAAACCTTGATGCCGAAGTAGACCGTTGGCTGCTACATAAGGCAATTACAGGCGACACGAGCACCTTTCTGGTGTTTAGTACGACACGGGACGTTGCGGAGAAGTTGGTAGCGAGGAGGAGGCAACTCAGCTATCTACTGGGCTCTGTGTACGTGAGGTTCAGGAGCAAGGGCGGTCCGTACCTTGAGACCCTGCCACCTCTAGAGCATACAACACCGGCTCCGTCACAGAGAGAACCAGAGCCTCCTGAGACGCCGCAGCGTACGACTGAAACAGACGACACCTCGGCCACCTGCGACGCTGCTTCGATGGAGCGGATGGAGCAGGAGGTTGTAGACGAGTGGGCAGACAGACTCGGTGGGATTAACATCGATCAGGAGGTCGATGTTGATGTGCTGCTATCGTCCGATGGCGCCTCCACCACCGACCATTAAGACCATCCAGGCTAACCTCCAACACAGTCGCACCGCAACGGCTCAGCTCACGAGATGGTTGGAGGTTAACGACGAGGCAGTGGCTCTGATCCAGGAGCCGTGGGTCAGATCCAATAGCGTATGCGGCTTCAAAAACAGCGGTGGTAAGACATTCTATACAGCAAAGAACCGTGCTCCGCGGTCCTGTATCATATGTTCTACTACCATACAGGCACAATTAATGACACAATTCTGTTCTAGCGACCTAACGACCATTAAAATAAAACAATCGCAAGATCCAAGTGTACCCGATCTGGTGATGGCCTCCGCCTACATGCATGAGGAGGAGTCGGCACCACCAGATGAACTAGTGGAGCTGGTGAGATACTGCGAACAAAACGACATGGCGCTGATCATCGGCGCTGACACCAACGCCATCATTCTCTATGGGGCATGCCAAACAGCAACAAGCGAGGTGAGGACTTAGTAGACTTTCTTTTTAAGACAGATCTGAGCATCCTAAATATAGGGTCGGCTCCAACATTCGTGACAAGAAGAGCAAGAACCATCATAGACTTAACACTGGCGACGAGGATGGTTATACACGACGAACGAACGAACAAAATGGCTATACACGACAATAATAAGACCCATCATTGGCTATGCAGCGCTTGTATGGTGGACGAAGACAACACAGGTAACAACCATAGACAAACTTAAGTACTTCCAAGGGAGGGTCTGCCGGGCTATAACGGGCTACATGAAATCCACCCCTACTGCAGCACTAGAGACGATTCTGAACGTAAGACCACTACATTTCTATATCCAGCAAGAAGCAGCATGTGCGTCTACTAGGCTCCATATGCTAGGCTTGCGGAGAGACTACAATACGCCACATACACGTATTCTAAAAGGCATTGAGGAAGAATACTCCTTCTTCATGGCGAGAAACGACATCATCCCTAGACAGTATGTATTTGACAAAAAATATAGAATACAACTATATGAAGACAATCCTGACCGAGGACTACACAAGGAGCTGAGGGTATACACAGACGGCTCCAAAACCAACTCAGGTACTGGTGCAGGTATGTTCTCAGAGGATATCAACATTCATATATCAGACAGCCTGGGCATCCTCAATACGGTCTTTCAGGCGGAGTGTATAGGCATTGTCAGAGCAGCGGAGGCCATCACAAAACGTGCAATCAGGGGTAGGAACATCCGGATACTCTCTGACAGTGCCTCGGTACTCCAGGCGCTAGACAACATTGTAATGACGTCCGGCTTGGTTTTTGAATGCCACTGCAAACTCATGGAGGTAGGCAGAGAAAACGAGGTCATACTCCAATGGATAAAAGGACATAGTGGGTCAAGGGGCAATGATGCAGCAGATTGTCTGGCCAGGAGAGGGTCGGACACTGTGGTATATGGCCCAGAACCAATCGTACCGATCCCATAGCGGCTGCTGCGAAGTTGGATTAGGGAACGGTACCTGCGACAACACAACGAATACTGGGCTGGACTTGCAGACTGCTGGCACGCCAGGGAGGCCATACCTAAGGTAGACCCACGGCTAGCAAGTAAGTTTTGCAAGTTACCAAGACATGCTCTGAAACAAATAGTGAGCATTCTCACGGGACACGAACACTTTAATAAAAATCTGTTTAAAATAGGTGTCTCGGACAGTCCTCTGTGCAGAGCCTACATGGAGGAAGAGGAGACGAGCACTCACGTCCTGCTGCAGTGCAGAGGCGTGACCAGACATCGGATGACACACCTGGGCAGCCCGCAGACGCTACTCGAGGCCTGCGGCGACACTAAGAGACTGCTGAGCTTCTTGGGGGAGCTGGGATGGCACGACTAAGGCCATCCTCACACGCAAAATAGGCACCTGGTGTCGAGTTGCGGAAAACACCCACCGTGAAGAAGAAGAAGAAGAAGAAGATACTTTTTATAAAAAAGTAACGTTAGCGCGACTCAAAAGCTGTTGCCGTTGATACTCGCGGTAGCGTTATGAAACTAATGATATTTTATTGTGGTTTTCAAATAGTTTTTTTTTTATTTTGTTGTAATGCAAAGTTTTACGCTACAATTACTTCATCTATGTCCGTATTAATGTTTTCTTCTAAGGAACTTTCAATAGGTAAGATTTTTTTTTTAACCAAGGTTGAACGACTATTACTCTTAACCTAACAAATCCACCGTAACCGTATTTTACTTAAAAAATAATGAAAAGCACTAATATCATGAAGTTTTCCAGGTTTTTCAAGCCAATACTTTAACTTTTAGAGGGGGGACACGCTCTACTTGAACAAAAATTAGCACTAGCAACTTTACAAGTTCAATATTTCGCAAACCCCTAAATAGAAAAATAGTCTTGGGAACCCCTAAGTAATTTTAAAGGACCTATTCAACGATATTCAACGATATCCCACAAGATGGGACAAATGAAAAAAAAATTCCCCAGGTTACATGCAGGGGAGCTATCGTAAAAAAATAAATCAAAATTTTATTCTACCATTTTAATAGCGTGATTGATATACATGTCTCCACAAAATTACAGCTCTCTAGGGCTTAAAGTCTCCAAGAAGAACGGGGACGGACCGACGGACATGACGAAACTATAAGGGTTCCTTGTCAGGACTACGGAACCCTAAAACTACGAACTGCATTCAGGGAATATAAAAAATTGCCGGTCCGCAGAGTTTAACCGCTTAATATAATACGTGGGTGGCGCTGCAGTTGATAGATAGATCGATGGATATACTCTTTATAACTCACACAAACACAATTAAAGAGCTTACAAAATCATATTGTAAAGCTATGGTGGGTAAAGGCGGTCTTATCGCTAAAAGCGATCTCTTCCAGACAATAGCTGAGTTAAGTTTTTTTTGGCAGTAAAACATCTGTCGAATTCGTTAGTACTTACTGCATAATTAAAGTCGGTGCATCATCAGTTAAATGGAGAAGGATATAACTAATGGTCCGTATTAATATAGCGTTTTACTGTATTACTCGGTAACTTTACTCTAATGCGAGTAAAAAAGAACGCGTCACATCCTACAGTTGTAAGTTTTGCGGTCTACAAGTTGACTATTACTCACTTTCATCATCATAAGCCTATTAATGTCCCCACTGCTGGGGCACAGGCCTTCCCTTGAGGCCATGACCCACCACGCGGGCCCAATGCGGTTTGGTGGGTACTAATGACTGCAGATGCAGCCGGGAACAATGGCTTAACGTGCCTTCTGAAGCTCGGAGGAGCTCGAGAAATTAAATTTTTGGTCACCCATCCTATGACGGACCACTACGAAAGTTGCTTAACTTCAACGATCACAGCCGAACGCGTTAACCACTTGCGCCATCGACCTCCTCAATACTCACTTTAGGGTCAAAATATCGAGTAATACCGTATGTGAGTTCCGACCATACGACTTCAAAAAGATAAGCGGGTTCTCAATTCAATACCTTATTTATTTATTTATAAATAGGTCCGAACAAAAGTTTTTTCCTACTTGATGTTAATTTTAGGTGTAGTCCAAACGCAAGACAGATAGTGCAGCATTTTTACTGGCCACATTAGTTCCTCACTTTGCCAGATCCTTCTTCTATACGCTATATTTCTACAACCACGGCATAAATTTTGCCTTTAGGGAAACGACCACGAAGTGTTTTATATAGGCTTGCATTATTTACACCGAAATTTACAAACTACTTAATAATTAATTTAGTTTTCATAATCTGTTTGTCAATTGAATTGATTTTTTATATCTTAGTTATTAGGTTTTTTTTCATAGACAGTTTACCTGCATTTATTGCTTCTATTCTATAATCCATGTGGTCTTCACCCATAATAAAATTATGATAACATCAAGCTTATGCACTTTATCATTACCTACTTGATTTTTGTGTCAATGTTTATTATGTTGGTAGAATTACGTAAGAAATGTTTATAACGCCATTAGGAATAGAAATAAGAACAAATTAGTGAGTATTATTGTCCAAACAGATAAATTCACGCACTGGCCCAATTAAGCGCGACAGCTAATTGAATAGGACAGATGCCCAGACATATATAATCTTTAATACAATAAGTAGGTATATCTGAATGTTGGGTATTATATGTTTTCGCTTTTATGATGAATAAGAAAAACAAAAGTAAGAATCATTCGAGAGAACTTTTTCTTGATACAATTAGTGTTAAGGTAACAATTTATTAGACAACCATTATCCAAATTAAATTATAGGGCCGTGAAAAGGATCTCATTAAATAAGAAATGCGAGTGGATGATATTGAGTTTCAAATAATGTATCTAATTAATTGTAATATTGCGTCAATTCTTCGTATCGGCTAAAAGGTGTTCTGATTGGTAGGAAAAAATATTGAAAGATTCCATGAAGCTTTCAATAAATCATCAAAACTAATTATTCTTTATTAAAATTGATTTATTGAAAGCTTCATGGAATCTTTCAATAAATCAATTTCAATAAATAATTATTTCATTTCGTCAAGGTGACTAAGTATTCAAATTGACAGATAGGTACTAAGTTTTAGTATCTGTCAATTTGAAATTCTCCATCAACATTTAACATCAAGAGGGATAGAATCATTGGCCTATCTAATTATTAAAACACCTAACAAGATCGGATGTATTATCATGATGTATTTCACAAATTATCTCAATAGTCTAATAAGAAGTCGAAAATTAAACTTAGAGAGCGTTAGACCGTTTTAGCAAATTCTTTGGGTGATGGATGGATTAGGTTCAAATTAGGTTATTCATATTACTGTATCCAATAAATCTGTCGTTAGTTGTTTATGAGATGCTTTTGGCTTTAGAAATAATTTGGTCTCCTACTCATCCTACTGCTAAGTATGTTGTATGTCTGTCTACCGCTCCAAACCTAGTTTTAAGCTAAATGTAAGTTAGTTTAATGTTATGTATTATAAAACTATTTTTGGTTCTTAACTTTTCCAAATTCTATGTTCATGGTACTTTCTCGGTATCAATTTACTCACCGCTTCACGGCGCTTCTTTTTCTATATCTATATCATTTCTCATACTTTTTTAAACATTTCCATATATAATATTTACTTTTATTTTTTATATTTGTTTCTTAGGTTTTCACGCACATCACTCATTAAATAAAACTAGTTTTTACGGGTTAATGCACGAAACTTTATTTATTTATTGACGTTTCGCAGCCTTTTCAGGTCTGCATCGTCAGAATAATGATTTTTTATTTAAAATTGTCGAGCTACCTTCGAAAGACTTATATTGAGCGTTCGGTTATTTCATTGGAAGATTTTTAAAATTTTATTGTCTATGTATGAATTTATTATTTAATTTACTTAATAAAGTATTTTATTTAAAATTCTTGTTTGTAATTTTGAGTTTATTTCTTTGACCCTAACTACCGTAAACTAACACCGGTTCCAAAATTGGGAGACCTTCCTGAGAAGAACCGGCGAAACAAACTCAAGAGAGGCTTTCTATCTCCTTCTTATGTTAAATTATGCAAACAAAAAGAACTAATAGTATCTGATGGTCTTGCAGTGTGTGCTCGGGGTTGGGATTTTATCCCTGTATAATAATAGGTTCCCAAGTTGGTGGTATATACCAACCATCTTCCCTATTGAAATTTGGATATTTTTTAATCTCAATAGCCTCGCGCATCATTCGAGGAACGAACCGCCGCTCAGCGTCAAGGATCTGTGGTCTATCAAATCTAATGTAGTGGTTTGGTCCCCCTAATGCATGTTCACACACTGCAGATTTATTTTCGCGCCTATGTTTCATATCTGCGATATGTTCTTTTACCCGAGTCCCTATACTCCTCTTTGTTTGCCCGATGTAGGAGAGCCCACAGTCGCATTCAAGTTTGTAGACACCAGCAACTTGAAAGGGTATATTGCACTGCAAGACCATCAGATACTATTAGTTCTTTTTGTTTGCATAATTTAACATAAAAAGGAGATAGAAAGCCTCTCTTGAGATTGTTTCGCCGGTTCTTCTCAGGAAGGTCTCCCAATTTTGGAACCGGTGGTAGTTTACGGTAGTTAGGGTCAAATAAATAAACTCAAAATTACAAACAAGAATTTTAAATAAAATACTTTATTAAGTAAATTAAATAATAAATTCATACATAGACAATAAAATTTTAAAAATCTTCCAATGAAATAACCGAACGCTCAATATAAGTCTTTCGAAGGTAGCTCGACAATTTTAAATAAAAAATCATTATTCTGACGATGCAGACCTGAAAAGGCTGCGAAACGTCAATAAATAAATAAAGTTTCGTGCATTAACCCATAAAAACTAGTTTTATTTTATTTTTTAATTGTTAAAATTATTGATTTTTCATTTTGACGCTTCACGTCACTTCCGGATCACAAATTTTTCTCCATCTGTAAATAGTTTCATTCACTTTTAATTTTTCATCTCTTTTTAATGTCTGCCGAGAGAGACCAAAAACGTCTTCTTCGAAACTCAAAAAAGTTTCTTTTGTTTTTGGATCGTTCTGTTAGTTTATTATGCTTCTTTCGAATTTCAAAATTGAATGTCAGACTAAGCGGTATAAAAACCGCTAGCGCCTGGCAAAGTGATCCATTCGTCGAGTTTCACTCGCTACCTACACACTGTGGTTCTGGCCGTACCCAGGCCTTTGGCATAGGCCCGGGACTCAAGAAGGCTCCGCGTAAAACATATCTTAATGCTGTCTCCAATCTCGAGTTCTCCTGCGGTGTACGCATTCGCTGGTGCACTGCTGACCGTTAGCGGGCCGCCATCTCTGAGCGCGCCTCCACTCATGCCGTGCGCCGCTACACCTGGGCGTGCCCTTACACCCGAGCGCGCCTCTACTCCTGGGCGTACCGCTACTCCTGGGCGCGCCGCTACGCCTGAGCACGCCGACTCTCTTTAGCGCATAACCTCTGCAGTGCGCGTAATGCCAAATCGACCCTCTGAAGTGTGTGCGTGCGGGCTAGCCTCCGTGGGGCTAGCCCTATACCTGAGTGCATTTCACGAGTGCGCGTCCATTTACTTCGCGAGTGCGGTTGACTCTTTTAGTTTTTAAGATTCTCTCTCTCTTCTTTTGTATTTGGCCTTGTACAGAATAAATTACTGTGTTATTTACCATATTTATCACTTTCTTTTACGCAGTTTTAGAGTTCTTTCTTTGCCTCTTATGCGCCTTTCTCTTCCGCTACACTCTTCTACCCCTCGTAGGGGAGTTAATCGTTACAGGTATAGTTTGGCTTTCAAGAATATACCTAATATTTTTTGAGAATACCCATAAACTTCTAATGCTTCAACGCATTCCATTCATTCAAAATTAGATAGCTAAAGCTCATGGAAAATATGGATCCGTGAATTTATAAAAACTTATTTAGAATTAAACATATTTCACTAGGAAATATTCGCCACGGACCAGGCAGTAGATGGGACTCGAATCCGCCCGGATAGCGGAGGGTGCGGCTTCGAGTACCGTCGGCTGCCAGGCAGCCGTGTGGATTTTTTTCTAGTAAATTTTAGATTTAGGATTTTTCATTAATGCATATATGTTATATTGTTAGATGGTTTAAACTTTACATTAAGCGTTATCGTTCAAGCGCCTACTGGTTAAGGTCCGGCTGATATCTGGGGTAATTTTTTTTTTCGTAGTCAAAATTATTTTTAACAGTACCTGTACTACCAAGAATAATCTACAAAATTTAATTACTTCTGTTTACTCGATAAGACTTCAACTGAAACTTAAATTTTTAACAATTCAGCCGTGAAAACAAAAAAAGTCGAAGACTTTTATCGTCAGATCCATTAGTAAGTTAACCAACGCTTATCACAATTACTCCAAACATTTTGACAAGGACAACAACAAAAACATTTCCCTCGGCCACTTTCGCGTGCGTTATAAATCAAAGAATTCAACAATAATCTCCGTCAGTGTATGAAAGAAATAAATTCAGAAGAATCAGGTAAAACTCATTGGATTGCGCCATTCAGTAGGGCCATTCATCATCGTCGGGCGCACCTGCCCTCCCCTGAGCCTCATGAGTAAAGAAGGCCAAGGCATAGAGACGATGGCTTCATACAATGCGTGCGTGTGAGTGGGCACTGGCTCCTGTCACGTGCGGAGAGAAACGATTCTATTGGTGGCGACAGGACGAAAGTGCTCACTCAAACACGTGCACTGCATGAAGCTTTGCCTTTTTATTACCTTCTTCATGTGTCGGAGTCTCCGCGGAGAATATCCGTGCCTGTTCAGATTAAATACCTCTAACGCCGAAACAATTGTGAGTCTATCTAGGGGCGTATTTATCACCTTTTCATAAAAGATATAATCGACCACTCTTCTAATTTATATTCTTAATTATATGAAATATATTATTATAAATGAAAATAAAGTGTGAAGAGTGGTCGACCATTTTTGTTAATTTAAGTTTTAGGCATATCACAAAATGGCGTATCCGCTTAGGCCGCTTATTTTTTTTGCCAAATTGTAATTTTTTCTCAACTATTTTAATTATAGTAAAATTAAACTATGGATGAAACAACGCGGCATAAATAATGTAGTTGTATTTATAGTATTTTGTTTATTTAAGAGACACTTATCCCGACGTTCTTAAATAAAACCAATCCTAATTACATTTATTTAAACAATTTATTTGTTAATATTAGATCACGATTCTGCTGTGATTAAAAGAAAGCTAATTTAAGTGCACGCAATGAGACTTGGTTGCCAGGCGTTTAGATAAAGACGGACACAGCTTATTTGGAAGCTAGTTTAACCAAATTTCGAGCTTTTGAAATTCCGGTCATAATATCCTTAATCTGTCAGATTAGGAACATACGAATATTTCCTCAAAATTTTCAAACCTGTTGTACTTTGTTCACAAAACCTTAAGTAGTAATCCTGCTGTAGACACAGATACACACGTAGCTACGGTGCCGCTATTGATGGTGGCTTAGCTTGCTACTAAAGCGTACGCTTAAGGTGAGGGTACACTTCTCCATAGTAAATTTTAAAGTTAAATACTTTCAGTACCAAGCACACCAAGAGACGTAAATTTTATTTAATACCCCAGCTACAGTGAAGTTGCGTTGTGTATTGCTATACAGGGCGTCCCACGGCTACCTCACACGGAGGGAAACTGTATTAAATATTGAAGATAGGATCTTTTACTGAAAGAAGACATCATTTTATTTTCAATAATAACAAGAATTGCATTCACAGATTTTTATTAAATCGCCTGCTACAACTGGGATTCAAACTCGTGAAATTTCGAAAAAAAAACACCACATATTTAAAGATAACCATCGAAAGGGTAAATCATAAGTATTACTTTTTGCTAAATAACATAGCATCTTAAATAAAAGAAAAGTAATTTAATTTAACATTTATATTTAAAATTATTTAACAAAGTAATATAAAATCGGATATTTCTCAATAAGTTAACATGTTTAGTTCATCATCGTTGACGTTTATCATCCGCCGCTGTGGTTTCTGTAAGCACATATCAAAACGTCCTAAATTTCTATCCTTTTAAACACATATCGAGAAGGTACGGTTCTATCAGGGTATCTTTCGCGGTACCACCGGAAAGCTATGTCTTTGTGGTTTATAAAGTAACCTTCCATTAAACACATTTTATTTTAATATGCCATGGTAAGTAAATTAAAAAAAAATCTAATAAAATTGCAGACGCTTGAAAATTTATGTATTCTATTTTTGAATTATTATTTTTATAAATTTCAGCCAATCGCATTGTAACTGTGAGTTTAAAAAGAAATGCATACGTACTACGGTTTGTATATCACTTTATTATTTTTATCACGTAATAAGGTATTCCTTTCATTTAAAATGCTATGTTATTTAGCAAAAAATAATCCTTGTGATTAACCTTTTCGATGGTTATCATAAAATATGCTGTGTTTATTTTTTCCAAAATTTCACGAGTTCGATTCCCAGTTGTAGCAGACGATTTTTAGAAATCTGTGAATGAAGTTCTTGTTATTATTAAAAATAAAAATGATGTCTTCTTTCAGTAAAATATCCTATCTTCAATATTTAATATACTTTCCCTCCGTGTGAGGTAGCCGTGGGACGTGGACGTATATGGGGTTAAGTTAGGCAAACGCGTGAGTGATATATTTTTACCGCAAGCGTCGCTGATATCGCGAAAAAAAAACTGCTGTTTCATACAAAAGTGCATCAGCTAATCGACCGAAATGTATGAAACAGCTGATTTTTTTCGCGATTTCAGAGTTGGTCCCATATTAAAAGTTGTACCTGTTGTTGGGTAGAATCACCCCCTAAGAGCTTGTTGATGTTTTAAAATTAACCCTGTATATGCATAAGCTATGATAGCCGCTTACCATCAGGATGACCATATGCTTGTTTACCACCATTGAACATAAAAAAAACGAAAAAAGTGACAGCATCATCTTTGATGCAACTTAAAAATTACTTGATGTCTCTGTGTACGGCAGTAAATTATTTTAACTATTACGATCGTTGAATTGCTGTTTAAATTGCCAGGTTTGTATAAAGTCACAACCATCATCATCAGCCTATTAATATCCCCACTGCTAGGGCACAAGCCATCCCTATAGATGGAATAGAAAGATGACACTAAGAGTAAAGTCACAATACTGTATGATATTTCTACTGTTTCGTGTCGGGATGGGGTTCGAAATTATATGCCAGTTCACGCTTGTTAGTTCTTTATTCACCACACAGTTCACACAGTTCTTTCTTCAACACACAATAGTACAATCACTATACACTAGTACTACTAGTTACACGCCACAAGTAAAAGTATCACATGAGTGTTTTAATACCTAATTATATCAGTTGCATACAAGACTTTATCTACACCCATGATATGAATCCTCTATAAAAGATTCTGAATCCATGGGGAGTTTTAAGAACTTAAAATTTAAGAAAAATTTCGCCGCCTTCGTATTGCAGAGCGCTTGAATGATTATGTTCTTTTTTGGAAATTCAGAATACCTACCACGAATCCAGCAGTGGAAATTGTGGCTGTCTAATGAGAAAGCCCTTGGCGCGGAAGGGATTTTAAAAGAGAAGGAGAGTTAATATGAAATTTATTAAAAAAAAACATTATACTACCCAAACTGATAAACCCACATTCGTGTTTTAATACCCCTCATTATACAACAGTTGCATAAATAACTTCTTTTAATTATAAAATTGAATGTTTTATTGTTGGCATTAAGCTGTTTCAGAATTTTTAATAGAGTTCAAGCATGGGTGTTAATAAAAATCTTAAGCAACCGCACTTGAACACTTTACTTGTACTTTTATGGCCTAATCGCTGTTGAAAGTCAACTGTCTACTGCGCGGCGCCGAACGCGCTTATATACGCCAATCGACGCATTCCAGAAAAGACCAGTTAAATTGAGCGTTCACTAGCACCGCCGAGTACTCCCTCCGATTCCGTCGGCCAAGGCACGTCTTAGAGTACCCTGACGACGAAATCACCCGCGGCAACGCGCCGCCGACTCCTCCCACATAGGCCACATGCATGTATTTTTAAAAATAAAAATTCATAGATATTTTAATAACTAAAGAAACAATATAGCACTGTTGAAATTAAGTTTTAATGGAAAGAAACTACTATAAGAAATTACCATAGAAAACTACCATGCATGGGAGAAAAGTACCTAAGAAAAGTAGCATGGGCAAAAACTACCACAACAAACTACCTTAGTGGGAAAAAACTACCAAGGGAAAACTAATGTTAGATACTACCTACCTGACCACCGACCTACCATAGGTGGATAGATACCATAGGAGAAATGTACATAGAAACGTACCATGAGCGACAAAACCACTATAGGAAACTAACGTACGATACTACCATAGTGAGAGAAAAAAAACACAATCTCGCCAAGATCAAAATACCCAATCTAGCAATTCCGCCGTGACGTTTTCGCCCAGTCCCCATCTGCCGTACCGCCCGAAAAGGAAATTCGTGGCAAAATTCAACAGTGTGCACCCATCCCCAGACAGGACATGCGGTTGGTAGGATCTTAGAAGCCGTGTTCACGTGACAAATCCTTGCCACGAGCTCAGTCTCGGCACTGTCTAGACGCAACAACCTTTTATATTATGCGCTTGTTCTGCTTCCTCTGCAAATTTAATGCCTAACACCCAGGTGATACGCTGAAACTAATTCAACTTTGTAACAAGAACATTAAAATTACCTAGGCCAACAAACGTAAATTATAACTAACAGGAGTTTAGACTACGAACTTTTTAACTTAGGCCCACTTGCATCAACATTCTTAAATCAAATATAGATGCTAATCATGGTTTAAACTTCATACCATCTCTATTGCATTTGAAACAATTGACAAAAGTGGAATGACTTGTCAAATAGGATTAAGCCTTAATAATTTGCTTAAGAGGAGCTCGATGGCGCAAGTGGTTAGCGCGTTCGGCTGCGATCGTTGAACTTAAGCAACTTTCGCAGTGGTCGGTTATTGGATGGGTGACCAAAAATTACTATCTCGAGCTCCTCCGTGCTTCGGAAGGCACGTTAAGCCGTTGGTCCCGGCTGCATCTGCAGTCGTTAGCACCCGCCAATCCGCACTGGGCCCGCGTGGTGGGTCATGGCCCAATCTCCCTATTCCATCCATAGGGAAGGCCTGTGCCCCAGCAGTGGGGACATTAATAGGCTGATGATGATGATGATGATGATGAATTTGAAAACTATAAAGGGTTTCATCTTTAAAGGTGTTTTTAATACGTCGTTAAGTTTACAACAAACACAATAGGTACACAATTATATCAGTTGCACAATCTAGTTTTGCAAAGAAATCTAAATGCCACCTTCACAATTAACATACCCAGTTAACTGACAACAACGTAATTAAACTGCAACATCGCGTGCTAGATCAATTTACGCTCTCCAAATACTCTCAGCGACGACGGATGGGGAAAACAAGCATAGCTGCAGCTGCTGACAAGACGTTAATTCGTTATCTAATTAAACGATTCACCCCGGGGCGTGCTAGCTTTGCGAGAGCGCTGCCTAACTTTATACCTACTTATGTGTCATATACAAAACACATTCCTGGTCAAAATCACATATAACCAAGTGGATCAGATAAAATTTATCTTTGATAAAATATTTTTTTATTGAAAGGGTGGAGATTTTCTATGACAGTTGACGTTTCGGGCATGCCGTAGTTCGTCACATTACATGTCAAAACTTATGATGCTGAAGTAGTTGCGGTTAACATAACGACAGCAATCCTGCCTACTGCACCAAAAAGGGAAGAAGCATTTATTTTTATGACGAGTAATATAATAGTAAAAGCTTTTCTTATTTAAGACTAGGATATTTGTGTTGTAGTATAGAATTTACTACGCGAGCTTTTAAACATTTCTTCCCAGATAGTACTCTGCAGGCTCGCTTTGTTACCGGTTTTACCTATATAATCGGTAAAAACTACTCTTATTTATTTACTTACTAGTAACCCGCCAGGCTATGCACGTATGCGTTACATTAATTAGTACTCGTGAAGCATTGAAGTATTAATACAGACATCACATCATATCCCGATTTCCAAACTTTCTGGTGATTTCTAGTAAAGTTTTTGAAAAATTGGGATCTCTCATACAAAACTTGTCCTGGCAATAAAAATACAGTAAAAAAAGACTTTTAAATTTTGGTGCAATCTTTCGAAAGTCATGTGTGTACATACATTTCGGCGATTCATTTATGTATATATAGATTTAGTACACACAGAAAAACAGAAACAAGAGATGTAAAAGGGCAATGCTTTTTTCCTGTTTGTCTGAGAATTATGTCTGACTGTAACATATATTGTTTCGCTTGAAGCGTTCAAGATACAGGTGCGAGTTCTGCTAATGAACCGTTGAATATCGACTTTGGGATTGTTGCATGACTATGTCTACCTACAGTAGGCATCCCTGACTGCAATCAGCGAGCGGATAACATACACACGCTTATCTGGTAGATCAAAGAGTAATTGATTCATGTTTGATCAGTCAAACTACTGACAACTAACCAGACCAATCACGATGGGGAAAGCACAGGATGATGATAAGTTTGCTGTTTTCATCCCTGTGAAAACACCTAATAACTTTTCATAGGTATGCTCTTTTCCGAAACTAGATACCCTCCATGTCCATTGGAATTCTACCATACAAATTAATTCCTTAAATTCAATTTTTATTTTCCATTATGGAAGAAAAGATAGAAAGACCCCATTTTATAATGTTATTGCCTCTTTTTTTCTAATACACAACTATGATTATTTAGCTGGATATCATTCGTATGAACTATAATCAAATATATAAAACTATAAAGAGAGGTTTCTAGAAGAAGTTCTTATAACCAAATATTTTTAAATTAACCACTGATTTCAGTCTAACGAAATTATGAAGACGTTTTATCTTAAAAGAGCTTGTCTACTGTAGATTCGTAGTATGTCCACACGTTCGTGTTTCTCAAACAGAAAGGTCCTATGATAACGGATGATATAAATAATGTTTCCCTCTGAAAAGTTAAGGCCGGCATCGCAAATGTCCATGGGCGACGGTGATCACTTACCATCAGGTGCGCCGTATGCTCGAATGCCCCCTATAACATAAAAAAAAGTTAAATAAAACATAACTTAAATTTTTACGATTTTTCAGAGAGGAAGGGGCATATCAGATTTCAGATTTTCTTCATTTGTATCACACGTTTGGGAAGGTTACCATCGCCTCAATAAAGAATACACAATGTAAATATTAATAAGTATTTTGTTTCCTTCGGCAAATACAATTTCTACTACTTCAGTTCAGAGATTCAGGATAGGAGAAAGGGAAGAAAGAAAATTTGCAAAGTGGACGTTGCACCTCTGCACATGCCCAAATCTAGATCTATTGCTCTGATGCTGCAGAGATCTATAGTAATATGTCAAGGGAATCTTAAATACATTTCATGTAATTTTTGCTTTCTAAGTAAGTGAATGAAAAGTGTTTGAACTTAGTTTGTTTCGTTTTCCACTTTAAATAGGTTAGAGCAACGTCAGCGAACTAAGTACTGGTACCTGACCAGCTTTTTATTTTTATTAAATAATCAAACCCAATAATGTGTGTACTGTTAGCCAATGGTAGATATAACGAAATCCTTTGTCCAGTTTATGGTTTGAAACCAAAAGCACTCATCAATCAGGTTTTCACCAAATTATATGGAAATACAATGGCTTGTGCTTATTTATATCATCCATAACAATTTAATGTGCTTATCGCATAAATAAATGCCACTACTGGGAACCGAACCCCACTACACAGACATAATTACATTTGAAGCAGACGGTAGATCATCAAGAAATATTGACAACAACTGGAAATACTGTTAACGCCGGAAAATTAACAGCAGACCGAAACATTCTGTTTATTGGAAGAGCGTTGGTACCGTATATCGCCCACATAGCATTAGACAAGGGGCAGGAAACGCCGATGACCTTAGAGAAAAGTTTTAATCTATTTTAAGTTGAAGATTTAAAACGTAAAAGTCATATCACGCCCTCTTTAAAAAACCCCATTCAGTAATCCCTGCAAAACTATTGTAGAAAATTCAAGGCCCAGTCATTTTATTCTGCACACACTCTCTCCCTCTGTCTATCTCTTTCTATTTTCTTATTTTAACACTCGGTAAATTTTAAAAGTACTATAAATAAATAATAAATAAATATTTATACACATATTAAATACATACATTACATATTAATTACATTATTACATTACATATTAAACATCCATGACTGGAGTACAAATGCTCGTATTCAACACACAAACATCTGCCCCCACCGGGATTCGAACCCGGGACCTTTCGAGTCAGCAACACCATGACACCCGGCGTACAAACCACTCGGCCACGGAGGTCGTCAACTATCGCAAATTTACCTGAAAATTTTTCAACCAAAAGTTTGGTGAACCTACATTTAGATTACCTGCGTCTGTGTAGGAAATCGTGTGACGCCGAAGATGAGACGCTAGGTGCCTAAGGAAATGATACTGTAAATAGATTATGTAACTAATTTCCCGGCGACAATAACTCGCTTTTTGCGAGAATAGATCAATACGTCTGGATTTTAACAAGTTTCCTTTGGATAAACCAACTTACGAGTTTCGTGCTATCTCTTACTTTAATATGCTATTAATTATAAAATCATTTTTGGAGCCTTGTTAGAAGTATTACTAAACTGGGTTTGTTTAACATACTCAAATAGATAAAAAAAAGGGTGCGTGTACTTATGTAGGCGCGTGAGAAGTTATCCTTCTTTGGCATCGTTTAAAATTAGTTTTTAATTGCATGCAAATAATTAATTACAATAAATTAATAAAAAGTCTGGAAAAGGACACAGTCAATAAAGTTCAGTTTTAATTTGAAAAAATAAATAAATAATCAAAATATTCAATTAAAATCGCTACTGAATATAATTTATTAGAACATATGTGTTTTGCACTTGTATGAAACTCAAACACGTATTCCGAATATACAAACTAGAAACATGTGGATAAATATTATAAATATGAATACCTATAACTGTTAGTTTATTACAAAAAATAAAGATGTGGTTTTTGGTTCTACTACACCAATAGTCAAGAGATGGCGCTGTAGTCTCCTGAATTGCGCTTTGGTTCCGTTGTTCCAGATTAATAAATACTTTTGATAGGCCTTCACAATGCAGTCGTTAGCACGCACTAAATAGAGATTCTATTCCTATTTTGTTGGTAGATTTTCTTAATGTGCGGTAAACACAAAAGTAACAGCATGAAGTTATTTTTTTGCGTTACAGTGATGCGCGCGCATCTTAAAATTTCACTCTCATAATTTTTTCATAACGCACCTAAAGAAGTATAACTTCAAAAAAACTTCATAGTACTTTTATGTTTACTAAAATAAACTATTGTCTAGGTAGATAAAATTTGAGTTTATAAAATGTAATGTATTGCGTCAGTCAACCTAAATTATGTTATTTAATGCAGGTGCCTAGCTGGATTTATTATAGTAAAATTTTCTTTATTTATAAATCTAACAGTTAAATATTTAAAATAATAATATAATAAACAAATAAGTTGCAATTTCAGCCCACATGAATTCCTCTCATAATGCTATAAGCAGTTAAACTACGTTGTGCGTGCGACATCAGAGGGATTCCATGGGGTAACGGCAAAATTCTAACCAAATAGAATGTAATCACTAAATTCTAACGCTCGGCATCTTTACGGATAGATTGTCAAACTATGCTTTGATATCGAAACCCTCTTTCTACTGATTATGCAAAGCCATCTCCGAGTTTTTATAACAATAAAATAAGATCGTGACGGTACGAAGCTAATATTGTGCCTAGTGCTTACACTATACTACAGTTAAAATTGTAAGTTTAGT
The DNA here is from genome assembly GCA_902850365.2 of Chilo suppressalis. Taxonomy (NCBI): domain Eukaryota; kingdom Metazoa; phylum Arthropoda; class Insecta; order Lepidoptera; family Crambidae; genus Chilo; species Chilo suppressalis. The sequence continues at coordinate 11,760,020 of OU963903.1, read as the reverse complement.
GTATGAAACGACTTTTCATAATAATATTAAAAAAACAAAACTCAGTTTACAGTCATCACGGAAGTTTTTCTTTAATATGTAGTAGCCTCAGTACGACCAGTCAGTGCGTATTTAGAATTTTATTTTAATATTTTTTCAGATGGTATTATTGAATGATCAAACGAACTTACCTAAGTGAACTTCGATCTGAACTTCGGAAAATATTAATAGAAATTCTAAATATGGGATTAGGTACAAAATTTGGGCCAAATGCGTTCATTGAAAAACTTACTACGTATACTCTGTTCACGGAAACAAGTTAGTGGAGCGCTTTCATTATCTCACAATCTCTTACAAAAGATCAAGATGGAATACACAGATCTTACTGTCAATGACGAAAAACCTGGTACAAACTCGTTTTATTGAATAAAGTTATATGTAGTTAACAAACAGAAATATTGAACTTTCTTTGACTTATATTTAGATTGGCATAACTAGCTTACAAAAATTGAAACCTATTACCTAAAGTCGTAGTCTATTAGTTTTCTTTCATATACATGGAATATTGTAATAGTATTTTCTTTTAAAACGTACGAACATTTATGGAGAATACTACCAATAATAAAAGTGAGTACTAAAGTGTTTTATTTTCTTTTTAACGTACCTAATCTCCTATGAATACCTAAGCGGCAAGACTTTAAAAAGCTAGGCTGAGCCAAAAAAAAGTACTCGTTTCCCACTTTACATGAATAGCCGTTAACGATGTCCGAATCACAGGGGAAATTACAAGCTTGTTGAACACAGGGTTGTGTTAAGTCAAATTGAAACCAAAAATCTACCTGAATTATTTAAAAAGACGTAACTTGACATTTTCTTATTTGTAAAACAATAATATATAATCATATCAATACCATAAAATACAGCGGCTGCCCGTGACTTCCGCATCCAAGTTAACTTTGGATTTTGAGAATCCCATTAGAACCTAAAACTGTTCCGGGATAAAAGTACCTATCCTATGTCTCAATTCAGTTCAACCAAATTTAATCCAAATCGGTTCAGTAGTTTTTCCGAGATAATCTGTGGGTTGTGAAACTCAATCCAGTGGTTAGGACCAGAATCAATCAAATGTTCCGCGATGGCTGATTTCTGCGTATCGCTGATCGGCACGCTACTGTTCCCTTTGCCTTGCCAATGTACTGCCATGGCTGTAAAATCAAGCTACAATCCCGTAAATAACATAAATTAACATAAAAGAGAACTAATATTGAAGAGCAATAAAAAAATCTCGCTTTATAATCACCTAATTTTTAATCAGTTATATGACCTTCTCATTGTTAGAAAATTTAAATTAATTTTTAAATAAAATGAAAGCGTAATCGTGCCTAGCACATCATTACAGCTTTGTCATTTGTTTAAAGTTATCGCAGAATAACAATTAGCCATTATTCTAAGAGTCTAATACATCTCATAGTGATAGAATGAAACTGGAACCGCGTTGTTTCATTGTTAGTAAAGGAGAACAACCACTTTGTGTGAGGGGTTGATACAGATACCAAGTTCTTTGTACAGAAGCAAAATATATACCATTGTAAAGCCTATTTTAAGTAAGTTATGTATACTGCCAATCTTTAATTAAATTCGATAGATAGTTGGGTTAATGAGATATTTCGAGTTAGTTAAAAATAAAATTATTTTACGTATATAAAGGGTTCTTCGGTGTAATCTACATAATAAACATATTTTTTTAACTAATTTGGAACAACTAAATGTCTACAAAGACAGCAGTAAAAAATGTTCAATAATAGCAAGCACAATTCTATGTTGATACATATACCTACAATCAGAATGGTTGACCAGATGGAAGGTGAAGCTGTATATATTTTTAATAATTCATCAGAAATTATCACAATAATATGCTGAGGGCCAATAAAATAAACATAATTACTTTAATCACTTTATTATTATTTTTTTCTTTTTTATGTTTTCTCTCACAAGTATATCGTTAAAAATGGGGCCTGAACAATTACATTTTGATGCCCATCACAAAAATAATATTCCGGTCATCCGAATTGTGTAAGCATTTGGTAAGCTTAAAACAACATTGTTTGTGTGATGAGTAGTGACAACCCATACACACGAAATACCTTAGATTAAAACAAAAAGGGTAGATACGATACGCTCATACTTGCATCAAACAAAAACTGATCCCACGGCAGCGCGAACGGGACGGCGAGATCCGCGTCACTGCATTACCGACCCGAACGAAACAGCACGTTAAGTTTCAACGCCAGCGCGAACGAGACGGCGAGATCCGCGTCACTCCACTACGTACCAATCACGCGACCAGTAGTGCAATTCTGTAAAACCCATAATCTCATCTCACTGTGTGTGTCGGATCCGTTTTGCTTTCGCTCTCTAGGTTTCGCTTCACGGAATTTTCGCATTCTGTACCCAATTGTACAAGCAAGTGAAGCGAGATGTCATTTATATCCTAAGTAATTTGTAGTGTTACCATTTTAAAAGTTTTTGGTAAATCGAGATATATCGACTTAGTTATTAAGCGTGAAAAAAAGCACGTAAATTTATTTTTTAGATATATTTGTAGATATGAGGCTCAAGTTTAAAGTTTTAATGAATGTAAACTTAAAATAGTCTTATTTTTAAAGTTTGGTAACATGGACGAATGAGGGCTTACTCTATGCGCATCTCTGTAATCGAGTGAGAATCGACACTAGCGCTACTAAGTGAGAGTGGCGGTTTAGTAAACTATCACAGGTGAGACCGTAACATACCTAAATGTCTTTGACGTTTCAATGGCATTCTGTAACGAATTTCAGCGCTTGTTTACACCTCACATTAAAAACCGCACTCGAAAGTAACTGTCAAAATAAAAGTTACTCATTAGCTGCGGTAATAGAAGTGATTGTACGAAGTGAGTATTTTTGTAGACGATTATCATCATAAAACAAGAGTAATTATTAAATTATTTATAATTACGTTGCTTTTGTTTATTTAAGTAATAATTCTTTAAAATTATGTCTATCTAGTATTTCAGATAACTCACTCTATTACTTGCTTTTTACTATAGAAAGCCCATGTATGATGTAGATTTGGCCAGAAGCCGCCTACAAGCCCAATTTCTGTGTAACCTTGATTAATTTCATGTGAAGATGAATATGTGACTAAATAAAGATTTTTTTCAACAATTGGAAAATGATTTAAAGTATTCATTTAGAAGAAACCAAGTGTAATGGAAAAGGATTATCCAATAGAATGAAGGTAAAGTACCTAATTGCATAACAAAAAAACCCAACCAAGAAACTTTTTATAACAATTATATAAGAATAAAATTTTTTTTTTGTTTCTAGATACTGTGTACACTTTCATTTGTGCAAATGGGAGTTACTAAGGATAATAGGGCAAAAAATTACACACATTTATCCCAACCATCAATATCAAGACTTGTAAATGAAATTGCCACCTTTTTAAGATTTTATGTCATCCAGACATAGCAAAATGCATCACAATGCCAAGTGATAAAGAATTGGTAAGTAAACTTTGATTCACTACAATTAAACAAATACTTGGGCAAATAGGTGTACAAAAGATATAATAAAGTAGACCCTCCGGTATAAATATTACATATAATTCAAGTAGAACAGTGTTTCTTAGTTTTTGCAATCCTTTACTTTAATTATTTTAGAATATTTTATGTGGGTAATAAAATTTCTATTTGTAGTTTATTTAAATTATCTAATACTTAAGTAGTAAATGCTAACAGAGCTATTCAGGACCACTTTTTATTTAATTAATTTTTAATGCCTTTACATTACATATGGCGGTCTTAATGCCAGCATAGCATTCTCTACCAGTCAACCGGAAGGAACGAGAGTCAATAAACGACATTTAACTTTGGTTTAGACCAATTTACCTTTAAAAAAACTACTAGGTATATTTTTTTGGAGTTATTTTAATAAACTTTACTTTTGTTACAGATTTTTGGAGAAATTTAAAATGCCTGCAGCTGTTGGTAGTATAGACTGTACCTTTGTCACCATAATAAGACCAAAAGAACCTTTAGTAAAAAGCATAAGGCAACGGTGTTGTGTAAACATTAAATGTAGTTAATGTTAATTGAATAAATATATTTTGATTTAAAAAATAGTCACTCATATTTTTAACCCTTCACCACAGTAAACTACAAAAGTAATGATTTTATTGAACTATTTCATCATCAGCCTATTCCTGCCCCCACTGTTGAGGCAGATGGAATAGGGAGACTGGCCGTGACCCACCTAGTAGTAGGACCTAGTGCGGACTGATCAGTGCTAAGGACTGCAGATGCAGCTGGGACCAATAGATTGATGTGTCATCTGAAACACGGAGAAGATCGAGATAATAAGTTTTTGGTCACCCATACAATTACCAAAAGTTGCCTAACTTTCATGATTGCAGGACGAATACTCTAAGCACCTGCGTCTTCGGGCTCCTCTTTATTTAGATTGAACGTTTTAAATGTTCTACATAAAAACTAACTATTTAAGAATTAGTTTCTGTGTAGTTCCTATATTTAATATACATACCTACTTAATTCTGAATGATATATAATATAGACCGACGAGTTGCGTAAACCCCCATTGCAATAAAAATGAAGATAAATTAATAAAAGGATGATTATTTATAGTAAAACTCATTAAAATAAATATGTAACATTTTTATTCATAAATTATGACAGATGCCTTTGAAACTGTACATTACATTGTTACATTTTTGTCAGAGATGCTCGTCAGCCTATTTGCCAATTTTTATGTTTTTTTTTGTATATAAATAAAGAGAAAATTGAATATTAATCGATGCTTTTCTGAACAAGTATCTGAGTGGTGTTATATAAAGCAGTAGTAGTGGATCACTAAATAGCTCAGTGATTATTACTTCCATCTGTCAAAAGCAGTTGGCGAATAGGCCTACTGTGGTCTGTCTGGTGTGGTCTGCAGGTTGTAGATGTAGCTGGCGCAGTGACCACTTCTGATGAATATAATGTAAGCAGTCTAGCACCGCAACAATAGGCCGTGTGTCATTAGACAAATTTTAACAGAGATCTTCGTTGAGATGGAGGCGAAGCCTGCAAAGGACTTGTTGTGCGTGTTGCTGAAATAAAAAAAAATATATAAGTTGTTGAATAACAACAATAAATGTTACAATCATGATTGGGCCTGGGTCAGAATAAACTTATTAATGATACCTACTCTTTTTTTCTTTTAACACAAACTTTATGATTTTTATAAAAGTAAAGTATTGAGATAAGAAAATAATCATTCATTCATCATTACATTCTATTAATACGTACTTGGAGCACTATATTCGGAAATATTCACAACTACAAAATAACAATATGTACGAATCAAATTTTCTGTTATTCTCTTTTTACAATGACACTTAAAAATAAATCCGAAAATATATAAAAAGAACATAAATCAAAAAAGAATTAAAAGAACTTATTTTCTAATGTGCCAGTGCCTGCGAGCGAAATGTCCATAGACACTGGCTGTATTGCGACATGGACCAACGTTTGTGCGGTGGAAATAAAATAATCAAATTTTATGCCAGTCAATTTAATGGTGGCTTTTCAAACAAGTGGTTAACATAGTCTTACGAGGACTGTACTACGCCGTTGCACGGAACCTCCAGCATCCAAAGTCTCCGAGGTAAAAATCTGCGATTTTTCCCGCTCGCGAGACTGCCCGGCGCCATTCCGCGCCGGCGGTGACTGCCGCGCCCACAGCCGCAGGCCTCGAGCGCGCCGCAAGGCTGCGCTCGGCCAGGTTCGCGCAGGCGTAGCCCCCATCCCGCAGCATGAACAATTACGACGTGAAGCCGATACCCAGCTTGGCGGACGCCAAGGCCATCTACGCAGCCGGACAATGCTACTACGGATCGCCCCGCATCCAATATGAATTGGATGCGGCGATGGTGAGTCGGCTCATTCAATCCGGCCTCATATCATGGAGAATGCAGAGATGGCTGTGGGTGTACCAACGTCTTCTGAACGAGGACCCAAGCTCTGTCACAGAACGCGGCCCCGACGACGAGGAGCTCATCGCGGCATGCGATTACGCCAACGTCAGGCCACTTACCATGCCAGCCCCCCGCATACACATGAAGCCAATACAGAAAGAACCGGAAGAGCGACGCGCCCGCGGTACACAACCGCGCGACCCGCGCCTCCCCCGGTCTCGCAGCGTCGGAGACACCCCCGAACCCCAGCAGGCACCACTACCTACAAAGGTAACCTCCGCACCGCAGCACGAACAACCCGCGCAAGAAGCCGCCCCCGACACCCCAGACGAGATAGAAACCGAAACCGAGGTACCGACGCAGACTTACGCGCAGATCGCTGAAAGTTTCGCGTCTACCCACATCTCCGAGGAAAAAACCCCCACCACCGCTACGACACCCACCGCTGTCCCGCCCGCGCAACCGGCCTCCTGCAGCGCTCCCACGTCCCAACGGGTCCGTAGACACCCGCCGATTGTGGTTGAGCAGCTGCGGGACTGGCCGAAACACTTGCGCGCCATACAGGAGCAGCTCGGCCGATCAGCCAACGTACGCCCTTTCGGAACGGGCATACGTTTCATGCCACTTGACGACGACGAGGGCCGGCTCGTCCTGACCTATCTCTCCGGACTGGAGGGACAAGAAGGACTGAGCTGGTACTCGCACGCCCGCATAGAAGACCGCAACCTCAAGGTGGCAATCCGCGGGTTGCCCCTCAACACCACGCCGCAGGACATCACTGAGGCCCTAGCTGAAAAGGGCTTCACTGTCGAGCATGCCAAGCAGATCCGGGCGCGAGCAGGCCGCACCGGAAGTCTGTACTACGCCGCAATACGCCGCACCCCTGACGTCATCCCGGCCATCTACTCGGTGAGTAGCCTCATGAGTATGTCCGGGATCAGCATCGAAGCTTGGAGAGGGAGGAGAAACGCCCCTGCGCAGTGTCACCGCTGCCAGGGGTTCCGCCATTCCAGCCACGGATGTCACCGCCCGCTTGCCTGCGTGCGTTGCGGTGACCCCCACGCCGCCGCCGACTGCCCCCGCCCGCTAACGCAGCCCGCGACTTGCGCGAACTGCGCGGGCGCGCACCCAGCCACCTACAGCGCGTGCCCCGCGAAACACCGCGAGGCGCGCAACCGCCGCGCCACAACAGTGGCCCGTACGGGCCGCCCGACCACCGAGCCATTCGAACAGCCCGCTGAGGTGAGCGAGCACGCGCCGGCCACACTGATGGCCCCCGCGAACGCTCCTCCCTCGCCCACCAGCCGCCCGAAACGCCGCCGCAAAAAGACCCGTCGGGCGAACTTATCGCCGACGGAGACGCCCCCTGCAACCCCACCACCCAAAGAAGGCAACCCACCACCCACAGATGACAACCAACGCCACTTAGAAGAAGCGACAACCCTCCTGACGCAACAGCTCACAGTACTGCTCACGGACTTTGTAAAAAAGTTCGGGCAGACTGGAAGAACTTTTTTCGCGCCTACCCCCGGATACGACATTACCCCTGCCCGCTGAAGTCCGTCGCCCGCTCGCTGGTCGCTCACTGGGCCTCCCTCATGGGTCTCACCCGGTGGGCTTGACCGCGCCGAGGGCGATGCGTGAAGAAGCGGAGGCGGGGGTAAACAGCCCCACCGACCGTCTCGTTCGAAACGAGACGCGACCCCGACACCTCCACAGTGGCTCGCGCCAGAATGGATTTCCCCGCACGCCGCGGCGCCTACGGCGCCGGCGACGCGCGAGACGACGAAAGAGAGTGAAACATAGTGTTACAAAAATAAAAACTACTGTAATTTACGTATACTTACAACATTTCGAAGAAATTAGTGCCCTTTTCCTTCTTGTAAGATTAATGGGCGGTCTTGAGATCTATAACGTTTTCTACTCTACATGGTAAAATTATTTTAAGAAAGTATTTTAGATAATACACGAACAATTTTTAACCTAGAATAAACCAAGAATAAAAACACAGACCACAGATTACAAGATTTTATACAGTAGAGATTATCACATAACGCAAAGGCAATGCGCCGTTCGGCCAAATTATCAAACTTTAAAAATAAGACAATTTTAAGTTTAAATTCAGTAAAACTTTAGACCTAGGCGTCGTATCTACAAATTTATCTAGAGAATTGCTCTATGCACTTAAATTAGTGCATAGAGCAACACGGCCGAAGCGGCCAGGAGGGAAGTAGGCATTCAGAGCTTTTCCCTCTGCCGATTTTCCCCCGCAACAGGCCCAGCTCACGAACAAAACTAGTTGCGCTCGGATATTTCTCTGAATATGATGATGAATAAACTGAATCAAGTCACGTGAGTGTATGTTAGGAGATCAAAAATGCCAAAATGTTCCGTAATTTTTTTTTAAACATATATGGAACATAACACTAATAAAAGGATGGTGTTATATTTCACATATAAGTAGAATTATTAACATAGTGGTGTCGATTCTGGCATGATTCTCTAAACCTAAACTTCAATTTGACAACATTGTATCCTTGTCATTCTCTATAGAGAATGAAGAGGAGAGACTGATGTTAAAATTAGTTTTAAGTTTAGAGAATCATGCCAGAATCGACACTATTATTTCTATTTAACCACTTTTAAAAACACAATATAAATATTATTTTGTTAAAATTCAATCGTTGGACTTGTTTCACAGAACAAAAAACCTGTCAGTACATGTTTTGGATCCGACGAATCGACTTCATTGATACCTGGCGAAAAAACGAGGGTGTATTGTCTATTTTTTTATGCGTGTGTGGTAAGTACAGTTTAATTTTTTTGCGAATGTATATTAAACTGCCTTTGTGTGCATACTCCTCCCTCGCAAAAGTAGCAGAATGATTTTAATAGTATTATGGATTATGTCCCTACTTCTTTTGGTGTTGCTCTATGAACTAAGTCGATGTATCACGATCATAGACACATGCTATACCTATGATCTCGACTTACCGAAATTTCTTAAAATGGTAACACTACAACTCACTTGCGATAAAAATGTCATCTCGCTTCACATGGTGGTAATATTTTTTACAGAATGCGAAAATTCCGTAAAGCGATCCGTTCTGTGATGTGAATGCATATCCGCCGCATTCAGTGAGAGCCATAGATACAAAACTATGTCATAGATGAATGATCGGTCTCACTTCAAGCGATATCTATGATTACAACTATGTCTATGATTGCAGCAATTGCTGATTCTGTTTTTCATAAAATGGATTAATTTAATTATTCATTGGTGTCGATTCTGGCATGATTCTCTAAACTTAAGCTAAATTTATCATCAGAGTATCCTTTTCATTTTGTATAGATAATGACATGAATGGTCAAATTAAGGTTTAGGTTTAAAGAATCATCCAAGAATCGATTCTAGTATCTGTCTATTAAACTTTTAACAGAATGGCACTCCGCGCACTTGGGGCATCGTTCGAAACCTACGGCTATGAGTGGAACTTTATACCAACGTTTAATGTTGACATAAAATCAACGATATTAAATACCCTAGATGCAACATCACGAACAAAATCGTGGCTGAAACCTGTCCAAAAGGTAAATTGGACGATACGCGGAGCTCCGTAAGATAATCGCGTAGTCAAAAACAATGTAAGGCATTATTTAAACATTCAAAGTTACATTTAAAGTAAAGGTCTTAATTAAAACGCATGCGTCAATGAGTTATGACAGTTCAAAATGCAAGCTCGTAAAAATTTACCACTTATTGCTATACGCGTAAGAATAAAGACCTTCTTTCTTTGACTCTACGCACTGAAGATGCGCTATTAGCAACATAGCAGGTACGGACCGTGAGGAAAAGAGACAACTATATTACCGATCATGCATTTGAATATCACGTTTTTTTCTATTAAATCAATTTATAGTAAGTATTAGAACATAATTATTTGCTTCAAATGCGTTAATTTTACAAACATTTATTAGATACCTGTAGAAAAGGACACTTTACGTACTATAAGTATTTATTATGCATTTCTTCACGGAGCTTTGCGGCATCTTGATTTTCAACGTAGTGCTTGAGTCATGTTCAAGCACTTCTTGATTGGGACACATTTTGAGCGCACGTGTTGCATCTAGGGTATTTAATATCGTTGCATGTCAATTTTGACATTTGTTGCACCTAGAGCGTAGTTTGGAACGCACCCCGGTAAACAAATGCAAATACCCACTTAGGTTTTTGCGTGATTTTATCAAAAGCGGTCTTTTTTGCTGATGGCCCAGGAGCCAAAGCTGAATAAATTAAAAAAAAAAATATTAAAAGCGGTAAGTATTTTTCCAAGAAGAAATCTCATCTAATATTCCCAAAAGTTCAATGTGGAAATTACATTTGTTAAGAAAATCGACTTCCAAACGTATTGCGGTCATTGTTTAGTTTGTTTCTGGCTCATTTGAAAAACTGTAGAAGAGAGGCGAGATGAAGTAAGTTAAATAAAATGTGGTTGATTACTGAAGTTTTAATTTATATTAAAATCATTTCTGTTTTTTGCAGTGGTGTCACAATCGTCGCATCCCTCTGTAGAGCAACTTAATGTTTTGATCGAGTTCCTGGCAGCTAATAGAGATTTAGCTAAAGATTTCTCTAAGAACCTCAGTGCCAAATAAAGCTATCATGGCTAGCTCCAACAAATGAGGCATCGACATGCAAAACATTGAGATCGACATGAACAATCTGTAACAAAATATTTACCAAATTAATTCCAGTCTTTTAATTTATCTTTACATAAATTTATATATTTATATGTTCATGAAACATGACAAGTTTTAAGAAAGTAACAAATAGATGAAAATCAGTTAAAGGTGTACTTACTACTTGAACATTTCTTGCATGCTTACCTTTACGACAATAATACCCTTCTTCATTTTCTTTGGGTCGTATCATGGTGACAAAGATACCATCTATGCAAACAACAACTCCAGGTATTTGAAATTTCTCAAAAAAACTGTAACAAAGGTAAAGAATAGCTCATTTAATATTTACTTTACTAAAGAAACTGCCAATAAAAGTATTTTTTTATGATTTCATTACCTAAAATACTTTAAGACACGGGCTCATAGATTTTTTAGAATTCTGATATTGTTCCAGGATTGTAAAAGTTATAAGAAACACTGGTCTACTTGATTTATAATATAATATTTAACTTATTGGTTATTCTAGTTAATCAGAGTTTACTTACTGATCTTTTAACACTTGGTGTTGAGATGCATTTCGCAGAAATGTTATATATTTTTACGATGTCTGGATGACTTAAAATTGAGGCAATTTCATTTATACTTCTTGACATTAATATTAAGCACAAGGCAATAGAGTGAGGTCTGAAAAAATAGGTGGACATGAGTTTTTGAATTATTAAATAAACAATGAGACCTACATTTAAAATACTTACTTTAAAAGATCTTCTATAAACGAAAATCGTAATTTATTAGCAAAGTTTGTTTGATTATTGCCATAGCTACACACTAAGTCACTTTGACATAACAATTCGAGTGCGGATCCGAAAGTGAGTGTAAAATTCGTTACAGAATGCCATTAAACTTCAAATCCTTGAGCATATTGTCAAGCTATATCCTGCGTTAGTTCATTTCACCGCCACTCTCGCCTAGCAGCGCTAGCGTTGATTCTCACTTGACTACAGAATGCCAATGATAAAATCCGAAACGGATCCGCATTCGAAAGTGAAATGTGTCTTTACAGAATGCCACTCCTGTACTCGACGTCACTAGCGAATAAGATTCAAAACAAACAGCATTTTTTATGAAAAATATATTTTATAGTACTTACGAATGAAAAGTGATGCCGTGGGTTTTATTTTTAGTTCTTGAGCAATTTGAGCACTTTTTCAAAACACACTTAGGCATTGTTTTATCATGTAAACACAAAATATTAGCAATATTTCTTTTTGGCGTTTACATGTACGTCGTTTGCATGTCAAGTTGTGACTAAAGCGATTAGGGTCGTGGACCACAATTGGTGCGGATCACTTTAGTGAGGCTAGTGCCGTATCTACCCTTTTTGTTTTAATCTAAGCGAAACACGACACTCTTGCCTCTCTCAATATCTGCAAGTTAAAGATAATATTCTATATCAAAACCCACCTTCACTGTTTAAATATTTAATTAATAAACAAGCAAGCGAATGATAATGACAGACCACTGGCAGACACTGTCATTATAAGTTTTGAAGTAGTTACGAGACCATTTATAAAATCGAACAAATAATTGATGTTATATTTTATTAATAATATGAATATTTTTTTTTTGTCTGAGATTTGGGGTTATAAACTTTCCATTTATACGTGACTTTTTCTTACAATTTATTAACGTTAAAACATCAGTTTATTTGAGCAATTTAAAGAGTACTTCAATCAATCATTCAACTCACGATTAACTGAATCGATTGTTTCGAATAGAATAGCAAAATATGTTCCTTTATGCGTTAAAGGTTTTATACTATTTAAAATTTCTACATTTCCTAAAAAAATACTTTTTATCTTATTTTACTTACTTTATAATGCTTAACATAATATCAAACAATTATGTTTGTACAAGATCAGTATCAAAATGGTTGTTCTCCTTTGACTTTAATTAGTTACGTCAAATACATAGTGAATGTGTAAAATTTTGACAAAATGGTAATTTTTTCTATAGGCTTTAACTAAGTATAGTAAAATTTTAATGAAACAACGCGGTCTAAGACGACACTTACTATTATGTTAAAAGTTGAAGTCAGCTTAAACGTTCATTTTTAATTCATCGACTTCAGAAGCTACGCCAGTCTAGAAAAGTGGTAGGGTCGGGTGTTTCCCCTAGAGATTAAACGGGTGGAAGTCGCGAGTCAATCTACTTGTCACGCCCGCTGCATTTGTGCCTCCGCCGCCGCCGGCTTGTAAACGACCAACTGTGCAGAGCTCATAATGGGCCCTCTACACGTTGACTTTATGCCCAAGTACGTGTGTGTGGTGCACGCGAGTGGTAGTTATTTCAAAGTAGTGAGACGTTAATTCTAAATATGTGTATATAAATGTAAAGAAAATTTTACTAAATAAAAATCCACGAAGACCAGCCAGCAGACGGGACTCGAACCCGCTGGTGCACTGACCATTAGCAACCGCAGCCCTAATTGTCAAATTTTAGTAAAATTTTCTTTAAATTTCAACATCTAGCAGTTAAATGCTAAAAACTATAACTATAACTGATATGTTTCTTTCAAATGTTTAATACTTGTAAAGGTATTCATTTGACATTGTGGGTTACTTACAATGCAAAGAGATGGCGCTGCCTTGCAGCCTAAGAAATACTAGAGAAAATTCGACACAGAACATTAGGGCCGAGGTAGCATAATGGTCAGTGCATCCACCCAGTTAGCGAAGGGTGCTGGGTCGAGTCCCGTCTACTACTTGGACCGCGTGAAATTCTTTCTAGTAAAATTAACAGTAGGGATTGCATGAATTCTGAAGTCAATACGCAATGCTTGTCGTCATTTTTATTACAATTAAGAAATACTTAGACCTAACTTTAAGCTTAATTAAATACTTTGTATTTATTATATTCAAAGAATGCACTATTATGAAAAAAAAAGGTAAATTTTAAAAATCAAAAAACCCGACTGCTTAATTATACTTCAAATAAAAACTGAAAAGAAAAAAACAAGTCCAGTAGTCTATAATTCTGTTAATAAGGAACAAAGCTACTTTAACAGTTGGGACCCATTAGATATTCAAGAATACATAATATTTTTCAACAGTGGGTCCTTAAATTTACCTTTTTTATTTCACACTTTTTAGTTAGTTAGTATTTTAAGACGGTATATACCGTAGTCTTGTTACTTCAGTACAGGAATTAATATCGCGGGAATTATTAAGTACGTTGGTCTAAAAGATTGATTTATTAAGACATATAGAGACTTTACCAGCGGGGTCAAGGCTACAGATGGGCCTCAATTTTCGCAAAAATATGTGAAGTTAAATCAAGTCGTTACATAAATATCTCTAATGTATGTAAATTTTATAGTAAACTAGCACTTACTAAAAAGTCATCTTTTGTTTATGTTTTTTTTAATAGTTTAGCAGTAAATATAAAATTCATTTACTTTTATTCGTCGACTATTTAAAATTGGCAGTGGCTGCATTGTCATGTCAATGCCGGACGTCTAAGATTGTGATATACACAAATGCAGTGTCAGTCCCTAGTCTCATAATTTGATATACCTACATAATTCACAGAAACCCAATATGTAGATGCCAGAAGTAAACTTCAAATGTTTTTAATCACCCTATATACAATACCAATCAATGACGTTTATGTCGCAGGTTGAAGAAAGCAGTAATTCCCGTTTGTTGTTTTGGAGAATGGTGGCAACTGCCTTAGATCACTAAATTTAATAATTATGCAATCACCAAAGCAAAGTTTATAATATTTGATTAAACTAAAGGCGCATAATAAAATTTTCATAACGTTAGGTAGAGCACCATAGCAATCTCATTTATTATCAATTTATAGTTCTCTTTGTAGTTTTCTTTTAAAGCGTTCACATATAACAGGTCAAAGACTTTGTGATCGACCCTTTTTTATTGGTAGTGTAAAGCTTGAATGAAGAGTACTCCCAGTAAGGCAATCATGGCAATTATTTTCCAAATTTTTTTTGTTTAAAGAAATACCGAATAACGTATCACTGTTAAGCACAAATGCTAAGTAACTTTTACAAATATAATCAAATAAACCTAATACTTACTATATTTTTAAATCTTTTTCATCAATTAAATACTTATCATATCCTAACTATCTATACTAATATTATAAAGAGGAAAGATTTGTATGTTTTGTAACAAATAATCTGTCAAATTACTGAACCGGTTTCAAATATTAATTCATCATAAGGTAGCTACATTATTTATTATTACATTTTTCTGTATTTAAATACATTTTGTCCGAGTGACATAGGCTATATTTCATCCCGATAAATAAATTTCGCCCGTACAATGCCCGGGTGGATCACTAGTAAGTATAATATAATATTATAGATGTGAAAGTGAGTTTGTTTGTTGCGCTTCCGTGCCCTTATAGCTAAATCGAATATAATGAATTCCCATATAGAAGTAGATGGGAACTTGGTTCTTAGTACAACATCTCAATACTTATTGGCGTAGGGTGATGAAAGGGGTGATTTACCAATAAAAATCTACATTATTTACTTTGAATTTTGTAGAATTATTACAAAACCAATATTATCGCGAGCTGATTAATAATATAGGGATTCCAATAAGTATGTACTTACTAGCAAGAAATGGGTTATTTGTCATTATATTAAGTAAACTTTTTTTGTAACATTAAGGAAAATCGTTAAAAAAATGAAAAACAGTAAAATTCAGAGTTTTTCATTAAAATTCAATAATCATAAATACCTGTTGTGATAATATATTTTTCATCATTTAATAAGAAGGAACTGTATCACAGTTTTATTTTTAGTGCTTCGTATAGGATCAGATACTGCGAATAGCCCATTTTTTTTTTCTTTTACATAGTACACCGCGCTATCACTTTGTCATCGTTGTAACTTTTTAAATATTTGTCGAAATGACATAGTGTAAAAAGCAAAGTTTATCGTCTTTAAATATCAAAAGCGATAAAAGTATTTGTTTTGATAAAAAATGATATGTTAATACAAAATGTGCATTTTGGAAATAGATATCAAATAATATTTTAGTTTTGATTCACTATTTTAGCGGGAATGACTTAGACATTAAAAATAGATATATGGTGTCACGGACTTTTTTTTAGAACTATTTAAGAGATACATTTTCACTCTACATTACATTCATGTAACTTTTATTGTTTTCGCAGTGCAGGCCAAAATGGCTCGCAGATGGGAGATTTTTTTCCGTCTTATGTGACACTTATCTCTTATCTAATAGACAAGTCCGTCCGTCCGTCCGTGGTGCTGTTTCAGCGGCCAAACCGTAAGAGATAGATATAGAGAATGTTTAAGTTATAAGTTGAGAATCGTCTGATAAGACTACAAACCGGATGTGAGTAACGTAGCACTTCCGGTTTTCGAGAAATCACGTTATTTCTATTTCAAACGAAACCACAAAAAATCTCCGAAGTTCTCAATTAGTTAAATTTTTTTTTTGTTTTTTTTTTTTTTTGTTGAACATTTAGTTCACTGGTTTGCTAGTTGTTATATATTGGCCAATTCACTCAATAACTTAATGATGAATGATGAAATTATTATATATATGTAATTATTATATATGAGCTATATTACTATTAAGTTTCATTAAAATCCATTCAGTATTTTTTAGGTGAAAGAGTAACAAAGATCCATACAAATGTAAGATTGAAATTAAAAGCGTAAGTGGTTAATATACCACTTTAAAGCGTTGCAGATCCTAAACAATCATATTAAATGAAAAATGGTGTTAGGAACCTAAATATGATTTTTGATTATCTAGACAGTGATACCCCATACGACATGTTTTGTCAACTTATTTTTTTTTCTTCGTCACAATATGGCGCCTAATTTTGGCCATATTGAATTTTGATTACTATCATATCTTTAGTAGCACTTCCATGATTGAGACGAATCGATTGATGTATGAATCATCAAAATCGGTCCAGGCGTTTGGTTTTTAGTGTGCCACAAAGGAACAAACATACATATATAGACTGTTAAACACATAACCCTGTCTGCGCGTCGCGCTTCGAGCTCTTGCTTTGCGCAGCCGGGTAAAAAATATGAAAAGTGCGTGACGTGCCACGCGCAGTGTAGGGTTCCGTAGTTGCCTGTCGTTTACCGCGATATATTTGAGCAGGAGTTTTTATTTTCTGTATCGGAAATTAAAAAAAATGAATATCAATCAAATTACGTATCTTAAGTAAAATACCTAATTCAAAGTCAAACTGTGTCTGAAGCTCAAAATCAATTCGATATTCAATTTCTTTTTAAATACGAATGATAGCCGCCGATCTTTTCAAGTGCTTATATGTATGTATACTCTATACAAAAATGTAACGATAGCTCGATTCAGAAGCCGTTGCCGTTGGTACTCGCGGTAACTTTATGGGACTAATGATATTTTATTGTGGTTTTCAAGTAATTTCTTTTAAAATTTTGTGTATATTTTTCAAAAATTTATTCTACCATTTTATCGGCGTGATTGATATACATATTCTCACAAAATTACAGGTCTCTACTACTAACAGTCTTCAAGCAAAACCGGGGACGAACAGACAGCAGGACATTACGAAATTAAAAGGGTTCCTTGTCAGAACTACGGAACCCTAATTACGAAAGTTTGACAAAACGTCATGTATGACAGTTTACTTTAAATCATTATGACATCCAGAACTGTAATAAAGCTAATAACGATACTAAGAACTTATGAATATGAGAGGAAAATATTTTTCGCATGTAAATATTTAGTGTCGTTTTAGAAAACGATACTGCTAAGTACTTGCAACTATGCATACGTTAACATCCCGTTTATTCATGTAAATATCAATGTGAAGGCATCGAAAATACAATCCCCCGGGCCAAACTTAACACGGCATCAGCGTAAAATTAACTAGTTTAGAGTGTGCAAATTAATTGAACTTGTGGATAGCGTTTGCCGAGTGCTTTTAATAGATAAACCATTATTTTGTAGTAATGTGGAGATCAAAGATCAATTACACGCATTGTAGGTACAACAATAAGGTTTGACAAATAGAATTGCACAGAGTTAAGAGTCCCTAAATCTGCGTAAGTTTAAATCTCACTAATTTTGTAACATTTATACCTATGTCAATCACATGCTAGCTTTCAACGCGCTTTGAAACACGATCACCATCGGCTTGTATTTCCAACTTTACGTCCACTTGATGTCCAAAATACCGTGTGGATCGATCAAAAACTCCTAATTTTAAAAAGCATCGACCTTAGCAAAGTTATTTATTTAAATTACATCCCCTAACATTGACCTCATACATATACCATAGACATTGTATTATAGACGATTAACAATTTTATTGCTTAAACAAAAACTGAAATGTTTCATTATAATTTACCCAATATGCTTTCACCAAAAATATTTTTGGCCGTCAGTATATTCAGTTTATGACCAGAATGGGGCTAATACGCTCATTGTGGTGGGCTGACACACTGCTAATGCAACCAAATTAACTCTTAGAAGTCTTTTGTTTATGGCTGGTGCTACACATTATGGTCATGCATAAATCTTACACCAGATTGCTTGGGAAACAAGTTTCCTTTATGTACGTAACTATTGTGCTGTTAACTTAAATTTATTTTATATTGTTAAATTTGCATAAGAGTACCGCGTATATAGAGAATTCATTAAAATAATCTGTGAAAATGAAAGTACTTCTTAAATAATATTTTAATATAGATTTCCTTTCAAAATTTCTTATTCGGAACTACTTAATAACTTCCACGGTAAAACTGATTCTGGAAGCCATCGGGAATACAATAATTGCTGCAGCGTGAAGCTATAATATTTAATTTTAAAGGATGAAGTAGGTATTTCCTCAGACACTACTGTAGGTATGTGCAGACATATTATTTTTATTTATTTAATTTAGAGACAATAATTATTGGACTGACAACGCATTCACTTATAGTACCTAACTGATTGTGGATAAAAAAAAAAAAAAATTTAGAGACAAGTAATCTTTAAGATAAGTGGGGCACAGCGAATTTTCTTGGAAGCGACCGTCTGGGGAAGTAACCTCCACCTTAGAGAAGACCACAGTAAAATGACACTACCTTTTGGTGGCTACCATACGCTTGTTTGTCGCCATTTAAAGTTATATGACTCGCCTGATGGTAAACCGATGGTATTGGCGCGTTGCCTACCTTAATCCATAATCAACTTCGTGGCGCCCTGGATGTCGATGCTGTTAAGTTTAAGTAAAAATCGTGTTATTAATAAGTCGGGGCAAAAGTGGGTAGTTGTCCGCTCACCGTATGCATTGTTTGCGCGCGGCTCGCAAAGCCGATTCTTGGCTGTGGCCCGAGTGTATACAGAATGTTCAATTAATATTTAAAAAAATGTTAATAAAAACTGCTCTTTGAGTAAAGCATATTGAACCTGCATATGTATTGGTAAGTTTTTACAGTTTTAATTTTTTCTCGGTTATTATTTTTAATATTTCTAGAAACTATAATTTTAAGTATTTTTAATTTAAGATTATTAATTTGATTTAGGTAGGTAATTTTTTTGGTACAGTTATTGTAAGTAAATCATGAAAACACAAATTAGCTTACTCATTTGTTATTTCTCTCTATACACATTTATTATTTTATGTTTTAGTAACAAGAACTGTGTCAAAAATTTATACTGTAGAACCAATATAGAGACACCATTTTTATGTTAGCGTAGCAGAATCGACACCCTGAAACCTTACACAACGATAAAATATAACACCGCCCCTAAGGTACTATTATTGCACTCTGGTCTTCTCCAAGTTTTTTTTTATGTTAAAAGGGTAGCAAATAAGCTTATGGCTCGCCTGATGGCAAGTGGCCTCCATAGCCTGGTCCTACCCTGACCCAAGTTGGAGGTTATTTCCAGATCAAATAATTGCACTCGCATGTTAACAATGATTGTTCCAATTAGATTACTTCAACTCTGTTACAATTATATAGGATAATTGTAACAGAAATCTGTTAGGGTAACGGTCTTAGCCTCTTATATAAAAAAGAAAAATCTAAATGAAATAATCTAATGAAAATCACTGTTTATGCTACAGAATAAAAGCACCATCAACTCAAATTGGTTTCATCAACGTGGCCATGATGTTCCAACATTATTTTCTTCATTCATTTCCATAAAAAAAAAAAAATGGTTGCCTGTAAAGTCGGTTTTACGGGCGAAGATTTTACGTGACAACGTCTTTTTCTCGGTAGAATATTTATTGATATGAATATAATTAAATTGCACAATAGGAACAAGGAATTGAATGAAAATAAGAATTGCACAAATTTTAACTATAGAAATATATTTTGTTTACTAAAACATTGTACATGTAAACTTAAACTTAACACGAGAGACTCATCGTAACGTTACCGAGCGTTACACTTTTTCATAAGTGACTCCCAGCCGCAACCTAATTTAAGACGTTGTCACGTCAAAAAGTAGAAACGTAGAACGGGTTTTATTTTAATTTAAAGAATGTATTTTTTAAATTTAGCTAGCTTAGCTTCTCATATTTATTAAAATGCGTCCCAAACGCTTATTGCAGGTGCGGAATAGTGGTTGCAAATTCACACTGAGTAAATGTCCCCTAAAGCTAAAATATACAAAACGTCCGCTTAACCCTCGTGAGATTTCAAAACAAATGTTAGTTGGGTGTCACGTATGGAACTCTACGTTCTGATATTTGAAAATTGCATATGTGAAAATGTTTTCCGCATTTCGTGTGAAAAGTCGAAATGTTTCGCTAGAATTATGAACGATACATTGTTCTAAACTTGCCTATTCAATTTGTCAAACTTCGCCAGGCTATTAATGTGTTCGATAATTTAAAATTCCTATAGATTTGCGAAGGTTCTGTGTGCTTTTTTCAGATTAGAATGTATGTGTAAGTTGCACTACAAAGCTAGGTAATGTGAAATTTTACTTTAACTTTAACTGGCCTCGTTTGTTCAGTTTTATTTCACTTTCAAATGATGAATGCATGAAAGTTCGAGGGTAACTCGGCGAGGGCTGAAACGCTACGAACGTCACGAGCGTCACACGCGACAATATGTATATATATATCATCATCATCAGCCTATTAATGTCCCCACTGCTGGGGCACAGGCCTTCCCGGTGGATGGAATAGGGAGATTGGGCCATGACCCACCACGCGGGCTCCGTGCGGATTGGTGGGTGCTAACGACTGCAGAAGCATGGAGGAGCTCAGATAGTAATTTTTGGTCACCCATCCAATGACCGACCACTGCGAAAGTTGCTTAAGTTCAACGATCGCAGCCGAACGCGCCAACCACTTGCGCCATCGAGCTCCTCAAATATATATATATATATATATATATATTTACGTTTATATAAGTGATGCGTGCGCTGCTCTATTCCCCTATGCCTTATGCACCGCCTAATGTTAGGTTATTTAAGAAAAGAATGTTTACTTTAGATGGTCCGCTCACACTATTTTTTTGATGTGTAACATCTTTCCTCTCGCTTTCCTGCAATTTGTGGGAGTGATTTCGTGAATGGATGGATGGGAACATAGTGGCTTATTCCTTTTTTTGTAGGTTTTATTTCCTTTTTTACTAATATAAGGTGAGATTTTAAATGTTACACATCATACGCATTTTTTTTTATCTAACCGGTACTTTAACTGAGCAGTTAAAGTAATTTGGTGCAACTCACGCTTAGTCGAGTCGGATTCGATCGGATTATGGTACTTTGTTATTTTCATTTTCTGGCTAACCTTTGCATCAGCTACCTACTTATTACTGCCAAACTACCTGCTTACTTAAGTATATGCAAAAGACCAATCGATGTGCCAATGTTCAGTATTTACAACAAGAAAGCCTGGAATGTTTTATAGCCTACAGAATCAATACTTATTTTACCAACTGTTTTAGGCGAATATCATCTTTTTTACTGCTGCTTCCTGTAGTTTTAATAGACCTATTGGTGTCGTTTTCTGGCATGATTCTCTTAACTTAAATTTCATAACAGTGAATCTTTGTCATTCTCTATACAAAATGAAAAGGAGAGACTCATGTTAAATTCAGTTTTAAGTTAAAAGAATCATGCCAGAATCGACACCAATACCGGGTTAAAATTACGATTTTAAAGAGCAGTAAACAAAAATAACTTTGTAACAAACCATTGTCATAACTAATCAAACTCGTATGTAGAACTAATAAATTAACTACGTAATTCAACTCCTTGGTGTCCCAATGCACTGAATAGTTGTAAACAATCAGAATTGCCTGTTACGACTAGGTACCTAAGTATGTCTCAGTTAACACCAGTGCCGGATTAGAGCATAAGCCAGTTAAAGCAATTTTCTAGTAACAATTTCTTAAGTTAAGAGCCCTCTTACAAAATTGTGCCACTGCCGTACTGATCGGGCGCGTAGGTAGATTTGCACTAGTAATATTGTATTTTACTGGTCATGTTTCGAGTGTTATAAAATAATTATTAATGAACTAATTATAAAAATATATAAATATTTCAGTAGTTCCATAATGGTAGATTAGTTTTATGAAAGTTTTTGATAGTAATTCTATTTAATTCAATATCAAAATACGGGTAAACCTGCATTGCTTTTTGAGAAAATTCACGGAGGATAGATGTTTTTTTTTGATAATTAATGAGATGGAAAATCAAAATTGTAATTCATTATGTTTCAACAAAAACATATTTCTGATGTCGTAGTAATTAATTTGATCTAATTTATTGAACATTATGCAGCGATTCAGGCGTTTGAAATTGTGCATATTATCGTTTTTTCCGTAAACTAGCTGCGGTAGAACGATAAGTACAAAAAAAGGAAAATAGTATTTGCAAACATTCTACATTAACTTACAATAAGAAGAATAAATCTACTGTTTACTTCTATTGGAAATAGTCAAAATCTTTTCTAAGGGGGTAAACGAGACACTCAAAAATTACAATTTTTTGCAAGAAATGTGAAAGGGCTCTTAAGGAATTGCTTAAGGCATTACATCCTAGGTGGGCACCATAAACAGCACCAAAATAACTATTTTCCGTGAATTTAAAAGCCTGCGCTGCGTTAAGCGGGGCACAGAGCGTGTGTCCGCTCCACGTGCAGTTTTTATGTCATTATATAGAACAGCGATGCACGGGAGACCTGCCTCACGCAGCTTAGCTCTATGAAATAACATGAAACAAACACACGCAGTGGACTCCCGCTCCGTGCTCCCGGTTAACGCAGCACAAGCTTTTAAGTCGCAAGTCACATTTCGATGAATGAAGAAAATATGCTTACATTTTAAAGAAAATTGAACTAGAAAAAAATCCATGCGGTTCAGGCAGCAGCCGGGACTCGAACCCGCACCCTCCACTATCACTCCTGCTATCTCGACCTTAATGGCCGTGTCGGATTTCTTCTAGAACTAAGAAGAAGAAAAGCTGCAAGGCAACGCTACAATGCGAAGAGATGGCGATTTTCTAGTATTTTTTTAAAATTTGAAAGTCTAGCAATTAAATGCTCAAAATATAATCAAACTGTTTAAGTATCTAGAGATATGGGCAGATCGTCTTTTATAAATAATTAAACATATATTCTAAGTTACGTAATTATACCATTCGTTGTAATAAATACGTTAAAAAACTTAAAGATCGATACTATGTTACATATGGTTAGGCCATAGGCATGGATTAGGGCATCAAGTAGTTTTAATCCGGCACTGGTTAACACGTAGATTCTCAGAGGGCGTAGCTTTATGGTGGGGTCAAGGCATAAATCTGCCCGACGTTGGGCCCTCCGAGCCTCTGACGCATTTCCAAAACACTCGACTATGAAGACAAATGTCGGTGGTACGTTGACCTCTTAACTTTTGTGGTATACAATAATCTCAATATATGTATATAAATGTTGGACAGTAGAGTAAAGTGGTGAGAGGCCGTGATACCTTCTACGAACAAAGGTTGAACACAAACAACAACATAACGTTTTAGTTTCTTTTAAACAAAAACCAAACGTTTTGTGAGGGTTTTGCACGTAGACTGGAGAGATTATTGGAGTTAATTCAAATATTGTTTTCTAGTAGTGAAACATCCGAAATTCGATCATAACATAGTAGACATAAAAATTTCAACTACTCGAAAAAAATATGATTGGATGTTATTTTCATTTCGCTGTCGATCTATTGGATTTTATTTGCATCTTTCTTCTCATTTTTATTTTTCGCTCTAAGCTTAACGCTCTGTACCGATAAAGCTTATGGTCTCATTGTAGGTTTATATTATATTTATTCATTCTACTGCTCCTACTCATTTTTATATCTAGTTAAACAAGATTTTTCTAATTTCACTACAATGAAATGAAATGAAACAAAAATGAACGACCTCCGTGGTCGAGTGGTTTATACGCCGGGTTTTATGGTGTTGCCAACTCGAGAGGTCCCGGGTTCGAATCCCGGTGGGGGCAGATGATTGTGTGATGAATACGAGCATATGTACTCCAGTCATGGATGTTTAATATGTATTTCTATATAAATATACTTATATATGTACTGTATATGTATTCTATCCGTTACCCTAGTATCCCATAACACAAGCCTTACAGTGCTTACTTTGGGGCTAGGCTAATTGGTGTGAGTGTTGGAAATATTTATTTATATTTATTTATAATGAAATTTAACTAGAAAATATTCAACTAATTTCAGGTTCAAAGTCGTTTTTTACATGACTGGCCAAATAAAGGAGCATGTATGTTCAAAAAGAAGTTATACACCTATCGTCACCGTTAGCCTAACGACGCGACGTTACGTACATATAACTGTTAATATGGATGTTATGAAAACTTTTTTCCATATTCACTGAAGTCTCATAAAAATTGCTTTCATCGAAAAAAAAATATTTAAAAAAACATTACTTTTTTTTATTTATAGTATTTGATGTCCTTATTACAAAAAAATACATTTAACTGAATGTAAGTAAATGCAAAATAAATCGGAAGCACAGGGATTTTAACATAAAATAGACGCAATATTTCGTAAAGATCCACCATCGATTAAAAAACTTTAACATCTATTCTGGAAACATTACCGAAAACTTCTATAAGCAGAAGTCCGACAACGGATATTTATGAACGTCTATTATTCAAATGAATGATAATTTAGTTTATTTTTAGCAAAAGTTCCAAGTTTCAATAACATACGGGGCCCTTTCGGCCGTCGTGACTTACCCAAACTTACAATAAGGCGTGTACTTCGGAATGATTCCATCCATCTCCGTAAACTTGCCAGAGCAAACGGTTCCAATACATTGAAATAATCTGCCTGGATGTGACTATCTAATAGTTAAAGAGCACTCTTACTAATATTGTACATGAGAAAGTTTGTTACTCAATCACGCAAAAACTACTGAACGGATTGGGATAAAATTTGGTACGCATATATTTAATGACCTGGGTTGAGACATAGGATATTTTGTATTCAGAAAAAAATTTAGGTTTCTATGTTAAAAAACTAAAATTAACGCGGAGGAAGTCGCGTGCGGCTGCTAGTATGAAATATATATTCCAGATAACTATAATCTACTATTCTTCAATAGATTCCTTCTATCTAGCATAATCTTGTTTTAGTAATTTTTAGTAATTTAGCGTATCTTCTTTAAACGAATATTTGTATATTTTTACTTAAGTACCTATAAATATTGTTTATATAACCGAATTCACAAAAGCATACACAAGATGGCAGAATGTTATTAGGCATAATTACCTTTGGCATTTTTTCTCTACATAATTTCGTTAAGCATTATCGGTGTTTGTGGTCACTGTAAAATTCTGGATTACAAATTATGAGTTTGTATGTCGGATAAATTAGTGATTGCTAAATTATTTTCTGCGAAATGAATATGATGTCATTAGCTGCCATGCATATTAATATTATGACATTAAAAGTTCTGCGTCAAAAGAAAGACCATTCTTCAATACTTACATTAATTAGGCAATATCACTTATTTTCTTAAGTCACACTGCACCTAAACATGTGCTACAAATATCTCTATTATAAAACTCAAACTCATTTATTCAGTCTAGGCTGTTACAAGCTCTTGTGAAAGTCAAACGCTACGCAATCGGTTCGTAAATCTACGGCGGGAGACCTTGTACTGAGAAGAACCTGCAAGAAACTCAGCAAGGGCTATTTTTTTCTCCCTGTTTTGTTTCAAACAGTGTCGTCAATTGAAAGATGACATCAAAAATTGAAAACATGTGTTGATGTCAACTTCCGTCACATTAATATTATTAATTAACAAAAGTTAAGTATAGCTCGGTACTACATTTAAATTTAGAAGTGGCGATTAAACAATTTTCAACCAAATCAGCAAAGTAAAACGACTTAGTCTGTTATATTAAGCCCAAGGTGACTTATCATTTATGAAATCTTTAACAGTATAGTAACCTTTCTTAAGGAGACATGTTTTTATAGACACTTTAAACTTATTGAAAGGTACATTAATTATTTCTTTTGGTATTTTATTATAGTAACATATGCCTTGACCCACAAATGAACCAAGAACCTTTTGGAGTCTCAACGGTGGCGATTTGAGTTTATCTTTATTTCTGGTATTGAAATTATGTACATTATGCGTATGTGAATACACTATCAATTTCAAATTGTGTTAACTGACGTAACCTCCACTGCAATATACTAAAATAACGGAAATATAATATAAATCCTGTTTTTATTTTAAAGAAGAACGGTCATCTGTAACCCAGGAACCAACAGCAACGAGACATATCTCAGTTATTTTGTAGCAATTAAATTTAATAACGTTAAAACATAGCAATATAATTCTTAAATATTAAGTCGTAGAAATATTATTATTTATTCAGCGCCATCTATCATCATGCATATAAATTATTCAATATCGTAGTCCACTTTGAAAAGCAACGGACAAGTACAATATATGTGTGAACCTAGTAGTTGCATTTGGAATGTAAGTTAGATGGAGCTAGTGTGTAATTTTTTTAAATGAGATGCAAAATTGGATGTGACGTCACATTAATGTTCTGGAAACAGTGAGAGGCGGAGTCAGCAAAACCGGTCCGTTTGATTCCTCGCACCAAATATGGTGATATGAGGGAAATTTGCAATGACGCTGTCACGTGTTGTAGTAGCCTATAAATAGCAGTGCACAACCAAATTCGGTCTCTTTTGGCTGATAGAACCTTGAAGACCATACTTAGAAAATAGCATTAAGACTAGCAGTGGTAGTCAGTGCATTATTTACTTGATATTTCTCCCCGGATTAACGGGTAAGTTCAATACATTTGATTCGTTAGGCTGTAGGTCCAGTTAGTTTTTTTATTGAATTATAGAAAAATGTGTAATTGGTTCTAGGTCCATTAATTTGGCTAATTAATAACAGTAATAATCACAATTACTTGATCCTGATTGGAATCTCCTTGGAAATATATATATATATGAGCCTGTGAAGCTTTCTTGAGCAAAAAGTGACGGGTTCACGTGATGACAGCAAGTCCTGCTTCATCCCTGAGGACATTTGAGTCATCCTGATGCTCCCATGATCTTGCCAAGCTAAGTAAAACTTATAACTTCTTGATATTTAACCAGTGCATACTCCGGAGAACAATTTCTGTTTAACGTGATAAAGGATTTGTATTGGTAAACTGTAAAGCCATTATAAGAACATAACAAATTTTTATTGTTAAATTTCCAAAACTTAATATTTTATAACTTGTTTAATAATTTGTTTATATAAGAAACTTAAATTGAGTATTACTGTATTAGCACATGATCTTGAATGTATGAATATCTTTAAATCAAAAGAAAAATCTTTGAGGAAATATAGCTATGTATTTATTAAGTTGAATGTGACTAGTATTAAGTTTTAACCATGATAAAATAAGATCTGAATCTTTTTTTGACAATATAATATCTTGTTCACTGCGGTTTTAGACATTTTCATTTATCTCCCTCAAATCACAGTATTACGGCGCCCTGATTATAAATTAAATAAGTTTCGAGTCTCATGTAAGCCCTGAAATAGCCGGTGATAACAAAAATTGTTACAAAATGGCGACCAACTTTAGGGCCGAGCAATAAAATACTGTATTTGAGGGAAATACTGGTGTGCTGATATGATGATAAAAAGGTTGGTGGAAAAATTTAATGCTTAAAATCCCCAATCAGTCTGAATAGCACATTAGAAGTAAATTACTTAATAACTTAGAAAACTTTAATAAACAATACTCTTGGAATACTAGTGTGTCTAAATGATGATAAAAAGGTTGGTGGAAACATAGATGCTTAAATCCCCAACCAGTCTGAAAAACACACTAGCATTAATTAACTTAGCACATTAGAATTAATCAACTTATACTAGAATAACACTTTCGTATTGATTGGATGTGTAAAAAATTGACCTTGAACAGTGAACAAGATAGTCTTTAAGAATTGAAACTTGTAATAATAAAAGTACCCTCCTTCAAAAAAAAAAAAAAAAATTATAAATTCCTTTGTATTTAACTTTCTTAGATTAAATAACTTGAATAAGTAGCTTGATTTAAAAACTTGATTAAACGTAATTTAATAATTAACTTAATAATTAACTTAGTAACAGAAATAACTGACTTTAACTTGAAAAAATCTGAGAAAATGCTCTCTTTACAAAAATATGTAAACTACTTAAGAAAGGATGAAATCATATATGAATTGGATATTCTTGGCATTTCCACAGCTCCTGACACATCGGTGGATGCACTGAGAAAGCAGCTTCGCCAAATTTTTAAGCTGAAGAGACGTGGCAGCATCAAGTGTGCTCCAGTGATCACACCACTCCCGGCAACCGAGCTCAAGGCCTGTACGCCGAAAATTGCTGAGCTCGAGGATCTGCTGTCATCAGGTGACCTCGGAAAGGACAGTAATCTTCACTTACGTGTGTCAGTTAGGGCTAATTATCTAATCGATAGACTTGCTCGATTGGAGGTTGACAATGCTTCTCTTGTGGATTTGCGCCACAGGCTCATACGTATCTTAGCTCAGGTAGAACAGGAAGATGAAAGTAGTTCAGACGAATTAAGTGATAAGGAAGGTACTCCCAAGTGTAGTAAAACCGGCATGAAGGATGTGAGGGAACAAGAGACGGATGAATATGTGTTGCCTATCTCGAAAACAGGGATGAATGAAAAGAATGGAAGTGAGGAATTAATCGTCATTAAAGAAAAACCAATTAACTTAAATTCACTTAATTTAAAATATAATGGTTCAGGTTGCGTTAGAAGTTTTATTGAGAGGTTAGAGGAACTTAGACAGGCCCGCGAGATTCCGCAATCTCGTATGCTGACAGCATTTTCCGATCTCTTAGAAGATTCTGCATTGGCGTGGTTTAGAAGTAACAAAGCGAACTTTAACTCATATTCTGATCTATTGTTACACTTAAGAGAGGATTTTGATATTCCGGATTTAGATTATCGACTTAAAAACGAAATTAGACAACGCACACAAGCTAGACAAGAGTCAATTGTGAGCTATATCTCCACGATGCAAGGAATGTTTGCGAGATTGTCTATTCCCATGTCATTAGAAGAACAGCTAGAAATTTTAATGCATAATATTCGTCCGGAATATATGAAAGAGTTGGCTCTTCATAACGTTGATTCTATTCTTACGTTAAAACAATTAGGAAAGCGCTTGGAATTGGCTCAAGTCCGTGCAGAGAAATTTACGGAACCCAATTTGAATAAATTATTTATTTCGAATGACCTTCAGTCACGAAGAATAAAAAATAATTTCAAACCAACCCGACAGATCTCAACCGTAACTTTACCTCAAAATGTCTCAAATGATAGGAGGTGTATGAGATGTCAGAGTCGAGAGCATTTCACTAGAGAGTGTGTAAATTCGAGAGAAATTCTTTGTTTTAAGTGTGGTAAAAAGGGCGTAAGACGACCTGAATGCCCACAATGTAATCCAAGTAATAATTCAAAAAACTAAAAAGTGGGAACTTCACATATAATTACGGTAAAAAAAGGTCACACATTAACTTAAATAACCGTGAAGTTCTCTTCCATAAGAAAAAGTTTGACAATAGACCTTATTTGCAATTTAAAATATTAAATGTAGATGCGTTAGGACTTGCTGACTCTGGTGCGTCATGCTCGATACTCGGCAAAAACTCGCACCTCATCTTTCTGAATTTAGGCTTTAAACTTAACACTTTAGATAAAGAGCGTATTGTAAAAACCGCTAATAGCACTGAATTGCATTGCGTAGGGTACATGTCTCTGCCCATTGAATATAACTCAATACTTAAGGTAATTACATTTTATGTTGTTCCGGAAATTACTACACCAATCATATTAGGTATTGATTTTTGGCACCATTTTGGTTTGACAAAAAACTTGATGTCATCCAACTTTAGTAATATCACTTTAAACTCAGAAAATCCTATTAACTCAATATCATTAAAAAACGGGTTAGAAGATTACAATAACTTAACGACGGCGCAAAAGCGAATAATTAATAAAATAATTGATAAATTTGACTTAATTAACACAGAAAAGGTTGGTCTTGGTGGAACTTCATTGGAACACCATAAAATAGATACTGGTAACCATAGTCCGATTAAACAGCGTTATTATCCCTTATCACCTATCAAGCAACTAGCACTCGAGAAGGAATTAGATGAAATGTTAGCCCTGGGGGTAGTTTCTCCTTCCCAATCGGCTTGGAATTCTCCAGTAGTAATGGTAGAAAAACCCAATGGTGAAACCAGATTATGCCTAGACTCTCGAAAACTTAATTACGTCACAAAACCAGACGCTTATCCCTTGCCTTATATTAACCAAATATTAGATCATCTTAACAACGCTAAATATTTAACCTCAATTGACCTTAGTGCCGCATATTGGCAGATTCCTTATGACTCTGCAGCATCTGCTGAAAAGACAGCTTTCACAGTTCCTCGTAGAGGCTTATTTCAATTTAATGTGATGTGTTTTGGGTTAGTAGGGGCGTCAGCAACCATGCAACGCTTAATGGATAAATTATTTGGCCCAGAATTCGATAATAAGGTATTTGCTTTTCAAGATGATATAATTTGCATTAGTAACACTTTCTCAGAACATATTGAGCTCCTAGAGAAAATATATCAGCGCCTGAAAGAAGCAGGCCTGACAATAAATAAAAAAAAATCACAGTTTTGTCGCAAAGAGCTCAAATATTTAGGGTATTACATTGATAAACATGGTTTAAGAACGGACCCTGGTAAAGTAGATATAATCCTTAACTATCCTACACCCTCGAACCCCAAGGAGGTAAAAAGATTCCTTGGAATGGCAGGTTGGTACAGAAGATTTGTGAATAATTTCTCTGAAATCAGCAAACCGTTATGTAAACTCACCCGTAAGAATGTGGATTTTGAATGGAACTCTGAGGCACAGAAATCCTTTAATTTGCTTAAAACTGCCCTTGTTTCTGCCCCTATTTTAAAAATGCCAGATTATTCGCGCCCTTTCCGTATTTTGACTGACGCATCTGCATACTCAGCGGCGGCCGTTCTCACCCAGTCTTATGACGGAGTGGAACACCCTATTGCCTACTGTAGCCGCTCACTTAATAAAAATGAAGTTAATTATAGTACAACAGAGAGAGAATTATTAGCTGTTATTTATGCATTAGAACAATTTAGACAATATGTTGAAGGTCAGGAATGTACCATAGTCACAGACCATGCTTCACTGTTGTGGTTTTATAAATTAAAAAACCCCACAGGTCGTTTAGCACGATGGAGCATGCGTCTTAGTCAATTTAACTTTAAAATAGAACACCGGAAGGGTCGGGATCATATCCTCCCGGATACTTTGTCACGTATTAAATTAGATTCAATAGAAATAGATTTATCAAAAGATAGTTGGTACTCTTATATGTTAAACGCAGTAAAGAATAACCCACGTAAATTTCCTAATTTCATGGAAAAAGATGGAAACTTATATAGATATTCGAAAAATAAATATGATCTTGCTAGCGAATTTGATTGGAAACTGGTAGTTCCTGAAGAAAATAGATCGGCAATTCTTAGGAAATATCACGATGACCCTACTAGTGCACATTTAGGTGTCATGAAGACACATAGGAGGATCGCCTTACATTATTACTGGCCCCACCTATACGAATGTGTGAAAAAGTATGTGAGTGAATGTGAGACGTGTAAGCAATACAAACCTGTGAACACGGCACGTCCCGGTCTCATGGGAAGTCCTAAGAAAGTGACCAAGCCATTCGAAGCCATTAGTTGTGATCTATTGGGACCCTTTCCAAATTCAGGGAATAGAAATACTTATTTAATAGTTGTTTCAGATTACTTTAGTAAATATGTCATGTTGCACCCTATACGGTCAGCAACAGGCATGGCTGTAGCAAACTTTATAGAAAAATATGTATTTTTAGTCCGTGGCGTTTGTGAGACCATCTTTATAGATAACGGTCCACAATATGTTAGCTCCCATTTTAGACAGCTGTTAACTAAATATAATGTACCAAACATATATTACAATCCTAAGTATCATCCCCAAACGAACCAAGCTGAGCGGGCAAATAGAAACATAGTTCATGCGATAGCCTGTTATGTAAAATCCGAGCATAGAAGGTGGGATGAACACTTAATAGAATTGCAATGTGCTTTAAACACGGCTGTGAATGAAGCAACTAAATTTTCACCCTATTTCCTAGTCCATGGTAGAGAGTATATAATAGATGGTAATTTATATTTAAATTCCTTCCCTCCATGTCCGTTAGATCAAATTACCTCAGACAGTACATTGGAGTATGGGAAAAAGTTGCTTGAACTTAATAATATCTTCCAAAAGGTGAGGAAATATTTGATTGTTGCCCACCAACGGAACGAAAAACAATATAACCTCAGAAAAAGACACATTGAATTAAGAGTTGGCCAGATAGTGTATAAACGTACTCATTATTTATCCAATAAGGCAAAGAATTTTTCTTCCAAATTAGCACCAAAATTTATTAAATGTGTAGTGACGGCTAAATTATCACCTTTAGTTTATACTTTAACCGATTTAAATGGTAAATGTTTAGGTAATTATCATATTAAAGATATACTAAAATATTCTGAACAACAGAACTAACAAATCTTTGAATTCCACATAGGATGCTTATTTTAGTCACTTTCAGTATTAAACGGTTGGTTAAGAAGAGTTATGGTATAGGAAGAGTGCATATGGAAATCTGTGGGCTACGGTTCGAAACCTGCCTGAAAATTAAATTGTTTTTCTCTTTTAACTAAATAAATATTTATTTACAACCTTTTTTAACCTATATGGTCACTTTTAAAAAAAAATGCTTAAATGAAATTTCGAGGAATTTTAATATTTTAACACAAAAAAAAAATTTTTTTGATAAAATTATTTTCGTCAAGTTGTGTTCACTGATATGCATATGAGTATGAGAGTAGTATGAAATGCGTGATGTATGAAAAGTGTTTTCCAAAATAAGCACGTGCAATTTATTTTAATACTTAATAGAAAAATAGGTCTTGATGTAAGAAAGGCATAAGCATAAGGAAGTGGACATATACTTTAGACTTGATAATTAAAGATAGGAAGATTGTTGGAAAATAATCTTAATCTTTTGAGTTTGAAAACATACAAACTTCTTTAATCTTGAGTTGTTTTCTTAACTACCTTAAGTTCATAAGATGAACAGAAAAGTCATGTTATACCCCTGGATAATAGATCCAAGAAAGGTATTTACATGAAACTAAAAGAAAAATCATTAAACAGCAAATATTTAATTGTTGCTATTGACTTAGAGTTTAGAACATTACGTGGAGTAAATAAATGGATACTCACGTATATAAGTTTAAATTTTTTATCTTGGCTAATACTTAGTATTGTTGATTTGTCTGTAAGTCAGTTGCAGGTTAATTAATTAAAAAAAAAAAAAAAATTTTTTTGGGAAAAATTTTTTGAGATAAGGGGGATGTTGTGTAGCAATTAAATTTAATAACGTTAAAACATAGCAATATAATTCTTAAATATTAAGTCGTAGAAATATTATTATTTATTCAGCGCCATCTATCATCATGCATATAAATTATTCAATATCGTAGTCCACTTTGAAAAGCAACGGACAAGTACAATATATGTGTGAACCTAGTAGTTGCATTTGGAATGTAAGTTAGATGGAGCTAGTGTGTAATTTTTTTAAATGAGATGCAAAATTGGATGTGACGTCACATTAATGTTCTGGAAACAGTGAGAGGCGGAGTCAGCAAAACCGGTCCGTTTGATTCCTCGCACCAAATATGGTGATATGAGGGAAATTTGCAATGACGCTGTCACGTGTTGTAGTAGCCTATAAATAGCAGTGCACAACCAAATTCGGTCTCTTTTGGCTGATAGAACCTTGAAGACCATACTTAGAAAATAGCATTAAGACTAGCAGTGGTAGTCAGTGCATTATTTACTTGATATTTCTCCCCGGATTAACGGGTAAGTTCAATACATTTGATTCGTTAGGCTGTAGGTCCAGTTAGTTTTTTTATTGAATTATAGAAAAATGTGTAATTGGTTCTAGGTCCATTAATTTGGCTAATTAATAACAGTAATAATCACAATTACTTGATCCTGATTGGAATCTCCTTGGAAATATATATATATATGAGCCTGTGAAGCTTTCTTGAGCAAAAAGTGACGGGTTCACGTGATGACAGCAAGTCCTGCTTCATCCCTGAGGACATTTGAGTCATCCTGATGCTCCCATGATCTTGCCAAGCTAAGTAAAACTTATAACTTCTTGATATTTAACCAGTGCATACTCCGGAGAACAATTTCTGTTTAACGTGATAAAGGATTTGTATTGGTAAACTGTAAAGCCATTATAAGAACATAACAAATTTTTATTGTTAAATTTCCAAAACTTAATATTTTATAACTTGTTTAATAATTTGTTTATATAAGAAACTTAAATTGAGTATTACTGTATTAGCACATGATCTTGAATGTATGAATATCTTTAAATCAAAAGAAAAATCTTTGAGGAAATATAGCTATGTATTTATTAAGTTGAATGTGACTAGTATTAAGTTTTAACCATGATAAAATAAGATCTGAATCTTTTTTTGACAATATAATATCTTGTTCACTGCGGTTTTAGACATTTTCATTTATCTCCCTCAAATCACAGTATTACGGCGCCCTGATTATAAATTAAATAAGTTTCGAGTCTCATGTAAGCCCTGAAATAGCCGGTGATAACAAAAATTGTTACAATTTTTTGTTATTTTCTATTTAATGAAATCACATATTTCTTATATTCGAATTCAATAGCTAACAGCAAAATATTAACTTATGTTTTTGTTCAGGTTTTCACACTACAAAAATACATAATGCCTATTTATCCAACAAAATTTGTAAATAAATGTAATGTAAATGACGATGCAGTACTTATGGGATATATTAAATTAACCTGGAAATGCAGCTAGATTAAGTATATAATTTGAGAACTTAAGAGTCACTAAAATCATTATGATTCATTAATTCCTATCATTAGGGTTCCAGGAACTGTGTGGATTATTTAACTAAGTCCTTTTATATCCATTTATGTTTTCTTTCTCTGGCGTCAGTTCTAAACTTAACGAGAACGAAGTTGTGAATTAAAGCTAGTGTGTAATAATAATAATGCGTGGATACATCACAAAAGCACATGGCATGTCCTTTCTAGTCTAGGATCCATCCTTTAGCATTTACACCATTTGTTAGTATGATTTTTATAAAAAGGCTAGTTGCCTATCAAAACTTAGTATTTTAGTCATCTCTATAGCTTTGTTCTAAACTGTAGAAACATTTTGATTGCGGTCCACCACAGGCCGTGGTCGTAAACCACCCAAGTTGGGGCGGATAGAGCTGCCTGCGCAATTAGTGCCTTCTTTAATGCAACCGCTAGCAGACGAACTATTTCCCAGTTTGAAACTCTTTTCATTGTCTCCTTATCAATATTTATTGAGAAACTTCATATTGCAATGGTGAGGCTCTCGAGAAGATTCTGATTTTATTCGTGTTCCGTATAAAATAACTTTACAATTAAATTAGCAGTATGAAAACCTTTTTATATGTATATTGGAATGAAGTTCTTTTTCGGACGGACGGTACGGACTTGGCGGATGAGGGCTAGACGAAAAAAAATTTCAACGTTGTTCCGTCACAACCCTCAGTTGTTTCGTAGCGTATTGTATGTAGTTGTGTACTTATATTTAAGTTTATTTTTAACTTCGTTCCAACCGAGTGTTAAACAACACTCACGTTTGCTTTTTTGCATAAATATGTTATTGAGTAGGTTTATAAGGTCCCTTTACAAATTAAAACATTGAATGTTTTTGTTGTGTTTATGTTTTAATTTATATCCATTAAAAGAAACATCTTTGGTGCATATTAATATGATTCTCCTGAAAAAAAATCGAGTTTTTTTAATATTTAGCTCCAATTCTGATTGCAATATGTTTTTTTTTAAAGTTTATTCATTTTGTATATTGAAATGCAAAATTGATGTAGTTCTCGTCTCCAGTGTCTAAGAAACTGTACAATGAATACAATATTAAACGGAAGCGGAAACTCCATGAACCGGAAGTGAGAATTTTCTTCGATTGAAACCTTTCTAAGAATTAAATGTATCGTAGTTTCTCTGTGAACACCAAGGGACGTTAAATTAATTTGTAAATGAATTATTATTTTTAAAAGCAATTTAAATAGCCAAGAAAAAGAGTGACATTAATAATTTTTTTTTTTATGAAATACTAAAACTGAACTGGGGATTAAAAGCCCCCCTTTTGTTTTTCTTATAAGTACCTGTAGTATCATAAGTACAAATAGAATTCATCATAAGCAAAAATTTACGCGTACATTCTTCTCGTATTTATATCCTTCATAAGGTTGGCAGAGAATCAAAGGCACTGCATCAGTATAAGAGAAAAAAACTTCCATAGTCACACTTCAACAAATTCACGTAGATATTTTGTCAAAGGAAAATTTTGCCCAGAATGAATAGTGTGAGATTGCGAGTCCATCATCTAAATAGTTCTCTATCTATACTAATTTTATAAAGCTGAAAAGTTTGTTCGTTTGATTGAACGCGCTTATTTCAGGAACTATTGGTCCGCTTTGAAAAATTATATATGTGTTGGATAGTGCATTTATCAAGGAAGGCTATAGTATAGGCTATACGACATCACACTACGACAAGTAGGAGCGGAGCATCGACGATAAATGTTGCGAAAAGGGGGAAATAATATCCCATTTCTGAACTTTAACTTCCTTTGAGTACGCTGCGTAAATAGTTGCTAACAAAAAAATTACTTATTGCGGAATTGTTGCCTTTTAAAAGTTCTATAAAAATGTCTGCGACAGCGTATGTCCATCTATTAAGTTTGACTCACGGTAAACGTTTTCAAATTAACCAAATTCATCAAATGTAAGGCAACACGAAGTTCGCCAGGTCAGCTAGTTTAAAATAAATGTCAAAAAAAACGAGCGAGCCTTACAGTAGTCACGTATGATGTGTTACATTTCAAACCTCACCTTACATTAGTAAAAAAAGAAATAAAACCTACTTCAAAAGGAATAAGCCATTTGTACATTATGTTCTTAAATCAAATCAAATAGCGCGCGCTTTCGCGATATCCTGTTACACACTTCCGTCCCATTTCACGAAATCACTCCTACAAATTGCAGGAAAGCGAGAGGAAAGATGTTACACATCAAAAATTCGCGCAGCTTTTACAGCGAGTGTGAGTAACACGTGAAACAATTTGATAAGCGAAAGCTTTCACCCGGCCATACGTGTAATTTGAACCGATGCACTATTCAGCTAGTTTTCAACGGCACAACTAGAGCGTGCTCTGGCCATTTTTTGCGACGTTTCACAGTTTTTTTGAGTTCCATCCGAGTGTAGGGGAAACGGCGAATTTTTATTTTTTGAAATAATATGTTTCACATGAATTTTGGTATCGACTAAGTATGTATCTTGTCATATAGATATAGTTACAATTTACAAGAAAGCGTGCCGACCTGACCTAAATACATTTGTTTTTTTTTTTATAGGAATTGTGATTGATTTAGGGAATCATGTCAATTTAAAAATATATTTTTAATTGTTGTATTGTTATTATGAAATTTTGCCTATTCAGAACCGCTCTTTTATAATCTTTGAGCTCCTTAATAGCCTTCTTTAATAACACGCTGTATCTTCTAATGTCATCTCTACTAAGTTATACCTCTCGTTCTCGTAGCCTAGGGCTACGCTTACTTTAAATTACATAAAATGTTGTCTTCTTTCATTTTAAAATAAGTTTGATTAACGCGTATAGACACTTTATTACTTAGAAATTCCCATAAAATGCTTATTTTAGCTTTTATAATATAAAGAACTAGTATGGCTTCATTTTATATTTTAACTTAGTTTACCATTACACAGGAGTATTAATGAAATTTTCAAACTTTTCCCAAGTTCATATTATTTTCAGTGGAGGTATTCTGTGCACGTCCTGTAATGTCAAAGTAAAGGAAGCTTATAAGCACGTTATTCAGTTGCTATGCAGAATATTTTTACACTAGCGCGTTATTTTAAAAAAAATATTAGCGCATGTAAAAGCTCTATTAATTTAGTGAAGTACTCGTAACATTTCGAAGTGGGGATTACACGGAGAACGTAAGAACGTATTTTAGTTGCCACTTTCACCAAAATTCTTAATTAAAATTAGGGCTTAATCGTGATCAACATATCATCCACCATCTTTTTCAACTGTATTAAGTCAAATAGAGATGAATGAGACTTCAACACGATTAGCTATTAAATTTAAATTAAGAACTTTGGTGTAATTGGAAAATTAGTTACTTTTTATACGGTCACCAAAATCTAATTTAATAGCTTTAGATAAATGTAGGTACACATGAAAAGTGCCTTATTAGTGATCAAGTACACAAAGTAAGTTGGCATACTATTGACTCCGCCGTTTACTTCGGTTAATATCCTTACAATTTGCAAAATGGCTTATATTATGTATTCTTATAAAATGTAGAAAATGAAAGTAAAAAGCCAACAAGGTTAACTAGATTTAGGAAATATTATAAAAAATTACTTTCGATGAGTAGGTATATAAGTAAAGGCGTTACAAGTCATTAGTATGATGAAATTTATTAATTGAAGTAGAAAAACAATAGTCCTTCTTCTGGTCAGAATAGTTGCCTACAGACTAAAAATCAAAGTCAACTTTATTTCTACGCAAGAAAATTCTGTCTCCGGAATCATTACACAACACAACCCAACTCGCTCCTGTCTGCTACACTACGTCAAACGGGCATAACAATGGTAGCCGGCAACAATACTCCATCCTCTAGCACTTTAGGTGAGAAATTCAAACTGGGCGTACTCCCGGGACTTAACTCTGCGTCAAATTAAACCTCACTACGTGAAACTTCGTATAGGTACGCAACAAATTTTCATACGGCTTCAAAAAGGAGGAGGTTTGCAATTCGACACTATATTTTTTCATTATCCACTCATTCTTTAAACTATGAAAATTTTATTAAAATATAAAGCGAATCACTTTAAAAAATAAAGTGAATAGGGATGATGACAATTTTTTTTCTTCGTTTATCAGGTAGATTATCAAAAAGTATTGGACACGTATTTTTTTGTTTTTTCACATAATATAAACATTGCAGAGATATATTGATTTGAAAAATCGTTTTGGTTCAATTTTCACGTCACAAGCCCCTACTCCCAAACTTTGACGCGCTATAACTTTGTCATTTGTTGGTTGATTGCCCAAAGAAAAAATACGTGTCCATTATCTTTTGATCATCTAACTGACGTACTAAATAGAATTTCGTTTACTGTACCCCGTCATCACCCCTGTTACTTCGTATAAAATAAATATAATTATACAGCTGTCAACTTTTCTGTTCTGTAAGATAGTGAAAATTTTCTATCAACAAACAGTGTTCCTTCAGTATCCCTCCATCTTATAGTGGACTATACTACATTATCCCATCGAAGCATGTGGCTATAAGAATTATTTTTTTATTGAGAGAAGACCTTACTATAGTGCAGCAAATTAACTCCACCATACTTGATAGAACAGAAATGAAAAACAATGTGCCACTCCAGCCACCCACATCTTGCCAGCCTGATCCCCTACAGCCCTACATCATAGAGACTCAAGAAACTTACTTATCGATAAAAAAGGTAGTTTTATTTGTGTGTGCGTTTCTGAGAAGTCCTTTATACTCGCTCAATCTTACTATAGATATATCCAATAACTTTTATATACTTATTATAGTTATTTTCTCTTTATAAATTACGTAATAATCTAACTGTAGTAACTAACATAAACAAATTAAATTCTCATCTAACTTCTGACACTAACAGTGCTTCAAACAAACTCTGTATAACATGTCTCTAAAATTTGGACTCGTAATTAAAGAACTTTCTCACTCACATGAGCTACAAACACGCGTCATTGAGCCAGGCATTAGTTTGCGAATAAAACAAAGACAGCAGCAGCAT
Source organism: Chilo suppressalis (assembly GCA_902850365.2). Taxonomy (NCBI): domain Eukaryota; kingdom Metazoa; phylum Arthropoda; class Insecta; order Lepidoptera; family Crambidae; genus Chilo; species Chilo suppressalis. Next base: position 11,719,720 of record OU963903.1, on the reverse strand, counting down.
CCACTTTTTTAACTGCAGTAAAACTTCACTTAAAATACAAGTCGAAAAATCTATACGGGGGTTGGAAAAGTTAGTTGGCGAAATAAATTTGAAAATAATAACTAGATGAGCTCAGATTTTAGTGACATTTAATGAAGAATGAAAGTTTGTAGTAAACTTTGAAATTTTAGAATATGATTTTCTAGAGGATTAGCCGTGAGCACATTGATCTATTTTTTTTTGATGCTTCTGTATTTTAGCAAAATCTTGCGCTCTACACACACGAAGTTGCAAGCGGAAAGCTAATACTGTTTTTACATTTTATGGAACCTTTGTTTGTAATTTTGTAATAGCAGTTGTCTATTAAATAGCATTTTTGCTCAGGGCATTTTACCGCGAGCGAGTGGAGCGAGTAACCGCCCATTGTACTCACTTATAGCCTAACGATAAAACTACTGCCATTGCAACTATGTACACACTCGCTTCCCGCAGCTCACCCACTCGTCTCTACTCGCTTCTCCTTCATCGTCGGCGGTGGGACATATAACTTACACTGCGGGTTGCTAAAAAGGTTTGCTATGTCTACCTTTTATAATTTTAATGGCAGCACAATAACAAATGCTTGCCAAACATTGTAATTACCAAACTATATGCCAAATTTTTCCTCTTCATAATTGTTTCCTGCACCCAATGAATCAGACCCGCAGCGGCGCGCCTCCTTCATTAGATTTACGGCCGAAATCCTGTATTAATATTTTTGTTTCTCCCTGAGCAATTCGTTTTACTTTCGCGCTCTTCAGTAAATAAGGGAGATTATTTCTTTTCGCGGTTATAAAACCGGCGTAATAAAACATTATGCGTCCCCACTTTATTTGCGCCTGCACTCCAGACGGGGTGGGCAATAAGGCTACAACACAATGGGGTAATAACATTGCTCCGGGTTCCGCTGAGGTGTCTAGATTTTGCTTGCGGATCACTATAAAATTGTAAGGCAAATTATCCGGTGTATTATTATCACATTCCATTTAAAATTATATAATTAAAGGTACTACCTATTAAGCGATATCTAAATATCTTTAATAAAAAATCCTTAGGTATTTTCTACAAAAATTCTTTAAATTTGTCTTCACAAATTTAAAGAATTTTTGTACTTAAACTTAACTAAAACTTACGCGGTCGTTCGTTCCACAGTAGTTATTCGTCGTTTAATAAAGGCTAGTTGACGATTTGGTATTTATACTAAAAATTTGTAAAGACAAAATCGCTGAGAAAATCTTTTTAAATATGCGAAGTACCGGTCAACAGTTTAGATCGTCGTCTAATAAGGACACAAGTTCAAAGTCGTTATGTCTATGATTAATAAAACAAACAACGATGGATTTTTATGATGGATAGAAATCACATTTTGTTAGACATATATATTTTTATAGTTCCTTTTAACCCAAACAAATGTAATAAACAGTCAAAACATAAAACACGTGCTAAAGTAAAAAAAAATCGTTTAAACCAACGAATAAATTATGAGTTATGGCAGTATTGACCAATGATTTAAAGAATTTGGCTGCAGCTGCAGAAGTTACAGGTCAGCTGGGCTTCTTTATTGGATGCTTACAGCAGTGAAAATTGATTGGCTAATTGATAGTTAATTGCGATGCCATATAAGTAATCGTAAGTATATTTCAAATAACACTTAGTGAGATTGTTAATTTTATTTTAAAATATTAAGCATATCATAGGTTTATTTGTTCTATTTTAAGTAACTTCTTAATAATTTTATCCCGCCAAATAAATAATTGCTATCGATAAAGAAAATAAGACAAAAATAATGTATTGCGATACAGCCAAAACAATAACATTATGAATAAGAAACAATGATAACGAGTTTTTGGTAACTCCCCGAGTACCTAACAACTGATGTATTAGCTTGACTAATTAATACAGTGCAAAGGAGTATAGGTAACATAATTATGTCGTATTCAATCAAGAATATAAAATTGCAAACGTTTAAGACAGAATTCTGCCTTAATAATTTCACTTACATACATACATACTAAATAAAACAATTTTAAACGGTGTAGGCTTTTCAGTATGCGTCATCTAAATAATGAAAAGGATGCGAAACGTCAATAAATCAATCAATAATCAGACAATAAATAAATAAATCAGTGCATCTATACCGTTAAAACATGTTTTATATAATGAGTGGTGTGCGTGAAAACCTAAGAAGCAAACACATAGATACTAGTTATATTAGTAATTGAATTTGAGGTATGTAAAATCCATATCATAACAAAACAAGACCGTGAGAATAATTATAAAAGTTATTTTACTCTTAAAATATTCTAAGAAAATTTAATACAAACAAAACAACATCAAACACAATGTGCACACTACTTTATAATAGCGCAGTGCGTCTCTGGTCTATGATATTTGCGAATCTTTAATAATAAATGCGCAAAAGGGGAAATCTTTGCTATCTCTGTTACACAGTTTGTTTGCGAAATAATATTTGACAAAGCAGCGGGCAAGTGACAGTGGCAAAAATATTGGTACACATAACTATTGCGAGTGATCAGTATCAATAGAAAAATACCAGTTTTAATAATACGTAGGTATAAGCTGCAATTACTTATAAAAAAAAACTTATTTAAGAACTCCGTGAGTTTTCGTCGGTATGATTGTTAATATTGAACGACAATTTGATTGGATTTCTCAGCGTTAAACTATAAGATTTATAAATCTTAAGAAAAACATTCTAGAAAAGAACTGAGCTAGTAGAATTTTCTTTAAATTTACCTGTGTAGGTACTTAGTATTTTAATAGGTTTTGATATTCAAATTACTTAAAGTATACATCAAATACGTATTTTTATAGCACGAATTGTGAGAAACATATTATAGAATTATAGAAAAGTCCTATCAAAGGCAAAGCCCACCGCAGGTAAATTAGGAACGACTGACTGAGTGCTCTCACTAGATAAGTCTGTTTTACAACTTTTTTATCTTTCTTTTGCACGTCTGCTTTGATCTAGTGTATAAAAAAATACACTCGGCGCTTTGTATTAATAATATTATTGTATGTTATTATATTTTTAAACTACTAGATTTAAAAATCTACAGAAAACTTTTACTAGAAAATAATCCAATTGTGGGATTGTAGAATCCTGGACCGAGTGGATTTTTTTCTAGTACTTAAAAGTTTTCTTTAATATCATAGTTTTCGATCAAATATAAGCAAAATAGTCAAACATCGACATAAAAATATATTGAAGGATATAACGTAAAAACTATACGCTGTTCAGTATTTTTGTGAGGACTATGAAACTACGCGACATTTTCGTAAATACGAGGAGGAAATTGTACAAAAGTGGCTGTTTTTAAACAGAAACACTGATTTATTTGCTTTCGCCATTCGTCGGTTGCACGCAGCTGTGTTACTGGATTTATATTGATATAAAAAAAAAAACAAGAAACTTCCTCTTAATATGCGCATAAAGGGATCTAATTTGATTTCATTAATACCCTATGCTAGGTATCGGTCGGCGGTAATGTGACGCATGTTGTTTTTCTCTTGAACAATGGGACGCTCGTATAATACTGACATAATTTAGTGACTGCTTACATTGTTACGACTAATATTTTTATTTGAAAGCATGGGCTGGGTGATTCAGTACTATGTATTAATATTTTTATACGTAAAGATTGTGAAATAACTTATGAACTCATAATAATCTAAAGTAATGATATTCCAGTTTATAAAATCTGTAGATTTATAAATCGTGTAGGTTAATGCTTAAAATAAAAGATAGAGTAAGGTATTACATATAATAAAGCACCTTTATTCATACAAATGAATTAAGGTATATTTATTTATTCTTTATTACCATAAAAACAGCAGTGCCCTTGTACAAATTTCTTGTTCCTGTTCTTATCTATTTTATTGTGTGTGTACTAAATTAGTAAATAAATAAATAAAAAATAAAAACAGTAAATGGCGGACTTAATGCCATAGGCATTTTCTACCAGTCAACCAGTAAAGGTGTAGGAGATGAAATATATTAAAGAAATTAAACCAACAACATCGCTAAAATTGACACAAAAACAAGATAAACCCTGGAAAATTAAGTAACCAGATAATTACTTACTTCTAAATTGAGACAAATTGATTTAGTTCAACTAATTATCTCATCGCTAAGAAAGTTTTCATTTAAGTGTTAACTAACAGTTACCTAACTTGGTCAAACCAATTCAGAAATAACTTCCCTGCACTTTTTAGTTTACTTTCATAACTTTTACTTACTCTTAGTTCTAAATTATAAGACGATTGTACTTATTCGTTTGCGAAAAAAGTAATGTTAATTTTAAGCAAAAATGTATGTTTTATCAGCCACAAATTAAAATGATGAAATAACTTTGAAACACATTTACAAATTAAGTATCTGTTCAGAATTTGCAGACAATATGGAGGTATTTTATTTTTTCTAAAATTGTGTTTTAAGAATCAACGTTTAGAGCCTGAGAAAATAAGAAAAAAATCTGTTCCATAATAAAATACTTTCTAATTGAACGTATTTTATTTAAATAAAATATATATACGTATTGTTTTTACGTTTATATCCTTTAATTTATTTTATTTAAATAAAATACTTTCAATATTGCCTCTGTTTTCATTATTATGTAGGTACACAAATATCCAGATGCTCGAGAAATTTAACGTACAAGATGTACCTATTCAACATGAACTATTCATCAACCTTCCATGATGTCTTGAAAGTTGTGAAATTCCAAGCATCTAGTACTGAAAGCTCGGGGGTTTTGGTCGGCGAATATGCTTTTACCTGTCTATGTATTCATCTTACGATCATATCGAATATAATCGATCTGTCTTCGAGTTTGGTTGAAGTCGTGTAGCAATTGCATTAGCAGCCCCCAGCCTTCAGTTTACCCCTCATTCTATGATCGATGTTTCGACATGTGCACTGGGGCTTACACACGTCATTTATTAACTTTTACTTGGAGAAGATGTGTGTTCGTCGGTAGGTACCCAACACGCAAAAGATGAACCCATTATAAAAGGTTGCGCTTTCATTAATAACTTTATTCATTTGGGCGTGTGTTTCCATTCGAAAAGAGCTCAATCGAATGTGTGCAGCGAGATACTTGCTCTGTTTTGTACTGACTGCGGTTACTGGCGTGCTTCAGTTCTGCATATGCACATATCCAATAGCAAACATTTATTAATTCACATCATAAAGTATGTGAATGTGGGCCTCTCATCTCATCAAACGCAGTATTCATATGAGACGACATATAATACACCCAGGGGGAAGACAAAACTCTAGAAACGTTCTGAGCTTCTTGGAAGCTGTGGGGCTAACAAGATACTTTAACTTGGTGGCTGAGTCACAATAGATCTTTTAGGTCGCACTGGCTACAATTCCATTATGACTTCATAGTCCGGAAAATCTGAATAAAATAAATAGTAAGTATCTTAAGAAATCGATTTACTTTTAGGCATACAACTAACTTCACCACTTTTCCTCCTTAGCTTATGACAAAGCAAACTCCGATCTTAAAGCAACCCCAATACACCTTATTATATCAACCCTTCCCCAAAGATTTTGCTCCTACACGAAACACAGGACCCTATTGAAGCAACCCATTAGAACTAAGTGCCACTTGTCGATTGAACGCAACCTGGTCTTAATTGAGGGAAAATTGAAACCAGATATTTGCAGAGAGCCATCAAACGCTGCTACAAAAACTGTGGGGCAGAATACTGAGGGATTTTTATGGTATTCCTGCTCGACTTGTGAAAAGAAGTTATTGCTTAGGATAAAGTAAAGTGCATAAGTGACTAAATTTCATTTAAATTACAACAGAATTTTTAATTAATAATGAATACAATTGGTTTTCTAAAAATGTTTATTGTTTTATCAGTGCTTACATTGTATCTTTACAAAATAAACTTCAACTTTATTAGAAAGGACGAATTCTACTTATTAAATATCTACTAATTTATGCTGCATATTAAAATTTGATGAAACAATAGAAACTTTTATGAACTAAAAAAAAGTTTATAGGACAAAAAAACATATTAATTCAAAAACACTCTAAAGCGTCATTTACACGATGCAATTTTCTTGTACATACAAGAGCAATAATTATTTTACAAGACTTTCAAGAATTGTAAGCAACTTTTTATACGACATAGTGAAAAGGTTGCATACAATTATTGAATCCCAGTTTTGACAAAATAGAATTGCAAATGTCTATTGATTATACCAATACAATTATTGTAAGGTGATTATTGCTTTCAAGTATTGACATGTCTTAACACAGACTTGTATGTGCGTATATCATTTATTTGACAGTTGCTTCAAGAATTGCACGTATTTACGTGGGCGAATATTTCATTCAAGTGTTGAACGTTTTAAATCTGGGTTTGTTTATAAATAATACTATGAGCCAAAAAGTTTTAAAATTCGGTTCTGCTGATTTATTTGAGTTCATTGAAATATATGTTTATGGGACACTAAAAGTGTGTATTATAAGAATCTTTATACACGTAATGCTATACTCTACAGCAATTTGCTCAGAAATTTAGAGTTGATGGATTTGGAACTAAGAAATAATAAACAAAAAAATGCGTGAGTGTCGTGGAACACTCGTTTGGAACGAAGTTAACATGAGTTTATTTACTAAGGGAGAAAATAATAATTTAAAAGGCTAGAGCGTTTTTTGAATGTAGTGTAGGATTTTGTAGATAAAAGACTGTATCACATTTTTAGCATAATTTCATTCTCACTACACGAAGAAGGCCTTTTTTTATATAATTTCGAATTTGAGTAGTTATTGGGATTAAAATGCTATCTTGGTCCCTAGGAATTAAAAAGCTATTTTGGTCCCTAGGCATCAAAACCCTATTTTGGTCCTAGAAGTTAAAAATCTATTTTATTCCCATGGGAGTAAAACGCAATCTGGTCCCTGTAAATAGAGAACAAAGTAGCTGAATAGATGTGACAAAAAATATTAATATAACCCACCAAAGCGCACTGAACCCGCTTGGCACGTCATGGCTCAATCTCCCTATTCCATAAAAACGGTAACCTACTCACCAATGAGCCCAGTGCGGACCGAAAAGGAACTTTATTCCAATAAAAAATTTAAGGACGCAGATCATGGGAATTGGAAAAAATAACCTTGACACCGTTCAAGTAATGATAATGTTGCAAGTCCCAACTTTCTTGTTATAATTTAATGGATTCTTTTTTACGACATTTTCACAATATTTCTTGGCTCAAAAGAGCAGCAACGATTAACACACCATCACTCATGTACTCATGTTTGCAAATGATACAAGAAATGAATACAAGAATTGCTTGAAATTATTGTATGTGCTGTCTACACTAAGAATAGTTTAGAAGCAAAACTTTTATACCACATCAACAATGTTATGTGCTGTTTAGACCATGCAAGTTATTTATTGGTTCAATTTAATTGTATGCAACAGGCAAGAAACTTGCATCGTGTAAATGGCGCTATAAACGGGTACAAAATGCGCCTTTTTGACTTTTTATTACTTTTTTGGCGTTCCGCATCCTTGAATTGATGATTTTTATTACAAATAATTTTCATTTATGATTATTATTACAATTTTTTATTTGTAATAAAAATCATAATTCTGTCCACGCAGCCTGAAAGAGATGTATTTTGAACCCGTTTAAGCACTTTTCATTTAATGAGTGGTGTGCGTGAAACTCAAGTGCTTTTAATAATATTATTTTTCCTAAACATGTCAATACAATCTTTGAACTTCTTCAGACTGTTATCTATAGCAAATTTAAGACTGCGAAATTCGAAAAACAATGAGAGCCTTAAAATATATTTACATAGCCTTCTCGTTCCTTCTTTGTTAAAGAGCCATGGGTATACGCCCTTCAATTAGTTCACATTTCATAATACAAGTGATTCTGGAAGAACGCCAGACGTTTATAAAGTAAATTAAATTGGCTTCGGAACGTAGTCTAACAATGGGCCCTGCCTCACAATGGAACATCGTGTGCACTTCTCATTTATAGGTCTGCGCCTAGATTGACGTACTACCTGATTAAGTTTAGACCTTTGTGTCATTAACTAAATGTGAAGTTATTGAATTTATCAAGCCAATCGCGGATACAAATGTAGCTGTCAACTGAAAAAGATAGGTTACAGCGTATTTCTTAATGAATTAGACTGGGACAGGGAAATATTCTCCACTTCTTAGAAGATCGCAAATAACGTTATTGACTTTGAGTGTCTACAATGATAAATATTATGTTAAACTCCATAGGTTTGGGAAAAAGAATAGTGGGAATGATTAATATTTATATATGATTATTTACTCCTAGTAGAGCGTGGCAGCGCAGATGACGTTAAAAAAATATGAGCCAAATGCGAAACTCTAAGTCGTTTCCCGTCACTTAGTGTTTAATGTAACGCTGAGATAACGCACGTCAATTACAGAGTTTCGTGTTGAAATTATTACTTTGAAATGCCGAGATGCGTGATAAAATTATGCCGAAAATATAAAGGATGCATAAAAACAACAAACAAAGTCACTTGCCATCGAAAAGTAATTCATTTTTCACATCAAAAAATAAAACTATACCATCATATAAGGAAAGATTTAAATCGTAAAAAAATTTACGACTCAATCTTGACATTTTCACAGTGATGTCAGTGTTTCATTACAAAATTCCCCAAAACAGTAAGTATGGCGTAATCAAAATATTTACCGATTGCAGCAGTGTGATGGAGAAAAGCTTTTTTTTATATCGATATAAATTTACTCGAAAACTGGACGGGATACCAAAAAATTTAATCGATTTTTGAAAAACTTAAGAGGAGCTTGAGAATCTCATTACCTATATAACTAAGACTGAGTACTTTTACCGATGAAATGGGATAAGTGAAAGATATAGAGACCTTTAATCCGTTTCTAACAGGACGACCATAACTTTTTTTTAATAAAATGAAAAGTACACACCCTAATAAGTTGATATCTTCACTGTTTTGTTAAAGTTATGAAGATCAAAATCTCAGCTGTTTCATCTATCCATATCAATTCATACATACTAACATGACAAAAATAAAAAAAAAATACACCTGCCTATAATTTCATTTCATTATTGAAGGACTATTCAAAGTGGTACATCATCATCATCATCAGCCTATTAATGTCCCTACTGCTGGAACACAGGCCTTCCCTAGGGATGGAATAGGGAGATTGAACCATGACCCACCACGCGGGCCCAGTGCGTGGTAATAACGTGGTAACAAAGTGGTACATAATGTACACTTAATATTAAACCGATTTATTATTAGACAAAGTAAATTTTCAATAATGTAATTTTCAATAGTACTCGGTTTTATTATAGCATGTGTGTACCACAGCTATATTTAATTTTAAAATTAAAGTAATACACAATAGAAAAAAATGCGTCTTGGTCTGCCATCTTCCCCTTCAATCTCGGGCATCGTGTGACAGGAAAAATATACGGTTCAATCCTAGTGCGTATATTACTGATAATGATATAGGCTGGGAGGTGGATGTGTCCCTGTGGAAAACGTAGGTTTCGTTTAAATAAAGATTTGGCAGAATCTTAAAAAAATGTAGCCAGATATATAAATTTGTAGCTTCTGTAAGTCGAACGCTACGACTCACTTTTTTCTTTTACGACTCCATTTTTCTTTTGTTATTTACTAGGTCATCAATGTTTTATAAAAAATATAGTAATTTTGACCATGCAAAAACATGCGAATCATTTTTAATGGCTATGGGTGTAGTAACATTCAGCCAAAGACTGATCGAAGTTGTTTGTATAACATAAACTTAAATCTATTTTATAAAGATCGATAAAATAAAACATTTTTTTAATTACACTGTGGTATTAATAACTACAACTATATTTACATTTTCACTACATGCAAATGTGCTAAGACAATTATTATAGATGGTAGGCGACATCATAAAGTCTATTGCCATACATTTTTCGCCAAACACCTCCATAAACATATTATAAGGTGTGATACACTAAATTTTTTTAAATATGGTTATAATATAAACATAACAAAAAGAATGTAGTTACTGAAGATATGGCTGTATAACCTAAATCTCTTAGCTTTCCTTGGTTAAAGAGAGTTTACATTTAAATTACGCCAAGAATTACCTATATGTCAATATTTTTTGTGCATTTGAGCAATCTCCTTTATACGTTTTACAGATGTTTCAACGTCCATTATTTTTAATAGTGTGAACAATTTACTAATTTTATTTTGATTCAGTTTACCTACTTATTTGAGGTATGTGGCCTAACCTGGTATCTTACGCATACGCACCGAGACAAAAATAATGACATTTCGCTGACATTTCGCGAGTGTATGATACAAGACTCGCGTGTTTTGTTTTGCGTGTCACGCATACAAATATATAAAACCTGGTCTGTTTTATCGAAGAGTTTACAAGGTGACGCTCTAACTAGAGAGTAAATAATCAAAGATATTTTAAAAACTTAGTGGGCTGGAGCAGACTTTTAAAATTAAATTTTCCCCTACAAAGACACCTTAATGTTTGAATCAATAAATTTTTATTATATGTACCTATATATACCGATGTTGATATGTTTTTGACCGCAGATTGAAGATTCAAGCACTAATTCACTAAACAGCAGTCAACTACACTTGAAATTCAATATGGAGTTTGTGGCCTGTGTGGGAGGAGTCGGAGGCGCGTTGGCGCGTGTGATTTCGTCGTCTAGGTAGTCTAAGAAGTGCCTAGGCCGACAGAATCGGAGGGACCTACGATTTGAGGACGGGAGGGCAGACGTATGATAACTACTCGCTTTTACTACTAAGGGGTTCGGGTGATGCGCGGCTTTATCAAAGTAACGCCTCGAGGCGTCCTTCATATACTTCGCGATGGAGTCTAATTTGAGGTCGCGATGCAAATCGATGTTGCGCACGTACCACGGGCAACCCGTGGCACCGCGCAACACACGATTTTGCAGCGTTTGGAGTGGTTTAAGACGCGACGGAGGTACGTGGGCGAAGCAAACACTCGCGTAGGTCATTATAGGGCGGATGCAAGTTTTGTAAATTGTCAACTTATGTCTAAGTGACAACTTACTACACTTCCCTATAAGGTGGAATAGCCTGCCGCGAATGAATGCTGCGCGATCGCGAATTATCTTGAGATGAGATGCAAACGTTAATCGGTTGTCTAACGTAACCCCCAAGTACTTGACCCGGTCCTCCCAGGGGATGACCCGGTCAAACAGTTGGATGCTCGGAAGAGATCGCGTGGGAGGTGGTGTCGTGCTAAAGAGGATCGCGACGCTTTTTTCCGGATTAACCTCGATACGCCATCTACGGAACCAATCGCCAAGGGTGGTAGCGGCTGATTGAAGTCTATTACAGACTGTTCCGAGACGTCTATCGGAGGTATAGAGGGCGGTGTCGTCGGCGAAAAGCGCGAGATCGACCTTAGGAGTCTTGGGCATGTCGTTCGTAAAGACCGGGTAGAGGATAGGCGAGAGTGGCGAGCCCTGAGGGACTCCGGCGCGTATTGGACGAGGCGAGGAGAGCGTTCCTTCGACGCGATAGCGAAACGAGCGATTCGACAAAAAGTCCCGTATGATGAGCACGAGTCTATCCAGCACACCGAGTTTGTATAGCTTATAAATTAAGCCATTGTGCCAGACTTTGTCAAATGCTTTCGCCACGTCGAATAAAAGCGCACCTGTGGGAATCGCGGAGGCTCGATATAGATCGCGGTAATGGAGGATGTGCTCCGTTAGGCGGTGCACCTGGTGGACACACGAGTGTTTGGGACGGAAACCAAACTGTTCGTTCATAATGAGGTTGTTCGTGAAGAGAAAATCTTTAAGGCGGCTAGCGAGGGCTCGTTCGTAGAGTTTCCCCAGTGTTTTGAGGAGACTAATAGGGCGGTAGCTAGAGGGTAAGGCGCCGTCCTTACCGGGTTTCCGGATCCCGATAACGACGGCCTCTTTCCACTCCGAGGGAAATATCGCGTTTCACATAGCCGCGTTAAAGATAGCAGTGATAAGGCAAAGGAGTTGGGCGGGTAAGATCTTAAGGACCTTACTAGAGATTCCGTCTGACCCGGGGGCGCTACGCGGGCGCAGTTTACGGATTACACCTCGTCTACTGTGACCGGCTCAAGTGTGGCGGCGGGCGGTACGGAGGAGGACTTTTCGACTTCCGAGTCGACTAACTGTACGTGTTCGAGGGGGACTGGGAGGGTGCTAGGCGAGCACTGCGCCTCCAGGCTGTCGGCCAGGCACTCGGCCTTTTCGTCGTCGTTAAACGCGATCGATCGGTCAGGTTTGGTCAGGGGAGGCATAGAGGATTCGACCTCTGACTTGAAGGATCTCGCCAGCATCCAATAAGCTTGGTGTGATGGCGAGATCTCTTCAAGCAGTTCATCCCACTTAGATTCCCGCATTTCCTTCATGCGCGCCCTAACAGCACGCTGCAAGGTACGCAATCGGGAGCAGTTGTCGTCCGTGGGGTAGGTGTCGAATGCCCTAGTGGCGGCGTTCTTTGCCCTTAACAGCTCTCTAGCGTCGTCCGGTAGGTTGCAGCGATGGTCTGGCATCGCTGGAACCTGTCGGGACGCCTCGCTTATTGCGGAAGTGAGATGGCTCGAGAGGGCTCCGATCGCAGAGAGGGTGTCCTGAGTGGAGTTTATGTGGTCGGGGATGGAGTTGAGTGGCGAGCTGGCGGAGGGTTCGAGTAGTTTCTCGATCCTCCTCCAGTTCGTCACTGTCCTTGAGGATGGGAGGTCAGAGGGAGGACCCAATTGTAAAACAACTGGGCGGTGGTCGGAGGAGAGTTCATGAACCGTTTCTATCGAACGCAGCCTAAGGGCTACGTACTTTAGTAAGGCCATGTCTTGGGGATTTTCAGCGTGACCTGCTTGGGAGGGGAAGTGGGTGGGTGTGAGGGGCACTATGATGTCAAACACCATAATGTCAGAGAAGTTGGAAAGCAACCTGCCATTACGGTTGGTTGTGTTGCAACTCCACTGCACATGCTTGCTATTGAGGTCGCCGGCAATAATGACGGCGTCGTCCATAGCAAACAGGGCCTCTAGGTCTGGTTAGGTGAGGTTTTTGTTGGGGGACAGGTAAGCTGAAGCAATCGTGACCGATCGATGCCCGGTCATGCCTAGCCGACAGACGGAGGCTTCTAGATCAGTCAGAGTGGGAGGGACTAGCGGGGAACAATGGAGAGACCGCTTGTAGTAGATGAGAGTGCCACCGCCGCGGCCATCTCTATCGTTCCGGACTAAGTTGTAGTTGGCAATGCGCGGGCCACGAATGGACGGTTTTAAAAACGTTTCTTGTATTAAAAATATATCTATCGCGTGATCTACTAAAAATTTTGCAATTTCCGCACTCTGACTGGAGAGACCGTTAGCGTTGAAGAACGCGAACTTGAGGGATCGCGGTTTGATCCTTGAGGACGCCATTAAGAGGAGGGGATGGTGAGCGCGCGGATTGTTGTGATTAGTGCGCGGTGTTCGGTGAAGATACGGGTGAACATGATAATCACGTCCAGAGGGGGATTCTCCAGCGTGAAAACAGCTGGTACCCCCCTGGGGTATTATCCTATATAACTGCGCCATCATGAGGAAAAGGGGGGGGGGGCTCTGGTAGCCTCACTCACTCGGCGAAACACAGCACAATATAGGCTATATATTAAAGTTAAAACTTTAGTCTACACTAAAGCGCAGCAAGGGCTATCCACTAGTAGTTAATAAAATTATATATTTTTTTTTTATTTATTTATTTAATCTTTATTGCCTTTACAATGCAAATGGCGGACTTAATGCCAGTATGGCATTCTCATATATTCATGCATATAATATACCTGACATCAAATTGCAAGCCTTGATGTAATTAGTTTATTCCAAAACTATACGATAAACTTATTTTAATAAACATTCATAGATGATAGGGTAGTACACCTAATAATATAAAATATTTCTATGATTATTATTCAGCACGAAAACGACTAATCAGCTATGCTTATAGTCCGGATATAAGATAAAACTGCTGACACCATCTGAATGTTCGGATTCCCCAAATAGGCATTAGCCCTCGTAATAGTTATATGAATGTTAAACAGGATGCTATATGGCTATTTCGTTAATTGAATTTCTGTATCGCTAGTACGTATCGTGCGTAGGTTTTGAATTCATTTCGGCTTCCGACTGGCCAATTACCATTGCTATTGAATTCACTTTGCGAATTCTCGAAATTCTATCGCTCAAACACTGTCGGGGCGAGGAGAGCTTTGTACTGTTTTGTGACTACATAATTAAGTATGCGACATGCGTTTAAGTGAACTAGCAAAGCACTAAATGGTATAATTAAACCATCAAGTGGAATTGAAAAGTGGTTGCTTTAAAATACCTCGTTATTGCACTTGCTAGGTTGCCCTCCATTTGTTCCAAAAATACTGGAATGACGCAAAATAAGCTAGAGTAATGATTTGTAGATGTTTTGATTACAAAGATTTTGCTTTGCGTGGATTTTCTAGAAAATAAATATTTGGCGAGATATGGCCGTTTAAAGCCTCTATTTACGAGCCAGCACCACCTTATACGAGCCCTTTAAACTGACGCCATTTCAAAACCAAAATAGTTTAAAGAGATTTAATTCAGATATCCTTATAGCTCATGAAAACCCTGTAAAACGATGCTTGAAAAAAACTTTCTATCATTAAAAATGAAGGATTTAGAAAACAATTTTTTTTTCAATAAATTCTTATATCCCATTTCATAGCATAATTTATTCTAAAGTTCTACGACTTTTCGCTGAATGCCAGATTCGTTGTTCAGAATATTGTGACGACGCAGCCTGAAAAGGATGCGAAACGTCAAAAAGTAAAAAAAAAACAAGTTTTGATCCCGTTTAAGCGTGTTTCATATAGTGACTGGTGTGCATGAAAACTTAAGAAACAAAATTTTCACATTTATTTCAAGATTTTTATAGAGGGAAGAAAACCTATGCTCATGTGTCTTCGTGTGTCTAAAGTTATTTTCAAATCCAACAGTGGCTTGGAAAGAATTAAACCAACAGATGGAGGTGGTTCTGGAAGGAAGGGTCATTGCACAAACCGCCTGCACCTGACAAACTTCATAAAATGATTTTTGTTAATTCTCAAACGGTGCGGATTAAATTGCAATTTCACTTGTACTTGGCGAGGATTTTAATATAAGTGCAACATTAGTAGAAGAAGATGAGGATGACGTAGACCAAGACGATCATTATATCAATGAAGAAATGTGAAAGGAACTGTGTTTTTGTTAGTTTTATGTTTGATTATTTGTAAATATGCAGTATATTTTGTGTAAATACATTTTATGTATATAATTTTCGTTGTTTTTTTCTTTTAATTTCTATTAAATTAGTTTAGAAGAATTGCAATGTTGTAAGTAGTTTATAAGGGTAGAAACTTTGTAAAATAATAAGATTGTTAATATATCAGGCAGTAACATTTTTAATTAATAACTTAAATTCTGAAATTATGTTCTAAAGCATAAAACAATATAATTAATAGAAACCAATTTTCACCCATCTTAAGGTTTAAAATGTTATTTTATAAGTTTATACAATAAGGGAGTTTTCACTCTTAAAAAACAAGCAGCGCCCATCGGCATGATATAGATTTTGCAGTAAGGGCGAAGAGGAGCCTAATTCTAAACTTATATACAAATCGATGCAGGACGAAATAATTGCGAGGTTTTGCCATTTTTTGAGCTTCGTATCCTGGACTATAAAGTTTATTGTCTGGCCCAGCTTTTCAACAACTCGTATGTTAACGTTTTCTAGTTTATGCTGAATGGATATTTAATGGGTAAGCGAGCACATTCATAGACAGTATCGATGTTTTCCGAAAGACGCGACATAGGAACAAAGTACGAGCACTTTTGTCTCTAAAATAAATTATGTATGCATGAGTGAATACATAGGTATTCATTTCGGCGATTTCCATTCCGGAATATAGCACAAAAAGATCATAAAAGGTAGTTTCGTTGACTTAGAAATTATATATTTTTATTTTTACGGCCGATCAAGATTTATATTTTTACGATTAAGAGCAGATTATTTGATATGAATAATCCCTTTGATACCTGCATGCCTTCCCAAGAAAAAGGGTGTTGACCCACGACTGGCTGACGGACGGATAGACGAAGGGGTAACAAAGTATGTGAATGTGTATATATCGTAGGATAATATGACTAATCCAAATTTTGCGATTCCTAGGGATTTAGGCAAAAGATATTGAGAAATGTCATCTCCATTATCTAATTATCAGCGTTTTCGCATAAAATCCCTAGGATTTTCACGAACATGTGATATATCAAATCATCCTACGATATATAATAATAACACCCCCCTAGCATGCGTACCGTGATATGATAAATAACGCGTTTTTATCACGCACTATTGTCAAATTACTATGGAGTTTGACAGTTAGACACCATAAAAAACTTGATATAATGTTAATTGTGCCTGCCTAGCATGAGCACCACGATATGTTAAATAGCTCGTTTTTATTACGCCCAATTGTCAAATTACTATGGAGTTTGACAGTTAGGCACGATAAAAAACGTGATATAATGTAAATTGTGGTGCTCATGCTACGGAGAGTGGTGCTTCATGATACAGGGACAGGGGTTTTTCTTTTCTTTTTTTCACTGTGTCAAAAAGAATGTCATTGAATGAAACGAGAATCAAAAATAAAATAATATTAAACTTTAAACTAGAATAACAATGGTTCAATTTCAAATAATTAAATTCCGAGAACGTTATGTTATAATTTCTAATCGCTCAAAACTGATAATAGTCCAATCAACAGAACGTCAATGTAATTAGTGGCAAATACCCACAACCAGATTTCCTCCATCTTAACAATTAAATTCCTTCGTCGGTCATTTGACAATAAGTGGCCAGTCAGTCATCATTATCATTACGTACCATGAATGCTGTGAGCTGACTTGTGACATTTTTAATTAAGTGTTCGCTATGTTTAGTTCTAGTTACTGTTTATATGTTGCCTTAGTGGTTTTGTGTTCAACTAGTGTTATAGCGAAAGGTAAACGTGCTTACTCATTGTTAAATTGGAATATCATCATAATTCCACTGACTATCCTTTTTAATCATGAGGGTAGCTTCATCTGTAAGTAGTAGTAGTGTGTATTATTTGTAAATGATGATAATTTCTTAAATTATGATTTACATCTTTTTCGGTATTTTGAAATGCAACCCGCTAGTTAGTTGAATTTATAGGTTAGTCCTGCAAATATTTGTAGAACACTCAATGTTTCTATACAAAGACAATGAATTAAAATCATAGAAATGTAGCGGGAAAACGTATAAAGTAATAAGGTCTCGTAAGTTGTTTTGTTCTCTTGGATCAAGTTTTTCTCCTTACCTTAACCTTAGTTTGTAATACTCGCTTGGATAAAAAAACCATACACTTCTTACTTACCGTATCCCTCCTTGTAGATATGACAATGAACAAAAAGTGAATTAAAAAAAAAACTAATTTAATAATTACAAAGATTGGTTGACTTGTGCAATTTATATCTACCACCACTTTGTTATGCTTTTTAGGATTCCGTACCCGAAGGATAAAAACGGGATCCTATTACTAAGACTCCATTGTCCGTGTGTGTCATCAGGCTATATTCCATGAACCGTGATAGCTAGACAGTTGAAATTCTCGCAGATGATGTATTTCTGTTGCCGTCTCTACAACAAATACTATAATAAAAACACAATAAAATAAAAAATTGAGGGTACATACAGCATACGTGATTATTTTACCGGTTTTTACTCTATATTATAATATAGTGTCTACATAATGGTACGGAATCCAAATCAAGTCGCACTTGGCCGGTTTTTGTGTTGTCGCGGGCGCAGCCGCGCCGCGCAGGGTCGCCAAACGTATGGGAACTCTAACGTTTGAGATTTAGCAGTCTCGAGGTAAATAGAAATGTCGTAACTTTGAGATTGCATGATGAAGCTGTACTTACTGAGCCGATCCTTTGTGGACCGGGTTATTTATTTACTTTCTGATTATAAATTTGCTTTGTGTACTTGGCACAAACAGTCAACATTATTCAAATCTCATATCAAAGTGTACGAGATTTATATTTACCTCGTATCATGTATAGAGACTGCTAAATCTTAAACGTTAGAGTTTTCATACGTTTGGTAACCCTGCGCGGCGCGCCCGTGCCCGCGCGACGCAGGCCGTCGGTTAGCGTGTAAGTGTATCTTTGATGGGAAGACGCTAGCTTCTGAAATACAGTACACACTTGTTTTGAAATCAAAGCCTCATATATAGGTACTTATTGTAAGTCGGTATTAGCACCAACAAAGTATGCTAATACTAGAGGTCGCCCGCGACTTCGTCTGCGTTAACTAAGTTTCTTGGAAATCCCTCTGGAACCTAACATTTTTTTCGGGATAAAAGTAGCCTATGTGTGAATCTAGGGTGTCAGCTAACTCCATACCAAATTTTATTAAAATCGCTCCAGCCGTTTAGACGTGAAGAAGTAACAAACATACACACTCACATACTCACAAACTTTCGCCTTTATAATATTAGTGTGATTATAATATTCACAGAAAAATGTTACCACTGTATTCCTGCGGAGGAGTGCCCAACTTACAAAGATCTGCTCCAAGAAGAAAAGAGCAAATGGCGGGAGCGGTTCCTTTGCCCGGATGGAACCAAAAAATCCACTCATCTTGGATTTTCTACTACCGCTAAAGGAGATCTAGTAAGAGGAAAAACTTATTGTTTACTTATTCGGTCGCGTTTGCGTAAACTATCAAATTGTTTACTATTTAAAAGAAACTGTGAGAGGCGTAGGAGCGGTCTATATTCTTTATTATAGAAATTATTATAATTGGCTCAGATATCGGGTTGCAAATTCGTTCATGTACCAAGTAAAGACTCTGCTGTGCTGGTTCGATGCCTGTACTATCTTTTTTTATGTTAAAAAGGTAGCAAACAAGCATATGGCGACACTAAGCTTATAAGGGATATTTTCCCACAGTAAAACGTAGCCTATGGGTTAATCCAGGGTGTCGGCTAACTCCATACCCAATTTTATTAAAATCGCTTTAGCCGTTAAGACGTGATGAAGTAACAAACATGCACACTCACACACGTATAAACGAAAGTTTATAATATTAGTGTGATAGACGCTTACGATACAAAAATATCACTCGCGCTGTTGCCTAACCTGACCCAAACCTAGGGGTTTGGATCAGGTTAGGCACGGGGTAGGCCCCGTGAAGCCCTGAAACCTTACTCATCAACAGAAACACAACACCACCAAAAAGTTGTGTTATTTTACTAAGATCTTCGGTAAGGTGATTACGTCCCCAGACGGACACTCCAATTACCAAAGATACAGTTATTATTATTTTTTTCAGAACATGTTATTTTATTTGACGACTTTGTAAATAATAAAACAGGGAGAAAAAAGCAGCCCTTGCTGAGTTTCTTGCCGGTTCTTCTCAGTACGAGGTCTTCCGGCGTAGATTTACGAACCGATGGCGTAGCTTCTAGACATTCATGAGTGCTTGTAACAGCCTAAACTGAATAAATGATATTGATCATGATTATGATTATGTTATTATGTACCACTGTAAAGAGGGGAGAGTACTGGTCTTCTGAGATACAGGCTGCGGCCTAGTTCAGATACCCGTCTCTCAACAATCTTGTCATTAAGTCATTAATTAATTCAATAAGTTTTTTATTTTTTGTGCATGGGATTGTGAGGAGAAGAAATAAAGCATTATTATTATTAATTCGAACGGAAAATCCGCTATGCCTCTTATCCCCTTCCTATCTCCTTATCTGATTCCGGCCTACAAGGAACTCGGAGGTACTTGAAATTGTAGCTAACGGTTTTGTTGCTCGTTGTCAAAATTCTCTGTGCGTGTATCATTACAAAAACGAGGTTTTAAACATTGTTTATACAACTCTTTATGCAGAGTTGTTTTAGAGTTCTGACCTAAAGGGTGACAATGGGAGAACTATTTCAATTGCTAAACTGTACTTTCTGGACCCATGAGTTGATTTTTACTAGTACGACACTAGCTTAGGTTAGGTTAGTGTAGTGACTAAAACGCCAGAAAAAAAGACTTTGTTAATGAGAGACATTTCCAAAAAAACAGTGAAGTTTCACCTTTCTAGGCCTAGGAGCCTAGAAAGTACAATTTTACCATTTTAATGCCTGCACTGCGGATAGGCAGACAGTCTATCCCAGGGCATTATCTCTTTAACAGATACTTATAGGCCATTAAAAATCACAGCTGTGATGCCATAGCCACTATCGTTTTTTGTGTTTGTACAATACACAATATAAAATTATAATATATTGCTCGATCAAGTTTTAAATATTGTATTTTAGTATGGAACCTTCTATTTGCAATTTCGACTCGCACTTGATCGATTTTTATTCGATTCTACGGGCAAAATCGCGCCGCCTGTCAATTAGCACTAACGAGCCTCGAGAAGTACCGTCAATCTAAACCACGCTATAACACTGCTCGTGCGCCGATCACTTACATAAGAAGGAAACTTCCCTATGAGTGGCAGCTGTTTATAATTAGGCTTAGAAAAACTACCTACCTAAAATAAGAAGTAAACGGAGAACAGTAGAAGAGAAAGTTTATTTTAACAGCAGTACACAGGTCTCACAAAACTTTGCCACATGAAGGGAAATACTATATATAGAAAAATTTTGCTGCTTAAATGAAATTAAATTAAATATCATTTTCATTTTAAAACATTACACACTGTATTCAAAGAATTTAAGTAAATTGATCTTTTTCATTTGTAAAGAAAATCTGTAATTTTAGTTTACCGACTTTTTTATTATAAATAGCATCTAAAATAAAGGGAAGCTCAAGATTTTCTTTTAAATTCTTTAAAGGCATTCATATTGTTTTTTAAATTATAAAATAAAATCGTTTACCAAAATTTTCTATATACAGTATTTAAGGTACTTTCCCTCCATGTGGCACTTTTGGCACTTTGGCACGTCGTTGACCTGCCATTGACCCAATTCCCTACCCTGAGGAGCACTGGAACCTTACTTAGTGACGGATATACAACACCATCAAAAGTTACTCTTATTTTACTGTGGTGTACTGTAAGGTGGAGGTTGTTCCACCAGACGATTTGAATGGAAAATCCCTACCTCTCTTATTAATGAATCTAAAGTCTTCATTTAAAATAAAAAAGTCTAATCACTGAATGAAAATGTAAGCTTTTAGGCGTTAAAACACTTAAAACGAAGTAGGTCCATGAATTTGTAATTGAAATGCAAATTGTTTTTAAGCACGCTGTAATGCAACTGCTAGAACTGGAATTTTGCAAATGCAACATTAATCATCGCGAAATAAACATGTCGTTTGAACATCGAAAGGCCCAACAAAATTAACGAGTTCCATAAATAACCGTAATGAACTATGAAGTAGGTAACTCTCGTGTTAATATTATTCACGCTCTTATTATGAGGTTTTGTGTAAATGCCTTGTTAATGATACGGTATGAAAATCGAAATTAATCAGTTGTTGAGGGGAAAGAGCAATGTTTTATTTGATTTTTATCCGATCAAATTCATATGTAGCTTCATTTACACGTTTTAATGCGTAATCTATATTACAAAGTTAAAACATTTCAAAGCCACGAAATGATTTTATTAAAAAGATTTATCTTGACATATATATTTTTAATATCCCTTGCGGAATCGAAACCAAAGGTGAAACACTATTTCTTTCCTCCTTACTTTCTGAAAATCTTATAAAAAATATTTTTAATCATTTATATAGTAGATGTTCGAATCTAAAGAAAAATTTACCAGAAAAAAAGGTAAATTTAAAAATTCAAAAAACCCGACTACTTTATTATACTTCAAATAAAAACTGAAAAGAAAAAAACAAGTCCAGTAGTCTATAATTCTGTTAATAAGGAACAAAGCTACTTTAACAGTCGGGACCCATTAGATATTCAAGAATACATAATATTTTTCAACAGTGGGTCCCGACTGCTAAAGTAGCTTTGTTCCTTATTAACAGAATTATAGACTACTGGACTTGTTTTTTTCTTTTCAGTTTTTATTTGAAGTATAATTAAGCAGTCGGGTTTATTGATTTTTTAAATTTACCTTTTTTATTTCACACTTTTTAGTTAGTTAGTATTTTAAGACGGTATATACCGTAGTCTTGTTACTTCAGTAAGGGAATTAATATCGCGGGAATTATTAAGTACCTTGCGTCGGTCTAAAAGATTGGTTTATTAAGACATATAGAGACTTTACCAGCGGAGTCAAGGCTACAGATGGGCCTCAATTTTCGCAAAAATGTGTGAAGTTAAATCAAGTCGTTACATAAATATCTCTAATGTATGTAAATTTTATAGTAAACTAGAACTTACTCAAAAAGTCATCTTTTGTTTATGTTTTTTTAATAGTTTAGCAGTAAATATAAAATTCATTTACTTTTATTCGTCGACTATTTAAAATTGGCAGCGGCTGCATTGTCATGTCAATGCCGGACGTCTAAGATTGTGATATACACAAATGCAGTGTCAGTCCCTAGTCTCATAATTTGATATACCTATATAATTCACAGAAACCCAATATGTAGATGCCAGAAGTTAACTTCAAATGTTTTTAATCACCCTATATACAATACCAATCAATGACGTTTATGTCGCAGGTTGAAGAAAGCAGTAATTCCCGTTTGTTGTTTTGGACAATGGTGGCAACT
This sequence comes from Chilo suppressalis, assembly GCA_902850365.2. Taxonomy (NCBI): domain Eukaryota; kingdom Metazoa; phylum Arthropoda; class Insecta; order Lepidoptera; family Crambidae; genus Chilo; species Chilo suppressalis. The sequence goes on along the minus strand of OU963903.1, from coordinate 11,696,868 downwards.
GCCTTAGATCACTAAATTAAATAATTATGCAATCACCAAAGCAAAGTTTATAATATTTGAATAAACTAAAGGCGCATAATAAAATTTTCATAACGTTAGATAGAGCACCATAGCAATCTCATTTAATCAATTTATAGTTCTCTTTGTAGTTTTCTTTTAAAGCGTTCACATATAACAGGTCAAAGACTTTGTGATCGACCCTTTTTTATTGGTAGTGTAAACCTCGAATGAAGAGTACTCCCAGTAGGGCAATCATGGCAATTATTTTCCAAATTTTTTTTTGTTTAAAAAAATACCGAATTACGTATCACTGTTAAGCACAAATGCTAAGTAACTTTTACAAATATAATCAAATAAACCTTACTTTATTTTTAAATCTTTTTCATCAATTAAATACTTATCTTATCCTAACTATCTATACTAATATTATAATGAGGCAAGATTTGTATGTTTGTAACAAATAATCTGTCAAACTACTGAACCGGTTTCAAATATTAATTCATCATAAGGTAGCTACATTATTTATTATTACATTTTTCTGTATTTAAATACATTTTGTCCGAGTGACATAGGCTATATTTTATCCCGATAAATAAATTTCGCCCGTACAATGCCCGGGTGGATCACTAGTAAGTATAATATAATATTATAGATGTGAAAGTGAGTTTGTTTGTTGCGCTTCCGTGCCCTAATAGCTAAATCGAATATAATGAATTCCCATATAGAAGTAGATGGGAACTTGGTTCTTAGCTACAACATCGCAATACTTATAGGCGTAGGGTGATGAAAGGGGTGATCTACCTATAAAAATCTACATTATTTACTTTGAATTTTGCAGAATTATTACAAAACCAATATTATCGTGAGCTGATTAATAAATACAGGGATTCCAATAAGTATGTACTTACCAGCGAAAAATGGGTTATTTGTCATTATATTAAGTAAACCTTTTTTGTTAAGTAATATCGTTAAAAAAATTTAAAAACAGTAAAATTCTGAGTTTTTCATTAAAATTCAATAATCATAAATACCTATTATGATAATATATCTTTCATCATTTAATAAGAAGGAACTGTCTCACAGCTTTATTGTTAGTACTTCGTATAGGATCAGATACTGCGAATACCCCATTTTTTTTTCTTTTACATAGTACACCGCGCTATCACTTTGTCATTCGTTGTAACTTTTTAAATATTTGTCGAAATGACATAGTGTAAAAAAAAGTTTATCGTCTTTAAATATCAAAAGCGATAAAAGTATTTGTTTTGATAAAAAATGATTTGTTAATACAAAATGTGCATTTTGGAAATAGATATCAAATAATATTTTAGTTTTAATTCACTATTTTAGCGGTAATGACTTACACATTAAAAATAGATATATGGTGTCACGGACTTTTTTTAGAACTATTTAAGAGATACATTTTCATTCTACATTACATTCATGTAACTTTTATTGTTTTTGCAGTGCAGGCCAAAATGGCTCTCAGATGGGAGTTTTTTTTCCGTCTTATGTGACACTTATTGTTATATATTGGCCAATTCACTCAATAACTACATAAATTATTATATATATGTAATTATCATATATGAGCTACATTACTGTTAAGTTTCATTAAAATCCATTCAGTATTTTTAGGTGAAAGAGTAACAAAGATCCAAACGTAAGATTGAAATTAAAAGCGTAAGTGGTTAATATACAACTTTAAAGCGTTGTAGATCCTAAATAATCATATAAAATGAAAAATGGTGTTAGGAACCTAAATATGATTTTTGATTATCTAGACAGTGATACCCCACTCGACATATTTTGTCAACTTATTTTTTTTACTTCGTCACAATATGGCGCCTAATTTTGCCCATATTGAATTTTGATTACTATCATATCTTTAGTAGCACTCCCATGATGCTTCGCGCTCTTGCATTGCGCAGCCGGGTAAAAAGAAGATGTTGTGGGGTTACCTGCAATGCGAAGAGATGGCGCTACCTTGCAGCCTCGAAATACTATACGAAATTCGACATGGTCATTAAGGCCGCGGTAGCATAATTGGTCAGTGCATCCGCCCGGATCTCGGAGAGTGCGGGTTCAATTCCCATCTGCTGCCTGGGCCGCGTGGTGGTTATTTATTGTTTTCAATGGAAGAAAACTTAGCCTGAACATAAGTGGCTTTTTATCTGCATGGAAATATAAGCAGTTAACGCGTTCTATGTTTTCTTCGACTCAAAACTACACTAACTTATAATTGCAATCACTTTATAAAGTCACGTGTATGTGTGTCAACATGTCGTACTAACTTTAGTAAATTTTGAAAGTTAATTGTGGCACATCGACGAACTTAGAATAAGGTTTTTTCTAAAATAAACGGTGATAATTTAGTTTTTTAAAGATAAAAACTGTATTTACTTAAGGTATGCTGTCCAGAAAATGTATGGGGAGTGGACAGTGCCAGTCAAGAAAATAACTATGACCGAAATCCACCCACCTCACACACAAATCCAGACTTGACCAGAAGAGATGGATTTCAATATTATCAGCCGAGCCAAAATTACTACAATCCCCAAATAGGATCGGGGAGCAATAATTGGAATTACCCTAATAGTGGTCGTGGTAATAATTATGACAATGACAGATTTGATGGGAACGGTGGATTCGATGGACCTTACTGGCGTAAACAAACTGCTGAACAGAACCCGTATTTCCTCCCTGCCAACGCGAATGGTAATACTTTTAAAGGATCAACCTCGGGAGAACAGTGCCCTATAACGAGCTTTCCCCCGGACCCTGCATCTGGCTGCTGTGGACAGGAGGCTTCCCAGAATGATGAGATTAACTGTGAGTCACTTACGAGTTTAGCTAGTTTTTCTAGTGGGAATAACGTTAACATTATGAGTAACAAACAATCTTATATGCCTTTCCCGTAAATGGAGAGTAGTATCCAAATTAACTAATAATACCTTTTAATAAAGTCTTGTTCATTTGTTCACCATAATGTCTATTAGAAGATAGTACTTGACAAAAACTAAATTTTTTCACTAAAAGGAAATTCGTTCAATAATATATATAAATGATGACTAAGGCCCGTATTATAGAAAGATTCTCAGTAATAAATCTAGTCTTGAGCATAGTCAGAAAGAGATGTCACTATATATAGCATATAGGGGCATCCCTCTCTAACGCTTCTCATGTAAAGATCAACACTTAGTTGTCATTCTGTAATACGGGCCTTAGACAATCCACTAAGCAAATAAATGGCAACATCTCCTTAATTTTAAGACCATCAAACGAATAATTACAATCCCACAATCTTCACAGCTCCACCCGATAGTCGGTATGGCCCCAACTCCGGTAATATGAACAATTGGATGCCTAAAATGAATTTTCCGATGCCTGGATGGCCTTCTTGGATGTCTCAGCCGGGTTACACGAGAAAGAAACGAGAGCAAAACGTCACCGTCACCATTGATAACCGCATAGCAGGTGGGTACAGACAAGATGTGTAAGCAGGGCACCATTCATATTTTTACGTATCTACATATTTTCTATTTTTTTGAGCTAGATTGTTTATAGGTGCTGCTGTACTTACATCATCTATTTTACATACCTAACAATAAATTGGCTTCTTCCATACAACATTTGAAGATGACATGATACGATTACGGAGCAGTCAAAGTTTGTGCTTGGACTTCTGTAAGTAGCCAGGTAATACAAAATAATGTGCGGCACACACATTTAAATGACATTATATCATGATTAGCATACTATTAATTAAATAAATACCACTTATTATATATAATAGTTAAAACATATAATTAAACTGTAGATGATGAGATTTATTTAATTGTATTTCTTAACACTTACTATGAAATTATTTTGTACTACCTGGCTACTTACAGAAGTCCAAGCACAAACTTTGACTGCTCCGTAATCGTATCATGTCATCTTCAAATGTTGTATGGAAGAAGTCAATTTACTGTTAGGTCCGGTAGGTGTGCTGTGCAAGTGCATGCTTAGTTTGCATAGAAACTTTGATGATGCGATACGATTACGGTGCTCTGTCAACATTCGCGATTGGGCCTCTGGTCATCAATATAAAAAAACAAAGCGCTAATATCTATAACAACCTTACTGTTTTCATAGGAGGCAAAGAAACAGACCTGCAGCAATTCCCGTGGACTGTACTTATGAAGACAACCTTCGTGTATGCTACCAGGGAATCGGCGTTCTCCTGCGGTGGTTCCCTTGTCAGCTCACGATACGTACTCACTGCTGGACATTGTGTTTTCGATGCCAAAGGAAGAGTTAAGGGGTGAGCTGTCTGTGATTTGTGAACGTTCATTGTCATCATCATCATCAGAATCGGCCTATTATTCCCCACTGCGGCGGCAAAGTTCTTCCTTATGGATGGCACAGGGAATATCGGCCATGTATGACCCACCATACGGGCCCAATGCGGATGAGTGGTTGCTAACGACTGCAGATGCAACTTGAGATCGTAAGATCACCCATCCAAGACCGACCAATGCGAAAGTTACTAAACTTCCACGATCGTTCCTGGTGAAAAAGAATTTAATTTAACTGATGCTTTCCTTTTTTTTAGCTAACTTATAACTTTCTTTTTAATTAAAAAGTGTGACTTTTGAAATTGAAACAGAACTTTTTTAATACTTTAAGCGTAGATTTATACATAGGTTTACATAATTAAGTTTCTGATTAGACGGCTGTAAAGAGAATATTTAATATTACTTTCGCTCTCTTTACAGCCTTTACTTTACATCAAAGTTTAAAGATATAAATAAACTTTAGTATAAAATTTATACTAAAGTTTATTTATATCTTCTACTTGATGTTCTACCAACCCTGCAGGGGATATTAAGTAGGTGTATGTACACAATCTATTTATACGTGAAAGCAAGTATTGATATATAAATTACCTCTGAAAATTGAATCTAACGCATTCCTTTTACAGAATTGAAGTAACACTTTCCGAGTACGACAAGAGGACGTTTCCAAAAGACTGCAAGACTCTACTAGGTCGTGGTGAGGTGTGCGTCGAGAATAGCGTGATGCAGGCAGAAAACTACGTCCTTCATCCAGACTATGATGACGACAGGCTATTTAACGACATAGCTGTTGTAAGGCTTCAGGGAGTCGCCCCGTACACAAGTGAGTTAATAAGGCTTCTTCATTACCACTTATCTATGACTGTAGTTTTTTTTATATAAAATAGTATAATGAGATTAGAAAGGAATTAGATTAAGCTCCAAAAATGTAGGTCAAGTCAATGTTTACTGGAGCAAACAGGTTATTAATTTACACCCGTGCCAAAAATGTTTGATAGGAATTAAATAAATTGGTTGGTTTCTTAATGAGAAATAATCACTAAAAATTAAAAAGTAGATGATGATTAAAGTTAATATATAATTTATTTTCTCGATCGATTTATATATTATAATGTCCGATAGATAGAAGTGACTTCATAAAGAAGAATGAATGAATGAATGGAATATTACATCACAAAAAATAAAGAGAACAGCAAGTTTTTAAATATAATATCTTTCGTGTATTTCGCCTCCATCTGGCATGTGATTATTAAAAACTTATTATAAATTTGTATACAACCTGGGTAACAGTTTCGTTATACCTGTAAATTTTGTAATCTTAAAACAGAATTATTAAAAAGACTTAATTAATATCAGAAGTAAAAATATCAGATTTAAAAATTTGATCATAATTGATATCTGTTCATAATTTTGTGTCACATATGGTGTTTAAACAAGAAAGCTCAATGAATTAAGCAAACACAAACAAAGTTAATTATATTATCGCTAAGTGGTTTATTCAAAGCATGTGTTTAACTGGATTTGTGGCCTTGGTAGGATTTCCTGCAAGTTCCCGTAAATCCACTCCATAAGCGACGATAATCCGGATAATCGTTATGTTACGTAAGCAACATACATCAGCAACTAATTCGTGAACACAAAGTTTGTGTCTAACCTTGACACACATACAATACACTTCAGTTAAAGTTACGCAATATTAAATTGTATTGTTTGACATTTCGGGGTTATGCAGTTTCTGAACTATATCATCAGTGCATCTGAAAGATCTATTATAAATACTACCAGTTTTAATCTTATTATATTAAAGGGTCTAACCTACCAAATAATATACACCACCTGAAGTTAAGGGTGTGATTTTACAGTTACCACACTTGCCAACAGCAAGATACTTCTTAAAGCCTCTTAAACATCACAAATTTTAAGAAGAAGGTTATATAATATATTCCTGTCTATTTTCGAATTGTACGATGTAGAAATGGTCGCCAAATTTATTACCTTTCTAAACTACATCTTAAGAGCTTCTAGGAATCTTAAGACACACATTCCCTGCCTTTCAGAAATTTAATCCCTTCCGTACGAATAATGTGTCGTCCCCGATGTATACTAGGGTTGCAAATATCAGACGCTCTAAGTTGCCGTCTAAACTGTGTGATAAATAAGCTACTAGTATAAGGTTTTTAATTGAGTTCCCACTACAGCATTCATATTATCCTCGGTATTGGAGGTCGAATAGGTATGACAGATATTAGTGATATGAAATAATTTAAATATTATTTCTTAAAAAATATTAATAAGTTCATTCATCTTCGCTTCGCTACGTTTCACTCGTAAGTTTTTGCCAAATGTTTTCGGGTTGCGTCGAAAGAGCGTACCCTTCAACGCGTGTGCGAAACTTCGAGCTTTAACGAAAATTTATGGCGAAAACTGAGTGACACGTATGATACCCATATCGTAGTCCAATCGAAAGCAAGTAAACGCGTGGACGAAAGGCCTTGTTCCAAATATAACTTTTAAATTTTCCATTTAAAATCGCAATTTACTGTTTCGCAGGATACATCCGGCCGATATGCTTGCCACCATTCGACATTGACGACCCGCAGTTCTCCAACCTGCAGCTCGCCATCGCTGGCTGGGGTCGGAACGGCCGGTACAAATCCAACACTAAACAATCAACGGTCGTCAACTTAATACCCCAAGGACAATGCAGGGACTCCTATCCTAATTTGAATAGGAACCAAATGTGCGCCGCCGGCTACACTGGCGAAGATACTTGCAAAGGGGACTCTGGAGGGCCGCTAATGATGCAGTACAACGGGAAGTACTACCTGTCTGGCGTGGTCAGCGGGAAGAGAGCGGATGCCCCATGCGGCACTTCCGTACCGTCCTTATACACGAATGTGTACAAGTACTTACAATGGATACGAAGTGTTATTAGAAACTAACTGTAATAATTTAAATATATGATGACTGTGTTTCAAGATGATAACTTTACTAACAATTGACAATTATTAGAATTTGTAAATAATAGCTATATGATTTCAAGTTATAAATAAATTACATGCATCTTATATACTGCTAAACCCCTTTCATAAACAACAAGCTTTATACCGCCGTACGTGTTTTTTATTTTTCCCAAAGGTTGACTGGGAGTGAATGCTATTAGCATTAATTCCTTTTGTAAGAACCATTCTTGTATATTTTGGTGTATAAAGTTTAAATTTTAAATATTTTTTTAATAAATTCACATAGCAATAGATTTATTTTCAAAGTAACTCTTGCGACTTTCAGCAAGGGTTGAGTAATTTTTTTTTCCTTTTAAAAATCTTTAGTTTTGGATGTCCGACACTAACATCTTGATAAAAAGATGTGTAATAAATCAATTAAATTATTCTGAAAATTTTTGGATTTTTCAAAAACTGAACAATGCCAGAAAAGAGTCTTTTTTTGTGTTCGTATAAATTTCCACGAAACTTCCAAAGAAATGGAAACGTTACAAATTTTTAACAAAGATGCGAACCAAAAAGGGTATTTCACAGAAATTCATTAAATGAAATCACTAAGGTAAGTGCAACACTACTTTAAATCAGCATAATAAATAATATTATTACTCCAGTTTTTTCTAAAGCCTGTCTAATTCTATTTATAAATAAGATTTACATATTTTGACTACGATACTGCAGTGCTATTCAGTTAGAACAAACTCACTTGTCACTGCGGAATTCAGCGGTATATTTGAAATTCTTATTCTAATTTCAATTACACGACTGCTCCAAAAAAATAAGTGTAATGTATTCAGGGTTCATGTATGTTTGTATTGGTTTGTATGCACAATTCCTTATTTCTCACAGAAGAGCATTGCTGGATTGAAGAAATCGAAAATTCATATTCGATGCTTAAATTCAAGTGCTGCGTTGTTGTTGGCGCCGATTCCACTGTAAGCCAAAAAGTAATCACTGTAAGACTTGTGTTACGGGATACTAGGGTAACGGATTGAATACATTTACTAAACATATATCCATGATATAAGACATTTGCCCTAACGGGATTCAAACCCGGGGCCTCTGAGTAGGCGACACCTTGAAAACCGGTGTATATGCAATACACAAGTATATATAAATTGTTTATACCTTTATTGCAAACGTTTCATCTGATTCATTGAACTGATACTTATTATATTATATGCATATCAGAAGTTAGACTTGCATAATACGAGTATAATCATCCCTCAGTTAATTGATCTACTGCCAAGTGATTACAGAGCAGATAATAATACAATAACTAAATCTATAGCAACCGCTGAAACTATGATTGATCGTAGGCAATTGGATTCTGGTTTTTTGGACTACGACTACTAACTACGACCACTTCTGGGCGTAGTCCTTCCGTTTAGAAAGTAATAAAATGTGTTCATCAGCACAAGCGGCTTTACCTATCGTGATTACACTCGGGCGCTACATGATCACCTCCGTGGCCAAGTGGTTTGTACGCCGGGTTTCAAGGTGTCGCCTACTCGAGAGGTCCCGGGTTCGAATCCCGGTGGGGGCGATGAATACGACAATTTGTACTCCAGTTACGGATGTTTAATATGTATTTCTGTATAAATGTACTTATTCATGTATCAGTATAATATGTATATTCTATCCGTTACCCTAGTATCCCATAATACAAGCTGAAAAGTGCTTACTTCGGGGCTAAGCTAATGGGTGTGAGTGATGGAACTATTTATTTATGACCTAATGACGCTTCTGTTCACCAGTCTCTTTTATGTACCCATTGCTAATAGGGCACAGACCTTCGATAAGGGCGGGATAGGGAGAATTGGCCATCACCCACCAAGTGACTGACCAGTTTTTCTTTTCTTTTTAATTGTGTATGCTGTTGGTCACAGATGACCTTTACAGCGTCATCGGGTTTGGGGACGACGAGATCCTAAAGGGACCTAAAGCCGAGTATTGGCGAGTGCCTCTAGAGGTTTTCCAGGCGGATGGCATCTCCCCACGGGAGGAGTCTCCTCTCCGTCTGGAGCCTATAGACCACTCGAACCTGAGGGGGTCGGCTCAATTAGAGGGCGTCTCTGAGACTCGCACCTCGGCTCTAGTTAGCCGTTGTCATGGGGGTCGGTCCAACAGGGACCCACCGCTAAAGTTGTCTGCCGAAACAAGGAGGATCTTAAGGATGATCAATTTTTGGTCAGCCATCATATCACCTATCACTAGGTATATTGTTTCAATTCTTCAACCGAACGCACTAACCACTGCACTGTGCCATGGAGCTCATCAACTTACAAAGAACCTTCCTTCTTTCTTAAAGCACACTTTGACCAACTAATAAATAAATAAATCCAATGGTTTTTATAATTATTAAATATAGATTAGGCTTACAGCATCTCGATTGATAGTTAACATTAGATTTGACGGCTTTTTGGTATTTTTTTTCGCTGACCAACCGTTAAAAAATTGCGTGATAGTAGTAATAATAATAATAAGATTTATTGACTTAAAAATCAGTAAAATAAGATTTCGTAACAAACTTAGCACTAGTTATACAGAAAATATAATTTATTAGCCTCTGCTGCTGAACTAGGCAAAGCCTGTATTTCACCATTCAGCGCCATAAACCCCCACAGACATGAGAATACTAAACTACACTATATTCGTATCAAGTATAATAGTGTTTCTTTCAATTCTAAGCCTCAAACACTACATTAAACAATTGACAAAGATGATGTATTAAACAAGAATAAGCCTTAATTTGAATTAAGTATGGTGCAACAAAACATAAAAAAATAGCATTAATTTATTATTGCAGAAACTTATTTTACTTAATTATATTGAAATACCCTTAAACCGTTTATTATACTTAACTAAAGCAAATCCGTCAAAGGCTATTTTAACGTAAGAAATGTAACTTCAAACGTTCAAAGTCGTCTCAAGGAATCCCTTTACGAATAGTCAATGATATTTAATTACAAATCACTCGTATTACGGATGGAAGCGTTGCTAAACAGTTCCCGTAACTCTATATCTATGTTGCACTGACTGGTGTCAAGTTTATGTTTATACTACTAGCTACTTAACGTATTATTATGTATTCTAAAACTATTCCCCTATATTTACTGTCGGTATACTTGCATTTACCTAAAATAAGAATCAAGACTTCAAATAATTAAGAAGGAAGAGAAAATCTTATTATTCCATCATTATTTAAATTTAATTTTGTGCAATTTAAATGCAATGGTTATACAAACTAACAAATACACATAGAAGAATATGACATACACGAAAAAATATAAATGGTTAGGTTATAAGTTACCAGTAACCACATAATATTAAAGGCACCATTATAAATCTGAACTGGAACATTCGAGTGAATCGCACACTTATGAACAGAACACACCTCCCCCTTGCCATTAACTGCCTTATACAATCCGGCAGAAGAACACTCAAATGAGCAAACACTATTATCAGACGGGGGTGTGCAGATTTCCCAGGAGTACCCTTCTCTTTAAAAGTGTCGGCCGAATGACCGCCATTCCCCGCACGAACCAACGGATTTTTCCTTAAAAAAGATGTGACAGGAAAGACAAAAGACGGAGACGGATATACCTATATTTAGAACGGTTGGTTTATTTACCCCTCAAGGCATTCCTCGGCGAATACGCAAATAATTTCATCTTCTTTCAAAGTCGAAAAATCTTAACAATAGTTCGCATGCAGTAGTTAGATATTCGATAGAAATTTCATTTCTTGAGTAAAGTCAAAAGGATACGCAAAGGATCCATTCTTTTCTCCATACAACTCTGCCCTTCATCTTGTAAATTAAGTATTATCATCTATTTATGTGTTGAAATATACGCAGAGTTCATTTAAAATATAAATAAAATTGAACATAAAAATGACGTTTAAACTTTTAAATTAATGACAACAGATAACTACATTGTAAGGTAAATGCGCATCTTTAAATTAATTAAAATGAGCTACGCAAATCATAAAATATAAACCTGATCGACAAAAGTTTAAATATAACTTTAACTTTTATATTCCAAGCTCATCAATATACATATAAAATAACTGAAAGGGTTGGCTAAAGGCTGTGTAACAAAGCGATTAAATGTCACTGTCATATCCATATAAAACATATTACAATGTGATGAAAACAGTCACGTAATTTTATATACATACTAGCGGACCCGACAGACGTTGTCCTGTCTACACGTCTTTGTGAATCTAAACCATTCTCAGATCCCCTTGAACACACACAAAAAATTTCATCAAAATCGGTCCTGTCGTTTAAGAGAAGTTCAGTGACATACACACTCACAGAAGAATTATATATATAAAGATAATCACAATCAAGGAAATGATATAAACCAATAGTATTTAGCTGTCATCTATCAGTCAATGACAAAATGTTTTTTTATATTCAGATTCCCTTTTTTAAAGTATTTTTCAAAGGGTTTTCACCACTTCCTATTGAATTTACTGAGATTTAGATGAGGGATTTTTTAAAGTATAATTTTAGATGCTTTTTGAGTGCGTTTAATTTGAAGAAGCGAAGGTCTCCTTTGCAATAATTTAGGCCGCATTCAGAGATGTTAATTAATTTTAATATATTACTGTCTCATGTAATCGCAAAATGAAAGAGCGCAAACAATAAAGAAACTTAAAACGTAATGAGGCAGAGTGCGGCTTTTATTTTCTTTAGGGAATCTTACTCCAAATGGCAAAGACAAAAGGCAAAAAATAGGAAGTTACATAATCCTTCAATTGTTGATCTCCTAAAAGGCACAATAATTCACAAAACTAATATCTCATAAATAACTAGGACGCCGAAAAGGGAGCATATATCGGCTAAAAAGGAAAAATAAAACATCAGCGCTTTCGTCAGTGATCCCGAAAACCCATATCGCGTCACAATCTATGCCCCCGACGGGTCCGGGGATTTATGTAAAATCAATGCAACAAATAAAGAACGATGCGGCGGTAAATATCGAGGGCATGTCGCAATTAGCGACCCTCCCGTCGGGATAACACAGTAATACTGGTTGGATAAACTACTATTGGACTGCTTATTACGTGTTTTACAAATTTATTGTTATCGCATGACTGACTGTATTCAAAACATTTACCTACTTGGTTTAGATGGAGCTTTTGTGCAATATATAGGAAAACTGTAACAACTGTACTGTAACATTTATTTGTATTTAAATCTATGTAATTAATAGTTACAAACAAGACTCCAACAGGAAATGCAATTTCAATTATAGAAATAAACTTAAAATTATCTGATATAATATAATATGTTATATTTGCAAAATAAAAATAAAGCGAAATAAGCTGCGAAAATCCATAATCATTTAGACGTCCCTTCAATATAGTTAAGTGTAATCAATTTTCGAATAAAAGACACGTCACTAATTTTCCGGTAATACTTTGATCCCTGGAACTCCCCATGGACAACACTGAAGCCTGAAGCCTGAAGAAAGCAGCGGAGAAACCAACGGGGTATTCACTTAACTGATCCCATTTCCCAAACAAAAACAGGATGGATTTATTCAGATACTGAAGCAATATTCTTCAAAGCAGATGTCACCTCATGTATAGGTATTTATATTTTCTCTTTAACATTTTTATTTAAATAATATAATCATTACGTTTGAACTTATAAGCAAATGATATTCATCAAACAATTAATACGCAATTGGTAACTAAATTTTTTCGTGCCAATGACCAAATCCAATTTTAATGAAAGGATTTTCCGTTTTTCCTTCAAAGCTAACGGGTTTGTTAATAATTTAACGGGAAAGTGCGATGGTACAGAATTATTTTGATAATTCCAAATTCACTGAATGTAGAAACAGTCTGTATTTACAAAATTGCGAAAATATCAGCACATCTAGAACGCCGTTAGATATTTAAAACATTTTAATCACGAATTCCTCACAAGCGTTACATAACGAAAAGGGCAACTTATTGTTATTTCTGGTTGTATTTCGAAACACTTTTGGGCCCACAGACCGGATTCCGTACTAAGTCAACCAGAAATACAAGATTGTTTCCGTCCAATAGGCCTAATCTCTCAGATGGGTATTCGTGCTGAAACAATCCTCTTTTATTGGCGTCTCTTTGTCGCGTATATAAGTATTCGACATTTCCATCGTGGTACTGGGATGTGATGTTCTCCAGTTCTGTACAACCTCAAACCTTTGGGTAAAAAATGAAAAAGTGGGGAATTTTCTATACTTATAAGAAGATGTTATGAAATATTGCCTAGTTTATTTATTGGATACTTAAAATTATGCAGTTCATAAATTTCTCTAGATAGGTAGTATTTAAGCCGTAATAAGAAATGTTTCGTTATTGTGGTCTCGCCTGAAGTTTAAGATAATGTTTGAAAGATTTATTTAAAAAAATATAACTTACTGCCGTAACTCAAATTCCATCTGGATAAAACATGAAAAACTTTTAACATGAGATGAATCAAAATTCACGCAATGAATCAATGACGGGTCCTAAAGGAGCAAATAGGTTCAGAAAAACATCTGATTTCTACAATGACAAATCTTACAATAAGAGTTCTCTTCTTGCATTATAAATCTCATAAGTACCTATGCATTTGATAAAACTTACTGCCAATGAGTTAATAAATATTATATGTAGTAAATATCTAAGCGTGATGTATATCTTGACAAGAGATTGAAATGAAATAAACATATCAAGCCCACGAGACAAAGACGAGATACCGCGAGCGGCTGCGATTTATATAAATCGGCTGGTAATACATCCGAATGAGCTAGCTTCGAAGCTGATTAACACCAGTTATCATAAAAGTCTGAAACGATATGACATCCCGAGTCTTGACAACATTTTACAAAAGATTTTAATAGAGAGGTGCCTTCCAATAGGAAGGATCTTTACTGATATGAAGTTACACTCGCTTAAAATTACCGCATAAAAGAAAAAAAAGAATTTATTCCTAGAGTTGCAAAGGACCGGGATGAATGCTTTTTTTTAGTTGTTTACTCTATATTATAATTGTGGGTTCACACTACACTACACAAAACTAAAAACTAAATTAATAAGCTCCTGTATTAAAAACAAAAGGCTAATCCGAGTTCTACCTATATTCCTCGTAAAAAAAACTGAACATGGAGCGTGGTCTCGCATAAAAAAACAATGTAGGTATCTACCACACCATCCCACAAATCCTTATCACTCAGCACTTTTTACAATAGGGTACCAATTGGAAGAATTGAGTTAGAACAAAACGCTCTTGACCGTAAACTGTGATAAAAATAAACATGAAATTCGTCGTAAATATGCAACGAAATTCGAAACCGTTTCATATGCAACAAGACAGGGGACTGGGGAGCTCATTCGCACCATTCAGTGTCTCGCCGCCGTGGTTTATGTTTATACTATCAGTGTTAGACAGTAGTGATAATAAATCATCTTGTAGTGAGGTAAGTAGATAATTCCCGTTTTTGTTATTTTTTTTATTCAATAAATTTGGTTAAAAAAATATTTATTGTTTTAAACTTTCATGATCAATAACATTTTGTAGTTATTAGCGGAGTTGCTATAATGTAACTTGTTGTTAGTGAGTGTCCGATATTTCGGCACTGTTGAAAGTGCCATGATCACGGAGTAACAACCCAACTCAACAGGTACTTCAACAACAACAACCAAACAACAACAGTGCCGAATATGTCGGAGACACAATGCAATTCCGCTAAAAACAATAATATGTTGTTGTTTATCTTCATTTTATTCTTTGATCTATCTCAGTAAAAACGACATTTTTTTACAACTTGAATAAACTGATACTTACCTGCCACTTGGTACCTGGAATTGGTATAATGTAATCTTGCCTCTCTCTTTATGATATTTCAGAGCTATGCCGCGAATGCTATTCGTCTTAGTCTTTTATTTGAAATAAATATTACTTTTGAATTTATTTGAGACAGTAAATCTTTCATTGCAGTAATACTACAGTATAAAACACTGTTCTGTACTGTTCTGTTCCTAGAGAGAGACCTTTTTACATAACAAAAATAAAGTACCTATAGGAAAATCAAACTGGATCGTACATTAGATTCGAAACGCTTAACGATGCAGCTTCAGGAGCAGATGTCCAAGTAGGAACTTTGACATCTCCGTAATCGTACACATCGTCAAAGTTTCTATGAAAACTAAGTAGCGCCCCTACCGGTCTAAAGAACAAACTGACTCCTTCCATAAAAATTTTGACGATAGCGATTAACTCTATGTATAGCAATGTAATAAAAAATTATCAATAGCTCGGCCATGACATTGACCCGAGTCATAGCCATCACTGGATGCGACAGCGGCCTAGGCTGGGCCATAGCGGCACGCTCGGCCCGCGAGGGTTTGGTCACCGTTGCTGGGATGTACCACGGCACCGATACAAAGGCGGCGAAAGCATTGGAGAAGCTGTGCGCTCATCCACATCCGTTAGATATCACAGACCACAACAGCGTCACAGCTTTTAAGGAATTCGTAATAGCTCTGTTGAAATCAAACCCGAATTATAGTAAGTATTCATTCCTAACGGCCGTACTCGGGAAGTTCAAACAAATTTAATACCATGTAAAGACACGTGTTGTCTTATATTAATTATAATAATTATTTTCTAATCAACTTATTTCATCGCAAAAAGTCATAGCAATAACTTTAACCCAACTTATAACTTATCTAGCATCTCTAACTGAGTGGGGCCGTATAAGTTAGCTTAGAATTTTTCTGTATAATAATTTCATGATCCAGGTGTGTATGTACTACAGTAATTGTATAATCCATCAACCCTTCATACGAATTCAGAATATAAAAATTATTATCCGCATTGAATCTACATCTTTAGAAAAGTAAAATGTTATTCGTTATCAAAACAAAATTGCATTAATTAAATTACTCTTAAGTTCTTAAGTACCTACTGGAGCTTCATTTTCATAAACGAGGGACTTCTAAATGGGTTTTAAGAAGCAGGTAACGTGAATGCATTATTTATTAAAATGTCTGCTATACTTACAGATTAATCAAATCGTACAAGATTGAACCATCTTAATGGCATTAAATTAATCATTCATAATTTTTGGATAACACAAAGTGACCTCTAACTTACAAACAAGAGAGGTAAATAGTGTATTATCCCGCTTGAATTGGAGCGCCCGCCTGAGGAAGTAACCTCCACCTTACAGAAGATCACAGTAAAATAACCCTACTTTTTGATGGTTTGTGTTTCTGTCGGTGGGTAAGATTCTAGGGCTCCATGGGGTTGAGGATAAGGTCAGGCTAGGCAACGGTGCAAGTAGGGTTGCCACCTTTTTTTGTCGAAATAAAGTACATTGGATATTAAAGGTAGAAAAAATGTACATTGTGTCCAAAATAAAGTACATAGGTACTTTTTATTCCACTTTATTAGTAAGCTTAAAAATATATTTTTCGATGCTACTAGCAACTTTTAATAAATAATTTACGGCTACTGTAGTTTGTTTCCGCAATGGGAAGGTCATGATACAAAGGCATACAGCCACGAAAATGTTGCTGGAATTAGATAAGGGCAACATATTCATACTTTCTGTCCGTTTTACGCAAAAATTCTTCCTATCAACCACTTTCTTATATTTTATGTAAAATTAATAAACGAGTAATCAAATCACATTAAATAAAGTATTTTCGCGTACTTTATTGTTGGCATAAAGTATAGAGTACAATTACCCGAAATAACGTACAACAAGTAGTGTAGTTTATAACAAACTGCCACCCGTACGGTGGCAACCCTAGGTGCAAGTGATATTTTGGTATCGCAAGCATGTGTAGATTAAGGTGGGCGCTTCCCATCAGACATACAATTATTTCCCACCCTTTTAACTTATTTTTTTTAATGATTTTTCAGCCTTATACGCAGTTGTTAATAATGCAGGTGTGATGATGGTCGGCGACTTTGAATGGCAAACACCAAAAATGATAGAACAAACTATTCAAGTGAACCTATTGGGAGCTATGAGGGTCGTGTCTGCATTCCTGCCCGATCTCCGAAGAGAAGCGTTACAGGTAAAAGTTTTTTTATCTACAAACATACATTGGGGCTGCATCACAAATCACAATGATGCGCATTTGTCATTCTTTGGGTATATGTAAATAATATATAAAAATACCTACATTACGCATCACACTAATATTATAAAGGCGAAAGTTTGTGAGTGTGTATGTTTGTTACTTCTTCACTTCTAAACGGCTGGAGCGATTTTAATAAATTTTGGTATGGAGTTAGCTGACACCCTGGATTAACACAAGGGCTACGTTTTAGTGCGGGAAAATATCCCTAATAAACCACGGGTAACACCGCGGGGCACAGCTAGTTATAAATAAAAGAGCACCAAGTTTATAACTTAGTGAAACGCTTAAACGTTGCGTTTCTCTTTTGAGTTTTTATTACTTGGGAACGTAAGACATTCATTTGTTGTTCCCATTAAATGACTACTTATACCTAAACTGACACGTAAAAAAGGCATAAATATCCATTTATACACAGCAATAAAATCAAAAATTGTAACAGTGGATTCTGGTAATACTTACTTGTACTGGAAAAATATATAGATACCTAACTAATGATAACATAATAATTCGATTCGATAATAGGGACATCAAAGCTGGCAGCTGCGGATGAAAATGAAATTGGCTCGGTAAATATTTTTCCGAGGCAGATCATAAGCCCTTGCCATTAACTTTGGCTAACGGAAAAACACCAAACTTTCCGCAAAGTGAAAAAAAGGATAACAAAATCAGTTTGTACCGCAGTTGATTGAAAAGTTTTCGGTAGGTAAAAGAAAGAAGTGAGAAGTACCTTCTTGGCCTTTTCTTGGCATTGCAATCGATGAAATCACAAAATATACGTAGGCGCGTTACTCGAAAGACCGTTTTATCACTTTTTTTTAAATACATATTATCTGTCATTACAATTGGACTGTTGCTTTTATATCGCCTCCACTTAGTATTTGTTTTAAACTTAAGTAAGTATATAAATTCATTATTGTAGACTGAATGGATGATATTGTTATATAGCTACAAAGTCGCACATATACCTTTTGATATTAAAATAAAAAATTCAACATCTAGTTTTTAGGAGTAGGTAATTAATTTTTTAAGGCTGGTTTGAACAGGTACCGTAATAATTATAATAATAATTACATAAATTATTTATGTAATGAAAAACCGGACATGTGCGAGTCGGACTTGCCCACCGAGTGTTCCCTACAATCTTAAACGGTCGTAGGTATCTTTTTTTAGCTTGATTTTTTCACATCTTCAAATCACCGTAGGCTTGAGTACTTATATGTGGTTTATATTTTAACTCGATAGCTCCACGCGTTCTCGAGATAAACGGTCATGATAGACAGACAGGACAGCAAAAAACTATAATGTTTCCGTTTTTTCTTTTGATGTACGGAACCCTAAAACTGGCTTTTGTTTTATGACTATGTAATCAATAATTGTCAATACGGTTTTGCAAACGTACCTAAGCAACTGATGAGGACTGATCTTCTAGTGTACGTGACTCACTTCAACAAGTGGGGTGGTTGACGTCGCAGAAGTTTTGGTCTGGCATAGAAGCCTTTTCGAAGCACGGAGGAGCTCGAGATAGTAAATTTTCGGTCACCCATCCAATGACCGACCACTGCGAAAGTTGCTTAAATTCAACGATCGCTGCGGAAAGCGCTAACCACTTGCGCCATCGAGCTCCGTGCTTCGGAAGGCACGTTAAGCCGTTGGTCCCGGCTGCATCTGCAGTCGTTAGCACCCACCAACCCGCACTGGGCCCGCGTGGTGGGTCATGGCCCAATCTCCCTATTCCATCCATAGGGAAGCTTGTGCCCCAGCAGTGGGGACATAAGTTAACGTGGAAATCGCGGGCGGCCGCTTGTACTTCAATATATAAATGTTGGTAGGTAATAATTTCACTTTTCTAATACAGAGTGGAATAAAGCCTCGAGTAATAAATGTGGCGAGTCATTGCGGTCTGCAGCCGTTGCCTGGTTTTGCTACTTATAGTGCAAGCAAGGCAGGCTTACTGGGTTGGACGAAGGCGTTAAGACTGGAAACCAGACCATATGGCTTAGCTACTGTTGCTTTTGTACCAGGTGAAAACTGTTGTTTTGTTTGATTTGGAGTAGTTATATAACTACCTAATTAACTATAGCTTAAATGCGTCATCGTTTATGTTAACTATAAATGTAAATTAGTTTATAATTTAATTTGTAAATACTTAGACTTACGTTTGTAATAATTTTGAAATTGCTAAACTAACTTCAAAGTATATAAGGGGGCGTCCATAAATTACGTGAGATGTTTAAGGGGGGGAGGGGGTCGGGTCAAATCTCACCTAATCTTACGTTATAGAAAGGGGGGGGGGGTCTCGGCAAATATCACGCATTTTTTGAAGTTATACTTCTTTAGGCGCGTTATAAAAAAATGATGAGAGTGAAATTTTAAGATGCGCGCGCATCGCTGTAACACAAAATTTTAACATAATGAAGTTGGTCGCTTTAGCGACTACATCTAAAAAAAAAATTGAACCTCACATGGTGGCCACTATGGCCACCCTGCTTTAACTACACTGTTCATTTCTCGCGCTTGTTTTCTGAGTCTGAATCTGAATCTGAGTGCACTCTGGCCGTACCCTTACCCTTCGACTGGCAGTGGCGCTAAAACAAAGGACGGGCTACACTGCGTAAAAAATGCGTGATATTTGCCGAGCCCCCCCCCCCCCCCCTTTCTATAACATAAGATTAGATGAGTTTTGACCCGACCCCCTCCCCCCCTTAAACATCTCACGTAATTTATGGACGCCCCAGAGACAGGGACTGACGCAAAATGGCGTATTATGCGAGAAATTGTATTAAGCGTGATTGTATTAAACGGGTTCTACTGTATTTCAAAAAAAACTAAATAAGTGTGATTTATTCCGAAAATTGTACATAGTTTTTTGTAAAGAAAAGACTTGACGTCACGGACGTTCTGTTGACAAGTTCTCTGTGTTAATTTCTCTTAAAATTAAAATATTCTCAGTTCACATACCAATTTCTAGTAGTTGTTATCTAGTTCGAGTGGTGTTGATTTAGTTGTGGAAGTATTTGTGTTGTGAATGTTTTGTGCTGTGAGAATTTATACGTGATTCAAATCAGCTGATGGTTATTTTTGTTTTTTACTAGGGGAGGGTAAATAAATATTACAAAATCTTAAAAACATAAACACTCTTTTTAATATATCACAGTATTCAACAAATTATAAATAAATTAAAATCAATAATTATTAAACAATTACAACAGAATATATAAAACAAACAAAACTTTTTAGTGCTCGGTGACATCTATTGTCGGTCCTCCAAACTACACATTCACATACTCTTTAGGACGCCATCTAGTGGCAAGAAGTATAATTGCTAATTGCATAGCAAGCAATATAACGACTGAAAGCATGCCAAACTGCGCCGCGTGCGGTCGATTCTTGTCGACGACAGGTGGCGCTGCCTGTTCCTTATGCCCATCAAAATTTCACAAGGCTTGCCTTGCGTTGCCGGAAAAAGCGGATATAAGTAGGGACTGGGTGTGTCCTAATTGTAAAAAAATGTCCGGAAGGGTGACAACAGCCAGACGCCGGTGAAGGGCTTATGTGAAGCGTCGCCTACCTCTGAGGCATCAAATGCAAATGGTTCCGATGGGGCAACTGGGGGCGAAGGGGGCCGTCGTGATAGGGAGCTAGCAGTGTTCATGGCGGAGATGCGTGAGTTTCGCAAAGAAATGAACACCCTTCGGGATACCCTGTCGGCAAGGCTCGACAGTTTTGACCAAAGGCTGAGCGCGGTGGAGCGGCGGCAGGCTGAGGTCGACGGGAGCGATACAGCGGAGCTGGAGCGCACTATCGCGGAGCAGGGGCAAAGGCTGGGCGCAGTGGAGCAGCGCCAGGTGGAGGGTGTTGCGAGGGACACTGCAGAGTTGGAGCGCACCATCGTGGAACTTAGGCAGGAGCTCAACGAACGCGACCAGGAGGCTCTGCTGGCCGACCTCGAAATAGGCGAGCTGCCGGAGGAGAAGGGAGTGAGCGTGGTCCAGTCCGTGACCGTCCTCGCCGCGCGACTGGGAGTCGCGTTGGAGCCGAGGGACGTGGTATTCGCGGAGCGCGTGGGCGTGCCGCCGAAGGAGGCGGACGGGCGGCCGCGCCGTGTGGTGGTGCGTTTAGCGCGCCGACAACTGCGCGACGACCTGCTGAAGGCGGCGCGCGTACGTCGTAATGTCGTGGCGCCTGCGCCGGCGCCCGAGCCCGCCGCAGCCCCACCGGCCGCCCCGGTTGAGCGCCGCGTATATATCAACGAGCGGCTCACGCGTCATAACAGACAGCTCTTCCACGCCGCTCGTGGGCAATGCAAAAAGCTGCAGTGGAGATATTCGTGGACGAAGCGAGGTCGTGTATACGTCCGTCAGGCGGATGGTACTTCCGTGTACCAAATCAGGTCGCAATTCGACGTCGATCGCGTGTTCGGCCCTCTCGTAAAGTGACTCGTAGCTGCAGGGTGTTTGTTTTTGTGCATTTTCAGTCGACAACTTATTGTACATTTTGTTTTCTGTTTTTCAGTTTTCTGTAAATGTAAATTTTTATTACCAACAATTTTATTTAAATTTTACTTGTGGGTTTAAAAAAATAAGATGGTTTTTATCATTTTCAATAACTTTATTTTGTAAAAATTCAGCTTATATAATGCTTACTAAAAGTATAACTAATCTAGACCAATTAAATATAAAAACTGTAAATGAAATAATGACTTATCATACATGGGAATTTTATTATGCTTTCACACACCGCTTGATTCACAACTCCAAAATTTTTGGGTATATAAATAAGTCAACATTTGTTGTCCTCTCTTTGACTGCATTTCGAATTACTAGTACAAAGAGCTAACATCGAGGAACCTTATGGTTGGACTCTTCAATGCGGGGTCTCTTGGCACTGGACATGAAGAGTTGATTGTGGCCGTGGATGAGTTGGACCTAGACATCTTGGCCATCAATGAGACCTGGTTGAGGGCCGGGGAGAGCGACAGGGCGCCGAAGATCGCGGGGTATCGACTGAGACATATCCCTAGACCGGACAGTGTGCGCGGTGGTCGTGGAGGCGGTGTGGGTTTCTACATTCGTAGGGGTGTAAATGCCCGTATCTGTCAACATCCAGTGGATTCTGAGGTGGAGCAGATGTGGTTGAGGGTACACATTAACAATCAACGAGTCCTAATTGGCACTGCATATAGACCACCCTGGCAGGATGTGGGTGTGTTCCTGGAGGCTATTGTGAGCTCCGTCTCCTCTTTTGCTGGTCGAGATGTGTTGATATTACTGGGTGATTTCAATATTAATCTTTTGGACACAACAAGTGCCAAAACAAAATTGTTAATGCAATTTTTACACAGTATCAACATGAGACAGTTAAACACAGAACCAACACATTTTACAGAGCACAGTTCAACATTAATTGATCTTGTCTGTAGTGACACAGGAGTTCTGAAAGTCATCACAAGACACATTCCTGATCTTGGGGCACACGCAATAATTTCAGCCGAATTCAAAATAAAAAAAGGACGACCTCCTCCTCAGTGGGTGAGTTACAGGCCACTAAGTAATGTACTGGTAGACCAACTAAATAGAGACTTAGAAGCTATTAATTGGGATCAATTTTATGAACTCGATAGTGTAAACAACCAAGCTGAAATTTTTACACAGTGTTTAACGGCTTTATTCGACCTGCATGCCCCCATAACGAAAAAAAAATTTAAACATCCACCACACCCCTGGATTACTGATTGTGTCAAATCCATGATGCGAATAAGGGATGCCTACCATGAACGCTTCAAGCTGCAAAAAACGGAGGCTCATAGAATATGCTACAGAAACATGAAACAGCTTGTGGTGGAGGCCATTAACATTGAAAAAAAATGCTATTTTGCTCAGCATATTAACAACTACAGCAAAAACTCTAAAAAACTTTGGCGCAACCTTAAAAGCGGTATAATTGCTGATAATAAAAAGACTGTAGATATTCCAGCACATCTCAGTGACCCTGACCTTGTTAATGCGCACTTCCTCAATATACCGGGCAATGGGCAGGTAACAATATCGCAGCTCACATATTTTGAGTTCCATAGATACGGACCTGCAGTTTTCTCCTTGCAGACTGTATCGGAGGATACTGTTCTGAAAACCATCAAAGGATTCAAGTCTGATGCACAAGGACATGATGGTCTGTCACTAAATATGATACAGTTGACCCTGCCGCAAACTCTAAAGGCCATCACAACCATTATTAATAGGTCCATTATAGATGGTGTCTTCCCTGATAGCTGGAAGGTTGCTGTAGTTAAGCCCCTGCCTAAAGTCAGCAACCCGACCACCATGAATGACTTGAGACCTATTAGCTTGCTCCCCTTTGTGTCTAAGGTCTTGGAAAAAGTTGTTTGTGAGCAACTTATAAGATACCTAGAGACTAATAATATATTACCAGAGCGACAGTCTGGATTCCGTCGAGGTTATAGCACAGCAACTGCCTTAGCAGATGTTGTGGATAACCTTCTAGCAGCCCAGGATCAGGGGAACCTTAGTATCCTTTTATTGCTTGATTTTTCAAGGGCGTTTGACGCAATAAATGTGGATCTCCTGCTTTCTAAACTGGCTTACTATGGAGTTAGTGCCCAATCAATAAAGTGGTTTCATAGTTACCTTGGAAATAGACAACAGTGCGTTGAGCTGACTAGGATAGATGGAACCAAACAGCGCTCCAACAAGCTCATGGTGACCCATGGTGTCCCTCAGGGTTCAATTTTGGGACCCACTCTGTATGTTTTATTCAGCGGTGATATCACAGAAAATATAAGCCACTGTCAATATCACTTGTATGCAGATGACCTGCAACTGTATCTTCCATTCAAGTACTCTGACCACAATAATGCTGTAAATAAGATGAATGAGGATCTAAATCGTATTTCTGATTGGTGCAGGTCGAACTCGCTGGTTCTCAACCCAAAAAAAACTAAATTATTATTAATAGGTTCCAAAAAGAATGTTAAATTTTTTGAAGACATGACACTTAATATAAATATAGATGGAGAGAGAATAGAACGCGTAAATTATGCTAGAAATTTGGGACTGATTATGGATGAACAACTTAGCTTCGAAAGTCACATTGCTGAATGTTCCCGCATTTGCTTTTATAGGTTAAAGCTGCTGTACAATATTAGACCCTATTTAAGTGAGGAGCTGAGAATCAAGTTGTGTGAAATGCTTGTACTTTCAAAGTTAAATTACTGTGATACTGTTTTTGGACCCTGCCTAATGTCCAGAACTAGTAAGATCATTCAACGCATACAGAATGCTTGTGCTCGTTTTTGTTTTTATGTGCCTCCTCGTTCACACATAACTCCCTTTTTGAACGCCGCAAAACTTTTAAAGATGGAGGCAAGGAGGAAGTTACATCTAGCTACCTTATTATTTGATGTTCTGGACAAAGGAAGGCCAAGCTATCTCTATAATAAGCTTGTATGGATGCGTGACCAGAGTAGATACCCGGTTAGACGGTGTTGGCCTGTCTTCTTTACCAGGAAGCACCGAACAGCAGCATTTCGTGGATCCTTTCGGTTTGCAGCCTCAAAATGCTGGAACGATCTTCCCCCGCCCGTGCGTGATCTGAAAACCATTGGAACATTCAGAAAACATTGCAAAATATATCTACTTCATATACAAAGTTCATCATAGGATTCACGACACGACTTACCTAGTTTTTTCACTTCGCGTCGGTTTGTTTGAATCGTTCCGGTTGTGTTAGCTGGCACTATCGACGATCGGCGTAATGTTTGTCTGTTATTATAGCCATATCCTTATAAAAAATCTCGCCATCCATCTTGCTTTCACCACGTTGGTATAGTAATGTAAGATGAAAAATTGTATTTGTAGCTGAATTCCTGTGTATTTGCTGATTATTTGTTGTTTTGCTGTTTTTGCATACTGCCTTATTTTGTTTGTCCTCTCTTGCTGTCTATTCTTAGTTACACACAGGCATAAATCGGCAGCGAAATTACTATTATTGTTTTTGCAACATAAATACGTATTTAATTGTGTTTAAAGTTTATGGTTAGTGTTTTTATTTTTTTTTGGAGGTTCAGTTTGTACTCTGTGAACTCTGTCCTCCCACAGATTAGTCATTCTTTTTTTTATTTTATTTTTTTACTAAATCTTTGCATTGTCTAAAGGCTAAGATTGTAAAATTATACAGCCATTCCATTTTCTTTTTTTCTCTTTGATATGTATTTATTGGTATGCTTGTTTCTTTTTGTGTATTATTGTTGTTTTTATTAATTATCTGTGTCATCAACCATAGGCCCTGCCAGAATTATCAGCGCTGCAGCATCCCTGGTGTTGCTGTAGTATTCAAGCTGAGGCAGGGACCTAGTTGGCCTATTTTGTCTTGTTTTATTTATGTAAATGTTACTGTGTTTAAGGCTAATAAATTTATTTCTATTTCTATTCTATTCACTACTTTTAGTACTAATTATGTACGAGTATTGACAAAAAAAATGGGTGCGTGTACTTATGTAGGCGCGTGAGAAGTTATCCTTCTTTGGCATCGTTTAAAATTAGTTTTTAATTGCATGCAAATAATTAATTACAATAAATTAATAAAAAGTCTGGAAAAGGACACAGTCAATAAAGTTCAGTTTTAATTTGAAAAAATAAATAAATAATCAAAATATTCAATTAAAATCGCTAATGAATATAATTTATTAGAACATATGTGATTTGCACTTGTATGAAACTCAAACACGTATTCCGAATACACAAACTAGAAACATGTGGATAAATATTATAAATATGAATACCTATAACTGTTACTTTATTACAAAAAATAAAGATGTGGTTTTTGGTTATACTACACCAATGGTCAAGAGATGGCGCTGTAGTCTCCTGAATCGCGCTTTGGTGCCGTTGTTCCAGATTAATAAATACTTTTGATAGGCCTTCACAATGCAGTCGTTAGCACCCACTAAATAGAGATTGTATTTCTATTTTGTTGGTAGATTTTCTTAATGTGCGGTAAACACAAAAGTAAGTAAGTTAAAATTTTGTGTTACAGTGATGCGCGCGCATCTTAAAATTTCACTCTCATCATTTTTTCATAACGCGCCTAAAGAAGTATAACTTCAAAAATAAATATGTTCTAAAATCAAATTAAATAGCGGGCGCTTTCGCGACTTCCTGTTACACACTTCCGTCCTATTTCACGAAATCACTCCGACAAATTGCAGGAAAGCGAGAGAAAAGATGTTACACATCAAAAATAACTTTAAAAATTGATATAAAATTTTAAACTTCTGTTTTTTTATTCAAATAACTAGTGGCCAGCCCGCGCTTCGCTTCGGTGTAGAGCTGTAGTGTAGACTATAGTTTTTGTTCTCAGGCTTGTATTATACACAATGACATTCTTCTAATTACAATAGGCACGCGCCACCAGGTGCCCCGCCCGGTAGCGTCGGAACCGCTATGTCCCTGCATTTTAAATCTGTAATATCTTCGAAAATATTCATTTAAATTACATGCGTTAAATAGCCAAATTGGTCTATATTAAATGCACAATGTATTTAAGGTACTGAATTGGATAAGGAAGAATGTTATATTGCTGAAAATCGCTTCGTAAATAATCTATTATTTCTCGTAAAAAGTATAGGATATAAAATGGTTATTGTGGGTTATCCCTAAGAGATAGACAGATACCATGGCGGACTTTTTTGTAGACATTTTTAAGGTATACAATACCGTAGTACAATATTTTGATCGATCTCGTAGGGTTCAGCCAGCGTTTGCAATGTAAGCGGAAAAACTGTGTTTATTTACGACCTTACATTAAAAACCTCTAAAATTATCAGTGTTTCCAACCGTTACACAAAAATAATCCTTATAGCATGATTCAGTATTCACGTGCGACGGCGCGATGGCTTATTTCATGTATAAGTTTGGTGTTTATATACCGATTTCTATGATTCTTTTTTTATTGAATAGGTAATAATGTTAACTTTTTTAAATTAGGGATGAGTGAGAGTATTATAAACGTAAGAGTAAACAAATATAATCAGAATGCTCCGAACTGCTAAGCTATCAGGAGTTACACGTGTTATTGTGAGTCAACCATAAAAGATAGACATATGCTGTTGCGGGATATTTTTTAGACAATTTTATGTTAAATATTTCCGTCATACATGATTTCTATGTAACTTTAACCATTAAGGCTGCACACGCGACGGAAGCTTAAAAAAAGGAGTAACTTCTCCCGTTTTCCCAGCATTTCCCTTCACTACTCTGCTCCTATTGATTGTAGCGTGATGAAAAGTATACTATAACCTGCCCAGGAGTATGAACAATAATTGTACCAAGTTTCGTTAAAATCCGTTAAGTAGTTTTTGTTTCTATAAGGAACATACACACAGACAGACAGACAGACAAAAATTTTACTGATTGCATTTTTGGCATCAGTATCGATCACTAATCACCCCCTGATAGTTATTTTGAAAATATATTTCATGTACAGAATTGACCTCTCTACAGATTTATTATAAGTATAGAAGATATAGATAAATTAAACGAAATTTCTATGAAATTAACTATCTGGAACGAAATACATCGGGACCGTATATCCGCTTTCTCAACTACCTTTATTAGTGAGGTATTTAGTCAGCATTATGATAAAATTTTGTGTACAAGTTCAATTAATAACATTACTTTTGATGACCTCCGTGGCCGAGTGGTTTCTACGCAGGGTTTTATGGTGTCGCCTACTCTAAAGGTCCCGGAGTCCCGGGTTGGAATCTTGGTGGGGGCAGATGTTTGTGGGATGAAAACAAGCATTTGTTCCCCAGTCGTGGATGTTAAATATGTATTTCTATAGAAAGATACTTACATATATAATCAGTATTATGTATTCTATCCGTTACCCTAGTATCCCATAAGTAACACAAGCCTACAGTGCTTACTTTGGGGCTAGGCTAATTGGTGTGAGTGTTGGAAATATTTATTTATTTATTCCTTAAGATTTTACTAATTGTTCAGTTGCGTTGACGTTTGTTAAACAATTACTCTGAAATCAGTATCGTTAGATTCGTTACACAATATAGGTACCTATCCACCTTCTTAAAATTAAACAGTTTTTTTTTAATTTGTTAATTTCGCGAGGAAACTGACTTTTCTTTATTTCAGGCGGCTTCGTGGGTGCCAGTAGCATTATGTCGAACCAAACCACCCACGGCACTACAATGTTGGAACATTTAGATGAAGAACAGAAAACTTTTCATGGCAAAAAGCTTTCGGCCTTAAACAACTATTTGGGAGCAGCTCCACGTGACTGTAGTTTTGACTCTCTAAGAGATGAAAGGATTATTGAGAATTTTATGAAAATCTTGACCCACAAAAACCCTAAAGAATTGTACAAAGTAGAATCTTGGAGATACATGTTCTATTATAGTTTGTTAAAATTACCTCTCCCAGAATGTGTTCGTCATTGGTTATTGAAAAGATTCTTAAGTTTTCCTGAAGCATAATTCATATAAACTCAAGTGCTTAATTAAAGATATTGCCAATTATGCTTGTTTTATTATTATTTATTATACCATTTACCTAAGTAAGCGATTACACGTCCTTTTTTAATTCCGTCCCAATATTGTATTACCTAGGGAAAACCGTGGCAGAAAGTTTATATCACTTTCTCATTCTGCGAGGCAGTAAGTGTCTTCGAAACCAGACGTACCTACCTACGTGAACAATGTGATACTACTTAAAAAGTGAGAATGTGTGGTACAAGTGTAGAAGGCAGCTGTGGACATCTTAGCACACAATCCTCTGGAGCACATGCAATGCATGCAAATAAAGGAGGTAAAACAGGCAAAAAGAAGTAAAAAACTTAGAGCTTGGGATTATTAACAATGCTTATAGCACGTCTCTGAACCGCGCATGCATGATCCATGTCAAAAAGAGCTAAAGAGCCAATCAACACCGATTAGCGTCAAAATTTGGCAGTAGGTTCTATTTACCCTCTGCTTCAAAGTTATCAATGTGCCGAGGGTTGCTTTTACCCTGGGGGTGTACGTACGTCACCCCTTCTCGGGGATGAAAAATATTTTATTAAAAACAAGAATGGAAATGGATAGGCTGACTAATTCTAAACAACTTTTTCAACATCGAAAGTGGAATCGTCAGCTTTTCAACAAGAAAAACCACATTTTTAGACGGTTTGTCATGAATAACTCTGTAAATAAGTAGATAAGTATTTTATTAAAAAAATCATTATAATTAAAATTATAGCTTATAAAAAAGTAATATCCAAAAAAAGTTTCTCGCTTTTGGAGTGATTGAAAAACTTTTATTTTTGTTTTTATGAAAGTTCCTACTATAAAATTAAAGGAGTATGATAAAGCGAAAATTGGTCCCTATTTTTCGGCGAATAGGCAGAAAAAGAGAATTTCGGCGAATAAGCGAATAGGCCTAGTGTGGAATGGGCCCAATTTGGAAAGCGCCTAGTGTGGAATGGGCCCAGTGCGGACGCTCCCGATCCATCACTCACCAAATAAAACTAAACCGTGTCCACAACCCACCGCCGTCTGTCAGTGGTCGCCCACGTCGCTGCTTAACTAACTAGCCGTCCAGTTACCTAGCTAGTTGCCTTGCTAGGTTGTGAGGTTTTCGCCTAACCGTCCGAAAAGAAAATTCGTTCCAAAAAAAATTTCTCCAGGGAAAAACAGGAATTTTTTCACGATGCGCGCAGGCACTTGTTGTTACTTCCGTAGTCTGTGCACTTTGGCTGTATGGGCACAGTTCACTTTGCCTTCCAGAATGGGTAAAGAAATTTAAAAAAAGATGACAGTGACATTGTCGTAGGTATAAAAATCGTGCACATCAGTTTTTCGGTATATCTGTTTTGTGTAATAGATAAAGTCCCAAATAATTCATAAAATATTTATAAGTTACTGAAACGTGATATGAAAATACCAAAATTAAAGTGAAAACAAAATGGAAGTAAAATTTGGTCCCAATTCCGTCGATGAACCGGTACTTGTATATAAATAAAATCATTACCTAACAATACATTCATCAAATTAATAGTTACATTGTTACTTCAATTATATTATTATAAATTTAATATACATTTAAATATAACATTTTATCATGCCTCCTAATTCGAAACGTTACCGGAATTTAAATAATATTTTAAAAACAACCTATTTTTTTTCAGAATTTACTATACAAACTCCAAAGAAAACTTAAAGTTTTCAACACATCAAACACTTTGCCCAACCGTGGATACAATCTGGTCACTAGTTGTAGCAAATATGGTTTAGTGTTTGTTGCATCACCAGTTGGAACTCTAGCTGGTAATATTTCATGCAATTTATTATAGTATTCATTTTAGATTTTTTAAGGAACTAGTATTTATCAACAACTGACTGGATGAACAGTAACTACTCTACTAACAGTTTGTTTAAGTGAAGAGCAAAAGAGGGATAAACTGTACTTTCAGGGCCCAAGAGTAGACACTTCACAATTTTAGTTTATTATTATGGTGATTTGAGTTATTTAAAATTAAGAAAAACTCAAAGTTTTCATTTTAATTGTAAACAACTTCTTAAAACTGAGGTCATCCATAAAATATGTTAACAGTTAAAGATCATAATGTTAATTTCCCATTTTTGCTAACAGCATACTACCTAAATCAGCTAATTGACAAGGAATCTGAAGCTCCACATTTAATTGTTAAATTGCAAGAGAAACCAACTTACGTTGCAATAAATTGTGATCAAGAGCTTTTAGGAGTCACAGGAGGACAGTTTCTAGCCATTTACAAAGTGACTGACTTTCAAAATCAGTTTGTACCGCAGTTGATTGAAAAGTTTTCGGTAGGTAAAAGAAAGAAGTGAGAAGTACCTTCTTGGCCTTTTCTTGGCATTACAATCGATGAAATCACAAAATATACGTAGGCGCGTTACTCGAAAGACCGTTTTATCACTTTTTTTTAAATACATATTATCTGTCATTACAATTGGACTGTTGCTTTTATATCGCCTCCACTTAGTATTTGTTTTAAACTTAAGTAAGTATATAAATTCATTATTGTAGACTGAATGGATGATATTGTTATATAGCTACAAAGTCGCACATATACCTTTTGATATTAAAATAAAAAATTCAACATCTAGTTTTTAGGAGTAGGTAATTAATTTTTTAAGGCTGGTTTGAACAGGTACCGTAATAATTATAATAATAATTACATAAATTATTTATGTAATGAAAAACCGGACATGTGCGAGTCGGACTTGCCCACCGAGTGTTCCCTACAATCTTAAACGGTCGTAGGTATCTTTTTTTAGCTTGATTTTTTCACATCTTCAAATCACCGTAGGCTTGAGTACTTATATGTGGTTTATATTTTAACTCGATAGCTCCACGCGTTCTCGAGATAAACGGTCATGATAGACAGACAGGACAGCAAAAAACTATAATGTTTCCGTTTTTTCTTTTGATGTACGGAACCCCTAAAACTGGCTTTTGTTTTATGACTATGTAATCAATAATTGTCAATACGGTTTTGCAAACGTACCTAAGCAACTGATGAGGACTGATCTTCTAGTGTACGTGACTCACTTCAACAAGTGGGGTGGTTGACGTCGCAGAAGTTTTGGTCTGGCATAGAAGCCTTTTCGAAGCACGGAGGAGCTCGAGATAGTAAATTTTCGGTCACCCATCCAATGACCGACCACTGCGAAAGTTGCTTAAATTCAACGATCGCTGCGGAAAGCGCTAACCACTTGCGCCATCGAGCTCCGTGCTTCGGAAGGCACGTTAAGCCGTTGGTCCCGGCTGCATCTGCAGTCGTTAGCACCCACCAACCCGCACTGGGCCCGCGTGGTGGGTCATGGCCCAATCTCCCTATTCCATCCATAGGGAAGCTTGTGCCCCAGCAGTGGGGACATAAGTTAACGTGGAAATCGCGGGCGGCCGCTTGTACTTCAATATATAAATGTTGGTAGGTAATAATTTCACTTTTCTAATACAGAGTGGAATAAAGCCTCGAGTAATAAATGTGGCGAGTCATTGCGGTCTGCAGCCGTTGCCTGGTTTTGCTACTTATAGTGCAAGCAAGGCAGGCTTACTGGGTTGGACGAAGGCGTTAAGACTGGAAACCAGACCATATGGCTTAGCTACTGTTGCTTTTGTACCAGGTGAAAACTGTTGTTTTGTTTGATTTGGAGTAGTTATATAACTACCTAATTAACTATAGCTTAAATGCGTCATCGTTTATGTTAACTATAAATGTAAATTAGTTTATAATTTAATTTGTAAATACTTAGACTTACGTTTGTAATAATTTTGAAATTGCTAAACTAACTTCAAAGTATATAAGGGGGCGTCCATAAATTACGTGAGATGTTTAAGGGGGGGAGGGGGTCGGGTCAAATCTCACCTAATCTTACGTTATAGAAAGGGGGGGGGGGGTCTCGGCAAATATCACGCATTTTTTGAAGTTATACTTCTTTAGGCGCGTTATAAAAAAATGATGAGAGTGAAATTTTAAGATGCGCGCGCATCGCTGTAACACAAAATTTTAACATAATGAAGTTGGTCGCTTTAGCGACTACATCTAAAAAAAAAATTGAACCTCACATGGTGGCCACTATGGCCACCCTGCTTTAACTACACTGTTCATTTCTCGCGCTTGTTTTCTGAGTCTGAATCTGAATCTGAATCTGAGTGCACTCTGGCCGTACCCTTACCCTTCGACTGGCAGTGGCGCTAAAACAAAGGACGGGCTACACTGCGTAAAAAATGCGTGATATTTGCCGAGCCCCCCCCCCCCCCCCCCTTTCTATAACATAAGATTAGATGAGTTTTGACCCGACCCCCTCCCCCCCTTAAACATCTCACGTAATTTATGGACGCCCCAGAGACAGGGACTGACGCAAAATGGCGTATTATGCGAGAAATTGTATTAAGCGTGATTGTATTAAACGGGTTCTACTGTATTTCAAAAAAAACTAAATAAGTGTGATTTATTCCGAAAATTGTACATAGTTTTTTGTAAAGAAAAGAAACACTAATTTTAGTACTAATTATGTACGAGTATTGACAAAAAAAATGGGTGCGTGTACTTATGTAGGCGCGTGAGAAGTTATCCTTCTTTGGCATCGTTTAAAATTAGTTTTTAATTGCATGCAAATAATTAATTACAATAAATTAATAAAAAGTCTGGAAAAGGACACAGTCAATAAAGTTCAGTTTTAATTTGAAAAAATAAATAAATAATCAAAATATTCAATTAAAATCGCTAATGAATATAATTTATTAGAACATATGTGATTTGCACTTGTATGAAACTCAAACACGTATTCCGAATATACAAACTAGAAACATGTGGATAAATATTATAAATATGAATACCTATAACTGTTACTTTATTACAAAAAATAAAGATGTGGTTTTTGGTTATACTACACCAATGGTCAAGAGATGGCGCTGTAGTCTCCTGAATCGCGCTTTGGTGCCGTTGTTCCAGATTAATAAATACTTTTGATAGGCCTTCACAATGCAGTCGTTAGCACCCACTAAATAGAGATTGTATTTCTATTTTGTTGGTAGATTTTCTTAATGTGCGGTAAACACAAAAGTAAGTAAGTTAAAATTTTGTGTTACAGTGATGCGCGCGCATCTTAAAATTTCACTCTCATCATTTTTTCATAACGCGCCTAAAGAAGTATAACTTCAAAAATAAATATGTTCTAAAATCAAATCAAATAGCGGGCGCTTTCGCGACTTCCTGTTACACACTTCCGTCCTATTTCACGAAATCACTCCCACAAATTGCAGGAAAGCGAGAGAAAAGATGTTACACATCAAAAATAACTTTAAAAATTGATATAAAATTTTAAACTTCTGTTTTTTTATTCAAATAACTAGTGGCCAGCCCGCGCTTCGCTTCGGTGTAGAGCTGTAGTGTAGACTATAGTTTTTGTTCTCAGGCTTGTATTATACACAATGACATTCTTCTAATTACAATAGGCACGCGCCACCAGGTGCCCCGCCCGGTAGCGTCGGAACCGCTATGTCCCTGCATTTTAAATCTGTAATATCTTCGAAAATATTCATTTAAATTACATGCGTTAAATAGCCAAATTGGTCTATATTAAATGCACAATGTATTTAAGGTACTGAATTGGATAAGGAAGAATGTTATATTGCTGAAAATCGCTTCGTAAATAATCTATTATTTCTCGTAAAAAGTATAGGATATAAAATGGTTATTGTGGGTTATCCCTAAGAGATAGACAGATACCATGGCGGACTTTTTTGTAGACATTTTTAAGGTATACAATACCGTAGTACAATATTTTGATCGATCTCGTAGGGTTCAGCCAGCGTTTGCAATGTAAGCGGAAAAACTGTGTTTATTTACGACCTTACATTAAAAACCTCTAAAATTATCAGTGTTTCCAACCGTTACACAAAAATAATCCTTATAGCATGATTCAGTATTCACGTGCGACGGCGCGATGGCTTATTTCATGTATAAGTTTGGTGTTTATATACCGATTTCTATGATTCTTTTTTATTGAATAGGTAATAATGTTAACTTTTTTAAATTAGGGATGAGTGAGAGTATTATAAACGTAAGAGTAAACAAATATAATCAGAATGCTCCGAACTGCTAAGCTATCAGGAGTTACACGTGTTATTGTGAGTCAACCATAAAAGATAGACATATGCTGTTGCGGGATATTTTTTAGACAATTTTATGTTAAATATTTCCGTCATACATGATTTCTATGTAACTTTAACCATTAAGGCTGCACACGCGACGGAAGCTTAAAAAAAGGAGTAACTTCTCCCGTTTTCCCAGCATTTCCCTTCACTACTCTGCTCCTATTGATTGTAGCGTGATGAAAAGTATACTATAACCTGCCCAGGAGTATGAACAATAATTGTACCAAGTTTCGTTAAAATCCGTTAAGTAGTTTTTGTTTCTATAAGGAACATACACACAGACAGACAGACAGACAAAAATTTTACTGATTGCATTTTTGGCATCAGTATCGATCACTAATCACCCCCTGATAGTTATTTTGAAAATATATTTCATGTACAGAATTGACCTCTCTACAGATTTATTATAAGTATAGAAGATATAGATAAATTAAACGAAATTTCTATGAAATTAACTATCTGGAACGAAATACATCGGGACCGTATATCCGCTTTCTCAACTACCTTTATTAGTGAGGTATTTAGTCAGCATTATGATAAAATTTTGTGTACAAGTTCAATTAATAACATTACTTTTGATGACCTCCGTGGCCGAGTGGTTTCTACGCAGGGTTTTATGGTGTCGCCTACTCTAAAGGTCCCGGAGTCCCGGGTTGGAATCTTGGTGGGGGCAGATGTTTGTGGGATGAAAACAAGCATTTGTTCCCCAGTCGTGGATGTTAAATATGTATTTCTATAGAAAGATACTTACATATATAATCAGTATTATGTATTCTATCCGTTACCCTAGTATCCCATAAGTAACACAAGCCTACAGTGCTTACTTTGGGGCTAGGCTAATTGGTGTGAGTGTTGGAAATATTTATTTATTTATTCCTTAAGATTTTACTAATTGTTCAGTTGCGTTGACGTTTGTTAAACAATTACTCTGAAATCAGTATCGTTAGATTCGTTACACAATATAGGTACCTATCCACCTTCTTAAAATTAAACAGTTTTTTTTTAATTTGTTAATTTCGCGAGGAAACTGACTTTTCTTTATTTCAGGCGGCTTCGTGGGTGCCAGTAGCATTATGTCGAACCAAACCACCCACGGCACTACAATGTTGGAACATTTAGATGAAGAACAGAAAACTTTTCATGGCAAAAAGCTTTCGGCCTTAAACAACTATTTGGGAGCAGCTCCACGTGACTGTAGTTTTGACTCTCTAAGAGATGAAAGGATTATTGAGAATTTTATGAAAATCTTGACCCACAAAAACCCTAAAGAATTGTACAAAGTAGAATCTTGGAGATACATGTTCTATTATAGTTTGTTAAAATTACCTCTCCCAGAATGTGTTCGTCATTGGTTATTGAAAAGATTCTTAAGTTTTCCTGAAGCATAATTCATATAAACTCAAGTGCTTAATTAAAGATATTGCCAATTATGCTTGTTTTATTATTATTTATTATACCATTTACCTAAGTAAGCGATTACACGTCCTTTTTTAATTCCGTCCCAATATTGTATTACCTAGGGAAAACCGTGGCAGAA
This sequence comes from Chilo suppressalis, assembly GCA_902850365.2. Taxonomy (NCBI): domain Eukaryota; kingdom Metazoa; phylum Arthropoda; class Insecta; order Lepidoptera; family Crambidae; genus Chilo; species Chilo suppressalis. The sequence continues at coordinate 11,660,138 of OU963903.1, read as the reverse complement.
AGTTTATATCACTTTCTCATTCTGCGAGGCAGTAAGTGTCTTCGAAACCAGACGTACCTACCTACGTGAACAATGTGGTACTACTTAAAAAGTGAGAATGTGTGGTACAAGTGTAGAAGGCAGCTGTGGACATCTTAGCACACAATCCTCTGGAGCACATGCAATGCATGCAAATAAAGGAGGTAAAACAGGCAAAAAGAAGTAAAAAACTTAGAGCTTGGGATTATTAACAATGCTTATAGCACGTCTCTGAACCGCGCATGCATGATCCATGTCAAAAAGAGCTAAAGAGCCAATCAACACCGATTAGCGTCAAAATTTGGCAGTAGGTTCTATTTACCCTCTGCTTCAAAGTTATCAATGTGCCGAGGGTTGCTTTTACCCTGGGGGTGTACGTACGTCACCCCTTCTCGGGGATGAAAAATATTTTATTAAAAACAAGAATGGAAATGGATAGGCTGACTAATTCTAAACAACTTTTTCAACATCGAAAGTGGAATCGTCAGCTTTTCAACAAGAAAAACCACATTTTTAGACGGTTTGTCATGAATAACTCTGTAAATAAGTAGATAAGTATTTTATTAAAAAAATCATTATAATTAAAATTATAGCTTATAAAAAAGTAATATCCAAAAAAAGTTTCTCGCTTTTGGAGTGATTGAAAAACTTTTATTTTTGTTTTTATGAAAGTTCCTACTATAAAATTAAAGGAGTATGATAAAGCGAAAATTGGTCCCTATTTTTCGGCGAATAGGCAGAAAAAGAGAATTTCGGCGAATAAGCGAATAGGCCTAGTGTGGAATGGGCCCAATTTGGAAAGCGCCTAGTGTGGAATGGGCCCAGTGCGGACGCTCCCGATCCATCACTCACCAAATAAAACTAAACCGTGTCCACAACCACCGCCGTCTGTCAGTGGTCGCCCACGTCGCTGCTTAACTAACTAGCCGTCCAGTTACCTAGCTAGTTGCCTTGCTAGGTTGTGAGGTTTTCGCCTAACCGTCCGAAAAGAAAATTCGTTCCAAAAAAAATTTCTCCAGGGAAAAACAGGAATTTTTTCACGATGCGCGCAGGCACTTGTTGTTACTTCCGTAGTCTGTGCACTTTGGCTGTATGGGCACAGTTCACTTTGCCTTCCAGAATGGGTAAAGAAATTTAAAAAAAGATGACAGTGACATTGTCGTAGGTATAAAAATCGTGCACATCAGTTTTTCGGTATATCTGTTTTGTGTAATAGATAAAGTCCCAAATAATTCATAAAATATTTATAAGTTACTGAAACGTGATATGAAAATACCAAAATTAAAGTGAAAACAAAATGGAAGTAAAATTTGGTCCCAATTCCGTCGATGAACCGGTACTTGTATATAAATAAAATCATTACCTAACAATACATTCATCAAATTAATAGTTACATTGTTACTTCAATTATATTATTATAAATTTAATATACATTTAAATATAACATTTTATCATGCCTCCTAATTCGAAACGTTACCGGAATTTAAATAATATTTTAAAAACAACCTATTTTTTTTCAGAATTTACTATACAAACTCCAAAGAAAACTTAAAGTTTTCAACACATCAAACACTTTGCCCAACCGTGGATACAATCTGGTCACTAGTTGTAGCAAATATGGTTTAGTGTTTGTTGCATCACCAGTTGGAACTCTAGCTGGTAATATTTCATGCAATTTATTATAGTATTCATTTTAGATTTTTTAAGGAACTAGTATTTATCAACAACTGACTGGATGAACAGTAACTACTCTACTAACAGTTTGTTTAAGTGAAGAGCAAAAGAGGGATAAACTGTACTTTCAGGGCCCAAGAGTAGACACTTCACAATTTTAGTTTATTATTATGGTGATTTGAGTTATTTAAAATTAAGAAAAACTCAAAGTTTTCATTTTAATTGTAAACAACTTCTTAAAACTGAGGTCATCCATAAAATATGTTAACAGTTAAAGATCATAATGTTAATTTCCCATTTTTGCTAACAGCATACTACCTAAATCAGCTAATTGACAAGGAATCTGAAGCTCCACATTTAATTGTTAAATTGCAAGAGAAACCAACTTACGTTGCAATAAATTGTGATCAAGAGCTTTTAGGAGTCACAGGAGGACAGTTTCTAGCCATTTACAAAGTGACTGACTTTCAAAATCAGGTACTGTATTCATTTATTACTAAAACTATTCATACCATTAGAAAATTTTAAATCATCAAATCAATCAATCCAATCATCTTGTTTTTCATACATTGCACTTTAGCAGTATTCCTGATACAAAGTGGAAGAAAGAGACTAGTACATAACACATACTAGGTTGAGCTCACATTAAGATATATGTATCACACTAAATAGCAGAAAAGTTTGTAAAGCGTTTTAAGAAATATCTATTTAACTTTTAGAATGTGTCACCATCAATGGGATTAAAGTTGGAGTCGAATCCTACAACATTTGTTTCCTCACTGCAATGGAATCCATGCATTCCCGATTCTATAGCTATTGCTTTCTATGATGGGACTTTACTGGCTTGCCAAGTTAGCACAAATCAAGTAAAAAAGATTCAATCTAAATGCAGGTAAAAACTTTATTTTCTCTTATCACAGTGGGAATTAAAACTAGATTTTGAACATAAAGAAATATGTTTTTCTTTTTTCAAATTTCGTATTTAAACACTTAGACAAAATCACATTAAAGTCTTTATCAAATATTTATTAAAGTTTATTATGTCTTGATGGTGAAAAATTGTGAAGTTTTTATAAAGCCTATTTATTAATATGTCATTGTCGATATTCAGATGTCTCTGTTGGAGCCCAAAAGGCAAACAGTTTGTCACAGGAAACAGTGACGGAAGCCTCACTCAATACAAACCAGATCTGACACCAGTGAAAACAGTGCCCGTCCCCAACTTGTTTGAGAATGCACCTGTGGAGGCTATGGCTATTTACTGGATATCAACCTATCAATTTGCTGTTGTCTTTAAAAATGCTTCAGATAACAGTCGCCCAGGTAAGGACAATTTTTTTCATCATTTAGTCTGTATTAGTTAAACCATACTTGTTTATACATTTGCAAAGATGATGTGCTAATGCAAAAACTGGGAAATATATCAAACAAATAATGTTAATTTAACAATTATAAATTTCACAATTAATTAGATGTAAATCTATAATCATTATTATCTAAACTTGGACAATTGTGATAAACATTGTAGTCCAAATCTAATATATAAAGTTAATTAAATTTTTTGCTCTTTCAGCTGTCACTATATTAAATACTCCAAAGGCTGGTCAGCCATCTTGTTTGAACTATGAAGATATTTGCTACAGCATAGGTTCAAATAGACCATGGTATTACTATCTTCAAGGATTAGCTCCATGGTAAAAATGCTGATATACATCATAAATAATATCACAAACATCAAAATGTTGACAAGAATTTATTATGCTCCCTCCTATTTCAGGAATATTATTCTTGCATCATCATCAAACAGTATGGAAATGGCTACTTTAGGATCAGCAGATGGCGCAAATTGGATGCAATGGTGTCAGGTATTTCAAATTATTCAGCTTTAAATCTGTTATTGAAGCTCAAGTTTGATTGTTCAAACTGACTTTGATGTAATTTTTCAGACTGATGAATCTAGACCAGAACTTCCCCTAACAGATAAAAAACAAGAGAACTATCCAGTTGGAATATGCATTGATACATGTGCAATTCATCAGTTACCATGGGGTATGTTTAAAAGCATAATTATAATTAGATCTCTCGTTTTAATTTTGCACACTAGCATAAAAACTTAGCGATGTGGAGATATAATCTCTGTAAAAATGAAAATTGTTTCTGTGAATTCAATGCTGAGTAAAATAATTTGTATTTTCAAAAAATGCATTTACAGAGGTTGTATACATTGTTCGAAAGTTCAAAATTATGAGCCACACAACGAAGCATGGGGTATTTTTTTTTACCGCACGTTCTGATACATGGAGGCGTGCGTATTCTTTACGGTTTTATTTCATTTTATTCGAACTTCCTTGGAAACCTTTTAATCTATACCTTTCTCTCACTAATACTAAAAAGAAAAAAGAGACGAACAATGTAGATCAAATTTTCACCATTTGCACTTGGAAATTCTTGCCATTTACGTTTTAGAAAAAGTTTGCTTCATTACTTAAAACTTGTTCGCGCAAATATGTTGGAAAACGTTGTATGATATTCGTGCAGAATTAGTATTTAAAAACTAGTGACTTAAGTAACACATCTGTTTATGACTTCCTCCATTATAATTTCTTTTACAGGGGAAAATGAGACTTTACCCCCAATGCCGATTCTGCTTCTCGTATCGCAGACTGGCTTACTCACTATATTTAATATCATCAACCTGAACAAGCAAGCAGCTCAGATTTGCTCGCCACCACAACAGCTAACCTTACCAATGGCAGTGATGACCACAGACATTCCGGATGATGTTCCACCTACTGTAACACAACAAGTTGTGCCTCCACAAGTTGTATTTCAAGCTGCTACTCCACAAGTTATACAGCCTCCAGCAGCTATAAAAGTGAGTATATACTTCAGGTAAGAAAACCGAGGCCCAAGCACGAATTTTGACAGCTCCATAAGATATAGTCATCATCAAATTTTGTATAGAAAAAGCTAGTTTGTTCTTACGTCCGATGCTGAGTTTTCATAGAAGCTTTGATGATGCGATACAATTCCCGAGCTGCCAAAAATTCGTGCTTGGGCCTCTGGTATCTATTTATGTACAGTAAGATATGCTAGCATACACAAAAATTGTATTCATTTATGTAAATACTGATTTATTAGCGAGGTTAAATCTGAAAGGAGAGCGCAATTTTTAAAAACAAATCTAATGCTACGGCCTAAGGTGCAAATATTTTGCCAGCTGACTGTTTCGATGAATAGATGAAGTGTTCATACAACAAGTATTTTACGTAATTTGCCACTTTTCGCTTGGCAACTCATTCCATCTGCAGCTTATTTGCAACGAATTTATGGCGATGAAGGTACGCTTCTACACAGCAAAAGCTAAAGCTGACTAGCCGACATCATATTGACTTTTGTATCCAGTTTGCAACTCTGAGTCTGTTTATTAACAGGCATCCACAAACTATACGTCTGGAATCGCACCCTTAAGGTGACTGCATAGTAATTTGTTTTGTATGTGTGTAATGAAACAACAAGTTTTAGAAATATCTTTTCATAGAAGATACACAGAGGGGTCAGTGACGTGGCATTAGTGTGGCAGTAGTGTGGAATACATTTGCGAAATAATTTCCAAATCTTTGTTTCTATCACAGACCTCTGCTCCAACTCAACCTTTTCAAATGGCACCTCAGATTCCTCAGCCAGTGCAAAACTCTGCATCTCAATTCGGTGCAGCATCTGCAGTAGCCAGCAAGCCGATGAACTTGCAACCACAAATAACACAAGGTATAATACTATTCAAAGTTTATGACAGTTATGAAGTTAGCAGCGAGCGCAACTATGCGCAGGTTTCACTTCAGTGAGCAGGTTCAGCGCGCACCTTGATCATTCTATACACCCCAGCAAACTTCTAGAGTGAGGACCATAGACAAGGAAGCCTGCGCTGTAGCGATTGTACATACAAAAACGTCTACTGCGCATGATTATTTATCTGCGGTTTTCCTCAAGAAGTTTGCAGCTACCCTATACATTTTGTTGACTGTTCCGCGACTTGTTCAATCTCCCAATTCCATCCATTGGGAAGTCTTGTAATTCAGAAGTTTATAGGCCGATTACACTGAATTTTCAACTTATAAATACTTTTGATATACACACGCCTATCACTTATGTTTTTGTTTTAGTAATCACCCCACAAGTTGAACAGAAGCAGCCAGTAGATGTCAAACCAACACCACAGGTCCAGCCTCAACTTACAATTCCCAATGTAAGTTTTACCTACTTCCGATCATATTTGATTGCTAGAAATTGGACATCTAGTTACTATCCTGCAATTGTTTCAATGAAATCTCAAAACATACTCATGTCAACATAACAAACTCTAGCCACCTTATTAATAAACGAGAAATTAGCTTAGGCTAGTTAAAAAAAAGAAAAGAAATAGAACAATTTCAATTGAATTGTTCGTTTATTAATAAGGGGGCATTAGCACATAATCTCTATAATTTTCATTAATATATCTGAGAATATCTGCAGATTTTTACAGTACGGAAAAAAAATCTTTGTGAATTATTGTAAGCGTTTGTATAGTTACTAGGCTATGATATCAATGTATCAGGTTCCAAAGCCGACGATTCAATCGGAAACAGCGCAGCCGACACCGCAAATGCAAGAAGCTTACGCCGCCATGAAGGCTGAACAGGATCGCATCAAAACAGCTAAAGCCAACCAGGAACTTAAGAATATGCTCATCAAGGAAGTGAACGACTTTCAAATGGAACTCTATAAGTTTATGGTCAAGACTAAACAGACACAGACTAAGGTATGTTACAATTTTAGCTCTTACACAATTAAAGTACATACTTCTGATGGGTCTAATTGATTGGGAAAACAAAGTTAAGGATCATGGAGTACTAATGACTAATTATGTAAGTTAGGATAGGACTTTACAAGATCTCTGAAGCGCAGAAAAATCCAAAACAATCCATTTTTGAAGGTAGAATATACTGGCTTAGCATAATAACGATAAAAAGAACAAACTGTTAAATTTAAACTTTCTACAAACAACATATTTTTTTTAAATTTTACTTATGAGAAAGTGTCTACAGCTACAAAGGTAATTTATTCTAGATCCAACAAGACATAGAAGCTCTCAATACGAATCTAAGCCTGCCAGTAGCGGACGCCGAACAGTTAAAGAAGGATTGCTCGTTGGAAGATTTGAGAGGCGCTATCATACAACTCAAGTTGGAATTAGTAAGGATGTGTGCAGTCGTTGCAGAAGCGAGAACACATGCAGAGTGAGTATTTGTGTCACTGTCCTTTTTTTAAAGTTTCAGCAAATGGAATGAAATTAAACATTATTCAAGTTAACTTATAAAAGCTATTTTGTATTGGACTCATAATTTTTCTCCTACTACCTGTTAAGGACATCTTTTAGCTGACGGCAAGAACAAATCATTTTAATCCCAATTCCCACGTAATGCCAAGTGTTAGTGGAGTTTAGTTGCAAAGATTGTCAGTCTGAACCCAATTCCCATACTTAGCAACTTCAAATAAAATAAGATTCGAGGTGTAGTAGTTTGTATCTATCTATACTCATATTATAAGGAGGTAAAGTTTGTGAGGTTGTAGGGGCCAATCTCTTGATCTACTCGACCTATTTAAAAAAATATTTTACCATTGTATACTCAATTATTTGCGAGTGTATATATCAGGGGTGGCCAACTAACTGGTCGATCGCAACTAGTTCAGTCGATCGTGGCAAGGCAAAGAATATATATACATAGAATAGACTGCGCATCGTAATCACAAACTGCTGCACACGAAATCTTCATCCTCTTTTCTATAGTGATATCTATGAAATGGCTTTTGCTATGGAAAAAAAAATCGCAGTAAATTTCAATTAGACCACATTTAATAATGACTGATGCGGATGAAGGTCATCTTCAGGTCTAGATATTGAGAGCATTGGTTTCCAACGAGAAATATCCAAATATGAGTTGTGTTGAACAACTGCTTTCGTGTTTTGGTTTAACATATTTGTGTGATTAGCATATTACTACTTACAAATAAAAAATAAACACCGTTCTCGCTTGAAATACGCTCATATGTTGGATTCTTTAAGGTTGGCAATTTCCAACAACAAACCTGATTTTGCTAATCTAGCTGAAAATTATCAAACACAATGCTCACAGTAATATAAATTAGTAGTTACTAAGGCTCATAATTCAGTTTTATGTTTGCCCTCTTAATAAAATAACGAAATACTACATACCTGAACTATGCTTCTTCATTTAAGATTTCAAGAAGTAAGTAATTAGTAGATCGCGCAGAGTTTCGACCCCTGGTATATATTAACCTGGTATAAATGAACACTTTAACGCGGACAGGTCGCGAGCCGCCAGTTGCCAGTAAATAAAAAAAGGACTTGGGTACTGCAGCTAATGCCATTACGTATCATATTTGTGTAGTCAAAATTGATTACGTTTTTATGTAACTATTTGTATTATTTTTGAAGTATACTAATTGCAATAATAATAATTTAAGTTGCAATGATTGATTCTTCACTGAAGTTCTAGAAGATGAGTGCTTCTCTTCCTCTATTGCAAGATAAGATTGCATTATTTTTAGGTCAATACAATTTCTTTTCCTTTTTTGTTTCAGAGCCAAGGATTTACAGCAATGGACTCAAGCCGACCCGCTTACTACAAAACGTGTAACATCCGTGAAGAAACTCATATACTACGTTCAGAATCAAGTAGAACAAGCACAAAAGGCGTTGGAACACAAGTGGAACGAACACGCAATTAAAGATCCGAAGTCTTTCAAGTAAGTACTTTACTTACCTATGGGGCATTCCACGTGAAGCGGACAGGTAAAAAAACTCGATGTTTCCGATTTCAGTAATATTTGAGTATGTTCTACTTATACTTATTATTGATACGTATACTAAATATTTTTGTGATATAATGACTAGTTAAAGAGTAATGGGACTTTGAAGTTTTCGACAACCGGTTGGCATGCAATACTTCAAAGCCGATTATGGACTCATAAAATTATATATTAAAATAACTAAACCACTGGATTTCCAACTTTATTTACTGGGCTTTTTAACTGTGTTTTTGGAAAAGAAAAAAAAATTTTTTTTTCGTAAAAAAAAACCAATTTAAGTTTTTTTCCTTAATTTTCACCAAGTTAGACCATTTAGTTTTTTTTTATTTTTTTTATATAAATTGCTAATATTGTATAGAACATTGGTGCCAACTTTTATAATGGGCGTGAAAGTGGATTAGGAGCTAGACTGAAAATACTGCCGAAGGGTGGCGTCCAGCGCCGCGCCTGTTGACCGCCGCTTGTGCGCGATTAGTCATCAAACTGTCAATCAAATAAAATCACTTTTGACGGAATGTTTTGTAGATTTTTAATAAAACCAATACATAGAAAAAATCCACGCGGACCAGGCAGCAGACGGGACTCGAACCCGCACCCTTCGCAATCCGGGCGAATGCACTGACCAATTGTGCTACCGCGGCCCTCACGGACCGCGTCGAAATTCCTCTAGCCATTCTTAAGCAGCAAGGCAGCGCTATCTCTTCGCATTATAGGTAATCCACAGTCCATAATTCACAGGCCGCAGTAGCATAATTGGTCAGTGCATTCGCCGGGATTGCGAAGGGTGCGGGTTCGAGTCCCGTCTGCTGCCTGGTCCGCGTGGAATTTTTTCTGTGTATTGGTTTTATTAAAAATCTACAAAACATTCCGTCAAAAGTGATTTTATTTGATTGACAGTTTGATGACTAATCGCGCACAAGCGGCGGTCAACAGGCGCGGCGCTGGACGCCACCCTTCGGCAGTATTTTCAGTCTAGCTCCTAATCCACTTTCACGCCCATTATAAAAGTTGGCATCAATATTCTATACAATATTAGCAATTTATATAAAAAAAATAAAAAAAAACTAAATGGTCTAACTTGGTGAAAATCAAGGAAAAAAACTTAAATTGGTTTTTTTTTTACGAAAAAATATTTTTTTTTCTTTTCCAAAAACACAGTTAAAAAGCCCAGTAAATAAAGTAGGAAATCCAGTGGTTTAGTTATTTTAATATATAATTTTATGAGTCCATAATCGGCTTTGAAGTACTGCATGCCAACCGGTTGTCGAAAACTTCAAAGTCCCATTACTCTTTAACTAGTCATTATATCACAAAAATATTTGGTACACGTATCAATAATAAGTATAAGTAGAACATACTCAAATATTACTGAAATCGGAAACATCGAGTTTTTTTACCTGTCCGCTTCGCGTGGAATGCCCCCTATTTTAGGTTGGAGCCCTTTGATGTCCACTGATATTTCACTTTACTACTATTGTACTTGCAGGGGCGTATTTTAAATTCTGGCGGCCCGGGTGCAAATTCACGTTTTGCATTCTTCCCCCTCCTGGAATTAGTCAATTAATTAAAAATATAGATCTGTAATTTATATGGCTTTAGCAGCTCCTCTCAGCCTGCCACCCTGGGTCATGGCCGTCTTGGCTCTAGGGTAAATACGCCCCTTAGTACTCGCAAGTAGGCAGCCGTACTATTTTAATTTTCAAGTTTACTTGTGACATGAGTCATTCTCACTTTGGTACGATGTAGCCTATAGCTTCTGTTTTCTATGAATATATTTAACTTATGAACTTCCCGTTAAAAATTATCGAACTAATTGTCAACACCACGTTAGATGAAGTGAAGTAGTGTTCACAGTGTGACTGCAGAACGACTAAAGGTAGCAAATTATTAGTCGCCCGTCATCTTACCAGCCATTGCAAAAGTTCCCTAACTTTCACATGCCCTGGCAACGAATTAGAAATGATATGGAAGCATGACTCACTAACAGAGGCCGCTAAAACATGGTTCCTATCTCATACAACTAATCTTCAATATTAACGTGACTCGCACACAGAAAAAACAAAATACTTAAACAAATGAAATATCCCCAAATGAATTCAGCTATCTATTCATTGGGCAAGATAATGTGACGCGGAAATCCCACCAATCCCATAATCGGCGCATTGATCGCATTTTATTCGCCCCGCCCACTTGATCTCTGTTTGAGTGGAACCACTTTTTAGCGCAGTTCGTATTCCATATTATTTCTAATTCGTTGTGCTCTGGCGACTATACCATCATCGCTCGCGAATCAATTCAGAATGCGACAATTCCAGGCCCGGCCAGTACATGACCCGCCCTATACTGGACGATGTATACCAACCGCTAGTGAAGCAACAAGAGATCTTATCGAGGCAACAGGCTGTACTGAGGTCTCTCAAGAACACACTAAAGGAAGTCGATTCGGTGCCCACGTTCAAATCCACATCGTTGTTGAGGAGCACGCCCTTCAAAAATAAGTAAGTCGAATTGCAATCAATGTATCTTTACCAACCAACCACCATATTATTATGTATCTTACTTAACCTATTTAGTCATATAGAGATAACATGCTAATTATTTTAATTCGTTATACAGATGTTACAAAAATACAAATAAAGCTTGAAGGGCGTTGAAGTACACCATATAAGGAGTCTTCTCTAATTTTCTTAAAATATTTGCATGAAGTTTTAACTCTTTATAAAAACAATTATATTTGATGATCCTCGTACTAGTGATCGATATTTTTATTAATCATTAAAAATAACTGTTTTTATAAAAAAAAAGTTAAAATTTCATGCAAATATTTTAAGAAAATTAAAGAAGTCTCCTTATATGATGTACTTCAACGCCCTTCAAGCTTTGTAACACCCTGTATAAATGTCGAAACAAAGAATTATAATATTTTGATTTAATGTTATCAATCAATGGCGATAATAATGTGAATCTCGAAATAATCTATAATTCGTGGTATTCTCCTAGTAACTCCATTAAAGGCAGTTTCAATAAATCATCCTCCAGTAAAAGCTAAGGATAATCTGGTTCCGTTTCTTAGCAGCAGTTGTTATTTAACATCTAAATAATAAAAATATCGAAGCAACAAAGGCCTATCTCTTATTGATATTTGATTATTGAATCAAAATGTCATTAATATTGATTAATCTTGAGTAGTGTTTTTCTAGCAACTTAATAATTATTAACAACTTTACAATGATTTGCCTTTTTTGTACCATCGAAATTTGGAGACCCTAAAAAATAATTAAGGTTTTTTTTAAATAAATCAAGATTCAATTGCTTGAAAAGCGTGAGATACAATTAGTGAGGCCGCACTAACCAAACTATCTCCAACTTACCAAATGTCATCTTAATTATTAATATGTCAGCGGTGTAAGCCTCAATAAGTAACAGACAGACAGACACACTCGCATTTATAATATTAGTATGGTTGTAATAAGTATTAGTGACTTCCTAGTCAGGTCACACAGGTGGTAGGTTAGAAAAGAACTTCCAATTAATATTTGCAGGGACCCCCTATCGAAGCTCACGAAAAACATTCTGAACATGAGCATCGAACCACAGACCAAAACCAAACAGCCTTTACTGAGTGCTCAAAAGTTAGACGCGCTCAGGGACATGCTATCCAATCACAAAACTGTGAAAGTGAAGCCTGTTAATGTGGAACTGAGGGAACAGCTTGCATCGATGAGACTGAATTACGAAAAGAGTTTGAAGGAGAGAACTGCCCAAGAGGCAGCTCCACAAGTCAAAGTTGAACTGAAATTATTCACGCAAGAGATTAAAGCACCACATGTTCAGGCAGCTCCACCAGTCGGTAAGTAATTGGTATTTATGAAAAAAATCCATAAATAAATAAAGAAAAAAGAATTATCCTCTGTAACACCTCTTCTCAAGATTCGTAATTCCGTATAAATAAAACCTATTTTTGAACTGGTATAATTCGGGTGTCTATTTTAGTAATGTTTAAAAGTCTTTTATCGAAGATTGGTACGCTTAAAAACATAAGGATTAAAAACGTACCAAACTTTTTATATAAGTTAAATGTCTCTTTTAGTTATAATTTTAATTTTTTAAGCATGTTATTGCTTGTGTTTAAATCTAAAGAAAATATAACTAGAAAAAAATCCACGCGGACCAGGCAGCAGACGGGACTCGAATCCGCAACCATCGCTATCCGGGCGAATGCACTGACCAATTATTCTACCGCGGCCCTAATGGCCGCGTCGAAATTCTTCTAGATATTCTTAAGCTGCAAGGCAGCGCCAACTCTTCGCATGGTAAATAACCCACAATGTCTCCTTTATTTAAGCTCCACCTGCTCCAGTGGTAAAGTTTGAACCAAAGCCAGATATCATCAAACAAACACCAATAAATGTGCCTTCATTCACTCCTATGGCCAGCAGTATCAAACCAACAGTGCCTGGTCTAAATAATGTCGCCAGAACCCTGTTTACTGATGGTAAGTTTTAAGTACTTTTATAATAAGTTTAAGCATTAAACTGCTAGATTAAACTGATAGAATTGGAGGGCGCAGGTTCCAATCCTGACTGAAATTTCGACTACCTCCGTGGCCGAGTAGTATGTACGCCGCGTTTCAAGGTGTCGCCTACTCCTTAGGTCCTGGGTTCGAATCCTGTTGTGGCAAATGTTAATATAATAAAATTAATACGAGCACCTAAGTCATGGACGTTTAGATGTTTTTCTATATATCAAAAGATTCTAGATCTATTAGTAGATGTATTCTACCCGTTACCCTAGTATCCCATAACACAAGCCTTTCAGTGCTTGACTGGGCTAGACTGTGTGTTAAATAAAACCTGAACCGACTAGATATTTTCTAAATTTACAACGCTATTACTAAATGATAGCAGATCGCTATGTAGAACATTCCAATGCTGGATTTCATGAAGTAATATTTGTTCCATCTTTTAATTTGCTCATAGAACCGAAGCAGGAACCGGTGAAAGTAGAAATTCAACCGAAACCACCTCAAGCAGTTAGTTTATTGGCTCCCAAACAGCAACTTGGGACCTATCAACCACCAACTTCACAACAACCTCAGCCGTTTGCCATCTCTACTACAGTTGCATCTTCTACGAACACAAGAAGTGTTCTCAAAGTATTGTTGCAAAACAAACAAGCCAATGCAAACGCCGAACCGAACGCCGTCGCTTCAGCTAAAAATGATGCGAACACATTCATGGGTCAAAAGATTTGTTCGCCTTCTGCTTTCTCATGTAAGTATTACTTATAATTTTAAAAATAAATGTGTAACTTAATTGGCGTTGTTGAGAACTTTAGACTTAGTTTTATTTATTGACTCATACGCAATGGTTGTAATTAAATACCCCCAAATTTTTCAGAAAGGTAACTTGAAAATATTTTCAACTAAATATTTCAGTTGCAGCATCAACACCTGCCACAACCGCTTCTTTTACTGCAAAACCGATATCTGATATAAATAATATGTTTAGTAAATTCCAATCTACGTCTTTCACTTCGGAATCTAAACAAGCAATCAACATAAGCCAAAAGTCGTCCGAAACAGGGGAACCTGATGTGTCTATTATAAATAAGGTAGAACCTAAAAGCGGACCAATACCCGTCTCCAATACATTTAGTGCCGAAACTTTTATGCCACTGACAACAAATAAAGAAACTACGGACACAAAAGAAGTGTCCAAAACTGAAACTAAGGCAGCAGTGAAAGTGGTTTTGAAAGCTCCTGAAAAATCCAAAGAGAATGTACCAGAAAACTCTAATGAAAATATCCCACAAGAACCAACGAATCTTCCTGTAGAAAGTAAAGAGGCTGAAACAAAACCAATTATTACACAAAGTAGTATTAACTTGTCTAATGTTTTTAGTAATGCTACGCCATCTGTTTTTGCTTCTGCAAATGCAACTGTTACTAGTAAGTATTTAACTACATACTATTGTTTGTCGTTATGAAATAATTATAAATATCTGCGATTGTAACATTATTATAATGGCCAATACAATTTAATTCATTCATTCAAATAGCCGGTATGAATAATCTGATAAGAAAGTGTTTTTATTATAGGTGAATCTCAAAAACTGGCTGAAGTAAAAAATAATGTTGAGGTCGAAGCTCCTGTAAAAACTCCCGAAAAGACCGATATAAATGAAACTAATGCTCCTCAATCTGTTTTTGCTCCCGCATTGGTTTCTACGTCAGGTATATTTTTATATAGTACTTAAACTTATTAATAAGAAGAAAACATTTTATTTTCTAATTTTGACTTTTTATTTCAGTGGAAAGTTCGTCTAGTCCACAATCAGCACCGACGTCAACTACGTCTATATTTGGTACTGCACAACCAAAACCATCAAACACACCTACTGATACTTCGAATCCATCTATATTCGGGACTGGCACAGTGTCATCCGCATCGTCCATTTTCTCAGCCGCAGTAGCTTCACAACCTAAAACTACCACCCAATCGGGTTCCATATTCAGTACATCAACTTCACCGACAGCTGCAAGCATCTTTGGATCAAGTGCTATGGGATCTATTTTTGGCACCACTACCACTACAACTTCCAGTTCATTGTTCAGTACTACTACTGCTTCAGTTTTTAGTAGTGAAGCGAAACCCTCAGTATTTAGTACTACTCCAACTACAACGACAACTGTTTTCGGAGCGACGTCTCAACCTGCTCTTGCATCTTCAGCAACATCTGTGTTTTCAAGTGCTTCTACACAACCTTCCATTTTCGCTTCGGCAGCAACGGGTTCTATATTTGGTTCAGCCACTACTCAATCTTCGGTATTTGGCACATCTACCGCCACTACGAATACTTTTGGCACTACATCACAAACTTCCGTATTCGGGTCTGCTGCAACAACAACAACTGCTGCTTCCAGTGTTTTCGGTACTGCGACTACCCAAGCTTCGGTATTTGGCAGTCCAACTACTACAACGCAAAGTGTATTCGGCACAGCCACAGTTACTACTCAGGCTTCTCTCTTTGGGACTCCAACGAGTCAACCTTCCGTTTTTGGTGCACCTACGTCTTCAAACCAAGGATCTATATTTGGATCGCCTTCCACTCAAACCTCGGTGTTCGGAACACCGCCTCAGTCCACTGAAACTTCCGTATTTGGAACCCCAACGCAAACAACACAAGCGTCTGTATTCGGAACCCCGACGCAGACAACACAAGCTTCTGTATTCGGAACCCCAACGCAAACAACTCAATCGTCTGTATTCGGAACCCTAACGCAAACTACTCAAGCTTCTGTATTCGGAACTCCAACGCAAACTACTCAATCATCAGTGTTCGGAACACCCCCAGCTACAACTGCGCAAAGTGGTTCGCTGTTTGGAGGCGCTGAAAGCAATCTGTTTGCTGCTGCGAGTATTTCAACCACCAGTGCGCCGTCTCAAAGTAGTGGAGGAAGCATTTTTGGCAGGTAATAGAAATATCGAGCTCAGACCACTGATTGTTTATACTTAACTCCTATCGCAATACTTATCAATTAGCCTTTTTTTTTAAATATTTACAAACTTCCATCGGATTAATACCGTAGTGTAAATTGTGGTGTAATAAAGGGTGGGTTTTGTAGTCTTTATTGTTTGAATAATTTACTTACGTTTGTTAAAACCTCTTCGCACTACATTTAAATATTAGTAGCTTTATGACAGATTCGAGAATTCAAGAGATATTTAAATGATAAATTATATTATAGTTTACCTTATTATATATATATTTATAAATTTACCTTGTAAATTTTCAATATCAGAAAAATATCAATATAGAAGAATATCAATTCAAATAGATTCTAATTTAATTATCATTCATCATAATTAATTATTCTTTATTCAAACTAAAATTAATTAGCCCTTTATTATTTATCTTGTAGCTCACCGGGATCGGTATTTGGCAATGCCAGTGGTGGAAACACGAACGTTTTCGGTGGTAAATCTACATTCGGCCAGGCGAATCCTTCAGCCGCCTCTATATTTGGCGGTGGCGCGGCTTTCGGTCAGAAACCTGCCACCAGCTTTTGGTCAGGTGGTAACACTGGTACTGGGACTACGGGATTCGGATCCGGATTTGGTGAGTTCCTTTTGCAAAACGATCCACGTTAACGTTCATATTTCAAATTATTTACATTTCAGTATCTAGCACAAAATACCTATCCCTCCATTTGTGTATGTCTTATCCCGGCACTTCACCTGGCTATTCGTGTTTGCAATTTACAAACTATCCTTCTCATTCCTTATAAAGCATAATAAGAACAGTCTGTTTTCATGTTTACAAATAGCCAAGTGAAGTGCCGGCATTAAAAACTCTTTCGGTGTCGTAAAGGTATGACATGACACCTTAGTGCCACGTTAATATTACGTGTCAATTTGAACAAATGTGTTAATATTATCTATATAATAGTTTGGGGGAAAAAGTATTTTCGCATTATAGTATGTATGAACTTGTAATGAAATCTTAAGGTTTTGGTAGGTACCATTAAAATGTTTAGATTTTAAAGAAGATAATTCCAAATTCAAATTAGGAAAATGTGTAATTTTCATTTGTTTTTCTTACTCTAGTACGTCTACTCTAGTCTAGCTGAGTGAATCTAATGAAGAAATACGATACATTTAAAAACTTTGCTACTAAAAAGGTAAAAATGCAACGCAAGCTGTTAAATAAATTTGTGATGTTTATGGACCTAGTGCACTGTCTGTGAGAGTAACACAAATCTGGTTTAAGCGTTTTCAATCCGGAAATTTTGATGTCAAAGATGCACGTCGCTCTGGTCACCCTGTCATGGCTCAGACTTCACAGACTCTGGCGAAATCCGGGTTTATTCGCAACAAGGTGATGGTGTGTATATGGTGGGATCGGAAGGGCATTATTCATTATGGGCTGTAACCGCCACGCAGGACCATCGATTCTGAACTTTACTGCGAACAACTAATGAGAATAAAGCAAGAAGTTAATTAACAGAAGGGCTGTGGTTTTTCATCATGATAACGCTAGACCTTTCACATGTTTAGCCACTCAGCAATAATTAAGAGAGTGTGACTGGGAGGTGTTAATGCATCCGCCGTGGAAATCTGAAGGTGCAAGGTCAGGAATAGTCCTGTTTTGGACTCTTCAGAATCTTGGCAGTATCATATTCAGATTAACATCAGAAGGGGACTGCCAAAACCACTTGTCGCGGTTTTTTGATCAGAAGCCCCAAAAATTTTATAGCAATGGGATCATGTCCCTACCTACAAGATGGCAAATGTTATCGAACAAAATGGCACCTACATACTTAAGTTAAATTTAAATAAACTTTATTAAAAAATGTTTTGATTTTTCATATATTAAATGCGAAGAAACCTTCCCCAACCTAATACGTTGATCTATAATATTCTCAACGCCGCTCGGATGTTACCTGTAAGTACCCTTAGCACGAACCAATATCGAATTCGTTACGTTTGCGAGTACGAATCTTTATCGAGAAATTTGAATGAATACTTGAAAAGCGCTGCAACGGACATAACGATATTTAAACAAAACGGATACGAGCTGTTCAAATTCGATAGAAGTAAAACCTACAAAAATGTGGACACATAAAAGTCCTTCATGACTAGGTACTGTAAAATACTGGGCAAAAAATATATTCTATATTTAAATTGTTATGAAAAATAAATAATAGCTATTAAGCTAATATATAATAAATAATAATAATAATAGCTTAATAGCTATTATTTATTTTTCATAACATTTTATTAAAAAGAAAAAAATATATATTACCGAGTTCAAACCACCGATCATTTGTTGTCGACCCCTATATAGTTTCCGTTCGGCTATCTGTCTTTTGCAGAGAATTTCAAAATTACGGATACCTTGTGTCAAATACTGTCGCTTTTTCGTTTTATCGAGTTTCAAATCACAACGGCAACGGTGCTAAAAAAGTTTTCACTCTAAAAATCAGTAGCAAGAACTTCTTGACAATTGACGTGTATCGAGATCGAATTCAACTATTCGAATTCGATAATGGATGGAATAGAATCGTGCTTAGGGTACTGATGAACTTTTGATAGGCTATTGGGAGTATTTTTGTTAATTGTATGTCATTAGCCGATTATATTTATAATAATGTCAATATTTAGGCCAGCAGCCGTCAACGCAAGCTTCGTCGATTTTCGGTGGAACATCGGGAGGTAGTTTTAGCACGCCCTCTCCTGCAGCACAGCCGTTTGGAAGTCCCCAACAAACTGCATTCAGTGGAGAGAATAAACCCTCTGTCTTTGGATCACCGCAGCAACAAACTGGTAATTATAACTACAAGAAAAAGTTGCACTGCATGTTCTACTCATCGCTTTTTGAGGTGATATCGACAAATGTTTTGCCAATATACAGGGAACTATAACGACCGCAAGTGCTTTATCAGTCGATCTCGGTAAGAATATGCCGATAAACATCCATTCACAGATTATGTATTGTAGGTATATAAGTAAAAGTTCACCGTATTTGATATGAATTTCAATTTAACACCTCTACGCGTTCATGACAAACTTAAAATTTTTTCAAAAATATTTTTTATTATATGATGTAACTAAAAATTATCGCAATTTTTCCTTTATCTGTACCATATTACGTTACAACGTACCAAATTTCAAGATTCTAAGTTCACGGGAAGTACCCTGTAGTTTTAGATTCCCGTGCGAGTTTCGATAATTTGCAGCATAAACGGCTGTATCTTTTTGCTTTGGCTTAGAAGTTTGATTTTTTCACAGCTCCAAAAGACAGTAGACCTGGGTATTAGATATGAATTTCAGTTTGATACCTCTACGCGTTCCTGAGAAAAACGGTCTTGACAGACGGACGGATGGACGGACAACAAAGTGATCCTATTAGGGTCCCTTTTTTTTCATTTTGAGGTACGGAACCCTAAAAAGGCCAGAGTCGTCAGCATTTTCCTTTATCGTATTGACCCCTTGCTGGTGGCGTCCTTGCATCACATACGTTTATGTATTTGCAACCTCTCTGAGTCTGTAGAAAGAGAGAGTAAAATATGAAAGTTTCTTTGCTTGAATGTTTGTTACTCAATCACGCGAAAACGACGGAACGGATTTGGATGAAATTTGGCACACAGGATATCACATGAATTAAAACATATAGACAATTTTTATCTCGTAAATATTTTTGTTCCGTAAAACATACCACTGCTTTACGGAACAAAAATATTTACGATTTATTCTTATAATACAGAAGGTAGATAAACATTATGTGAATACTTCGTCTGTTGTATTTATACTGATTTGAAAAATGATTATTATATCTTTTTCTCGTTTATTTTTTTTTATCACGACATACTTTGTTGCAGCGCCTGCTTTCGGAGGGTCTCCCGTATTTGGATCTAAACCTGTATTTGGACAACCATCTGGGTAAACTTCAATCTTTTTACATTGTCTCTGTTTTATATTAACATACCACATTTTGTTAAAAAAAAATCAATCAATGTTTGAACCTTAATAGTGATCAATATTCTTTCATAACCTTCTTGAGAAAAACCACAGACAAATAAACTTTCGCAGTGGGCGTTCTTGTATGTAAAAATGCTACTTCGCAGGCTTCCTTGTCTATGTTCGTTGCTCAAGAAAGTTACCTGTTGCTGACTACATATTTTTGCTACAATAGTATCTGATATGTAATGCAACTTGTCGAATTAGCTTTATAGTCAAGACTATGTGATGTGGATAGAATTTGTGATTAACTGTTTCTCGATTGCTTGTTCATAGTTCTATGGCTATGGCTTACGATTTCAATTTGTTATTTCTGACCGCCCCGAAGCTCTTCAAATACTCACGCTCATTTTCTTTAATATTGTTATTACCATTTCAAAAGAAAAAAAAAGCGTGAAGCATTTGAAAAACTTCGACGGGCGGTCAGAAATAATAAAATGAAATCATAAATTATATAATATAGCCATAGCAATACCAGGCACCATATATAATATAGCCATAGCAATACAGGCCCGCTGAGCCGAGTTGAGTTGAGTTTTTTTAAGTTATAATGTTCTATAAACAATAACACGTATTGAAATTTTCAGTTTCGGATCACCACCGGCCAGTGGATTCGGCTCTTTCGGTGGATTCAATAAGAGTCCCACCGGTTTCGGTGCCCCCGCTAGCTTTGGGGGTGGTGCTTCATTCGGCGGTACACCGGCTTTCGGCAACACTTCACCTAGCACAATGTTTGGAGGCACTTCCTCGGGTACGCAGATCATCATATTATCATTCATTATCATCATCATCAGCCTATTGAATGTCCCCACTGCTGGGGCACAGGCCTTCCCTATGGATGGAATAGGGAGATTGGGTCGTGACCCACGACGCTGAACCAAAGCGGATTGGTGGGTTTTAACGACTGTAGAAGCAGCCGTGACCAATAGCTTAACGTGCCTTCCGAAGCAAGAAGAAACATCGAGGAGCACACGATATAGGTTTGGACTTTAGACAATAGCGATTTCTGCCTTTAACTATGCTCTAATTTTGGTATTGAAATTCGGTTCGGTTAAAATCTACTTTGTATATTCAGTCCATTTTCATTTCATTGCAGAGTAGAGAAACAATTAAACTTACCTTATTCCTAAACACAGTTCACCAGATAACACTTTACGCTGTGACCAAGACTGATATTTAAGTTACTAAACATTACGACAATATTGTATTTCACATAATACTCAGATCGTCAATCACAATCCCCTTATTAATAAACGAAGAATGAGCTCGAAATAGTTACTCTATGTTTTGTCTCTGTTCATTAAATGACAAATTGCACTCGGAGTAATATGAACAAAACACGGCGTTACTAATCTAAGCTTATTCCACGTTTATTAATAAGTCGGTTATTATTTTACACAGGATTTGGACCACCGACACAGTCAAATGCGACATTTGAAAATTTAGCTACTCAAAACACGCTGACGTTTGGTAACTTGGCTCAACAATCTGGCCAGCAACCACAAGCTGCACCTAGCTTCAATACGTGAGTATTCTGCTATATCACCATCCTTCATCATCAGCCCATAAATGTCCCCACTGCATGTGCACAAATGTCCTTCCTTATGAATGGAATAAGGAGACTAGGCCATGACCCATCTCGCTGGGCCTGTACGGATTGGTGACTGCAGAGGCAGCCTTGCCATTGGCTTAACGTGCCTTCCAAAGCACGGAGGAGCTCGAGAAATAAGTTTTTGGTCACCTATCCAATAACCAACCATTTTGAAAGTAGCTCGACTTCTATGATCGCAGGCCGAATGTACGTATATAGTTTATCACGTGGATTGAGACCAGGCATATATATTCATGTCTAATACTTTTTCATCCCGGATTTGATGACGCGCGCGGAACCTAGTTAGACATAGTCAAGAAAGCATACCTGTAAGCGTCTAATGACCTTGCATTTATGCGAGCATTTAGTCGAACAAAATCGAAATATTCAAATTGTAACTTTGTCATTATCATTAATAACTAGCTGTCCCAGCGAACTTCGTACCGCCTTGATAAAATAGGGGTTGGTGGTAGAAGTGTGAAAATTTAGGGTTGTATGTATTTTTGTATGATGTATCATAAAAAAATAAAACAACAAAATTTGTCCAAAAAAATTTAAGGGTGGACCTTAACATTTAGGTGGATGAAAAATAGATGTGGTCCGATTCTCAGACCTACTGAATATGCATATAAAACACGACACGAGAATTTTATATGAGTATTAGATTATAAATCACAATAATAAAGTAATAATGTCTTCACAGGTCTCCATCATTCACTGGGTGGCGAGGCTGATGACAGCATTTCAAGGAGCGAGCGGCAAGGATGAAACAGAACCATTGAACAGACAATAAATAGTTTAAAAGTGACATTCTGTGTTAAATTGGTGAACTGTTTAATGCAATTTTTATCCTACTTATATGCATGTCTTGACTGGTCTAACGGTCTCTGGGAGGTTGTTTTTATTTATGCTTAAACTTAATGCTGTCATGTCACTACCATTTCAATAGCAAT
Organism: Chilo suppressalis; assembly: GCA_902850365.2. Classification (NCBI taxonomy): domain Eukaryota; kingdom Metazoa; phylum Arthropoda; class Insecta; order Lepidoptera; family Crambidae; genus Chilo; species Chilo suppressalis. Next base: position 11,637,507 of record OU963903.1, on the reverse strand, counting down.
AGTACCTACATGGTAGTCTAAGTCCTGCCGTAAGAGTTAACAATTGTTTTTTATGTAATCCTTGGTTGGCCTTGGCTACTAAACAGATAACCCTTTAGTGAACTTTATTTTAATGTAATGTGTTACTATTGGTGGTCTTTTCGCTTAAAACGATTTCTTCTAGACAACTGTACATGCTATGTTTGCTATAAATGAATATGATAAACAATTGTAATGTAAACATATTTACATACTATATGTACTCATGACCATAGATATTGTATATTCAAATTTAGAGCTTAACACCCTAAAGGGAACATAATCTTATCATAGGGGTGCTAAAGTTCTTTGAATAAGTAGATTAACCGTGGATTCATTACTGCTAAGTATCATAATGAGAAATTTACAGAATTTATAGTAACAGTATTAACCATTACTTACTACCATTACATTAGGCCATACTTTATCGGCGCGTTAGTTTTGTTATCGTTCCAAGGCTAGACCACCGATACCGGCATAAGGCTGCAAGTAAAGGTAATGATTATGATATTGAAAAACGAAGCAATATACAGCCAGTATTAGATTAGATAAAGCAACTAAATCCAAAATTAAATCATATCTATTGTGTATGCATGCAAATTAGTAATAAAGTAGAGGAGCAGGTCCTATTGATTATTTCAGAAACATCAATCTGATGCTGACTGGCAATACATACAAGTACATAGACAAACAAATTGAAACAAGGGTTTCCATTAAGCATTGCAAGCAGCTATTCAAGTTTCAAAGTAAGACTTTTTAAGAGAATGTTATTATTAAATGATGTATAATTGCAGGACTAATAAAACAATGTATAAAAAGAATCAATTACATTTTATTGTTTTATCCCTATAAATATACCATAATATTTACGAATTTCGTATACCTAGTTAAAAAAAAAAACAGAGAAACAATACACAATAGAAAAATAAATCTTAATTTGAAATATAAAATGTAAATTTTATGTGAGTCTACCAAAATATTTGGCCCTGTAACAAACATCTCTCAATTGTGGCCATTGAACAATAAAAATATCTGCAATATATTGGAGTATCTTCCCACTTAAAGATAAGGTTCTTATTCTACAGATACTCTCAATAAAAACTATTCTACAATCTATGATAAAAAGACATCTGAGGACAAATGCAACTACACAAATTGGTATACATGTACCAGGACCATTACAAAAAATTACATTTGGCTTAAAATTAAAAACAATTGGAACACAAAACATTGTGGCATAAACTGTACTGAAAACAGATGACAAATATGACTGGGATACATTTCTGCTACGTGGTATTCGGTTAAATGCATAATCTGTGTGCCTGTCTTCAACTTCATCTATTTTAACTTTGCTACTGATATCATTTTCTGCAAGAATATAAAGACGGTGGCAATATTTGTCAAAGTTTAAATTCTTCACAAGTCTCATAAGTTCCATCGTGTGTCCTCCAGAACCAATACATAAAATAGTCTTCAATGACTTTTCGCATGTCAACCTGCAGTCTGAAGTATGGATCTTAAAAATCAAGTATATGGCTCTTAAAAGAATGAAAAGTACAGGAGAAAATAACAGACACGGAATTATAGATATGCATGTATCCATAGTGCTCGTTGCCGCTCGTCCTATCATATCAACAATATATCACGATTTCCAATTTTCCCCAAATGTCGAACTAATGTTAAAGATTAAAGACATAAATAAATTTTAAATAAAATTCTAGAAGCGGTATATTTTTCACATCGTCCCTGAATTCCGAGTAGATGAATATTTTTCTGTCTCCCAACAAGCAAACCTATTCTCAGGTTAGATTAGGTTAAGTTATTTTTGTTAATAGCAGTAAGAAAGCACAATCTATGACACAGTAGTATATTATATACTAAAATTGACGGATTGATAGGAAAAGTTAGAAAATGTTTTGTGTGCGTTTATTTATTCCCAAACCCTATTCCAAAAAAACACGAATGTAAATAAATAGGATAATCTGTCATAACCGGCACTCAATTAATAGTATTTGTTAATTGTAAACTTGACAATAGTCTTTCCTTTTCACTCCATAAATTGTATGATAAAGACAACTAGCTGTCAAAATGACAAATAACAAATACGAATAAATAACCATGTTGTCAGCACTTCAAATGGCTTTGGCTATTCGTAATGGCCGTTTGTACTTTTTTTTTTCCTAAATGGCTTCGCACGGCTTGTGCATTTAGCCAATGTCAACTTAAAATATTTACAAATACTATAGCACTCGTGGTCAAAGTAATAAATCAAGTCAAAGTAAGTGGCAGTCAAGTCAATTCCTCTTCCCTATGTTTCAGTAAAAGTGTGGGGATTTACTGGAACCTCCCCGTGGACTTCTTGAGGAAACGTCGAAAGACATTTTCCGCTATTTTGTTTCACTTGCCAACACTTGTGCATGTTCCCGAACACTTAGTGGTTAATAATCCACCATTATTAGACACTAACATCCGCCACAACACAATTTTTAACAAGAAAAACAAAACTGCTAAAGTGACTCTTCCCGATCCCGCCAAAAAGTCCGTTGTCAGTTTGTAGACTTGACAATTGACAACATCCCTGTCATGCTTTCTATGAAATGGAAATGATAGAACGATGTCAAGTTTATAAACAGCAAACACGAACAGCCACGTGAGTGCCGGCTATGTGCTACGTTCTAAACCTACGCTCTGAGTGCAACTATTTACACTGATGAGATGTTTTTAAAGACATCAAAATGTATGAAACACAAGTGACGTTTGTTGCACCTCGAGCGTTGGTTTGGAACGCAGCCCAGTCCCAGCCAGTGGCAGTGTGACCAGATTCAGTATTTTAATACTTTTTCAGTATATTTCATCGATTTTTCCGAACATCAGTATATTTTCAGTTATAATGCTGGAAGTCAGTATTTTTGGGTATATTTTGGTAGAAGTTATGGCAACACCGTAGTGAGTGATCGTCTTTGCGACAATGTTTGCGGAATTCCCCGGAACGTGAACATTGGGGACTTCCCGGGATTTAGTTTACCTATACTTATGCATGTTATCTATGAGTAAGTTACAGATATGACAAGAAAGACGGCCGTTGTCGGCGTTGTAGTATTGTAATACTACATATACAATTATCAATTAATACGTAGTATTAATCAGACTTGCAGAATGTATGTTCGCCTAAAACTTTACAGCTGCAACGATTTTAATGCGGTTTGCACTATTAGATAGAGCGTGAAGAAATGAAGGAGGTTGTGTAAATTTTAATCCTTCGAAAAGGATGTTAAAATATAACTCTAACATTTATTGTGAGTACGTATGAATAAATAAAACGTGTTAAGAAAATCAGTATTTTTATTAGTATATCTGTCCTATGTAAGTCGGTATATTTCAGTATTTTTTTGAGGTGCCTCGGTATTTTCATAAAATTTAATCTGGTCACACTGGCCAGTGGAAAGGAAAAATATTTCAATTCGAGTTCATAGCAGATAACAGTTGCGTGAATTAAAAAATAAAAATTTATTTGTTTATTTAGTGATTACCGAGATATTGCTATACATGTAGTTCTTTTCAATTCAATTATTGCAAGTGAACTTTAGTTTTCTGTGTAATAAAATGAAAACACAATGAATTTTCTCAAAGGAATTGGTTTCAGTGTATTTCAGGGCCTTTCTCTACTATTTCTTTTAGGCTATCTATTGGGTGTCTTGAATTTACATTTCAGCGACAAAAATGATTATTGTGATATGACATACATGTTTGAGTATCCTCAGTTTGTTGTGAGTAACTTTGAAAGTTCGTGATATCCTTCACTATAATATTAGTATTTTTCCGATTTTATTTATATGATGAATGTGTTATTTATAGCGGATAACAGTACCGGAAAATGTTGCATACCCACAATACGGCCTGTATGCTTACAGTGAAGGGAGATATACAGAGAGAGCTAGGAAAATGTGGTAAGTTATGTGATGAAATTTTATGAGATTGTAAAATTTTTTAGGACCTCATTACTTTCTTCTTTGATTATTGACTTTGTTGTTTTAGACTTTTTTTTATTCTAAATATAACTAGTAAAATAACTCAAAAAATCTTTTCAGTGATAGATCACAAAAACATTATTTGAGTTATTTATTATGTAATTTTTTATTTATGTTATTATGAACAACAATTATTAAGCAAGAAATTTAATTGAACAGAAATGGTGTTTTACTTATAAATTTATTATGTGACTCACAGAAGCTCCATTGTGGTCTTCCAGATTTAGTGTGAACATTAAAGAACCCTAAATAAATTTTCAGCTTATAATCTTTTTTTTATGAAGAAAAATAACTGAAAGTTCATTCTTCATCATTGAAGTATGAATTGAAATTGAATCAAGTGTTAGGCTCTAATAAAATTATAACAAATAGGCTGTATGTATGAAAAAGAATTTAATAATATTTTTATCAAATCAATTTTGTTTTAGGTTTGATGGTGTTCCAGTCTTATTTCTTCCAGGAAATTCTGGCAGCCATATGCAAGCAAGATCTCTTGCATCAGTAGCATTGAGAAAAGCACTTGGCAATAATTATGAATACCATTTTGATTTTTATACAAGTACAGTATTTTTTCATTTTTTTTAAATTTAAAATTCAGATATGTGCACTGCACATTTTCTTCATTATTATGTGAGTGTTTGATTTGGTGATGATATTTACCCTATGATCTTTTTATTTTCATCTAAGTGGTTTTAAGTCTAAAAAAAATTATAAACCCATATGTGCCAAATATGAATTTGTTTGTGTTTCTATTTGGTCAATCAAAAATAAAAAATTAATAAGAAATATTTTTTTAAATTTTATTTTATATTTATTCTGAAACCTTCACTTTCTGAATGCAAGAGACTTATTTTCAAATAATTATATTATATAATATGAATCAAAGGTGTCGAAGCTTTTGTTTACTACCTCTTTAATAAAAACGCACCTAATGCATGCATAAACACCGCATGCACCTAAATAGTAAACATTATTACAATAATATTCTTATTAATGTCACTTTCACAGTTGAAAGTCATAATAAGTAGAGTATTAAAATTCTAATTATGAATATGTTTAAAAATCACTTCATAGCTGTACCTTATATAGTAATGTTTATAACTAATATGGCCATTTTATATTTTAGTAAGTTACAATGAAGAATTGTCTGGAATATATGGTGGTGTGCTCCAAAGTCAGACTAAGTTTGCTGCAGCTTGCATTTCAAAAATTTTAAGTTTATATAAGAGTAACAAATACACAAAAAGTGTTCCAACATCTGTTATTCTCATTGGCCATTCTATGGTAAGATAAAAATGTAACTGACCTAGGTAGTTATTTCATTTCTTAAGATGTTTTATAATTGAGATGGTTAGATAGATGGTTTTTAATAAATTGGAATATTTCTTATTTTTATCTTGTAAAAATCATTTTAAGGGTGGACTTATTACAAAGAGACTGATGGCATATCCAAGCACACTTGACAAAACTACTATAGCAATCACTTTAGCAGCTCCACTTCAGGCCCCTGCGTTAAATACAGACTTAGCCATGAATGATTACTATAAGCTCATGGAGTTTGAATGGGATATCTATATAAACAGCAATGAATCCATTCAAGACAAGAAGATGATGATTAGTTTTGGTAATGGTCCCAGGGATTTGCTGATGCCATCTGCTCTGACATTATCTAATGCCAGCTATGTTAATGCATTGGTGAGTTTTTGTTTTTTTAATTTATTTGTTTCTTTAAAGCTATGTTTGTCTCATTCGACATACATACTACTTGTGAAAAACTAGTAAATATAGTGCAAGGTCTTATATTATAATTTGTATATTGCATGCATGTTTGTAGAGCACTGCGGTTCCTGGTGTGTGGGTGTCGCCAGACCATGTCAGCATTGTTTGGTGCAAACAACTAGTTATGGCTATAAACAGATTTTTGTTTGCCATCATAGATCAGCGCACAGACCAGATAAGCGAAAACAGACAGATATGGATGTCAAAGGCTAGGCAATTTTTTGAGGTAAATAAACTGAAATAATTAAAAATTACGCATCTGCCTTATAGTACAGTTGAATAGTTAACATGGCATGCTCATGATAGATGTTTTCAGGCAAATAGATCCATGATATTAAACCCAGATATTCCTCGTGGTAATACTACAATGCTTGCAGATGCTTTCTGGTATGAAGACAGTAGAAGAATCTATCAAATATCACGACCGGAAATTGACAGGTATGTTGACTAGTAAAACCCTTCATTGGAGTCGATTCTGGCGTGAATCTCTAAATTTAAAGCTAAATTTAATATCAGTCTCTCCTTTTCATAATGTATAGAGAATGACAAGGATACGCTGTTGTCAAATTTAAGTTTAGGTTTAGAGAATCATGCCAGAATCGACACCATTGTTCCTTTTAAAATCCAAATGTTTAGGTTTACATAACAATATAATTATATATATACTACACTCAAATCAGGTCTAGATTGTCGTAAACAAATAGTGATGGCTGTCAGCCAATTGCCTACAACAGCTTCGAAATTTACCCTGACCTTTTTTAACAAGTTTTTTACTGTCGAAACATAGATCCATACTTATAAATCTAATTATTCACAATTATTAAGACTGACAGGCCTTTTACCAATTTTTGTTTTGGTAGTTTCGAAATAATCACAATGTTATATAGTTATCTCTTCTTTTTAAAATCCTCTATAATTGTTAGTAACATAAGCATATAATATTGAGGGTTAAGAGTACTTACCTAGTACTCTTAAAATCAACATTCAATGTATAAAAAACAGCAATTAAAATCTACGTAGTTTGGGATAGACGGCAATGGCTATCACTATGACCAAGTATTTCTAGAGAACAGGTGCTAATTGGTAAAGTGCTCAATGAGTAAAGTAAAGAACTAAAACGCAGATCATAACTCGGCTAAGAAAAGGGTCCGCCTTACGCAAGGTTTTGTAAATAGCACCTTAACCATGAATCGAGTTTCTAATCATTTTGGCATTCCTCCAGAGATATTTTTGGAATCGTACACGTATTTTGTAACGTCATCGTGGTTTCGTCATTTACTTAATGTTGATGAGTTGCACTATGAATCTTCTTTGTTTATACCTATAACAAAAATCTAAATTTTTAGTAATCAAATCGCATAATTTAACCAATTTGTTGACTTGATTATGCTTTTAACTATGGGAGCCACCAATTCTCACTGTGCTCGTGTCGTGAGTTATTCATCATCCAATCTCCCTGTTCCGTTCCATTAATTTCATTTCATTATTTACGCTGTTTTTTGTTTATTAATTTAGTCGCCTATGCTAGACTGGAAGTAAAAGATCAAATATGGAAAACGCAAACTGCTAACTTTTCCGATAATAAAATCATGTAAATGTTGAATACGCCCTGTATTCGGAAACATTGTAGGCGATAGGTTAGGTAACTACGATTATTTCTGCACTTTAGACCCAACCATCTATGGTAATCAACACAACTACAAGCATCATATAAAGGGCTCTACGTATATCCATCCTGCTGGATCCAGTGTGCGAGTCAGCGCTATAAATACACGTAAAATAGATAGATATACAGGATCACTTAAATATGTAGCGATAACTCGTAAGCTGGATCCAGCAGGATTGATAGTGCGTAGAGCTCTTAATAGCCTGCGTAGACAAAAGTCCTTGAATCGTGAAAAATGTGAGCCGAGGAAGCCTTGTTACGGACATTTATCACTCGAAAATTTTAAAAAGCGTACTCTATGGAAGTAAGAATTCTCAGATTACGTTCATTAACATGAAGTTTATGAAAAAGGGAGGACTTTTCAAAAGGGAATAATGCCCCTCTAGCGTGAGCACCGCGATATGATACATAACGCGTTTTATCATGCTCAATTGTCAAATTACTATGGAGTTTGACAGTTACACGCGATATAATGTAAATTGTGATCATACTACGGGGACCGAGACCCAGGTCTCTTTAAATTGTATCGAGCGCGCAACGCAGACTTATGTTTGCTGTGTGCGTTGATGTACCTAGTCCACAAATTTTCTCGGGACACGCGCATACTGTTGTCCTGTACCGGACATCGTTCTGTACTTTTGTCCTGTACCGGACTCTCGGTGTCCTCGGTTGTTCGGGAGACTTCAGGACTTTTAATTCTTCCGTGTGCATTAGTCTATACAGTTGTAAGCGATTTATTTTGGCGGACAAAAATGTCCGTGGTTAAATTGTCCCTCGTCTGCGCAGGCCATAAGAATTACTAAAGAAAAAAAAACATCTCGTCAAAGTGTTCTTCAACTGGACTCTGTAATAACCTAGTCACATAATGGTTGAATGCTTCATAAACGATTGACGTGTACGATAAATCAAAAAACAATAATAATTCTTATCTGGGGATGAAACTAATTGAGTACTTAAATATAGCTCTATAACATATTGTGTAAATACGATTGGTTTCAGAATGACATATCTGATGATAAGGCTCGTTAGTTTCCCACAAAACAGATTTGTGGCCATAGAAGCTGTAAATGTTGACGACAAGGACTGGATTTTCGGATGTAACGCAATGTACACATACGGCACATACAGATATTGGTAAAGTTTCATCACAGTTACTTCTACATACCAAGATAAATAAAAAAAAATAACGGTTTCTTTGACTATAAAACTACACCCTAGATACCGTATTAACTGCACTGAAGCGGTACAAAAAATATCTACTACATAATATGGTAGATATGCTCGTCGCCACATGCACACATTGACTGCTTTAAGCTGGATCACCAGCGCGTGTTTTACCCTACACAATTACCGAAATCATATCAACATTCAACAAAATCGTCTACAAAAAACTTTGTTTCACTACATTTAACTGTTTGCATCAACAATGTTTTTGCTTTCCGAGCCCGATGGAAAACACGTACACAAATCCTCAAGATCATCCTCCTGCAAGAGGCAGGGTATTGTTTCATCGGCCATATTTTTGACAACTCGCTAGCGGAGGCTCCGTTCCGGTAGCACAGCTTTTCACTCTGACGTTTCAATTTTGACATTTAATGTACAAAACTATTCAAATTTGACATATGTTGCACCTGGATCGTAGTTGTCGAATGTAGCCCTGTATATTTTGTGTACGATAGTCGCGTTAGCAGTAGAGCAGTTGCAGAAACAAAGTTTTGTGTTTTGTTGAATGTTTAAAAAAAAGCTTTTGCAAAAGACGACCCCGCTTTAGTACAATCTGACATTAGAGTCACGCACACATTGCACGAAATATTTTTCATTTTCTTTGCGTGATTTATCTAGAATGCTCTGTCTAGATGTAAAAATGATCAAAGCACGCCGTGCTGAAGTTGTAAAACGAAGAACCCGGCGACTGATGTTTTTAACACCGCTACCAGTAGTATACCGACAGATATTTGTTAACTTTACAGCTACATCAAACGTTATCTTGAACTTTATTGCATTTTCATTGTAGTTAAATTTTGTGACTACCTATGTCAGTAAGGAAAATTAATAATGAGCTAAATATATAGGCTCTCAATGATTATCTACGAGTAAGTGTACTCCCTATCCTGGGCGAAGATTACATAATTATTTATGATGTTAAATAGATAGGTTTGTTTCTGATAAATATATTTGACATGATATGATTTTACTGCCGCTGAGGTCAAGCTTCATCTAAGATAAAATTCTGTTGCATTGTATCGTGGTCATAAAATTTCACTTGTTGTATGTCAAACATGACATTGATATTACAATTTCTATGACGGTATACTTTAATTATGATTTAAGAAATTAAAAGTAGTTAATTTTTGTGTTCAGCAAACATGCGACGGCTCTATCTGAATTGACTCGTTGGACAAGTGCAGCTACTGCTTTTGGAAAACGAAAGCTGGCTACTATACATCTCCACAGTCTCAAAGACTTGCATCATGATTGGACACATGTAGTAGTAAAAGTATCACCAACTAGAAAACCGGTATGTTGTTCTATCTTAAGCGCGTATTCTACCTGACTAAATTCAGACATCCTAGTTAGGATCCTAAAAAGAAAGCTAATTATAAGCTTCTGATTACACGATTTCATTTTGTTATTTCTAGCCGCCTGAGGTTTTCACATGCCTCGCGCTCTTTTTTTCTTTTGCATTAGTAATAATAATATTAAAAAAAATTAGCGTGAGGTATTTGAAAACCTTCCGCGGTCAGAAATAACACAATAAAATCGAAAGCGTTAGCGTTTTCCAAAGCATTTCCGTTAGGCGAATGGCCCCCTGGCCGGTTCAATATTTTTTTTTTATAATATTTTAAATAACATTATTGAGGAGCATGTTCCCTACAAAACAATTCGTAATGATTCAAGATACCCTACATGGTATAGTAAATTGTTAATAAAAGTCATATCAGATAAATTAAAAGCTCACAAAAAATGGCAAATATACAATTGGCAAATAGACTATATGACATTTTCATATTTGCGCAACAGACAAAAAATTTTAGAGGCACAGTGTTACAGGGATTTTATGTATCATGCTGAATTTAATATAAAACGTAACTCCAAACATTTCTGGGCCTTTGTTAAGTCTAAACAAGCATCGGGTGGATTGCCAGGAACAATGTATTATGAAAGTAATGAGTGTACTGACGGCGGCTCAATAGTCGATTCATTCAATAGATATTTTCAATCAGCTTTTTTACCAAATGATAGGGTTACAAACAGTCATTGTAACGACTCCTGTCCGGATACACAGTCTTACTTGAATATTCACTCAATCAACATTGACACACAGAAAATAGCTAATCTACTTAAAAACCTTGATCCAAGTAAAGGTTGTGGCCCGGACGGGATCCCTCCCGTATTTCTTAGGTCATGTTGGGAGCAGCTTTGTTACCCTATAACGGTCCTTTTTAATAAATCTTTACAGAAGTGTTCTGTTCCCCTTGTTTGGAAAAAATCTTTTATAACGCCTGTTTACAAGGGTAAGGGTAATAAGCACGATGTTAAGAGTTACAGGCCAATTTCCAAACTTTCTGTGATACCTAAACTTTTCGAAAAGGTAATACGCGACACACTATTTCCCTTTCTTTGGCCAATGATAAATACTTTTCAGCATGGTTTTATTAACAAACGCTCCACAGAAAGTAACTTATGCGAGTTGATCGAAATTTTGCCAGAGGGTATGGATAACGGTTATCAAATGGATTTCGTGTATACCGACTATTCGAAAGCCTTCGACAAGCTGCCCCATTATTTACTCATTTCGAAGCTAAAAGCAGTTGGTATTCATGGCGATCTTCTCCGATGGTTGGCGTCGTATCTGCGAGACCGTAGTCAGGCTGTGGCAATAAAGGGTTACTGTTCCACTTTTGTTCCCGTAACCTCAGGTGTGCCCCAGGGCTCTCACCTTGGTCCCCTTCTATTTAACGTGCTTATTAATGATATAAAGAACCATATTCACAATTCTAACTTACTGCTCTACGCAGATGATATGAAAATTATAAAGTTGATCAAATCCATAGAAGATTGTAAATTGTTACAAAAAGATTTGAACAACTTGGTAAACTATTGCAATTATAACACACTTAAATTGAACACAGATAAATGTGCAGTAATTACTTTTACCCGGAAGAAAATTCTAATTAATTATAGCTATAAATTAACTAATTCTATTCTCACAAAAAAAAAACCATAAATCATTGATGACAAACTTACTTTCAGTAACCATATTAGCAATATTGTTGCAAAATCGTATAGAATGCTAGGTTTCATCATGCGTATTGGAAAGGAATTCCGTAGCGCATCTACTTTGATATTACTGTATAATGCATTTGTGAGACCACACCTTGAATATGCCTCTTGTGTATGGAATCCACATTATAATACATACATTGATGCTATTGAAAGAATTCAACACAAATTTGTAAAGTACTTAGAAAACAAAATTAATGTTAACTTGATTATTAATGATTGTGAAGCAAAGTTACAGGTTACATCCTTGCAACATCGCAGAACTGTTAGAGATCAATTATTTCTTTACAAACTTATTAATGACCTTGTAGATTCGCCGTTCCTTTTGCAGAGGAGTGGTTTCCGTTGTCCAAATAAATAGAACTAGGTCTGACAACACGTTTGTAATACAATTCAGCAGGACCAAGTTTGCTGCTAATAGTTTCATTTCTAGAGCATGTCACAGCTATAATAAATACTTCAGGGGATTGGATATATTTTGCCTTTCTTACAACCGATTTAGAAATGAATGCTATAAGGTCGTTTTACCCTAACACTTAGTAATTATTTTCTTTTATTCACACAATTCTAAATATTGTACGTAATCTTAAGTGTAAGTTTATGAATGTTTCAGTCTGTGGAAACTTAACTGGTTTATGAAATAGTAATAAGTGTTACTTAATTGATTTGTGTAAAACTGTATGTTTCCCAAATGAAAATAAATAAATAAAAGAAAGTAAAAAACGGAAAACGTGGATGAAAGAATATTAATATTATTAATGTTATTTTTATCGTTTCTGTTCCAAAGATACGGCATATCTTTATAAAATTCGATTATGTTACTCATAACTTCTTATTATTGTGACGTCGATATCGCGCACTCGCGTAATTCGTAATCTCACAATAACGTCCTCACGCAGTGACGCCTGCGGTGCGACTAAAGCACCTAAACTCTATCACACGTTCCTAAATCGCTTTCTAATTAGGATACTCAATGATTTAGTCAGTCAGAAGCCACACTTCTTCCGATTTAGGATGCTAATAAGGATCCTAACTACCTATATGTTATGGTATCTCTGTTAATCCATCAAAATGTCAGGCAATTATAATAGGTAGTTCCCGGCAGTTGGCCTTTTTGGATTTAGGTTCACTGAATCAATTACTATACAATGGTACTGTAATTAAATTTCAACTATGCGTCAAAAATCTTGGCCTACTCATTGACTGTACTCTCAGCTGGGAGAATCAAGTTGAAGAAGTATGCCGAAAAGTAATTAATACACTTAGGGCTCTGTACAGGTTAAAATTCTTTCTCCCTTCCAGTACAAAGGTTTCGCTGGTACAGGCTCTCGTTCTGCCAATCCTTGACTATGCTGACGTCTGCTATTCTGACACCAATCAAAACCTTCTTTCTAAGAGGGATCGTTTGCTCAACAGCTGTATTCGCTTTATCTTCGGTTTACGTAAGTACGACCATATCTCCCACTATAGAAATAAACTGAATTGGCTGTCCATACGTGACCGTAGAAATCTCAGAATTTTATGCATGCTTTTCAGTGTTCTATACGATCCACGTGCCCCAGAATACTATAAATCTAGGTTTCAGTTTCTGGGTCCCTCCAGACCACGTGATCTTCGCTCTTGCAGGCACCTTACCCTCAAAACTATTTTTCACCATTCTGGGTTCGTTTCCAAATCTTTCGCCATCACAGCTATACGTCTTTGGAATGCTTTGCCACTGAATATTCGCAGTGCACGTAATAAGTTACATTTCAAAAAACTAGTGCGTGCTCACTATCTGTCAACCTAATTTTCCTCTTAATCTGTAGTCATCTATAATATCATCATATTTTTTTTTTTACTAATTTAGTGTATGTATGTTTATTTATGTATTTATTTATAAATATATATATTTATGAATATATATGTGTATCAGTATATGTGTAGGTATAATATGTATTTTATATTTATTGTTGTTATAGAATAGTTAGGTATAGTAGATATTTTTTTATGATCCACACTAAGTATCTCATATTCTATCGCCATTACATTGCATCTCCTACACCTTTACTGGTTGACTGGTAGAGAATGCCTATGGCATTAAGTCCGCCATTTACTGTTTTTATGGTAATAAAGAATAAATATATAAATAAATATATACTATTTCACTTGACAGAATTAGTTACTGAATGATTTAGAACGTCTGAATTTAGTCAGGTGGAATACGCGGTTTAAGGCTTCCTTCCTTAGGCTGCCTGTCCACTGGAGTGGAGCGAGGCAGTCCTATTGGTTAATATTTTCCCGTTTCTCTGCTCTGCAGCCTCACTCCGCTACAGTGACAGGCAGCCTTAGGCTAGGCGCATATGTACGGTTTCCTGATCAGAAATTTATATCCAAAATTCCGTAAGCGTGAGTATTTCCGAACCGAATGTTAGGCTTTTTCCACTCTAAAAAATTAAAATTGTGTTCGCGTCGTTGAACATTTTGTATGTAAGGGTGTGGCATGCAGGTCTCCGAATCGGAATCCCTGATCAGGAAACTGTACATTTGCTCCTAGCCTTAGGCTGGGCTGAAAACACTAATTCATTTCAGCATTTCATTAAACGAATACTGTTGGTACAATTTTACTCTTTTGTCATAGAATTAAAGCTTTCAGATAATTTTGAATGTTGATGTGAACGACCACGCATCGAGGCAGATACTAGTTGATTTACCGTCCGATTATTCGTTCGAAAACACTGTAGTAATACATGAGACTGAACCAAATAGTTTGTACTATGAACTCCTACTTCCCGGTTTTACTGCAGTGCACCAATCGTATTTACTGTACGTAGAGCCGACCGCCAGTTGCAAGGCGAGCCAATATCATGTTTCTGCGGAATTTCACGTGCCTTGGGCAAAGAATTATGAGTACAGTCACTTTTACACGTAAGTAGCAATCAACGTTTGTTTCAATCTTTTACACATTAACAAATTGTTGGACATATTTATCTATGTATTATAAGTTTTAAACGCACACCAATTAGCCTAGACCCAAAGTGAGCAAGGTGTAAGGCTTGTGTTATGGAATAATAGGGTCACGGATAGAATACATATACTCATATATATACAAAGTATATTTTATCTAGAAATATATAGATATAAATATCTTACATGACTAAATTCACGACGTTAACAAATTATTAGGCACTAGCGGCCGCCCGCGACTTCGTACGAGTTAAGTTAGAAATAAAGGTTCACTGCTCGTTCCCCGTAGGTGATAGCGTGATAATATGTAGCCTATATGTTGATCCGACTTCTTAATAATATTCGTGCCAAATTTGAAGAAAATCCATGCAGTTCTTTTTGAGTTTATCCCGGACATACATACAGGCAAAAATTCTTAAAACTATATTTTTGGCTTCGGTATGGATTGTAGATCACACCTAAGTATTCTTTTAAAAAAATATTCAATGTACAGTTTTGACTTTCCTAACATTTTATTACTTATATGTATAGATATTTTTAAGAGACTCGAATAACCATCTATCTATATTATATATTATTTAAATGAGTTCTTGTTACTCTTATGATTTGGTTTGTGCCATAATATTTTTTTTAATAATTTTTAGTCATACGAAACGATCGCCGATGAAACTTCGCCTATACGTCAGTAATCCGAATGTGACATCTGGAGGGGAACACCAGCCAGTGAAAGTAACATTGCTTCTGGATCCCCAATGCACTTTTTCTATTAGGTGAGGACACTTCTTAGTTTCTATGTGTTACTTAAGATCGTTTTCTAATTCCGACTCAAAAGACCATTCATTACCTGACCACTAGGCGGGGATTGCCGCGGAGGCAAATTGGAATAGAAAAACTGAAGTGGTGGCAATGACTTCATTCCCATTTGCCCCCGGTGGCAATCCAAGCGGGGCGACGGGGAATAAATGCTTGATTTTATAAATAAACCGTACATTGTCATTTTCCCTTATTATTTGACATTGATAATATTATCATTTTGGTTAGTAGGTCATCGAAATAGTAGTGCTGCTGCGGTTTTATATTATGTAGCTTCATATCTCGCGAAGCAGATTACCTAACGTGATATCATGAAATAGATAAAATGAAATGTTGGTTTAGGTATCGCTGCCAGAGTTTCGTCAATAATGAGAGTAATGAAATATACATATATAGTAACAGTACAATCAGTGACGATATCTACTAATTGAATGCAATTTGTAAAAACTACTTCATTCATGCCAAAAATTAAATATTTAAAATGTTTTTAAAAACAAAACAAAATTTCTTATGTATGAATCTGCCCTTGCCGTCACTGCTATCATAGTGGGACTCTTTTCTTGCCGATAATAAGCAAAGAAATGTTGCCAGCCTAAAACAAATACGACACGACACGCAATAACTTTCGGCCCCAGTTGAGTTCTTCGTTAAACGCCGGCAGATTTCTATTGATAATCTCTTATCTATTAGACAAGTCCGTCCGTCCGTCCGTGGTGCTGTTTCAGCGGCAAACCGTAAGAGATAGATATAGAGAATGTTTAAGTTATAAGTTAGGAATAGTCTGATAAGACTACAAACCGGATTTGAGTAACGTAGCACTTCCGGTTTTCGAGAAATCACGTGATTTCTATTTGAAACGAAACCACAGAAAATCTCCGAAGTTCTCAATTAATTAAATACATTTTTTTTGGTGAACATTTGGTTCACCGGTTTGCTAGTCTCTTATCTATTAGACAAGTCCGTCTGTCCGTGGTGCTGTTTCAGCGGCCAAACCATAAGATATAGATAAAGAGAATATTTAAGTTATAAGTTAAGAATAGTCTGATAAGACTACAAACCGGATTTGAGTAACGTAGCACTTCCGGTTTTCGAGAAATCAGGTTTTGGTGAACATTTGGTTCACTGGTTTGCTAGTATTCCATTAATGCTTTAAGTCACATTGTGGCGGAACTGAACGCGCGTGACCTTCGGAAAGAACTTGGTCTTGATCCTCGAGTATTCTGCGATCTCTTCAGTAGTTCTTTCTTTTTCGTTGAGTAAGTGCCTGTCCACGTCTTCACGTCACGACGTTGGTAACGTTGCAAGGTGCGTTGACATAAAGTGCAAATCTGCTCGTTACTAAAAAAGTAAAGTCGTTACCCCACCGTTCCACGTTGACCTCGCTGTAACATGGATATGTGAACAGGTACTAATGCAGTCGCTACACACTAATCACTAAGTAAATCCTATTTTTATTTATTCTGACCGGACTAGCTTATATAATAATAATATATAAATAAATATTTATGTATTTTTTTTAAACACACCAATTAGACTAGCCCCAAAGTAAGCACTATAACTTGTGTTATGGGATACTAGGGTAATGGATAGAATACTTAAACTGTACATATATAAGTATATTTATATAAATACATATTAAACATCCATGAGTGGAGTACAAATGCACGTATTCAGCACACAAACATCTGCCTCCACCGGGATTCGAACCCGGGACCTCTCGAGTCGGCGACACCTTGAAACCCGGCGGACAAACCACTCGGCCACGGAGGTCGTCAAATATATATCTTATAGTTATATTATCTGTATATATTATGTATGTATGGTATGAATATATATTTAATATATCATACCATCTACTCAAGTTTCTTTCAATCCTCTCCATCCAAAGGATGTCTGGAAGAAATCGCTTTTAGCGATAAGACCGCCCATTGTATCACTATGTTTAAACATAATGTATTTACTCCATTTTTGTACTGTATTGTGGTGTTTTCAATAAAGAATTGTGTATTGTATTGTATTGTAAATCCTAAATAGTCATAGTCTATTTTTATTACAGCATATCTCAGAGTTGGTATCTACGTTTAGCACAATTCGCACGAAACTATACAACGGTACTGGTACCGTATGTAGCTGCAATAGTACTACTCGCAGTGAGATGCAGCTTTCTGCACTTTAGGGAGCATGGATCATGCTTATCAATGCACAGTGCTTTGAAGAGCGAAGGTGTTAAACCGTACTACGCATTGGTTTTTGCGAGACTGGGTGCTATGGTGTTCATGTAAGTACTGATCATAGAGATATAAGAATAGAGTGGCGAAGGTGGCTCTAAAAGTGTCCGTCTAGTAGAAAGAGAAAGAAGATGAGAGACCGCAAGCTATGTCTCTCTCTTGTGAGGCATCCAATGGCATCACATCGAAATAGTAAGATGCTTACGGTTGCCAATGCGCATGCGCGATTGGAGAGAGAAAGCTTGCGGTCTCTCATCTTCTTTCTGTTTTTATTAGAGGGACACTTTCACTTGTAGTAGAGTCTATATCTCCCCTACTCTATTATACCTCTATGGTACTGTTACCGTTTGTTTTGCTTTTCTACTTTCAAATCGAAATGACAATTCTTCATTCGATAAGATAGCTTTAATTAAAACCTTTTGTAAGTACTTATAGTATTTTTTTCGTTCTACCGATTCAATTTTTGTAACCGTGGCAAGGAACGTGTGTATTCGTAAAACTAGTTAAAGAACTATTTTAAAAATACACGAAATCAAAAGTTAAATGGACCAAAATATTTCTCCGGTTAAATAAAATTACGAAAGACAATTTAAAGATTATAAAAACGGTCCTCGCTGACGATGTTCAAAGGCCAATTTAATAAAGCTGACCATAGTATCGAAACGGCATGACCGATTCGTATGAAATTATGTGTATATATTCAGTGGGGCTGAAAATAGGATATAAACAATTTTTCATACCCCTAAGTGATAAGGGTGGTCCATTCCAAAATTTTTGTTTTTATTATTTCATCCATCTTCCGTCAACCCCAATTTTTATTGCGGTTTAAAGTCTGCAGGGTCACCTAGTTTTTCATTAATATAAATATCTAGTTAAGCCAAAAAACCGACCCTTGTACTTCCAGGGTGATAACTTGTAATACAACTAAAAGCCATATTACTACGCACTTGCTCGTGAAGGACAATAGGCTAGTTGACCCTTTTTGGAAAAAGGTTTTAAATGGTTAATTAATGTTCTATTAGACCGAAAAAAAATGTATTGTATTTTTTTTAACCTAGAAAGCTACAAATCTTTAATTTTAAAATAGACTTTTCATGGACATACAAAAACCGCTGTCGGCCATTTTAGTCTATAGATTATCTATGCTATGACGTGAACTGTGGTAAACAAAAACTCGTAAACACGTAGAAAATTACTTTTAACTGAGTTTATAATAAAAAAAAACATGATTTCTAATAAATACCACGAAAAATAAAGTAATTATCATTACTGTATTGTACGAGAATATAAAAACACATCCTTGAAGACTCCAGGAAAGTTGTGGATTAAAGTGCCGAAAGAAATTAACCTACGCAACTTTATTACACTTATTCATATGTTGTATCAGTTTTATGTTTATTACTACATTGTAATACTAAATGCACTGTACTTACATAGATGCCTTGTCGTTTCTCTGCTCCGCAGAGCAGAAATCGGGGTTTAGTGCAACAAATTCACCAACCATCAATGCGTCAATTCTTGGCAGATTTGTGCTTTCTGCTTTCACAAAGCCGGCATCCATAATTAGTTTTGTCAAAAAACTGTTTTTTTTCTTTCCTAAAGTTAAAAGTGTTTTAAGATAAATTTAGTCAGACGAAAGAATCCACCTACAGTAACACGCGAATAACATTTAGTTGTTTACCACAAGAGACGTCAAAATCATGGCGGACAACGTTTTTAGTGTTTAAAAAATATAGACTAAAAAATATTTTTTAAAATTAAATTTCTACAGCAATCTTCTGCTTTTCTGAAGTGAAATCGATATATTAAGGTTCCTTAGACTAAATACTTTAAGAAATAAACATTTATTTAATACAATTCGACATGAGTAAACAAGCCTATTGCTATATATATATTTTCCATTTCAGGTCAATTCCTATGTTAGCATTTTTATTCGAGAACGCTAGCTGGAAAAATCTGGAGCTTCAATATTTTCTGCGGTCATTGCTTGTGTTGCCAGTCTACATGACTGCTCTGGGAATATTGAATGTCGGTGCAGCCGCTCTATTGGCAGTTATGGTGTTCTCTTCGCAGTTGGCCCATAGATTGTTGTTCAGGTAAGTACCTACAGTGCGACAAGGATCTTTATGAATGTGTGTGACAGTTCAGGGAGGGCGCCACTGTCTACGTAAATTACCTCACCTGCTTAAAAGATAATTTCTAGGATAAAAAAATAAACTAACCTTTGTCCTTACCCTGTAACTATTTCTAAACCAAATTTCATTCAAATCGGTATAGTCGTTTAAGCGTGAAGAGGTTACAGGCAGACACACTTCCGTATTTATTATATTAAAATTAGTATGGATTCAGTACTGGACTGTTTACCACTACAACAATTGCAGGAAATGTTCATTAAGAAAATAAACAGCCTTACTCAGAAATGACAAATTAATTTAGTGCTTTAAACGACACGTGACTTAACCCCTCAGCTGTGTAGCCATTTACTTACTTTTTCACAACCGGAAAGTCAAAAAGTATTCCGGCCGATTTTCCTTTTATTATTCGAATTCTTCTGAAGATCCAGACTTCATTTATGTCATAAATCAATCCTGAGTAGTTTCTCTTTAAACTTATGAATATATAAGATGTGTTAATTAAAAATATTACTAAATATGATAAAACGCAAAATAGGAAAATAAAATCTCAATCCCTGGCAGAAAACATCCACTTACACAGCCGAGGGGTTAATGAAACATTCAATTTGAGGACTCCTAAGTACGATGGAAAGAAAAATAAGATATAATGGCCGTTACAATGGAAAAATAAACTTCCAGAATAATGTGGCGTGGTGGGCCTGCACTCGCTGAGAGAGTAGCATCGGGTTTGCAGAAAGTGCCGATGGTAGTTAGCGCGACGCTAGTGTGCGCTGTACCTTTATCGTGTGGAGCCGCGTCGTTGGCCGCGGGCGCAGCCTTTTACGCATTTATGGTATGTCATATAAATGTATTTAATCCATAGAACCTTAGATTAAAACAAAAAGGGAAGATACGGCACTTGCGGCTCAAAAGTGGTGCGTTACCATAATTCGCTTTAGTCACAATTCGACATTCAAACACGCTGCATGTGCACTCAACATAAAAATATTGCATATATTCTGTATTATGAAGATAAAACAATGCCTTCGATGCTTTTATAGATAACACAAATACCTACATTGACAAAGACATTGTGGGTTTACCTATAATGCGAAGAGATGGCGCTGCCTTGCAGCTTAAGAATAGCTAGAAAGAATTTCGACGCGGTCCGTGAGGGCCGCGGTAGCATAATTGGTCAGTGCATTCGCCCGGATTGCGAAGGGTGCGGGTTCGAGTCCCGTCTGCTGCCTGGTCCGCGTGGAATTTTTTCTAGTTATATTTTTTTTAGATTTAAACATCAAGCAGTTACATGCTTTAAAATTAATAAAAATTATAACTATAATTGCTATTTCTTCTTTCAAATGTTTAATACTTGTAAAAGTATTCATTTGACATTGTGGGTTTACCTATAATGCGAAGAGATGGCGCTGCCTTGCAGCTTAAGAATAGCTAGAAAGAATTTCGACGCGGTCCGTGAGGGCCGCGGTAGCATAATTGGTCAGTGCATTCGCCCGGATTGCGAAGGGTGCGGGTTCGAGTCCCGTCTGCTGCCTGGTCCGCGTGGAATTTTTTCTAGTTATATTTTCTTTAGATTTAAACATCAAGCAGTTACATGCTTTAAAATTAATAAAAATTATAACACAAATAGTTCAAAATCAAACAAATTCCTCGGCAACACTTGTCATTTGTATAACTGTAAAAGCATTTTTTCTCAGAAATCACGGTTTGTCGTGAATGTTATTTACGTAATCGCCATTTTGTTATCAAGAAAAGGACAACAGTATGGTACGTTGAAACGTATAGTTCTGTCTCGCTCGCTCGATTGAATGTTTATATACAGACGTGTGCGTGTGTGAGAGTTGCTTATGTAGTTGAGTGGGATCATATTTTATCTGATGCTAGTATGAACGTACCGTATCTACCCTTTTTGTTTCAATCTAAAGAAAATTATCCTCACATTACCACTGAGAAATAAATAATAAATGTTGCTTGTTGTATTTGTCTATGATGAGAAAAGAATGTAGTTTCTAATACTATTATTATTTATTTGTCTAATACGTAGACCGAGTGGAATTTTTTCTAGTAAAAATTTTCAATAATATATTTTTTTATTGCAGATTTCAAAAATGTATGAAGAATACCTAGAAGATTATGTGTACAAATTGATGGCAAAGGTTGCGTCTAGAGTCTGTCGAATGTTTAAATCTACTAAACAAGATATTAAGAATGAATCTCAAACTGGGGTTGAATCTAATCAAATCGTGGTTAGTAATCATGCAACTACCTCAGAAAATAAAGATAATGTGAAAGATAATACTGTTGAACAACATGATGACAAAAATAACAAACATCTAAACATAGTAAATGCTGATATTAAAACAGTAGTTGAGGATAGTAAAGAATTGGTTGTTATAAAACCTCAAGAAAAAGCAAATGAGAACAAAGAAGAAAAATGTGATGAAAAGTCTAGAAGAGGAAAACAAAGTGGTGATAGTAATATGGATGAAGACTTAAATAACTTGAATTTTCATGTAATGATGTTCATTATGTGGATTTGCGTGACTCTGGTGAATGTGCCAGCTCTGTTGACGTGGGCGAGAAACTTTAAGTGAGTGTTTCAACTAACGTTTAGTTTAGTGAGCTATGTTAAATTTGCTAATTAGGTCTTTCTGCTGAGGTTCATATAGATAGAATATACATACAATGAACTTTTAAGTAATTTCATTGGCCTAGATAGTTTGTCACCTTTTTATGTTAAGATCAGATCAATGCATGTGATATTCTCACTTCCTCTCATAAACTCTTTTTTTATGTTTTCTCTAGTTACAACAACTTAACACAGCTTCTGTTTATTCCAGATTTAGTATGGTATTAAAACCGGATACATCATACCACACTGGCTTTATTATGTCTGCATGTTCAGCCTGTATATGGCAAATGGAAGGGCCAAGAAGAAATTTGTAAGTAACAAAAAAGCTTTTATTAAATAGTTCTTGATTTAAGTAATAAAGTGAAACTATTATAATGATCAATTTATTATAGTACCTATTGATTTTTTATTTAAATTCTTATTTATTCTTTCAGGAGATATTATGAACCTGTAGCTGCTCTACTTTTCACAATGGCAGTATTTATCCTGGCCCTGGGTCCGTTATCCTTGACCATTGTTAATTATGGTATAACTTTCATGTTTGCTGTTATTACAATCCAACAGTTATGTGATAGAGAAGAAGAAGATCCTGTTTCTTCTGAAGGTACTGCAAGTACAGATGATGATGGACAAGGCATTAATGAAGGGGCAACTGAAAATGTAGAAAACGAAAATAACAAGAAAAAAGGCGGAATTGATAAAGAAGAAAGCAAGAATTCTAATAATAAGGAAAATACCAAAGATAATGGAAACCCAAGCAACGAAGCTGAAACCAACAAAACTGATGAAGATTGTGATGTATGTAGTGAAAGCAGAATATATGGAGCATTTAAACGTTTAAGGGATAAGTTTAGCTTTAGTGAAGACTCTTGATAAACTAAGCAAAATACGAAGTCTAGTCTCCCTGGAATACTTACATATCTTTTGCACCACATTTGTGGGTATTTGAACACCCACAGTATTTAAATAGATATTTTTTGAAATTGTAATATTGAGATTGAATTTGTTTGTTGAACTGAATAATTGGTCTTTGTGATTTTGCTCAATTATTTATCAAAAGCAGTGTTAATCATTAACTGATTATTAGAGATCAGATAATCGTGTGCATATTTACCTAAATTTGAGATGTTGGATATTATGGAAAGCACCTTTTTATCAAAAAAGTGATTATGGGCAATGTAAGTGTATACTCCGTGATATGTAATAAACCCAGTTTGACACAAATGACAGTTGCACTGTTACAACATAATATGGTTATCTTAATGGGTAAATAAATTTATATTCATTTATGTTTTCTAATTAAATAACCACACTACCATTTAAGAGAAATGGTACACACACCTCATGCCTACACACATACTTGAATAGGAAACTAAAATATAACTTTAAGTAAGTAAACATCCGATTAGTTATACAATCCCAGAATTTCATTTTTAATAAAAATATCCTAAACAGCTTCTTCCATAATTTTTTAGCCAAAAAATTGTTTAGGTAAATATACATCTGATTATCTGGTCAGAATGTGGCTGATTACATTCAAAATGTAGTTTTATTTAGTTGAACATTCTTCAATATCCCAAATTCTTCAGATTTTATGAATTTACTAAATAAATCATCAGTCATACTATCAAAATGTGTTTGACTAAGTTTTATTTCATCCAAAAATTAATTAATTTATAATCATTTGACAATTATAATAAACTGGTAGACCTGTACATTAAAAATATATAAAAACACCTTTAATACAGTATCTACCAGTATTTGAAGTACAGATAAGTCTGATTATAACAAATAAAAAGCAGAGACTGGGTGTGAAGTTAGTTTTATTTAGATGTATTGATTTAGCTTTGGAGTAGTTAAATAACTAAATGTCTTATTAGCTATATTTATTTAAGAGATACAATTCACAGATGTGTATAAGATAATCATTTCTTCCCTTTCTTGCCTGTAGGTTTGTCCTCTGTAGTTTTCGGATTTTGCCAGGTTAGTGGGTTGCGACGATACATAGGCCATGGTGGAACAGTCAGGATTGCAGCAAGAATAAACCCGGCTCCCAAAATATACACTGACTGCGAGAATTGTTGAACAATATAGCCCCAAACAAATCCGACAATACTGAATAATGTAATAATGGCTTTATATAACTTCTCAGCTTTAGCTTGACCAACATAATCAATATGGGTGGGAAGAGAACTGAAGAAATCCATTTTCTCGCGTAGCTATTAAAATCTTTTCTTGATTAAATGCTGGATAGGAAAGTTAAAAGTTTTTGGACACCTTAACACCTTTCGTCTTGTCAAATTGATATTGTAATGCTGGCACTACTTAGCTATTCGTGTTTGGTGTTTGTGAACTTGACATTAGTCTATCCTTTTCATTCCCTATATAGCATGATATAGTAGACTATTGTCAAGTTTACAAATAGCAAATACGAGTAGCCAAGTGGTGTGCCGGCATCAACGTCAACACCACACGTCATGTTTCTTGGTTTTTGTTGTAATATTCCCCCTTTATGGAAAGGCAAAAGATGTTCACATCA
The DNA here is from genome assembly GCA_902850365.2 of Chilo suppressalis. Taxonomy (NCBI): domain Eukaryota; kingdom Metazoa; phylum Arthropoda; class Insecta; order Lepidoptera; family Crambidae; genus Chilo; species Chilo suppressalis. The sequence goes on along the minus strand of OU963903.1, from coordinate 11,612,442 downwards.
TACAGCTTTGTCTATTTATTCTTTTTTACATCTGTATTCGGCATATTGAGCATAATTTTCAAAAAACGGTATTTCTTGCATCTGACAATGTAAAATGAACTTAAATATGTAGAAAACAATGATATTTTTAATAATTTTTAAGCCTGCTTATATTGGACGTATTAAATATCAGGACCATAGGGTGCAGCCAGAGTGCACTCAGATTCAGAGTCAGATTCAGATTCTGAAAACAAGCGCGAGAAATAAACAGTGTAGTCGAAGGGTACGGCCAGATTGCACTCCTGATTCAGATTCAGACTCAGAAAACAAAGCGCGAGAAAAAGCAAGCAACCTGCTTAGACTACACTGTTTATTTCTCGCGCTTGTTTTCGAAATCTGAATCTGAGTCTGAATCTGAGTGCACTCTGGCCGCACCCATAGATCAGAACCGAGCAGGGTATACTGTATAATGATTGGTCCCATAAGCGGAATTCTTAATTTTTTTTTTCTGTAGTAAATTATTTATTAATTTTCGATTGTTCCACAATGCTGTTGAGAGTCAAAATAAGAAAACTTTAAATAGCTCAATATAATTATGCGTTAAATATTTCAAACTAAATAGAAAAAGTTTTGAATGTATAGTCATTGGCCTTCAAGGTCCAATAATTGCCCCCCACCTATATCAGTGATTGGCACTCCGGATATTTTTTTAATTCTATTAAATTTGACCTAAATATAAGATACTTGGGTATGTATAATGGCCTGTGCAGACGATTGACTTGAAAAGACCCCCAATCTTATAAATTAGTGCTCACGGACCACACATATGAAGTGAAACTTCTTAAATAACCTAACATAAGGCGGTGCATAAGGAATAGGGAAATGGAGCAGCGCACGCATCACTCATATATGTGTATATTGTCGCGTGTGACGCTCGTAGCGTTTCAGCCTTTGCCGAGTTACCCTCCAACTTTCTTGCTCGTCGCGAAAAGCTGCGCACGCATCCCACACATAGGTATATAGTAGTGTGACGGTCGTGACGAATTTCCGTTTTATTCTTTTCCACAGGATTTTTCCATTTACACCCCTTCCCCCCTTCCAATGCACAGGGTTTGCGGACATTATGTTGCCCGAAAATTAAGAAAAGCGCACACTATGGAAGTAAATGTTCCCAGATTACGTTGTGTTGTAATTAACATGAAGTTTCACAAAGACTAGACCCATATAATATTTAAATCGGGTCGAGAGCTCAACGCGAAAGTTCACTATGTGCGTTGCTGTGCCTAGTCACAGAGTAATATTTTGGAACGAATTTAATTTTTGTACGCTTTGGCTGATGGGGATACTAGCTAGGCCAAAATTTACTGTCACAACTTAGTTAGGCAGCTAGCTATTCAACTAGCTAGGCAGCTAGCCAGCTAGGTAGCTAGCTAGGCAGCTAGCTAGGCATCCAGCTAGGCAGCTGCGTGGGTAGCTATTTAGTTACCGTGAGGCTTTAAACTTTATACTAAATTATAAAAGTGTTTCCTGAAAATCATCAATGAAATGTAACAATTTATAAATAATTGTACACAAACTACAATAAAAAACCGGTCAAGTGCGTGTCCTGCCACGCGCAGTGTATTGTTCCGTAGTTGCCCGTAGTTACCACGATATAATTTGAATTTGAGCAGGAGTCTTTGTTTTCTATATCGGAAATTAGAAAAAACAATTAATCTAAATCTATGAATCAGAACTAAAATACCTAAATCAAACTCAAAATGCGTCTGAAATTCATAATCAATTCGATATTTTTTTTTAAATACGAATGATAACCGCCGATTATTTTTCGTTCCTCCCAGGCGGGGAAGCTGGTGTAAAATCCTCGTGGATACCCTATAGCCGGCTGCAACTCTCTGCGACTCTTACTGACTAAAAGCAGTATGTACAATATGCAGTATGTAGTAGTTTTTCTCGTGTCGCCGTCGTGGTAGGCCGCTCGTAGTTGAGCCCACCTACCTCCCTAGTGCCGAGAAAAAATCATGTAACTATTTGTTTGTAATCTGCCTGAAGTTACAAATTTACTCAATTTACGATTTTGAGACCAAAAAAGGCATTGTTTACATTGCACATTTTTAGGTTAGATTGACATTGTAAATAGATAATATTGTAGTACGACCATTTCTTTTGATACGTTATTATGGTTCAACTCGGTCACGTTTTCTACCAATTTTGAATAATTGCTTCATGTCAATAAGTTATTGTTTCTATTCCGTTACATATTTTTTTACTTTTTTTCAGGAAAATCAGAGAGTCGGATAGTCAACGGAGGTTTTAAGAATGATGGAATGTTTGAAACTCCTGAGAAAACAGACAAGGCCGACCATGGAAAGAAATGGTTACATAAAGAACCATGGCCAGATGCTTTTAGTGAAGATACCTATCACTAATTTTACTAACTGCACATTAACAAATTGTTTCTCTAAATAAACTTTTTATATACTATAAAATGATTTTTAGTATTATTTTCACAAATGTGTTAAAAAACGTGGTATGATGATACTTGTGTGTATTGATGATTACCTAACGGCTCTGGTCTCAATGGCACCTCAGCGGTAATCACCAACATTACACACTTTTACACTATGAAGTACTATTTTATCTATAATAATTTTATTCTGATTCAATTAAATATGCTTGGCTAAACTTTTTATAAGCATAGGTACCTACTATATATAAAACAGAAACAAAATACGACTGTACAGTGTGTCTTATTAATTACCTATTTTACTTGAATGAACTGCTAGTATCAAAATCATTTTGATCCGACTGTATAGGGTTGCTACATGCATAATTACTAGTGGCGCCATCATTTAATGTCACGACTTTATAGACAAACGAATGACGAACGAATCACCCTCCAATCCGCACTGGGTCCATTATCACCCACCAATCCACACTGGGTCCGTTATCAACCTCCAAGCACTATTATTTTGATTCATAAACTATTTATGTATTTTATTCATGGAAAATCGTCACACAGTCGCCAGTTTACCCCCCAAGTCAAGCGTGCCTAAAGTTTCACTTCAAAAAAAATCCATATGATTAACCCTTTCAACGGTTATCATAAAATAAGTCATGGGTTTTTTTAAGTTGCACGGTAAGATCCTGGGTTGAGCCAGGCGATTTAAAAAAAAACTGTGAATGTAGTTCTTCTTAATATTACAAATAAAATGATGTCTTCTTGGAATAAAATATCATATCTTCAATATTTAATATACTGTACCTCCGTATGGCATGGCCGTGGGTCATTTAATCCCTTTATTTAATTTTACGTAGTCAGGAAAAAAAGTAAAAAAATAAAAAAAAAAAAAAATCTTTTTATGTTGAGGAAGTGGATCGTAGAAAGGAAAGACAATCAGCTCGTAATATTTAGTTTATGTAGTCCCAATCACATTTTACATTTTTATAGGTATACACCGTTGACGTATTTGCAAAAGTCCTAGAATGAAGTAACGGTGACATAGAGAACAGGCCATCGAGTCGCCCTAACAAGAAGGTTTTACATAAAATCATATCTTCAACACACCTCCTTGATTTTATAGAAAACAACAAAAAAACAACTTAATACCAATATAACAATTTAAAATAATAATAAAAGGACTTAACAAAAACATAAGACTATCTGTCATTAACATTTCATTTGACGTTTGCTAGTTCTCTAAGTTTTATAAATTTATTTTTTCCTAATGCCTTGGTCAATATATCCGCTAATTGTTTTTCTGCATGAACCTTTACTATATTAATAATACCCTTTTTCTCATAGTCATATACGAAGTGGTAGCTTATGTCAATATGCTTAGAATTTTTACAAAACTTTCCGTTCTTTGACAACGCAATAGCCCCGCTGTTGTCTTCGTAAATTTTTACTGGATCCCTAATCTCAACGCCTAAATCGCGTAACACACCTATTAACGGAAGTACTTCTTCAACACAGTCTGCCAAAGCATAATACTCGGCATGAGTTGATGCTCTTGACACTATTTTCTGTTTATGTGACTTCCACATGATCGGATTATTAAAAACTCTTATAAGGATTCCTGTCGTCGACTTCCTATCCGATTTATCTGCGGCCCAATCAGCATCTACATAAGCGTCCAATTGTTCTTTGTAGTCGGCGTCAAAATTCATCTTTAAATGTCTCGTACAGTAAAGATATTTGAGAACTCGCAAGGCATATTTGAAATGCGTATCACTATAAGCATTTTGGAACCGACTCAAATAGTTTACGCTATAAGATACGTCTGGACGTGTTCCACTCGCAACATACAGAAGAGCTCCAATCAAGTTTCTATACTTTAACGTTGCACTGACATCTTGACTTGGTTCAATGCTTAAATTCATTTCCATTGGTGTCTCAAAGTTCTTTGATTCGATTACGTTATACTTTTCAGCTAAACTTACAATGTATTTTTCCTGGCTTAAAGTCATTCTGCCTTCTTTTGGTTCAAAAACTACATCTATTCCAAGATACTGTTTCACCTTTCCCAGATCTTTCATTCGGAATCTATTGTTCAATAGCCGTTTAACTTCGTCAATTGCCTCATTTTTCTCCCCACAAATCAAAATATCATCCACATACAGACATAGATATATATTTACATTATTTACACACCCTGTATACAAACAATAGTCATAGTCTGACCTATTGAAATTAATGCTTGACATGAATTCGTGAAAGCATTCATACCAATCACGTGGGCTTTCTCGCAATCCATAAAGAGCTTTTTGTAGTTTGCACACTTTATTATTCTCTGTACAATATCCATCAGGTGGGTAAATATAAACTTCAGACTTAATACTCCCATTCAAGAATGCTGTCTCAACGTCCATTTGTTCAATGTTCCATCCTCTTACACATGCAATTGATAATAAAGCTTTCATTGTCGTCATTCGCGCTACTGGTGAATAAATTTCCTCGTTTTCTTCATACATCTGTTGGAAACCTCGTGCGACTACTCTTGCCTTATACTTTCCATTCGACTTGATCCTAAAGATCCATTTAACATCTATTATTTTCTTATTTTCAGGTCTCTCAACTAAAATCCACGTTTCGTTCTTTTCCAAACTGTTCAATTCCTCTTTCATTGCATCTTTCCATTTATTTACATCCGGACTTTTTATTGCTTCATCATACGTATCTGGTACCAGTGCATCACTAAAATTTATATATACAACATGATCTTTATATTTGTCTGGCATTTTTCTATCTCTTTTTGGTCGGATATCCGTCACCTCCTCAGTCACAGCTCTACTTGATTTTTCCTTTGAGTCATCAACACTATCATAAAATTCTTCGTTTTCATCAGTTTCATCTTCAGTATTTACTATCTTTATTATCTGTTCTTCTTTCGTACCTATAAATGTAACGTGACGACTAATGACTATTTTTTCATTTATTAATACTCTGTATCCCGTATCTGTGTATCCTACTAATATACCTTTTGTAGCCTTTGGGTTAAGTTTTGATGTGCGTAATTCGTCTGGAATTCGTACATAACACTGTGATCCGAAAATTTTTAAATTACTTACATTTGGCTTCCTCCCCATAAAAATTTCGTACGGTGTTTTTTTCTCATACGTATTTGTTAATATTCTATTACCTAGATATGCTGCAGTCATAACGCATTCAGGCCAATATTTCTTATTTATCTTTGCTTCTGTAAGCAGACACCTCGCTCTCTCCATTATGGTTCGGTTAAATCTTTCAGCTACACCGTTCAACTCGTGTGTATAAGCTGGCCCTGGTTTTAAATAAATACCTTTTTGCTTTGTGTAAGTGTAGAAATCGTTGTTAATATATTCTCCGCCATTGTCACATCTGATTTATTTCACTCTCTTACCTGTTTGATTTTCCACCATATTTACATAATCTCTAAAACAATTAAAAACATCACTCTTGTTATTAATTAAGCATAGATAAGCTAACCTACTATAGTCATCTATGAATGACACAAAGTATCGTTGCCCCTTATATCCAGTGGGCGTAATCGGGCCTGCCACATCCGTGTGGATAATCTCTAACAAGTCTGTTGCCCGTCGTCTTTGATTTCCAAAAGGTAGATTTGTCATTTTGTTCATCAAACAAACTTCACATTGCACGTAACCCTCGCCTAAAGTGATAGGTAACCCATCTACAACCCTATGCCTGCACATTTCATTTCGTTTCTTAAAGTTAGGATGCCCAAGTATTCTGTGCCATTTTTCTTTTTCTGACATAATGTTACCACTTGTGTATGCTACTGTACCTGCACCTAAATTAACTCTGCCATCTAATTCGTACAATTTATTTTTCTTGCGTGCGACGGCCATTAAACCTATATGTACATTATATATATTTGCTATTTCTCCTCTAAATTGAATTGTATTATTTCTATTTACAATGCATGAAACGCTTAATGAGTTCTTTTTCATATTTGGAACATAATATACATTTTAAACATCAATTTTATTTGACTTACCTCCTGCTTTACAGTACATTGTTACATTTCCTATTTTCTCCGACTTAAGACAAAATCCATCACCTACCTTAATATTCACAGGTGTTTCTAAAATTTTATAATCACGAAAGAATTTATCGTCATTTACGATGTGATCGCTACATCCGCTGTCCAATAACCATGTTATATCCGCTTTCGTTTCGGTAGCTCCTGTCATCGCTTCTACTTCTACGTTGAATCCAAATCCATCACTGGTGCTGCTACTTTGTCCTGTATTCACGCTTCTATTGTTGTATCCTCCTCTATATCCTCTGTGAGTTCCTCGTCGTCCGCCTCCATATCCGCGTCCTCTACCACGACCATGACCACGACGTGCTAACTTAGGACAATCCCTCCTGTAGTGTCCTAGGCGGTTGCATTCAAAGCAGTTATCATTATTCCTGGACCCATCTTGGTGTTGATTTGATCGAGAACTGAACGTATGAACTTCTTGTTCGTTCTGTTTTCTTTTCATTTCAAGTAGTAATTTGGACTTCACGTACTCCACTGTCCGATCCTTTGTCGGCATCGCATCAACAATATTTACAATATGTGCAAAACTCTCAGGTAATGCAAGCAATAAATAGTTCAGTCTATCCTCTTCCGACACGACTTCTCCAGCATTTTTCAATTCATTGACACGGACCTGAAAAAAAGACGGACGTAATATCAAAGGCAAATCATGTGAAGCATGACAATGACATGTAGGTCAGACAAAATCGTGTGTTGTAAACTACCTACACTCACACTAATGCACCAGGTCGGACAATCCGCTGCCATTTGAACTCGCGTGACAGCGCCAGTCACACGTTCAATTGCTCCGATATATTTTTAAAAAAATGCCGTCTTGTGTGGTGAAATCTTTTAAAAACTACACGAGTAAATTTGAAAAGTCACAAGGAATCACCTACTATGCTTAAGTTGACGATTCTTGATATTTTTTTTATATTATATTTTATTTACAAGGATAAAAATTGTAAACAAAAATACAACTGTGTAGCTACTTTATTTACGGGAAATTTTCCCTAAAAGTAGGGAAATTTGTATTTCTTGCATTTGTGACTAGGCAAGATAAGATTTCGTAAATTTTTAGGGTTCCGTATCCCAAAAGGAAAAGAAAAGAAGCCATATTATTCATAGAATATTTTATATAAATTATAGTCTTGTCTTCTTTCTAATAGGTTTCCTAGAAATAGAAACCGTAGAGATGACTGGGTTTGAATTATTCGATACTGCAAAGGGGATAACAATTAGGGACCCATCACCTTCCAGTACTGTGTGCAGTGCACACGTTGTTTGGTTTTCGTTCAAACCTGAGCCTGTAAAGAAGAAATATTAAAAACTAGCGGTCCGCCCTCGCTTCGCTTCGGTGTAGAGCTGAATTGTTGTATTATACACAATGACATTCATCTATGATTTTTCTTATACCTGCATGCAAAGTCTCAGCCCGATCGGTTTAAAATTGACAAAGTTCCATACAAACTGTCATTCCCTATTTTATCCCCTTGGGGGTAGAATTGATAAAATCCTTTCTTAGCGGATGCCTACGTCATAACATCTACCTGCATGCCAAATTTCAGCCCGATCTGTCCAGTGGTTTGGGCTGTGCGTTGATAGATCACTATGTCAGTCAGTCAGTCACCTTTGAGTTTTATATATATAGATACAGTTGAAACCCGTTAACAGAACTACTATACAAATAAACTTTTGAAACCAAATTACGATAACCAAAATTATTACAAAACTAGAGGTCGCCCGCGACTTCGTCTGCGTTAATTTAGTTTCTTGAAAATCCCTCTGGAACCTAACATTTTTTCGGGATAAAAGTAGCCTATGTGTTAATCTAGGGTATCAGCTAACTCCATACCAAATTTTATTAAAATCGCTCCAGCCGTTTAGACGTGAAGAAGTAACAAACATACACACTCACATACTCACAAACTTTCGCATTTATAATATTAGTGTGATGAATTACAGGCAGGACTTGAACCTGCATTTTCTGCTGTCTGGGTGGATGCACTAATTGCTATGCTACCGAGAACTTAATGATCATGACGAATTTCTTCTTGTATTTCTTAGGCTGCACGGTAGTGCCATTTCTTCGTATTGTAGGTAAACCACGATGTCAAATGAAACCATAGATATAGGATGTAAAGATAGACAGAGTACCTATCGCTACTGTTCCAAAAAAATATCTATAAAAGTGTCGAGTTAGTTTCACAGAATTTCATAATAAATTTTATCTCAGTACGACTTGACAGGGCGCTGCGGCTCTTGCTAAAAATATATTATTAGACGAAAGGTACATCATGTTGCGTCTCTTTCTACGTTATAGGATTGGCATGATATTTCTTTTCCTCACTCTGTCAGTCTTTAAATACCTACTCAATCTATGAATGAAATACTTACATTTGAAAGAAGAAATAGCAATATTAGTCTATTATATTTTTATTTTAAGCATTAATCTGCGCGATTTATGTATATTAATGTATGTTATTAACCTCATACATAATATTAAGACACTAACATTTATATGTATTAAACAATAAAGTTTCTTTTTACATAACAAGTTACATAATCTATCTCGGTGTTCCTAAAAATAATTTGATAGACCGTTTAAATTGCTGAAAAATTAGGAGCTCACAACGAGTAAAACACGTGGTAAATATCCCGTTTTTATAATATATATTTGATTACATAATGTTAACAATGTTTTAGTTTGGGAGATTTAAAAAGTAGGGAAATTGATGATTTACCCGACAACCCTGAAATCACGCACACACTGTAAGCGGGCGGCCATTTGCATGCTTCACTCGAGATAAGACGAGGTTACGTCCGTCTTTTTTTCAGGTCCGTGTTCATTGATTTGTTTTTCAAATGTTTGTATGAATTCTAGTATATCGTCGCCATCTTTGAATTTTGTTTCTAGTACTTTCCTTTTAATTAATAATTTATTAGCACTGCCTTTTACTAAATACATATATCATATACATATAGCGTCCAATTTTTTAATCATTTGGTAAGCCGTACTTTCATTCATTATTATATCGAGCTGAGTATTATTTACGCTATTCACTATAATATTTCTTGCCTTTAAATCAATTTTTCTCCATTCCGTGTCTGTCATACCTTCATGTTTCATATCATTTTCCACAGCTTCTTGGCATTCTTTCATTTGTAACAACAACTTTAATCTAAATTTCCATTTTTCATAATTTGCACCATCAAATATCTGAATGCCCACTTCTCCTATCTTTACTTCCATTTTCGGTACCTTACGTCTTCAATTGTTTCGGTACTGACCTTTTCAAATAATTTCCACTTATCTTCCTCTTTCTATTTATTTTATTCAACCACGCTCCTTTGCTACCATGTTGAGGAAGTGGATCGTAGAAAGGAAAGACAATCAGCTCGTAATATTTAGTTTATGTAGTCCCAATCACATTTTACATTTTTATAGATATACACCGTTGACGTATTTGCAAAAGTCCTAGAATGAAGTAACGGTGACATAGAGAACAGGCCATCGAGTCGCCCTAACAAGAAGGTTTTACATAAAATCATATCTTCAACAAGTTGCAAAAAGGGGCAACCCAGGCATTGTGAATTAGTTATAACAGAGGCATTATGTCTCGTTCATACAATTACGTTTTTTATTAACAATAAATAAAAACATGACATTAGAATTGATTGATAAGACAGCAATCAGATTTTTTTGTAAGCTCATGATTGATTTTATTGTGGAATAATTTGGAAGAAAAGTTTGATCTCTGTATCTTTCTTTACGGTCAAGTCAATGTTTTTAATTTGTAGCAACACAGGTTCATTCATATCCGTCAGTCGATTGTCAACATTCAGTACGATCAGACTCATTAGGTTAATTTTAGTTACAAAGATCTTAGTTTTATTTTTAAAAAGTACAATATACAGACTTTATTAACAAAATGACTACGTTCAAGCAAGTTCCTCTCACATGTGGTGGCCATACTAGACCAGTCGTACACTTGGATTTTAGTGACGTTACAAAGGATGGATATTATTTGATTTCTGCCTGCAAAGGTAAGTTTTCTGAAATCTTTTAAGCTTATGTTGCCCTTTTGCCTTGGCCTAGATGTAGGTGGAAGACCTGCAAGTGTGTTTGGGTGTATTTGTTTGAGTTTCGTGTGACAGATGTTAGGTAAAACTTTACGAGGCCTTCACTTTTTTATTTTGTCTACATTGGTTTACTTCACCGGCGTGCATTCTATGCATGCTTCGACCTTCTCTTTCCGGACATGCAGGAAGAACCTTGATTATCCGCTCGTAAGTTTCCTCGCGGCGGCTGCTCGCCTTGGTAAACATATCGTGGTTTTTGTTCACGTTGTTGCGACATGATATACAAGTTCCGTGCTTTTGTGTGCGTACGAAATGGTATTAGCTTCGAAAGATAGTTCCTGTGTTGGAAGTTGACATTTCACCCATTCTGGGTCACCTTGTGTTCCTTTTCAAGGTTTGTAATAGCACTTGACATTAATGTTTACAGAATGAATTTAAAAGATGTTATTGTCCTGTATAGCTTTTACTGAAATAGCTATCATTGTCTCAACCAGAGTAAAAGATTTTGTTGTACTTGGTGTGAGAATCTAATAAGAAAAATATTACTATAATTTAATCTGGTACAATAATGAAGATTCCTTTTATAATAAGTTTAGTCAAGGCAGTGTAGTTAGTAATATTAAACAAATCAATGAGATTATGATAAAAATGTTTGAAATTACTAAATATTAATAAAGTCTGGTTATCTCAAAACATCATTTAGTCCCAAACGAAGCAGAGGTTGCACTATGGAAACTAATTAAGATAAACAACCATAACTTGGAAAAAATATTGTATGGGTCATCAAAAAAATGAATACCCTATCAGAAGTTGAACTGAGTACCTTTAAAACAATAATAACTCAGTTCTCACCAGCAGTACCATAGGTACTGATAATAAAAATAATTTACCAAATGCCACCCACTAAAACTACAACGTTACTTAAGACAGGATGACCAGCTTCCTTATGAAATTGTTAAATTTTTGTCCCAATTTAAAATTATTCAGGGATAAATAAAATATAAACAAGAAGATGACATAAAATAAGCTTTTAAATGATATATTTTTCATCGCAGCCAGACCGACCACCACTTTTGAATCATCTTCTTTGTTGTAGAAGGCAGAATATAAAATATTAGATTCTCATAAATACACTTAGGACAATATAATTCTCATTGCAGTTGCACCAACTGTTGTTGGGGAAATTAGAGCATCTATAAATTATAAAGTAAATATAACTAAAATATTTCAGATAATATCTAATTGATACAAATAAATCAAATCAAGCACTTTTACAATATTTTTATTAATATTGAAAATTGTTTGATTTGAATTTATTATTATGATAACTAACTTCATGTCTACTGCCTTGCATATATTATTTAATCTTGCAATTCTACTCAATCTACTTGTCAATCACATTCTCAATTTAATACCTACATAAATTATGGGTTTCAATTAACTAAAAATAATATTATTACATTAATCAATTTATCTTTATTTTCAAAATAAAAATATTTATTGCAATATCTTTATGGTTTTTCCATAGATGGTAAGCCTATGTTGCGGCAAGGTGAAACAGGAGACTGGATTGGTACATTTGAGGGTCATAAAGGAGCCGTGTGGGGGGTAGCGCTGACACAAAATGCTAATTTAGCTGCTAGTGGGGCAGCAGACTTCTCAGGTATATCATTTTAGTTTTATTATTATTGGTCTTATTAGTGTTATATTAGTAACAGTGTAATTTTTTTTGTAACTACAATTACATATATTTTATTTAAATATAAATTTCTTTTCTTATTAGCTAAATTATGGGATGCCCGGTATGGTGAGGTTGTTCACACATTTGACCATGAGCATATAGTGAAGAGTGTGAATTTTAATTCTGATGACACCATGCTCCTCACAGCTAGTAACGAGAAACTCATACGAGTATTCGACCTGAACAAACCCGAAGCTGGACGTAAGTGTACTTCCTTTTTGTGAGAAACATAATAGTATTTCTATTATGTTACAGAATCAAAAAACTTTTTGATTGAATAAATAGATACTAAAACAGACCACATCAAATGTTTCTTTATTAAAATCAGAAGCATATCACTATATTCAAAATGAGAGCAAAGATAGTTGTATCTGCAAAATATTAGTAATATTCGTCATGCGTCATTGTATTAAAAATAAAAATATATGCCTAATAGTATTAGATAAAGCATTTCATCTTATTTGTGATTGTAAGAATGTTTTTTTTTAGATTTTAATAGTACAATAGCCAGTGCAAAATTATTTTTTCTCTCATTCATTGTTATTTCCATGTTTTCCTCTTTGAATTTAGATTGTGAGTCATCCATCTTGTGTCCAGTGTATTTTATAGGAAGCTATGTTTTTCAACAAGATTGGCAAAGTGTGTGCATTGCTTAACATCTTTTGTTAAGGTAAAATTACTGTAACATAGTATTTGGCCAAGAAATTAATCATATTACATACTTCTTTTTAAATTAAGTTAATGGATTGCTGCAATAGTGGAAAAAACATAAAAATATCTGCTGCTTTCACTGCATTGTCCATTAATAAGGGCTGACCAAATAAACAAGTTATTTTTTTATTTTAAAAGCTTTTTCTGATTGATTTTGTAAGTTTATTTATAAAGTATTTGCTTTATGCTCAAGTTCTGCTGGCCTGAAGGGAATATGGGTTGAAGTTTTATATGCATATAAATGTTGAGTTTATATTCTCTCTTTTTTCATATTATTTACATATACTATAATATTTTAATCAAAATCACCGTATCAAGTTTTGTACTAATAATAAATATTTCATATGTTTATGTAATATACTATACTAGCAAACCAGTGAACCAAATGTTCACCAAAACCTGATTTAAAAAAAAATGTATTTAATTAATTGAGAATTTCGGAGATTTTGTGTGGTTTCGTTTGAAATTTAAATCACGTGATTTCTCGAAAACCGGAAGTGCTACGTTACTCAAATCCGGTTTGTAGTCTTATCAGACTATTCTTAACTTATAACTTAAACATTCTCTTTATCTATCTCTTACGGTTTGGCCGCTGAAACAGCACCACGGACGGACGGACGGACTTGTCTATTAGAGAAGAGATTACTATCTAATATTACACTGGTATTTAAATAATTGTCAAGCCAATAATGCAAAAAAAGGAAACAAAAATAAAATTAATTGAAAAATTATGCCCCATTTTGAGAGAAATGAGATGTTTTCCAAAGAAATGTTAAATTTTCCGCCTCCCACCATCCTATCCGTATCCGCGCCACTATTGTCATGCCATAATTATATTTTTTTTTGTCAAATTACGCACTTACTGAATTAATTGTACAGTACATGTGCATATTAAGATGTCGAAGACATATCGCCGATTGATTCAAATGTTGTATTTTTTTTGGAAGCAATAAAAGAAAAACCGTTTCATGAATAGTATACGTTTGCAGCTGTAGAGAAGTTCAACGCGCACACAAACAGCATAAGGCATGCGGTCTTCCTCCACAACTCCCGTATCGTCAGTGTCAGTGACGACCTCACATTGCGCGTATGGGATCGTAATAGTGGACAGGTATGTTAACTTTGTGTGCAATTTTTTATGTTTGACGACCTCCGTGGCCGAGTTGTTTGTACGCCGGGTTTCATGGTGTCGCCGACTTGAGAGGTCCCGAGTTCGAATCCCGGTGGGGGCAGATGTTTCTGTGATGAATACGAGTATTTGTACTCCAGTGTTTCATATGGATTTCTATATAAATATACTTATTATTTATAATCTGATGACACTTCTATGTGGTACCCAGTTCCCCAAGCACGAACAACGAGCGAGAAAGTATTCGTATCGCTATCGTAGATTACCATGTGAGTTAAATACTAATGGTTACACAAACGTTTATAGGTTATGGCGGCCGCTTGCTATTAGGCGAGTATTATGTTTTTTTTTGCCAACCTTAGGAAAGAAATATATCTTGATAGAAAGAGGTTATAAATGTATGAAGTTCATTCCTGTCTTTATGTTAGTTGGTAAAAAGTTTTAATTGAACTGTTATTTAAATATATAACAGTTTTTTTTTGTTATTTTTTAACGCCTTTAGTAATAAGAGTGTAAATTATAACTACCTACCTATAAAATAAATAAAGTTCCATGCTTTTATTCTATCATCTATTTCAGGAGGTGCATAAAATTGAATTTCCAAGCATTCCAAATAGCTTAGAATTGTCCAGAGATGGAGCCATATTGACTGTTGCTTATGGTGAGTTAAAATACTTTTTTATATTAATAAAGTCTAGGCAAAACACCAATAATTTAGTTCTTAATCAAGCAGAGCTATAATGTTTATATTATAAAAATACATAAAAAATATAAACAGCAGGGTATTAGACAAGTTTGAGAAATCGATCTCACGGTATTTACTAATGTTTATGGTGTCCATAAAAAATCTGCTATTCATCATTTTGTTGTGTATTTTGCTAAAAAAAAGTAAACCATAAAGTCAAACGATACGATGTAATGGCATTGTTAAATAAAGTAAGAATGCTGCTGCTAATTCATATTAAATACAGATTTTGGTACTTTAATTTTCATGCTGTCAAATAGCTTATTATGTACAAATATTATAGAATAAGATCCCAAGACTGCCATACCTCACTTATTTTCTCATGGACGAAATATGGATTATCGAGTTGTATTAGTGTGTACAACGAACGTATACATACTCGCTAACTTGTGCTGTAAGCCAATTTTCACGAATCAGGTGGCACAGGCACGTAAAAATTTTACTCACTTTACAGTGACCACCAGACTGTAAGTCTGGTGACTGATTATTACGTATGTTGTAGAGAATATTGTAAAAAAAAAAAAATTAATACAGCCTGACATATTCTGGTTGCAGTATTTATTGCCAAACACTTTAAATGTCGAAAGCAAAAACCACAAAACTTACTTACAGTCTGAGACCTGATATTTATCTATGATATTTAGGGGGCTATTATTATATTTTGTAAGCTGCCGGTCAAAACTTCGGTGCCAAAAATTCCCTAAGCTTATTTGAACTGCCACTGTGAGGACAGGCGCGCTTATTAAGTGTCTTTTTAATACAGCTTCATTAAATTTATGTAATTAATAGGGTACAGGAAGCCTTTTACAATAATTAAATAAGTTCTTATTATCTAATTATCAAAATTATTTCTGACAATAAGCTTGTATTTTTTGCTTTCGACATTAAAAGTGTCCGGCAATAAATACTGCGAACAGAATGTGTCAGGCAGTATTAATATCAAATTGTTTACAATATAATCTACAACATACGTAATAATCAGTCCCCAAACTTTAAGTAAAGTGAGTAAAATTTTTACGTGACGTTACGTGTTTTAATAATCCATATTTCGTCCATGAGAAAATAAGTGAGGTCTGGCAGTTTTGGGATCCTGTACTATTAGAACTTATGACAAATTGGCCATAATGTCTGTACTGGGATTTTATAGCAGCAGCCATGATCACTGCTGGTGCATTACCCGACCATCAATGTAATAAATGACAGTTGAATAATGTTTAAAATAATCCCTTCACAATGATCGTGTGATGTTAGATCATTTAGTAATAAATTATGAAATAACTGTGACTACAATTGAATCTGTAGTAATTATCTTTGATTGAGGAAAACAAATAAGGCTTTGCGTCATGTGATAACGTTTACGATTGTTTCATGCTTGCTTACCAATCTTATTTATTTTAACTCTTCTTTATTTTATTTTTTTCATTATTTATGATATAACTATTATTTATAAGGATTTATGTCTCTGTACATGCGGAACTAGAAGTAAAAAAAATAGTAAATAGGGTCAGTACCCTTAGCACGAATCAATATCGAATTCGAATAGTTGAATTCGATCTCGATACACGTCAAATGCGAAGAAGTTTTGTATGTTTTTTTTAATCT
This sequence comes from Chilo suppressalis, assembly GCA_902850365.2. Taxonomy (NCBI): domain Eukaryota; kingdom Metazoa; phylum Arthropoda; class Insecta; order Lepidoptera; family Crambidae; genus Chilo; species Chilo suppressalis. Next base: position 11,595,922 of record OU963903.1, on the reverse strand, counting down.
AGTTACTTCTGTTAATTCTTTAATTGTTTTTACAATATGTCGATATTTTAAACATTACCTACGTAAATTAAGCAAGATTCCTTTAAAATAATAGGCTAGTTGACTCATGTCAAATTGCACTATACAAATGTTTAATTCTTATAATTTTTGGTATGAGGAATCTAAATACATCGATTTCACTTCATAAAATTAGAAGATGGCTGTAGTAATTTAATTGGAAATATGGTTTTGAGTCTTATGTTTTTTAAACACTAAAAACGCTATCCACCATGGTTGTGGCGTCAGAAATTAGTTAAGAACTAAACGTCATTGTCGTGTTACTGTGGTTTCTTTCGTCGGACTAAAATATAATTATCTAAAATCTGTTTCTACAAGATAGAAAAAAATCCGTTTATTGATTTTGTTGACTAAATTAATGCTGGACGCCGGATTTGTGAAAGTAGAAACGACAACGACAAAACTCTTTGACTTAGTAGGTACATTCATAACCTTAAAAATTGTATTTTTCAACTTTAAATATTATTCAATGAGTACTTACATTGTCGTGATCTTTGCTAAAAGAAATGTCTTTCAGACGATAAAATTACAGGATTTAGCAAGTTTTAAACAACATGTGTTGATGTGTAGGTATGTGTATTTCTCTAGGCAATTTAAACCACAATTTTTCTCGATGCTTTGACGATGTGTTTCGACTTTCTAATACAATCATGATGATTACTAGGTACATTTATCATGAAATCTATTAGAAATCATGGTTTTATAATATAAATACAGATATACTACGAGCTTCCGAATGTTTGTTTACTATTTTTTTGAAGTCGTAGCATAGATAATAATCTATAGAATAAAATGTCCAACAGCGTTTTTGTGTGTCCATGAAAATATAATTTTAAAATTAAAGTTTTTTAGCTGCGCATTTTTTTTCGGTCTAATAGAACAATTATTAACCATTTAAAAAATATTTCCAAAAAGTGTCAAATAGCTTATTATTACATGTTTCCGATGTAAGGTTCAAACGTTGCGTTCTACACTTCGGACTCGATGCGCAAGATGCGCGAGTTCCCCGTGCCAACTACGTGTTTCTCCGCATCGCTGGCGCCGAGCCGGGCCACCTTCGTCTGCGGCGGCGACGACCTCAAAGTCTACAAGTTCGACTTCAATACCGGCACTGAGCTGGGTATGTTGATTGCCCCTTCATATTGCGATTCAGATAATAATAATAATAAGATTTATTGACCAAAAAATCAGTACAATAAGATTTCTTAACCGACTTAGCACTAGTTATACATCTGCTGAATTAGGCAAGGCCTGTATTTCAGCATTCAGCGCCATAAACCCTCACAGACATGACAATACTAAACTAGACTAAATACATTTCTCATAAATGAAAAAGTCAATAGGTAGCAATTCATTTTAAAAGCAAGGCATCTATGAGTATAATACATAAATTAATTAATATGTAATGTATGAAATGATGTGTGAGTGTATGTGTGTGTGTGTGTGTGTGTGTATGTGTGTGTGTGTATGTGTGTGTGTGTATGTGTGTGTGTGTATGTGTGTGTGTGTGTGTGTGTGTGTGTATGTGTGTGTGTTTGTGTGTGTGTGTATGTATGTATGAGTGTGTGGGTGGGTGCGTGCAATGAACGTGTCGTGAATCCTCCAGTAGCTTTTATTCAAAAGTCTGACGATTCGGAAGCAAACAAAAGTCGTGGCTGCTTGTTGAAATTATTTTTGCTGCTCTGGACGTTCGGCCATACAAAAAGTCAGGAATGGTGAGAGTACTTCATAAGATGCAAGGTTGCCCCTCTTATGTTATTCTGCCGGGCTCGAGTTAATCCAAAAATACCCATTTTGGCTCCCCCATTATAAATTAACTTGGAGCTCGGTGGCACAGGTGGTTAGTCTGTTTGTTCTGCGATCGTGGAATTTAAGCAACTTTCGCAATGGTCACTCATTGGATGGGTGACCAAAAACTTATTATCTCGAGCTCTTCTGTGCTACGGGAGGCAGATTAAGCCGTTGGTCCCGGCTGCATTTGCAGTCGTTAGCACCCACCAATCTGCACTGGGCCCACGTGGTGGGTCACGGCCCAATCTCCCTTTCCTATTTCATCCATTGGAAAGGTCTGTGCCGCAGCAGTAGGGACATTATTGGGCTGATAATTATAGTAAATTATTAAGAAGTATTTTATTGACTTTTGAATGTATTGCCTTCCAGAATCGAACAAGGGACACTTCGGTCCAGTTCACTGCGTGCGATGGTCTCCAGACGGGGAACTTTACGCGACGAGTTCCGAAGATGGCACCGTTCGTCTATGGCAGGGGGTGCCCGGCCGTGTCTATGGTCTGTGGAGACGCACCAACGACCATCAGCCTATGGCTAACGGGTTCAAGGAGGTTGCCGCCAACTGACCCGCGTCTGCCACTCGCCAGGTAATGTCTATGGTACGGTGTCCATGATAGAGTATCTATGACGCGGTGTCTATTGTACTATGTCAATGGTACAGTGTGTGGTATATAGTCTATGGGAAAGTGTCTACTGACTCGCGTCTGCCACTCGCCAGGTAATGTCTACCGTGTCTATGGTCTGTTGAGACTAACGACGCGTTCCATGGCCAACGAGTTCAAGGAGGTTGCCGCCAACTGACCCGCGTCTGCCACTCGCCAGGTAATGTCTATGGTACGGTGTCCATTATAAAGTATCTGTGACGGTGTCTATGGTACTGCGGCGATCTACCCTGAAGGGATAGATCTTGGGGGCGTAGTTTTATCAAATGGAAAACAACTTGTATGTTTAATTCTTTTATTTTATTAGAAATCAGGCGAATATAATAATTGAGCTTAATCTATCAACGTATGGTTTAGTGCCTGAAGTCTATCTCATGGAATCTTCTATCAAACGACAGTGGATTCCTAATTTGAAATCTTAAAATCATGACATTACCTTTTTAATATGACTGCCAGCCGTAGGCATTACTTGAACAAAGAGTTTACCCAAAAGGAGGCTGTAACGCAACGGACGTTACAGTACTATGTCAATGGTACAGTGTCTATGGTGCAGTGTCTGTTGTATATAGTCTATGGGAAGGTGTCTACTGATTCGCGTCTGCCATTCGCCAGGCAATGTCTATGGTCTATGGTCCGCTGAGACTAACAACGCGTTCACAACGTTTAAACGTTGAATAAATTTAATCCGTTTTTCTCATCGCTACTGCCAGAGTGGCAACTCGTTATGTCTGTGGTACGGTGTCTATGGTCAGTGGAGACTAACGTCCACCAGCCCATGGCCAACGGGTTCAAGGAGGCCAACTGACCCGCGTCTGCCACTCGCCAGGTAATGTCTATGGTACGGTGTCCATGGCACGGAGATAAACTTAAGCTCAAAAAGAGAGTAGTCTTTTTAGGGTTCCCTCTTTCTAAGCTTCCACTGTCCGTGCGTCTGTCGGTGGGATGTAGCTTAAACAATGTAATATTTAGACAGTTTAAATTACCACAGAATGTAAATAGGTAGGTACCTCTGTAGGTACCTCTCTTAAAAATTAGCTTCCGCCCGTCACTTTGCCCTGCTAAGTAATCTAAGTTTTCCCGGGATAAAACGACTCTTTCCAGGTGTATCAAATTTCATCAAAATCGGTTCAACCGTTTTGTGTGATTTAGTAACAGCTTGCAAACTTCCACATTTATAATATTAGTAAGATAAAAATTAAAGAGGCCCATATACGAAACTTAACTAAATCGAAGAAAAGCGCTCAAATCATATCTTGTATAGAACTCTTCGTATGCGATTCCGACTCGCCTTTAGCCAGTTTTTCTTCTACTTTATCGACTTCTCATTTAAATAATGCAACATTTTACTCAAACATACGTTTCCATAAAAATACACATTATATAAGAGAAAGAAGCTGGTTCAAATATGTATGGAGGGTGGTAGTCAGTCTCCGGCAGACTCCAAATTTTTATGAGATGTAGTGCACTTAATTGTAAATCGTTTGCCAAAAACCCAGATTTTATTTTATCTCCGTTTTTTTAATAAATATTATAATATATGGAAAATGTCAAGTTTAATTATCTTATTTTTTTGTTGCCAAGGCATCAAATATATTGTATTCAATAGGTAACTAAATCAGTAATAATTATTCCGTTCATCTTTCATTACATTATTAGGTATTTTGTGGATATATTATTTCAAGAAGAATCAATCATAAATTGGTATAATAAGTTCACCACGATTTCACCAACATCAAGCATGACTGGACTGATTGACATTTTCCAAAGTGATTAAATTGACGTTATAAGCTGCCACACCAAAAATATGGCGTTACTTATGATAGGGTGGGTGGCCAGCATTCTTACAAAATTGTTCAATTTTTAAATACGATTTAAAATTAATCGGAGGTAAATAAAAAAAATAAAGTATCTGTTCATGTCATAACAAAAAACAAGCTTTCAAATGATATGTTTCGTCGCTGCTAGAAACCGACTACCACTTTTGAACCATCTCCTTTTGATTGATTTATTTTTCCAGGACAATGAAGAGAGTGAGTGCGATTCATACTGATTCGTTTCGGTACCCCACTGGCGGCAGCGGTCACCGGAATATGTGTCTTTTGGACTTGAGAAAGTTAACCTGACAATCAAGACTTTATATTTAAAAACGTCGACAGTGTTTGTGTTGTTTATTTTTTTTTATTTTTTTTCGCAACACTAGTTTTTATACTCAAAAAAAAAAAACAATGTATTTATTGTAAAAAGAAACTAATAGACTTGATATGCAACAAAATAAAGTGATTTGTAAATATTGAAGCTTTCTCTTTTTTGGGTTGGAGTATCACGCCCCTACTCGCAAATGGTTTTAGAATCATGGATGAATGGATTAAAGATGATAGTTTTGTACATCCAGATTATTATATAACAATGTTGACTGTATTATTATATTACTGTTTTGTGATCTCGGCGACTTGCTTGCGATGTTTTGAGTTAGACAATATCAGCACCTCTGGTGGCGAGTATTGTCAGTTATCTCCCCCCCCCCCCCCCCCATCATAATGATCGTGACAATAAGTTTACAGTGCGACCAAGAACATGTGGTGCGTGGCCGAAATCGGAACTAATTTTAGGTAGGTATAAATAAGCCTTATTTATACAGAGTGTAAAAAATCCTTTAACGAAGTATGCCACGTATTTTCCACATCATGACGGTCAATTTTTTCTTCTGGACCACACCTGGGAAATTTATGCTTAAGGAGATATTGAAGGTCAAAGTCACATTTTTTTTTAAGTTTTTTACATTTATATTTTCAAAGCGTTATTTAGAAACTTTTTTATCGACGCACACATACACACAGGCACATTCTTTGCGTAGCGCCACAGTAGTGCGCCGCGCTATACATTGTGTACTTGATTTTTTTGTATTTTTATAAACTTAAAAATACAAATGAATCCCACGTACAATATTTTGTAATATCACTTGTTTGAGTGTACAGAATGCGTAGTTTTAGTCTTTGTCATAGGATTTTTTACACCCTCTATAGGAAGGTGTAAATAAGCCTTATATGTTTTCTATTATTCTTTCCGAGTTATAAAGTATAACGTTCCCTTTAGTGACGAGAATTAATGTACTTTGTAATCATTACATCACTTAATCACCAGTAGCGCCCTCCTGTCAATGCCATCTAAGTTCCACGAGATCTTGTTCGCACTGTATATGCTTTGTCACTGTAAGAACGACCGCAGATTGCAGTCTATGCCTCAATTCATACCGCCGCGGCATGAAATGGACGAGAATTTTTACAAGGAATTTATACATAGCATTATGAACTCTATGTCAATTGTATAATATACACAATAAGAGCCAAAAGATAGAGGAATTCTCGAGAGTTATAAAGGATTCCGCGGAAGACGCCCGACATTTTTTTTGGCTCGTATTTAGTCGTCTTTATAGTTTTAATCTCTGTAGATTCTAATTGGAAGGAATAAGTCACTTATTAAGTCTATAATGAAACCAAAATTAAATATTACAAAAATGTTTATTCATATTTTTGTCACTAGGTGAGATTTGTATTTTTACTGTATAAAATATTATAACTAAAACTACAAATTATGCCAATATTTTACAAAAATAATTTAGAAAGCTAAGGTAGTCGGGGCAGTAAAAACAAACAGTAGAAGACTCATTTAAATCAACATTCATTTTATGTTATGGTAACACTGAGTAGTTATGAATGGATAATACTGTTGTTTATGGTATAACAGTACATTGGCGAACAATTACACTTATTCCGTCTCCTCATCAATTAAAGCTAAAGATGGCTATAAATGCTTACAAAATGTTACGAAGATTCAGAGTATATTTCACTTATAACATTACACAACCATTAAATGTTATCATAAAAGGAGATTAAATAAAACCGACTTCCAGATTATTTTTATAAATAAACATTAATTGGTCATCTGCCTCCTTAAGGCAATCCTTTTTATTTTGTAGATTGCACCAAATCTGTAAAAAGGACAACATTTTTTACCTTACTCTATATGACTTATAAATCTAATAATTATCTACACTCTTATGTTAAAGATGTCCTTTTTCAATGGGCAAATCATGTGTACGGTACATTTTTGGTAACCAGAGATTACTATTACAAACTTAAATACATTTATTTGGAATCATTCATTCATCAAATTCCATTTTATTATGATAATTATTATGTTAGTATTATTTTGATGTTCACTTAAAACCGGTTAAAGTTGATTTTCATTTTGTGACAAGGACTATAAATAAAGCACATTCTACACTTTCTCATTTTAACTATCCTAAAGCGCTACACCGCGAGATTCATTTCGTTCCTATCACGTATTTGCTTCATTTTTACATTTGGCAGTATTAGCAGCGAGAAATGTACCTCTATTCGCTCTCGGTGTGTCCCGCGCTTAGTAATTGGATGAAACCGGTTATAGCCCATAAAGAAACGTATCAAAAATGGCATCGCAAGACATTCTGTATCTTTCAGGCAGACATCCACACATTAAGTTCCCACTAACTGTCACCCCAATAGACTGTGAATTTTATCTTAGGCACTTTAAAGCTCACAGTCAGTTGTAGTTTGGCAGTTTTGTGTAGCCTGACTGTCTTACGTCGTTTAAGATTCGTTTCTCCTGTAAAAATAATTTCCTTACTCCAATCGAATAAGGCTCATTTTCAACATATTTTGCGCTATAAATATAGAAATGTTATTCGGGAAAGTTGGAGAAATGAGGGATTCTGTTAACTGTCCTTTGTGTTTGTGATGACCATATTTTTGATACTTAGGTCCCTCCCTAAGTAAGCCAGTGAGTCAAGAACACATGCGTTCTATTTAGGTCCTGTAATCTGAAGTTGCCAGCGCCTTTATTTACTGGCGTATATACAGGGGGCAAAACAATAGTTTTTTTTATAAATAAAGCACCCACAGCTGCACATAACAGGATTTTCTTAAGGTAAATCAAGGTATTTTGTTTTTTCTGAACTTTCAAAATAGCTTATTGGTAACTCTACTAGTGCATGGATCAGGTATGGTAACTTGAAGTTAAGCGGCGGTCGTCACTAAGCAAAGCTGTACATAATAAAAACTCTTACAAAATGACCGTGTTTTGGCTATCCGGTGTTTTTAACATACATTATTATCGTTACAATAAACCATTAGGCTTATGATTTATTTCACTGTGCAATATACAGCGTCAGATCAGGAGGTCAATTGATTAACGGAATTGATTTGGCTATCGCTATCGCTTACGATTTCATTTTGTTATTTCTGACCACTGAAGGTTTTCAAATACCTCACGCTCATTTTCATTGATATTGTTATTACCAATGCAAAAGAAAAAAGACGAACGCGAAACATTTGAAAATAGTCGGTGGTCAGAAATAACAAATTGAAATCGTAAGCGATAGCGATAGCTATAGCAATCCCATTAGGCGATTGACCCCCGGGAAATGAAGTTGATAGTGTGTCGCCTGGGCGCTCGTGCGGTGGCCCCTCACTGCATGGCACACACGTCGTTATCTTATTAGAACTCTTACAATCTTTACTGGAATGTCTGTCGAGTGTCTTTTTTTTATACATTTACATAGTGTATGGTTGAATTCACTTGGCGATGAACGGAGTCAGATCTGGGAACTTGAAATTGAGCGGCACGCCGAGCGTCATCACCACTCAACAAGCTTACAATATTTGTTGGAATGTCCGCATTTCCGCTATTCGTTGTTTCTGTTACACATTTAAATAGTTAAATGTTTACGTTACAGCGGTAAGTCTTATGATTGACTTCACTCGGAGTGAATTCACTTTGCGATGAACGGCGTCAGATCTGGAAACTTGAAGTTGATAGTGGGTCTTCTAGGCGCTCTCGCGACGGGCGCGGCGGCCCCGCACTGGGCGGCGCACACGTCGTCGCGCGCCACAGCCTCGCGGGGCCACTCGCGCAACAGTTGCGCGCAATCCGTTATACGCAGCGATGCACACTGCGCCTGATCACAATTCACAATGACAACGGTTAATAATAATATTAATAATGTTCCCCATACTCACACCAATTTCACCTAGCCCCAAGGTAAGCACTGTAAGGCTTGTGTTATTGGGATACTAGGGTGACGGATAGAATGCATATATAAGTACTTATATTCAGGGCCGGATTTAGGATTGTGGAGGCCCCGGGCCACTTAGGATTTGTATGCTTGTTAACCCATTGAATTTTTTTTATCTTTTATCCTGTTGTGGAGGCCCCGGGCCGCTTAGGATTTGCACGCTTGTTGACCCATCGAAATGTTGTTATTTCTTAAGCTGTTGTGGAGGCCCCTGAGCCACAGCCCCACCTGCCCTGCCTTAAATTTGACCCTGAATAATCATGTATGTTAGATGTACAAAGTACTGTAGGCTGTAGGTAAAGGTAAAAGAGCAAAAAAAATATCAAAGTAAAAGATGTTTACTAGTGTTTACTAGTTGGAATTTGATTTTGTTTTTCCGATGTCTATTGTGGGGGCCTCCCGTTTGTGGAGGCCCCGGGGCTTTCGCCCCGGTTGCCCTCCCCTAAATCCGGCAGTGCTTATATTTATGAAGAAATATATATGTATACTAGCTGACCCAGCGAACTTCGTACCGCCATAAAAAAATTTAATTAAAAAAACATTGTCCAGCGGACAAAATTGTAAATCTAAACCATTCTCAGATCCCCTTGAACACACACAAAAAATTTCATCAAAATCGGTCCAGTCGTTTAAGAGAAGTTCAGTGACATACACACTCACAGAAGAATTATATATATAAAGATATACACAGGTTGGTCCAACTAGTGACGTCAACAATTTTTTTTTAGATTCTTCGCACCTGAGGGTATCCGGAAATACTCTATGTATGTTCCGCGATTTTTCTTAGTTTTGGAGTTATACTATATTAAATTTTTTTGTGTATTTCAAATGATTTCTGACAGCGAGGTTTCAAAAATTCATATCTTTTTCGTAGTAGGTATTTTGCAGTCTTTTTTTGTGACATAATTGTCTTGAATGTTGTTTTAAAAAAAAATCAGCTTCCTGAAATTACTTAAAGTTACTCAAAAAAGGCTTGAAAGTTGGAACTTTAGTTTTTAGTAGGATTTACTCAAACATTCAACTTCAATTTAAAAAACAATATAAATTATTAAATAATTGTTACAGTTACAGCCATAGCTTCAGGCTAACATTAAAAACTCCGCACGCTTCTAAACTACCAAAAATCATAAAAAATGTACTTAATTAGCCTATTTTTGTTGTAATTGGCCTTCCTCGCTGGCAGAAATCATTAAAACATCCATGACTAAGGATTGAATTGCAGCAATTTTGGTAAATCTCAATTTAACTAGAACCTTAAAAGAAGCTTAGAAATTTAGCTATAAGGCAGCTCCGCGCTGATCTCTCCTACCGAGCATCTAACTTAACTTGATATTCAATCTGGGTACTTATAAAATTACCCTTGCCACGATCCACCTAGGTTGAACCACCACTAGAGGCACTCGCCAATTTCCAGCGCGAAGGGTCTCGCCGCCATTAAACCCGGTAACTCTGTAAAGGTCATCTGTGACCAAAAGCAAACACACAAAAAAAAACTCCTTTTCACTTACCCCTTCCACTGTGCATATGCACGACGTACAAGGAGACGGAAAGGCAGATTCCCCGACTGCAACTGATCGCCCAGCTATGAGACAACCTTGTGCTGAGCTCTCCCGCCACGCAGACAGGTCTAGTTGCGGCAGTGACGAGCAAGGTACTCGAGGATTTCTATGGAATTATTCATGTAGTGGTTAGTTAGTTTCAAAATTTCGTTTATTGTAGCATGTGGGTAGGATAAAAGCTCTTAAGATTTATAAGTACCTAAACAAAATCATAACATGAACCGCTTAGCCTAAGATAAAGTTGCTTAAACAAAAAGAAGGAGATAGATATTTCGACCGATCGTTCATTCGATCAAAAGTTCGGCGGCCTGGTGATCATTCGACCAACCAGTATTCAAAAGCGAAAAATTAAGCGGGAAAAACAATTTTAGATCAAATGTGGTACTTCCACTCTTTTATAGTTCCTTCTTTATCTGAACTAAGATAAAGTTAGTTTTTCTACATTGAAGTCGTCTCATATTCATTTAAACTCAAGCAAATAAGAAGTTCCACGAAAGTTTTAATAAGTTACAATATACGAATAAAATTTTATACTTACAAGAAATTGCTGGGTAAGTCGAAAGCTGCCCGCTGTATGTCTCCAGGAATATCGAAATTGTCGCAAAGCATTTTCGACAGCGTACTCTTTCTGATTTCAGCCAGCTGGTGTTCGGTGAATCGCGCTGCTGGGTTGTCGTTTTCGTACCTGTAAAAAAGGTTTGTTAGACAAAGCAGAAAGATACCTACTTCTTTTTATCAGATTCTACTGATTATGAAATTGAGTATTTACTCGATTTACATTCTTGATTAAGGTTCTTACCAGTATCGGTCGCATTTTCTCAATTGCCTGAACTGTATGGCGATGATACAGGCGAATGTGGGTCCGACAAGACCACCTTGTAAGGGTCTCTCACTCATGCCACCGGGGAATAGATCGATGTCGTCAACAGTTGGGTATATCCTCTTTAACCTGAGAACAAAATGCATATATTTATAATAAAAGACGAACTTTGAGGTCTTTTAATCTTTGTCTCTTTGAAGACAAAAGCAAGTTTATTAGTTGCTTCAACGATATTTAATACCAACGATGCTTTTAATATGGTTGAGTTGCATATATTAGTACCTCTGCTAAAGGAAATGTATTATGAAACAAACCTTGCAATGACTTCATCAGGAATTTCCCTCGCCAAGTCTTCGAAGGTAGCGGCTCTCTTCAAGTTACAAAGCGCTCTGTAGTTATTGTAACTGGGTATTCCGTGGTCTCTGCCTCTTTGAATATTGAGGGCTATCAAGTCCACACCAGAGAATGGGATGCGTCGATCTTCGAAAAGATGGTTGGTCACTTCGCCAGTTATGAACTGGTCGAGGGTCTCCATGGGAGTGGACGATAGTCCACGCATCAGTTCATCTACCATCGATGGGTGCTGTGTGGAAATGAGAAATTATAAATTACAAAGGTATGTACACTAAAATATGCACAAAGTTGTAACTTAAATAGTAATTAAATGAAATTTCAATTTTAGTCTATTGAAGAAAGTAAGTGTCTCTTCTTTCTTCGTCTAGCTATAAAATGCGTATCCTTTAATTATCAGAACCTTTTAATTTTTGTATAGATATTGAATATTCATTAAAATCTCAACCTGAAATCATCGCCTTTAGGGAATGTCCACATACGAGGAGATAGAGAGTCGTGTCAGGTCTATCATCGCTTTTGTTATATTTTCAGGTAACCAATTTGTGATACTCTCAGCAGCCAGCTCGATCAAGTTGCCAACTGTCTGGACTATTTTTCAATCAACATCATCAACAGCCTATTAATGTCCCCACTACTGGGACACAGGCCTTCTCTATGGATGGAATAGGGAGATTTGGTCATGATCCACCAAGCCGGCCCCGCCCAGATTAGTGGTAGCTAACGAATGCAAATGCAGGCAGGACCAACGGCTAAACGTGCATTCCGCAGTACGAGACCAAAACCTTATTACCGCTCGAGATAATAAGGTTTTGGTCACCCATCGAATGACCGACCATTGCGAAAGTTGATTCAATCGAAAACAATCGCAGGCCGAACGCTCTATATCTCACAGTTATTATGAGGTTTTCGTTTTTGTTTTTTGTACTTACTGTCATGAACATATCAGGCTTGAAGAACCCATCACGGAGAAGTATCGGCGGCTCCACAGGCTGGTATGTGGGCGAGAGGCGAGGAAGATGCGGCCTCAGAAGAGAGTGCCCTATTCTGAAGGCTGCGGCTGCGAACTCAGTCACCATAGCGGGGTTGCAGGTAGGAGAGTATTCTTTGTAGTAACCTGGTTTAAATAAACGGTTGAGTATACCAGTTAGCCGAATGAAGCATATTGAAGATTTCCCTGGGGTAAAGATCACAATATTGGTATTTTTTATGAGTAAATAAGCGTAAGTTTCACCGATTCCTGTCATATAATTTACAGATAACCCCGGGTGTTACCAATCGTAATTGAACTATTTGAAACTAAGTTATATCATATATTCATAAATATCTAGCTCACCCGAGGGCAGCAGCTTCAGTCCATACAGATTAACGGCGTTCCACGACAAAAGCCTCGGCAAGAACTCGTTGTAGATGACATGCGTGAACTTTGCGGCTACGATGCGGCGCGCGTGTTCGAACAATAGTTCAGCGTCCCAGTGGGGATTCACTCCTCTCAGTCCTTCCACGATTCGGTTGTGCTCCCGAAGGAAGATTGTGTGGATGGCAGTCAGTCCAGGTTGTTCCGAGGCTCTTCCATCACCTGTCGGAACAATTAAAAATGGTTCTTAAAGTTTCAGGTTGGTAGGATAGGAATTGATAGATTTACTAATATTCAAACAGAGACGTCAGTTAAATCTGATAGGTGTTAAAGTGACGTATTGTTCTATTGCAAAGAAAGTTACAGCATTTATATTTAATCAAACTTGAAAATTTTAAAGATTTAATGAGAAAATTTTCAAAAATTAGAGAGAGATAGAGAGAGAGAGATAATTTTGACCTTGTAGTTTCGTCTGGACTAGAATGGACTTTGTAAAGCCCATTTTGGTACATCGGCATTCAGGGTTTTCCATATCATCTAAGAAAGTCTAAAATACACTTCCAAATCTTAGGGTATATAAATACTAATTCTTAACTTACCGGCTATGAAGCAGTATCCACTGGGTGCTTTACATTCAGGGTGGCTATCAGAGCGAGGCAGAAGGTCTCTTCCTCCAAAAGGGTTGGTGGTAGCGTTAAGTCTGCCATTGAAACCCCTCAGTTTACGCACGATACAAGGGTTTTCACCATATACTACGGAGCCGTCGATGAATGCAGTATTTTGATTCACTTGTTCTCGAGGTCCTGTGGAAAAAAAGGATATTTTATTTATTTTAGAATCGAAACAATATCAGAATGCCCATTTAAATATACCTGATTTTATAAAGTTATGCTGAAAATATTTCAATTCAATATTGTTTATTCAGTCTAGGCTGTTACAAGCACTTGTTAATGTCGAAAAGCTACGCCATCTGTTTGCAAATCTACAGCGGGAGACCTTGTACTGAGAAGAACCGGCAAGAAACTCAGCAAGGGCTGTTGTTTTCTCCCTGTATTATATACAGAGTCGTCAAATTGAAAAATGACTTCAATATGAGTTAACTCATAAAGTCACTTTCCATTACAAATGCGAATAATATAAAAAACTGGTTTAACAAAGTTTAGGAATTCCGTGTCCTGCTGTTTAGGCAAAAAAAACCGGCCAAGTGCGAGTCGGACTCGCGCACCGAGGGTTCCGTAATAAGTTTATATTTATTAAAAAATATATATTTTGTAATGTAACTAAAAATTTAAGGTTTTCGGAATTTTTCCTTTATGTGTGCTATAAAACGTTGCTTCATGCCAAATTTCAAGATTCTAGGTCGACTGGAAGTTCCCTTTAGGTTTTGATTCCCTTGCGAGTACTTGCGAGTTTCAAAATATGCAGCTTAAATTGCTGTTTCTTTTGATTGCGTTGACATAGAAGTTTGATTTTGTTACAGCTTAAAGGTATTATAGACCTGAGTATTTGGTATGAATTTCAATTTAATACCTCTACGCGTTTATGAGGAAATGGGTAGTAAGGTTAAAATTATTAAAAAAAATATATTATGTGATGTAACTAAAAATTTATGGTTTTCGTAATTTTTCCTTTATCTATGCTATAAGACGTTGCTTGGTACCAAATTTCAAGATTCTGAGTTCACGGGAAGCACCCTGTAGGTTTTGATTCCCTTGCAAGTGTCGAAAATTTGCGGCATAAACGGCTGTATCTTTTGATTGCGTTGGCTTAGAAGTTTGATTTTTTCACAGCTTCAAGGGACAGTAGACCTGAGTAATTAATATAAATTTCAGCTTCATACCTCCACGCGTTCCTAAGAAAAAGGGTCTTGACAGACGGACGGACGGACGGACAGACGGACAACAAAGTGATCCTATAAGGGTTCCGTTTTTCCTTTTGAGGTACGGAACCCTAAAAATGAACGATTAAAGTTTAGTACAACGATTAATAGTATCCAATGAAGCAAGAGCAGACTCATCTCCGCTGGCAGCACCCGTTCACGAGCATGACGCATGAACCAGCTATCGCTTTGCTCAACCATTATTTAGGGAACGCAACGACCCGCCTCACACGACACCACCGAAGAGATTTTTAAGAGAGCATGACTACTCATAACCACACTTGAATACTATGATACAAAAATAGAAAAAAAAATATATAAGTACCAGAGTACATTATTATAACAAACTATAAACATAACGGCAGGACACATGCATGTGATTACCCAAACACTGCTGTCGATTCTGGCACTACTCTCCCAACCCAAAACCAAATCCAACATCAGTCCCCCCTTTTCAGTCTGTATAGAGAATGACAATGATACACCGCTGCAAAACCAAGTTCAGGTCTAGAAAACCATACCAGAATCCACACCGCCATTAAATCTTTATCAGAGAAATAATAAATTTTCACTTACATTTTGATTGCTGTGTCATACAGAAATACAAGTTGTGTAATGTAAAATACAATCTAAATTTAATAATAATTATCATTACAATAATAAAGTAGTATAGAGCAGACTCATCTCCGCTGGCAGCACCCGTTCACGAGCATGACGCATGAACCAGCCATCACTTCGCTCAACCATATTTTAGGGAACGCAACGACCCACCTCACACGACACCGCCGAAGAGATTTTTAAGAGAGCATGACTACCCATAACCACTCACACCAAACTGCAAAATAGTTACTTAGAGTTAAGGTAATTTATCTGTACGACACTGCAAACAAATACAAAACAATTTTGCAGTTACAGCCATGCAGTTTTGTCATTCAAGTATTCTTTAATAGTATAATTGCCTTTCTTAAGTAAACAACTTTTAATGTGACATTTGAACTCATTTATGGGTAACTCAAGAACAACATCAGGAATTTTATTGTAAAAATGTATACCTTGACCCATTAAAGATCGGTAAACTTTCGGTAACCTGTAGGGTGGCAATGCAAGCTTGTTGCTATTCCTTGTGTTAAAATTGTGCACGTTACTGTGTTTGGTATACAAATTGAAATTATTTTTAACGAGGAGTATGCAATTGTAAATGAATTGAGAAGCAACAGTCAAAATACCAATTTCCTTAAATTTTTCTCTAAGAGATGTTCGGCTACTCAATTGATAAATAGATCTCACAGCTCTTTTTTGTAAAATGAATATACTTTCAATATCAGCTGCTGTTCCCCAGAGTAAAATGCCGTTTGATAGGATACTATGAAAGTAACTAAAATAGACAGTCCTGGCAGTATCTATATCAGTAAGTTGTCTTATCTTTCTTATGGCATAAGCTGTAATGTGATGACTCCATTGCAGAGTCTATCGTTATACCCAAGAATGTAGTCGAGTCTACTAAATCTAATTTTTCATTATTTAATTTTATTCCAATATGCTCAACTTTTACATTAGGTAAAGAAAATTAAATACACTTGGTTTTATTAGCATTTAGCTTTAGATTATTGACATTAAACCATTGCAGAACTTGCGAGAGAGCATTATTCACATCGTCATAGTTATTTTTGCGCCTGCCAATTTGCTTCATTTTGCTGATGCTAATAATACAATCTCACACAAATTTTCCATAAAAATGGCAAATCATTTACATATACTAGAAACAGGAAGGGACCTAAAATTGAACCCTGGGGAACGCCCATTTCCACATGAGATCCAGATGATCTAACACCATTTACCTCTACAGTTTGTATTCTGGAACTGAGGTACGACTGATCAATTTATATGCCTTTGACTCCATAATGACTCAATTTCAATAACACATATACTAGAAACAGGAAGGGACCTAAAATTGAACCCTGGGGAACGCCCATTTCCACATGAGATCCAGATGATCTAACACCATTTACCTCTACAGTTTGTATTCTGGAACTGAGGTACGACTGATCAATTTATATGCCTTTGACTCCATAATGACTCAATTTCAATAACAGCGTGTGATGATCAACGCAATCAAAAGCTTTGGATAAGTCGCAGAACACTCCAAGGACATTCTGCGACCTCTCCCAAGCCTCCAATATACTCCTAGTAAAACCAAATTGTTTCCTATGCAAAAGTTTATTAAGGTTGAAATGAGGCATAAATTGTTCCAGAATAATTCTTTCAAATATTTTACTAAGAACCGATAATATTGATATAGGCCTATAGTTTCCAGGGTCATTTCTATTTCCTGATTTAAAAAGAGGTATAACTTTACTGTATTTCATCAAATCCGGAAATACTCCTTGATCAATACAGTTATTAAATATATCGACGAGATAAGGAGCAATAACGGGTATTATACTTTTAATATCTTTAGTAGAAATACCCCATAAATCACTTGTATTTTTTTGTTTAAGAGATTTAAAACACTTAATAACATAAATAAAATTAATATGTCTGAACTGAAACACGTTATCACACCTAGGTACATATTTCTCGAGCAATGTCTTGGCAGCCACCGATGAAGAACTCAAATTAGATGTAGCCACCAAAGGAATATTAACGAAATATTCATCAAAAAAATTAGCGATATGTTCTTTAGATTTTATTAGAATGTTTTTCGACTTAAGTTCAACAATATCGTCACGTGACCCCTCTTTGCCTGTTTCACGATTTATAAAATTCCACGTTGTTTTGATTTTATTATTCGATTTACATATTTTATTTTTAAAAAATTTGATTTGCCTGTTGCACATACCTTTTTGAAGGTTTTAGAATAACATTTAAGGTAATCAATAAAACCTTGTGAATGATTATATTTTCTTAGATGATAAAATTCATAAAGTTTGTTTCTACTTTTATAGATACTAGTCGTAGCCCAGTCACAGAACTGTAACTTCTGAGTAAGTTTCGAAGTTTTTAAGGGAAAAGCCTTATCAAATTCATTTCTTATTAGATTAAAAAGATCCCCAAAAAGAATATCAGGATCATCATGCGTCCATGGGATATGAGAAATCCAATAATCAATGTTTTTTTGAAAATTTTCTAACCGGGATTTCTGTTACTGGTCTCAATTCAATCACTTTAGATTCATTTGTTACATCTATTTTATATTGTATTTTTAAGCCATAATGGTCAGATGTAATACTATTAAAAATGGACTTATTATCAGGAGTACTATCTGTAAATACGTTATCCAAACTAGTGCTGAATGTGATGTCACCCTAGTAGGCTCGAAAAATTGATGGATCAAATTAAAACATTTAAATAATAATATTATACGTATTGACAATGAATTTTGTTCAAGAATGTTAATATTAATGTTACCGCAAACAACTATAAACTTATTTTTGACTTTAACTTTTTCAGTACATCCTCCATCACAGATTCAAAAATGTTAAAGTTACGTAGAGGGGGTCGGTATACGCATACTATTATCATCTCAGTTAGTTCCACACAAGATAGCTCAATGCTATGTTCAATTGAAAGGCCAGCTATATCCTTTCTATCTTTACATTTAAAAATATTGTATATAATAAGGAACAGAATTCACCTGCTATAGACTTTGACTGTCTTATTTCAGAACGCGGACTAGACTTAGTCTTGGTTTGAACCTAATGGTGTATCTGTCTTCTTTTTGTAAACAAAAAAGACAGCGTCAGTTTTAGTTCAGGTTTAACTTTAGTCTGCGTTTTGTATTATGACGGCGAACATTGTCTGAACATATTATTCTTAGTCCTTGTTTAATAGCAATCATTTGAGTAGTGTTTGTTCATACTTCCTACAAGTTAGTATATAGTATTTACCTACCTAGTTGCTGCTGTCCCGGCAGACTCCTCATGAAGGGGAAGCAGAGTCGTTCGCCAGATGTGACGTTGACCTCGGGATAGTAGTGGTCCCCTCGAGGCACCGGAAACGGGTTGCATTCCGGGTGGACGGTGCGCGGGGACTCGCAGGAGCGACAGTCGGGAATCGATTCGTGGAAACCTGGATAATGGTTTGTTTTTAAATGGAACAGATTTTAAGTGTTACATAAGCTCAAGATTGTAGAAGTATGGTTGTTGTAACTGTAGAATTGATGTAATTGAGCTTTAATATTTGAGTGTAGATAGCAAAATTTTTCACAACATGACTTTTGGAGGATTAGACGAGCATCATGGGTCGAAGAAATAGGATTGAACTGAAATCATTAAAAAGCGAAGAGTTGATCTCATTAAAGTTACTTCCCATTATTGTTGTGTACTTTAAGTAGGTGGGGCAGAAATAGTTTGCCATATCCAGTCATCCTTACCGCCGTATTTGGTGGAGACTAGACTCATTGCAGTCACATATCACTATAAAGCTAGGCCTGAGACTGGATTTGAACCAGCGCCTTTCCACATTAGCAACTAAACAGTGCATTGGTCTGAATAGCACAAAGGGCGCTGGTTTGATTGAAACTTCTTCTAGAAAAACATTCTATAGATTTATAAATGCAGCACTTACACGCTTCATACGCTGCTTAATGCAGGAGAACTAAATTAACTATAGAATCATTTTCTGTTGCTGCAAACTTCTGCATAGCAGAGTAAATCATTATCTTCGCCTTACCCTTCTTCAAATAATTAAAAGAGTTGGAATCTTACCTTTCTTAAAATTATCAAATAAATTGTTGTTTTTTTTAAGTATGGCCGTCATGGTGAGCTCATGATCTACGAACTGCGTGAACTGCATCACCGTCAGAGTGTAGCGGGTGTGATGGTTCGATATGTCCGTGTGGATCACCGTGGAGATTATATGAGCGAAAGGCAGAGGAGTATAATATACCTTTGTGTTTGGGCGTCATGGTGAACTCATGGTCTACGAACTCCTCGAATTGCATCACCGTGAGAGTGTAGCAGGTGTGCAGGTTCGATATGTCCGGGTGGATCACCGTGGAGATAATACGAGTGGAATGCAGAGGAGAATAATATACCTTTGTGTATGGGCGTCATAGTGAGCTCATGGTCTACGAACTGCGCGAACTATATCACCGTGAGAGTGTAGCGGGTGTGCAGGTTCGATATGTCCGTGTGGATCACCGTGGAGATAATGCGAGTGGAATGCAGAAAGAATAATATACCTTTGTGTATGGGCGTTATAGTGAGCTCATGGTCTACGAACTGCTCGAACTGCATCACCATGAGAGTGCAGCGGGTGTGCAGGTTCGTTATGTCCGTGTGGATCACCGTGGAGATAATACGAGTGGAATGCAGAGGAGAACAATATACCTTTGTGTATGGGCGTCATAGTGAGCTCATGGTCTACGAACGGCGCGAACTGTATCACCGTGAGAGTGTAGCGGGTGTGCAGGTTCGATATGTCCGTGTGGATCACCGTGGAGATAATGCGAGTGGAATGCAGAAAGAATAATATACCTTTGTGTATGGGCGTCATAGTGAGCTCATGGTCTACGAACTGCGCGAACTGCATCACCATGAGAGTGTAGCGGGTGTGCAGGTTCGATATGTCCGTGTGGATCACCGTGAAGATAATAGAGTGGAATGCAGAGGAGAATAATATACCTTTGTGTATGGGCGTCATAGTGAGCTCATGGTCTACGAACTGCGCGAACTGTATCACCATGAGAGTGTAGCGGGTGTGCAGGTTCGATATGTCCGGGTGAATCACTGTGGAGATAATACGAGTGGAATGCAGAGGAGAATAATATACCTTTGTGTTTGGGCGTCATAGTGAGCTCATGGTCTATGAACTGCGCGAACTGCATCACGATGAGAGTGTAGCGGGTGTGCAGGTTAGATATGTCCGGGTGGATCACCGTGGAGATAATACGAGTTGAATGCAGAGGAGAATAATATACCTTTGTGTATGGGCGTCATAGTGAGCTCATGGTCTACAAACTGCGCGAACTGCATCACCATGAGAGTGTAGCGGGTGTGCAGGTTCGATATGTCCGGGTGGATCACCGTGGAGATTATACGAGGGGACGGCAGGGGAGTGCCCGTCACTGAGTTGATACGGGGACGGCTAACGCCTGGGAACAGTAATGATTATATCATTATGTTGCTTGGAAGAAGTTGTTTGTATCGGTTGAAAGAAACAGAACTTAATTTATCAGATTTTTAACAGCAGATAAACAGTAGGGATTTGTCTTGAAGTTACAAGCCTTATTATACTCAGACACGTCTATTAATTTTTAAGTTCCATTTAAGTTGACAGGGGATTTTGATAAGCATTACGAGTATAAGTAATAGATGTGTTTGAGGGCAGTTGTTGAGATAAGTAAAATACTTCAGCAATAAGTTAATTATCGGCCGGGCTAAAACTCGGTACTAAAATAAGAACTAAGAAGTGAAACAATTTTATGGACTGATACAGTTAATTTTAGTGTATCTTGTGTTAACAATAAATACATTGGTCTTTATTGTAAACCTCCCGTGAGTTTAGAATGGGTTGTAAACGATACTATTCAGAAAATAATATTTTATTAATATTAGAAGAAAATAAAGAAAAGGTCTCTCACCGTCTTCATAAACGGGGGGTAGCAATCTAGCGAATGTGGTCAAACTCTTCCCTAAATTGGGATTCCTCAAATTGTTGCAGTAGCCTGTGTAGGATCTGAACGGATTGTCGGGGTCACAGCTTCCAGTGTCGTCGCATTGGGGCTCGATGGTGGGGCCCAGGTCTTGCCCTAGGAATCCGGTTACGTCCACAGATTGCAAAGAGTCCACGAAGTCGGAAGTGCCGAAGCCCAGGGAGTCATCGAAGACTTGACGCTTTCTTCGATGGCTGGAATGTTTAAACCATTGACATTTAAACAGTGTTAGACTCAGTTCTTAAACAAGAACTAAAGAATAGAAGTAATGCAATGACGTTTGAGGGTACACTTCCGCATAGACTACACGTATTACCCAACCAAAAAGTATAAGTGGCGTGTTGGCAGGTTGCATTTGATATTAGATCGCTTTTTGATTCGGTATTGTACAAGGCATACAAAGTCAATGATATCCAATTTGACGTTTATATAGTGGTACACACTCTGTTCAAAGCAACATATATTTGTCTTTTTTCTGGTCTATAATTAATAATAAGAGAACTACATGAATCGACTTCATCCCCCTTATTAATAAATGAAGAATAAGTATGAATCAGTTCCTCCATGTTTTGTCTCTGTTCATTGAATGACAAAAGGCATTTGAGTGATATGAACAAAACACGGCGTAACTAGTCTAAGCTTATTCCGCGTTTATTAATAACGGGATATGAGTTTAATTTAATCTTTCTTTGCTTTAGTTCTTGTTCTGAGACCCAGTAGCTTGCTTCAAAGTACATACTTTAAAAAAACATAAACTTAAAAAGACTCATTTCATAACTACTATGTAGGTATTTCACTTTGAAAATTTACAAAGTTGGAGCGATGTCTTAAGCGGGATTAAGTTTTGATATTTAAGAATGATTTTAGCCCTTTGATGTTTTTCGTTAACTTGTTATTATATTCTTATCCCACGTACATTCCATCCAAAATCAGAGAGACAGAGAACGGGGTCATAACCAAACACGCGAGTCAATTATGAGTTAGATGCTAAGATAACAGCAAAAACGGAATAACAAGAGATAGGAAGTGATTACCTATGTACCTATCTAATTTAGATACCTACTTAATTTTCAAGAAATCAGACCTAGACTTATGGTCGGATAATGGCAGATATAGCAACTTCAGCTTCAGCAAGATAAAATAAATTAAATTGTAGGTTACTAGGCAGTATTTATTTCTACTGAAACTGAAAAAGCGTGTTTATGGCTTGGGAAACTCTTAAGATTTTAGTAATTTACCTTCCGTGGATTGTGTTGAGCAGTTCATTGGTTGCAAACTCGAAGAAGAGGGAAGTGTTGGCGAGTTTCAATGCGTATTTGTTGGCTTTGGAGAACGAGGCCGCGGTTCCTACGGGAGACTTGGGATCTGCACCGCCACCTAGAAAACACGTTTAGTATAGTTAATACATCGATAAAGTAATTAGTTAATATAAGTATTTTTATGTTACTTTGATTTATTGTCATTGTTTGGTCCTGGGAGCCTATCGTCTATCGGGATTGCTTTGGCTATAGGCTTATGATTTCATTTTGTTATATCTGAACGTCGAAGGTTTTAAATACCTCGCGCTCATTTTCTTTAATATTGTTATTAGCAATGCAAAAAGAGTGCGAGGCATTTGGAAACCTTCGGCGCGGTCAGGAATAACAAATATAAAACATAAAATAAAGCATTATTCAAAGAAATCTCGATAGGCGGTAGGTTGTTGAGAATTGCCACGTTTACTGAAAGAATTTATTGATTTTACGAGTATAATACAATTAGCGTAAATCGTTTACACTAGTTTTCTATGGCAAAGTGACCGGTTTCCTGGGTTAAATCCAAGGTCGGGTCAATGTAGAAAACCAAATTTTCTACATACTCGGTTGTGATGTTATTAGTGGTACCTTCATTGTTTTTGATTTTTATAGCTCAAGTATGTCTTCTAGTAGGATATATATAAGAAATATTTATATGTTGGACCAAAAAAATCTTATCAATTATCATTTTTAGCTTTTAAATAATTCTTGTTTCGAGTTTTTAAGGATTGGGATTCAAATAGCTCTATTATCGCTTAAACTTGTTGGACCGCTAAATATCTATTTAGTTACTCGTAGATGAGAAAAACGTGTAGGTAATTTTGATAATATTGCCGCACATCTCAATTTAAGTTGTAGGTAACTTTCGAATCTACAACTTCACGTAACTTACTTGATTCCCAAAGCATATACTCCAGTCGCTTCCTGTCCGCCATCTCTTGCTTGGCCTTCTCCAGAGCAGCGGTGACCATATCCTGAGATAATCTTTCAGCAGCTTTGGCGCCGCTTTCGTCTCTCCAAGCGGAAAGTTCTAGACGACTGTGCTGACTGCAGTGTTGGGCCGCGTTTCTGAAATACAATTTAGTATTTCTCTCAGTCTGCAGTAAAAATATAATTTGTAAAAATAGCATAGAGTAAGGTATTCTGGCGAATATTTGGAAATAATTTTGAGTCTCTACGATTTTGACAGCTAAAAAGTTCAAAATGAACTGAATGATTAAGCTTACTATGGATTTTGAAGCAGCTGCGTATCAGGCTATTTATAAAGTAAATGAATTTTACGTAGTAGGTGAATAATATCTTAAAGAGTCCTTAGTTAAGTCATAGGTCAAAAACCTTGAGTTATCCTGATGTATCCAAATAAATCTAAACAATAAAGTACGATACACAAATAGTAATGAATTTCCAAAAATCAGCTTTTGTTAATTAAAAAAAAAGGTTACTTTTGTGCTTTGGATTTCATACATATTCGCTACGTTACGCCAATAAAAGCGCTGTCCACTAAATATCTTCGATTTACCTTATGGATTGATACACTTACAAGTACGGGTCTTCCTTGACGAAAGCCTTTGGCTGAATGTTGTTCAAGGACTCGTCAGCGGCACACAACAGCCCCGACAGTGAAACTTTCCTAATGGCTCCTAGTTGTTCTGGCAAAAACGACGAAGGCGGGATGTCGTTTTCATACCAAAATCTGAAAAATAAAGGGTATTTTAGTTTGATAAAAGTTTTTCTTAAAATCATAAGTGAAATAATAACAGGATAGTCTATCAAACGAGTTATAATCGAGAAACAATTTTTTGTCTATAGTTTAACTCAATACGAACCTATCACTTTTTTTCAAGTTGGCGAACTGTAGAGCTAGAACGCAAGCAATAGTTGGCCCGACTACGGCACCCGTCGCTGCCTTCTCCATCGCTCCACCAACCATGAGCTCTACATCTTCAGCATTTCTGAAATTAACAATAATGAACTTTAATTATTTGAAGAGTTTGTATTTGAATTTGGGTAGACCATTAAAATGTTTATTCTAACCAAGCAGTCATTAATTTATATTGTTTTCGTTTTTATTTTGTAAAAACGTAAAAAAAATATACCAGGTACATATCGGCAATCGTTTCCAGCTGTGTTCCTTGGAACACCAAGTCTTCTTGATTTCGCGGATGGTTTTTCACGAAGGCGGTGAGTTCGTATATCCTTACTGCCTATGGAGCCACGCTGTGCTAAAGGTTTTACTAAGCAGACGGTAGATAGTAGGACACGCCTAAAGAACTTTTCCTATGGAAATACAGACCTGTAAATATCGGTTATCATTTTCTGCTGTGTATCACCGAAACCCATCTTCTCGAAGTCACCGAAGGCATTAACGGAAGCAGTGGGTTCGCAAATTCACAGCGCTTGAAGCTACGTCGTGGTGCAAGTTTTACACCGCAGACGGCGGGATTTCGGATAACACCTAGAGCCCTTGTCCTATGGAAATACAAACCTGTACATGTCAGCAATCATTTCCTGCTGTGTTCTATCGAAGCCCATCTTCTCGAAGTCGCCGAAGGTCTTCACGGAAGCAGTGGGCTCGCACATTCTCAATGCCCTCAAGTACGAAGCAACTCCATGGTCACGCGCGCGGTAAAGGTCCCACACCGCAGACGGTGGGAAATGGGATACGCCTTGAGCGTTAGTTTTCACTAAGTGCTCCAAAGACACGGTGGAGTTGATCTGAAATTAATAGAAGTCTTTAGTCTAAAGTCGGCGTCATTAGATATAAAAGTTACATAAAATTAATAAATTTTAGTATGTTTTGTATGAAATGTAAGTAGTCAATAAACAGTTTTAAAAAAAAAACACTTTTTTATATTTTATGTATAACAAATAAGTATATCTTTCTGTATTATATTTATATATATAGTATATTTGAGTGTGTAGATAAACATACCAGTTTCTGGTTCATCATTGCTTTAAAGATGGGCGCCACAGCAACCAGCTCGGTGTAGGCGCCGGCGCGGTTGGCACTGGAATAC
Organism: Chilo suppressalis; assembly: GCA_902850365.2. Lineage (NCBI taxonomy): Eukaryota > Metazoa > Arthropoda > Insecta > Lepidoptera > Crambidae > Chilo > Chilo suppressalis. The sequence goes on along the minus strand of OU963903.1, from coordinate 11,570,370 downwards.
CCGCGCCAGAAGCCGAGCGACTGTAACTTCAACTCAGCCTTCGCCATTCCCACCTGTAATCAACAAGTTAGGTATCATATGTAAGTAAATGAAATAAATGAAAAAAGATGTAGAAAATGAAATGAAAAAAAGTGCAAAATCCCTGAATGTGTACCGGATATAGTAAAATAATCTCCCAAAAGTTTTTGTGCGGTCGTAGCATGTGCGACAAAAAATATATTATCTCGAGTTCCTTCCTGCATGCTTCCAAAGCACGTAAACTGTACAGCCGTCGGTCCCAACTCAATCTGTAGTCGTAAACGCTCACGCTGTTGAAGATGATGACTGTTAGTGTATTGCTTGTTAACATACTACTAATTTAGTTTAATGATTGAGATCTGGAAGTTTAAATTTTTACCTTAAAAGCAATATGTATTTTTGTTCAGAATATGTCTACTTACAACATTTATTCATCAAATAATATGACGATTTGGGGACGGTGAGATCCTAAAGGAATTTAAGCTGAGAATTGGCGAGTGCCTCTCAGAGGGATAGCCGTAGATTTACGAACCGATGGCGTAGCTTCTAGACATTCATATGTGCTTGTAACAGCCTAAACTGCATAAATGATTTTGATTATGATTATTATGATTAGGGAGTCTCCTCTCCTTTTAGATCATTAGACCACTCGATTCTGAGATGGTAAATATTGTAAATATTATGTACATACGTTAGAGCTTACCTCCGTCAGCAGCACCGGCAGTAAATCGTTGTAAGTGTTATGTTTAACGATCGCGGCCTGGCCACGAGGAACAAGGTGGTGTCATCCCAGAACGGTTTCAGAGAGTACAGATTACCAGCGATGCGGTTTTGTTTTATGAATTTATTATTATTAGAGCTTACCTCGCCCAGTAGCACTGGCAAGAACTCGTTGTAAGTGATATGTTGAATGATGGCGGCTACCGCTCGCCTGGCCTCGAGGAACAAGGTGGTGTCATCCCAGAATGGGTTGAGAGCGTACAGCTCGCCAGCTATGCGGTTGTGTTCGGCCACCAACGCCTTGTAAAGCGGCGCTGTGGGTGTACTGTCTTTGCATCTGTAATTCAAAAAGAATGGTAAGTTTATAACATAATTTTTGTTAACAACACATCATTCCAAATCAAAGCAATTAGCCTACACTCTTTTTTATTAGCTATGGTGAAAAGTATCAAGTTTAACTTTGATCCTAGAAGAAAAAATAAAATATCCATTGCCTATCCTATTGGCACTTAATCGTATTCGTATGGTTATTTGTAGGACCTTGAAGGATAATTCTCCTTTAGATGTTTTGTAAAGGGAACTTTAACTTTACTCTTCGGATAACTTTTAATGTAATACATCTATATCTAATGTTATGGCTCAATTACACTTGGTCGTTAGCCCGTATTCGGGTGCCCGAAAGACATTACTCGAATTCGGGCACCAGAAACAATATTAACACTGGAATACGTGTTGGAAGACGGTGTCGGGTAACCAAAACGAAAATTACCCGAATACGGGCGTACTTGACTCCATTCATTTACATCTTAGTCGTTTACCCGAATTCCATTGCCACTCGTATTCGGGCTACCGACCAAATGTATTCGCACCATTAGAGACGGCACTAGTGACGGCATTCAGTGAAAAATATAATGTAAACACAGAACACAAGTAGACAATAGAATAAACAAAATGGACATTTATAAAATTTCTAAAATATGGCAAATCTAGCCGGTGGCTAGTGTCTGTTGCCAACACAGTACGGTGACTCTGAGAGTGGCTGTTGAGTGGCTTGGTGACTACGCTCAATCGCAAATACGTACAAGCTTGCGCAGTTAGCTACTATTAATACTTATAATATGAACCATATTCCATAGTCTTAAGACTTTAATATAGTTTAAATTTATATGTTTTATTTCTATTTTTTTAAATTCGAAAGTGAGGCATTAGTTTTTCTTATAGTTTCTATGTTTTTTCAATATTTTTGAGCTTTATTTCTTATTTTTTTTAAATCTTCTGAGTCTTGTTCGCTAATGAATAGTTTTCAAATCTTAGTTGTACAAATCTACACATAAATCCGTTGAATAAGTTGAGTGATTATATTTATTTTTTTACTACATGCTTTTGTAAAACATCGTTTGAATAAATATACCTGTCTTAGTACTTATTCATGTTTTTTAGCAAAAGTTCCTACTTCTTTGGTTGTCACCTTGCACAGCGCAGAGGCGCACTGATGCGAAAATATTTACTTAGCCATTGCTAAATTATGCGTATGCTAAAACCTATCCTTAATGATGACAGAGAAAAACTGCTATATTTTGATAAGGTAAACAAAATTTTAAGAATTTAAACACAAATCAAGTACGTAACCGCATCGTTGAAGGCAATAAAGTCGTCAAATGTTTACTTACGTTAATACTACCATGGAATAATGTAAATACTTAGCATGTGATGAATATCATTGCCAGTATACAAATCATCTCAAGGTTGATTCAACAATCCCATTTGCATACAATCCATTTCTGTGACGACACTAGGAATTCCAGCATTGTTACCAGCACACTTGAAAAGTTTAAAGTAAATGTACCTCATTTGTACTAGGAGTGGGCAGCTTAAAAAGAAGACTTTGATATCTGAGAACAGTGATCTAGGGAAAACAATAGGAGGGTTCAAACTGGCCACCATTTGTCATTGAGTTTCACGAATAACCAAAGGAGATACCAAACACTAATAAGTAGCTTGCGTTACGAAACAATAAGACGTGGGAAGGTGGGAAGTGATAAAAGTTGATTTCCAACAATGGATTTTGCGTAACATTAGTTTAACACATATTCGTTGACCAGGTACAAAAAGTCAAAGTAGGAAGAATTATCAGTATTTATCCAAAAACGCATAAATATGTTTTTTTAACACATTTGCTCAAAAAATGCATTTACGGAGGTTGTATACATTGTTTAAAAGTTCAAGATTACGGATCATACAACGGAGCGTGTGGTAAAATATTTTAACGCACGGCACATACTAATTTATTAATTTGTTGTCGTTGTAACATTGGCCGAAAGTTCTAAATTACCGGCCATACAACGGAGAGTGTGGTAATAGTTATTTATGCAACCGTTGTATAATGAACGGCATTAAAACACGAATGTCGCATACATGGCGCCGCCGTATCCTTTCCTTTTTTTTCTATTTCAATGGAAACCTCAACCTTGGACGCCCTTTTGGTCTAAACGTTTGTCGCACTTTAATTCTAAAAAGAAAAGGAGACGAAAGATGTAGTTCTAATTTTCATTTTCACTGCCCGCGCGTGGTGCCTTTTTGTTATTAGAAAAAGTAAGCATAGTTTTGCAAGTAATAAGTTTCTTTAAATTATGTGTTCTCGCAAATGCGTTGAAAAACGTTGTATGACATTGGTGTTTAAATAACTATATTACTAGTCTAGTATGAGAATAGTTGTTTAACAAATTCAAACATTATCTAATACTCAAGTTAAATTCTTGCCACGATTAAGGAAGTGCGTCTGTCCCACTAGTTCCATTTTTTGCAGAATCTTGTTTGTCGTCTATATTTGAAACAACAAATCGAGACGGCCCTTTGCTTAAAATAGTAGTTGAAATGGTGTTGAAATGTTAAACATAGTCATCGTAAACATTATTAAGTTAAAGATTTATGAGACAATATGGCACCAATGTTTCAAAAATAAAAACTGAATCTTATCTACTTAGCAACTGTTTGAAAACAGTTGAGATGGAATGAGTAACAGATTTTTATTTTAAATTTCATCTGAGAGCAAGTTGAATAATATAAAATCCACGCTACTTATGAATATGAGAGTAAATATATCTGCAATTAATAATAATCCATCTGAGTAAGTGACAATAAATTCAGCCTCTAATAATCTTGAGGCGTTGACATTGTGGGTGTAAGTTTCTACTATATATGGCATTTAGCCAGTGTTCGTGACACCTATTTGGGGAAATACCTTGATAAAGAGCAGGATTTAATTTAAGTCGAAACATTTGCCAAGGACGCTGGCAACCGATACGTGCCATCCTATGAATACTAAGTAGCTTTTGCGACAATCCTTAAACCTAAAAGAAAATAAGATGCGGCCGGTTTAAATGCCATGGCGACAAAGTTAAATTTGAAGAGCTGGCGAACAAAACGGTATAATTACGCATATGGTTTTGACCATATAATATTTTATTTTTACAGCCCGTAACCGCAAAACCGCCTAAAATAGTGATAATATAACTAAATTAAAAATCACGCCAAAAGCTTACTGTAGGTATGTCATTCAGTTTTTAACTGCTCCTGTAAAATTTGATTTGATGTTATTATACCGTTTTGTTCGCCAGCTCCTCATTTACAAAATGGTAGGTACCTGTCCCTTGTTAGATTTAGTACAGTCGACACAATCATAACAAATACACATGCACTACAAATAAGTACCGCGTTGTTAAAGCTGCGCCAGAAAAGTATTCTCAATGCCAAATCGTTATCACATAATGAGGCCTTGACTGTAGATTTCCTTTTCCTTGTAGGTAGATCTAATTTCAAGATTATCATTTTTTTTATTAGTATTTGGCTTATCATTTTCTTCAAATAATATTTGCAAAGGTTCTTTGACACTTGCTTTTTTCCCAAACCTGTTTGAAAAGGTTTTTAGCATATACTGCTTCCGTTACTTTTTGTGTAGGTATGACTACCTATTACTTAAGTATATCAACATTAAATATGAGTTTTTATAACATTGTAAATGCTTTATTTACTGATATCGTACTAATATTATAAATGTGAAAGTTTATATGTTTGTAACTCAATCACGCAAAAACTACTGAACGGATTTGGATGAAATTTGGCACACATATAGTTTATGACCTGAATTGAGATTGTCATTATTATTTTTATCGTTTAATTAGTCAGTTTTTTTTCTCATTTGTCCTACCGTCGAACTAATGCGACTTTAATTTGTTCAACCGTAGTTGAATTTATTTATACCTTTTCATTACCAGAACCTCTTAGTTATGTATGGTCTTCTGGTACTTTTTTTAAAATAATAATTGTTCGTGTGCCAGCCTACTAAAATAAGAAAAGCATAGGACTGGAAATATTCTTTTTTAAATACTGGCCGTTTATAATTACGTCGATTAGGTTTAAAAAAAAAGATTTTCCATTACCGCCAAAATTTTTGATTATTTGATTTGTTCATACGCATTTTTCCACTATGTAAATAATTAATTTGTAAAACTATAATTAAATAGTTAAATGACAATTAAATCACCGTTTATTAATAACGCCTGAACGATTCATCGCATTACTCCAAGACAATAATATTATATTTTTTTAAGATTTTAATGCAAGATTGACAAGCGGTATACTTGCGTATATCTGTAGTAGAGGTTACTTATGAGAAAAAAAATCTCACTAGTTTGACGATCGAAGTAATGCTTCGAATAAATAAGAATAAAGGAAATATGTTAGGTTCCAGCGGGATTCTCAAAAACTAAAGTTAACGCGGATGACATTGCGGGCGGCCGCTAGTACCTATTAACATAAAGCTTTACAAGCTTTGTCAAAGCAACTACTGCGACAATAATTTCTATATAACCGCAGTGCCAATTAGAAAGCTAATGTGGCATGATGCTAAGTAATGATTGCTCATTAATACTCACTTCCTGCACGAGTCTATGTCAAGTTTCCCGGCGTCATACAGGCGCAGGGATCTCAGTTCCTTCTCTGAGCTGCCGTATACCGCCGACCCGTCTAGGAAGGCAGTTGCTAAGTTCATCTGGTCACGGTACTCTGCAAAAAAATGCAATTTCTTTCTAAACAAGCTCCATACCTTATGACATGCAGATTATTTTGAATTTATTTAAATATTTCATTCCGTCGCTTATATGTTGGTAGATGTATCTTTTCGTATATTGACTGGGTACTAATCGATACAGCCAAGGATGCTGGTTGGAGACAACAAAAGAAGTACTATAAGAGAGTAGAGTACAGCAAAATCAAGATAAAGAAATAGGAAACAAAGAAAATAAGCAGAAAATATAGTTTCAAAGTGGAGAAATGCGAAATAATAGAAATGGTGTAGTTAAATTACTCGATTTTATGAAGGTAGAAGAAGTGGAAGAAGTCCCATATAACGCGTGCGTCGCGTATTTTCCTGATGTTAAAATAAGGATGAAGATGATGCAGAAAATTTAGAATGAGATAGAAAATATAACTCCCTTATATTTCATAGCATGAGTAATGGTTTCAGAAACTGTTGGGATACACTGTTTGTTTCTAGAGTTTTTCTAAAGATTTAAGATAACAAATGGGTAGCATACGATTATAATATGATGTTAGCATTGATATATAGATGAGACATACTGGTGCCGAAATAGTCCTTATGCATCAATATTGACGCATGTCTGTTCCCTTATTCTACTTTTTATGTATCAGATGGATTAAAATAAGCTTGCAAAGAAAATCACAATTTTAAAGCTTTAGTCCACCCAATAACCAGTTCAATGTGTGCACTTCCTTCTTCATACAGTGAAAGATACTCAAAAGAAACCAAAATTGAAACTTACGAGTTTAGAATTAATATTCTTTTGAAGTTACGTGCCATTTAATTATAGTCAGTCACCGGAAAATAAGTGGTTGCACGGCTTATTAAAATTATTACATGTTTACAGTTTTATAAATAATGTATTTTATTAAAGAAATGTGTTTGAAAAAAAAAACGGAATGTAGCTCTTTCAATGATTTCCTGAATCTAGTTTACTTTAAGGGGGGCTCCCATACAACAGACGTGGCTTTCTTGCTTAATATTATAATATAATGTCTAATCTTGTATAGATAATGGTACGAAACGTGTACGTGTTTTTTAATAAAGAGATGCGGATTGTGAGAATTATGGAACAAGTGTACCCAGTCTTAAGTGGCGGTTAATAGTTCGATGTAGAAATGACTTGCAATAATATTTTGGTAGGTACTTTTCCGCATGCAGTTTGACATCGTCATTCATCTTCAATTCTAGGATTTACCTTTGATGACCAGACATTTAGGGTTCCGTGCCTAAAGGGTCACTAAACACGACGTCTTCACGGTCCATCTGTCCAGCGGTATATTTATGTTCTACATAATCTGTGTAACTCAGGGGCGTATTTTGTTTGTAATTACCCCCTAGAATTAGTAAATCTTATCAAACTATATAAGTCAGTCTGTAAGGAGTGCCTTTATATGGGTTAAACCTCCCCTCGCCGCAGCCTGCAGCGGCTACTCGCGGTCTATCCGCACCGGGCCATGGCTCCCTAGGGTAAATACGCCCCTGGTGTGTAAACGTATATGTATTTCTATTTATTACGTACACACAGTTGTAGGATTTCAATATTCAGGGTGTAAAAAAACCTATAACAAAAATTTAAACTACGCATTCTGTACACCCAAACAAGTTATATTACAAAATATTATACGTGAGAATTATTTGTATTTTTAAGTTAAAAATAAAAAAAAAAAACAGTACGCAATGTATAGCGCGGGGCGCTACTGTGGCGCTATACAAAGAATGTGCCTGTGTGTAATAGTGTGCGTCGATAAAAAAGTTTCTAAATATCGTTATGAAAATATTAATGTATAAATCTTGAACCAAAAATGTGACTTTGACCTTCAATATCTCCATAATCATAAATTTCCCAGGTATGGTCCAGAAGAAAAAAAATGATCGTCATAATGTGGAAAATACGTGGCCTTTGTCTTCGTCTGTATTATTAAAGAAAGAAAATAATGAAATTTGCTTATGTACAGAAAGTTATGTAATTATGAGAAGGAAAGATAGCGGATTTACCGCTCAAATTGGGGCGATCACCTTGGGAGGTAGCCTCCACCTTTGTTGATCGAAGAAAATAACACTACATTTTTGGGGGTGTTATGTTTGTTTCAGTGACTAAGGTCCCAGGGGGCAAATTGCCTAAGGGGATTGCTACAGCTATCGCTATCGACATCATTTTATTATATCTCACAGCCGAAAGTTTTTAAATACCTTACGATCATTTTCTTTAATATTGTTAATACCAATGCAAAAGAAAAACAAAAGAGCACGAGGCATTAGAAAATCCCCGGCGGTGGCGGTCTGAAATAACAAAATGAAATCGTTAGCGATAGTGATAGCCATAGGGCTATACGCTAGTTTGGAACCCTTATAACTTTTTCTAAAAAAAATTAAGTACTACTTACTTATTATAAAATTAACAAGTTGTAGGTACTCACCAAAACCGCATGAATCGATGTTTCTGGCGGGCGCTGAGCGGGTGTACTCGCACGGAGGGCCTTGGCATTCCTGTCACAAGCATGAAATGGCGTTGAAATGCATGAATCGTTGTGCACAAATTATTGAAAATAACCTTCATTATTTAGTAATCGGAAAATGCGGGGAAAATGTGTTTATTGACTTAATTAATTACGCACATAGCGAAAGGGCATTGAAAACAACATTACCTTACATAAGTGTTAAGAAAAACTTTACAGTTTATGATATATATTTATTATGAAGAAAGTTTTTTACTGGAAAATGTTCCACTATTTAGTTATTCCAGTAACAGCGGCAGGATTCGAACCTGTGCTTTCCGCAGGATATTCTTCCGTAAGGGTTTATTTATTTACGTATTTTAACAAACAATGGGAAAATCAGCTTTGCGCTACTTTTTCAATATTATAAGCTTATGACTATAAGTGTTTACGAAATCTGTTTTAAAATCGAAATCGTAAACATTCAGAATTAATGTTCCATTAAACCTACATAACTACATTCATCTGCAGACGAGATAGTACTTAACCTAAATTAGTTTATTTTATTTAATCTAAAAGTCTAGAATCTGAAGTACCTAATATGCATTTTATATAGAGCAAGAGTAATAAAATGCATCAGCTCCAGTTTCCACATTAATATGCAAAATATCTATTAAAGCGTCAAATCACTTCGTGTAGAGCCTTGTTTCAATAAAAAAATACGTTAGTGAACGCTTTAGAAGATAGTACTAGTACATTTTCTATAAAACATATTATATAAAATAGGATTTGGTAAAATATTTTTGTTTTATATTTATGTTTGTTACCGTGTCATGATTGTTTAAATAACTATTTACATAATAATATATTATAATTCTATAAGTTATTTAGTTTCCCTAGGATAAATTCTACGTATTTTGGGACTAAATAATATCTGCTCTTAAAAATATTAACATCAGGTATATTTTTTTAAAGAGCAAAATATTTTAATACTTAGTCCTATTTATACTTGTCATACTGCATACTTTTGGATATACAAACAAACCAGTGTTTTCTATTGTTTCTTGAAAGATGATGTGACGTTGAAGAAGGTAAGAACACATAAGTACCACATTCACGTCAAATTAGAAATTTATAATCCGGAATAAATAGGGTTTTTGTCACGCAAATTATCTTCATTATGCCATGAACAATGGTTTAAGCACAAAATACTTTCACTACATGTGTATGCAGATACGTAATGCGTACGACAGGATTTTTAAAATAATCATTGTGTAATAGCTATATTCATAAGTGTGTCTTTGACAATGGAATAAACACAGTTGAATGAATATGAATGCCTTGTGAGATAGGCTGCAATTACTAATGTTGTACACTGTGTACATTTAGAATTGGCAATGGAGATCTATTTGGTTATTATTTATACGAAAGTGATAGCAAGCAACAACATTTTAAAAGCAAACTTACTTAGTTACGTACTGGTTTTCCTGAATGCTAAGTACTTATATTACATTTAAAGCAAGTAATTAACGGGCAAAGATAAGTCGATAAGTTACTAATAGGTACCAAGCACAAAAAAAATGTTACATTAAAGCAAGAAGTTGCGAGAAAGCGGCCGGAATTAATCAATAGAAGGGGTGTGGTTTTTCATCATGATAACGCTAGGCCTCACACGTTTTTAGCCACTCAGCAAAAATTAAGAGTTAGACTGGGAGGTGTTAATGCATCCGCCGTATAGACCTGACCTTGCACCTTCAGATTTCCACCTGTTTCGGTCTCTTCAGAATTATTTAGGCAATGTCAGGTTAACATCACGAGAGAAGTGCCAAAACCACTTATCGCGGATTTTTGATCAGAAGCCCCAAAATTTCTATAGAAATGGGATCATGTCCCTACCTAGAAAATGGCAAAAAGTTATCGAACAAAATGGCATCTACCCACTTTAGTTAAGTGTAAATAAACTTTATTGAAATTGATTTGGATTTTCACACAAGATGCAAAGTATAGTAAAATATAACCACTTCCCTTGCATTAATGGTAATTAACTAAAAATAAAACTTAAAACAAAGAAAAGTATTAAAAAAGAACGATTTTTTTTGTAAGTAACACCGTTCGTCTTTCGTCTAGTTTCTGATTTAAAATGTCGACGTAATTCGATCTAGTCATTAACGTTAGTGAATGTCTTCCTTTCAACAATCCAGTTTTGTTGTCTATATAAATGTGTTTGAAAGAAGTGAACCCATAAGGAACCAACAGATCATCTGTTACTCAACTGCTTTCGCGTGATGTAACCTTTCTCCACTCGACCCCGCGCACTATCACGGCATCTTTATATAACGTAGAACTCTTCAGTAAATTAAGTAAGTCTATATCCCATTCACTATTTACTTAGGATTTTTTGACCTATTTCGCTAATTTGGAACATACCTAATGGAATGAAATGTAACATTTTTAGTAAAATGTTTATTCACATTGTCAAGGCCACACAGCGTTTTGTATCCGTATAGGTAAATCAGAAATTGTCAAATATTTTATCTTTCCTACGGTTTTTCAAAATTTTGTGATGTTTTTCATATTCCTAAGCGAAAACTTGTTAATGAAAACTAGCTGTAAGTTTTTTGTTACAAAAATGTTATGTCAGTATGTATTTATAGGTAGCTTAGAGGATCCTGTTGTAGAAAAACTGTAACCGAATACTACAAGAATAAAAAAAAATATTATACTACTATTTTCAATAAAAAAAGTAGTATCATTGACTTTCATTGTTTGTATTAACTAAAAGCTCACTAATTCTAAAAATGGTAATTATCTGAAGTCGTGTAATATTTCTGTAGTCACGAATTATTTATAACAGATGTTAAATAATAATAAATGTTAACTATAACTATAAGTTATTATTATAAATTAATATTTAACAGGTATTTAATGACCAAAATAGTTTCAAGCTATTAATTTTGTGATTAGTATAAATAGTTTAAGCCAAGTTCAATGAGATAATCTATTGGAAAAAAAGCGACGACTACACTCATGGTTGCCACTCGGCTAAAAATATGTTTTTTTCTTTGTTACGCATCAGTGTAATGTAAACTTTTTCATTGGTATTCGTAAATAACCTGAATGTGTTTTGAAATGTAATTCAACTAAATAAAGCTAAGTAATAAATTACATGTAAGTATATTTTGAGATGTACAAATTTTTTTAGTTATTCAACAACTAGCGGCCGCCCACGATTTTGTCCTCAGAAACCTAACGTTTTACCGGGATAAAAAGTATCCTATGCCTCAATCCAGATCAGAAACTATATGCGTACGAAATTAGATCCAAATGCGTTCAGTAGTTTTTGCGTGAATACAAACACACAAATATATAAACTTTCACATTTATAATATAATTAGGATATAGAAATCCAGTTCTTGTTAAAAACTGGAGGTTTCAGGTTACAAGATTTTTATTTACTACAATAAAGTTATGAGATAATGGTGAAATAAATAGTCATAATTATTTTGAAAATATGAGACCGGTTAATACAACGGCAGCATCTGGTGTGTCTTCTCTACCAAAGATCTCGGATGCGAATTTCTGTAGGGGGGCAATAATTATTTTTGTGATGAACATCACACACAAATATGTGTTCCCGAGTTTTGGTTATTTTATGTATGTGTACGATACTTTGTTTATTATAAAAAGTACAAGTTCTGCTTATTTTGGGATTTAGAATTTATTTATTTAAATAATTACACGCACTTATACTTAATTGATTTTTATTACAATCTGGCAACCCTGGTGATAATAATATAGGATGATTGCGCTTGCAACATCATCCGCTAACAAAAAGCTGGCGTCCGGCGGCCTTCGGCGTACGGTAATACGTTACGTTCGATTACGGGCCGGTAATACGTTACGTTTGATTACAGGGGGGGCGGGGCATGCGGTCATATAACGCACTGTTGGGTGCCCGCGACTTTGTCTGCTTGGCTTAATTAGTCACCTATACAAATTTCCCACCCCTTCTTTAACTCATAAAGGATAATTTCCGGGATAATAACTATCGTATGTCCTTTCTTGGGACTTAAATTAAATCCCATACCAAATTTCATCTAAATCGGGTGTGCGGTGTAATTGTGGAGAGGTTACAAATAGAAAGTCACATTTTCGAATTTATAATATTACTAGCGGACGCCTCTGCGACTTTGCCTAGAAAAATTGTTCTCGTACAAACTTCGAACGCCCTTTTCACTAGCTTAAAGATTGATTTCTGGGATAAAAACTGCCTATCCTATGTCATTTCTCGCGTCTCAAACTTACTCTATACCAAATTTCAGACAGACTATCATTAGATAGAAAGACAGACAGACACATTTTCGCATTTATAATATTAGTATGGATAGTATATGGATAAGAAGACACAACTCATGGGGTGCTCGCAACGGTATGGTTAACAACCTCCGAGACACAATAATTGATTTTTTCCCGAGTTCTCATTGTTTTTGTTCTCTTAAGCTACTTGACTAGACATTTCATTGAGATTTCATTAGTCTCAGTTGTAAGATGATTTGCTACAAGTAAGGTAAGGCAGACAAAAAAATATATTAAGACTTCATTGCAAATGATATTAAATTTATTTAATAGACAATTTCGAATGGACTTTGTAGAAATAATTAAGCATGAAGGACTTCTAGATCCTCCTCCTAATTCTTTTAAAAAATGTAATAAAGTATAAATTATGACGAGCTAAATTATGTATATCATAAGTAGGCGCTATGTTACTTTAATTAAATGACAGTTGAATTGAAATAAAAATTCTGTAAAACCTATTATTAACCAGCACACTATCATCTACGATGCACGAGCATAATCATAGAAAATCGCGTGATAAGTATGCTGGTCATAATAGTCGTTATCCTAGGGTATACCAAGGATAGATGTGCCACCAGTATTGTTCAGAAGTAGTGCGTCAAATTTATGTAAAGAAGAGTAGAGGTTTTACCTAGTTCCTGTGAGCGATAGAAAGTCAGTCGTTTATGAGAGCGTCAACCCACGCTGCTAGCATCTAAAAGATACAAGTCGCATGAATCGCAATGATTAGACGTAGATAGCAGATCGTTCACGAAGAGTTGTCCTCACGCCGCCAGCATGCTGGTCATATAGTCGTGGTCCACGGGCCGAGTAATCTGAGTCACCGGCACTACCGCGCTCATCGGCTCCGGAAAGTAAAAAGACGATTGCGGTGTTGGTGATTAGAGTTTCGTGTTACCTTGTATCCGTTAGCAGCTCGTTAGTGAGGAGTTGCCCCCATACCGCAAGTATGCTAGTCAGATAGTTGTGGGTCCGCGGGTTTTAATTACGTAGCGGTTTAATAGAAGACTTGCAAAGGAGCTAATGATGAGAGGATTAATCTTACCTGGTTCTCGTTAGCGGTAGATAGCATAGGTCGTACATGAAAATTAGTCCCCACGCCGCCAGCATGCTGGTGATATTTTAGTATGCTCCACCGGTACCAACAGAATTGGCCAAACAGAAGTCGAATGAGCTAATGTTAAAAGTCTCATGTTCCCGTTAGCAGTAGATAGCAGGTCGTTCTATAGGAGTTGTCCCCACACCGCTGACATACTGGTCACATAGTCGTGGTCCGCAGGCCGAGTGAGCTGGGTCACCGCCGTCACCGCTAGCATCGGCTCCGGATAGTTGGTCGGCGATTGTGTTGTCGATAATGAGAGTTTCTTGTTACCTTGTTCCCATTAGCGATAGATAGCAGATCATTCATAAGGTGTTCTCCCCACGCCACTAGTATACTGGTTACATAGTCGTAGTCCGCGAGCCGAGTGATCTGGGCTACTGCCAGAATTGGCTCTGGATAGTCGGAGGACGATTGCGGTAATTAAAATGAGAATTTCTTGTTACCTAGTTCCCATTAGCGGAAGATAGCAGGCCATTCATGAGCAGTTGTCACCATGCCACTAACATACTGATCCCATAGTCGTGGTTCGCGGGCTGAGTGAGCTGGGTCACCGCCGCCACCGCTAGCATAGGTTCCGGATAGTGGAAGGGCGATTGCGGTGTGGAAAATGAGAGTTTCTTGTTACCTTGTTCCCGTTAGCGGTAGATAGCAGGTCGTTCATGAGGAGTTGTCCCCACGCCGCCAGCATACTAGTCACATAGTCGTGGTCCATGGGTCGAGTGAGCTGCGTCACCGCCGCTACCGCTAGCATCGGCTCCGGGTAGTGGGAGGGCGATTGCGGTGTTGACACTTCTAAAAAAAGTAAAAAACAATTTGCTCAGTGGATTGTCGAAAGAAATTTAAGTTTGGAGATTGATATTTTACATAATTGGAGACTTCATTGATATCTACTTATAACCTACAAAGAATGTACTCAACTTCTATAGTGTAATATGTTAAAACTAATAGTTCTTTTGCATTTGTTAATTTGTGTTTTTTATGATGACTTTAATATAATGACCTATCATTATATTTAAGCCTTTTGTGGCGCATCGGAAGCTCTTTTTTATATAATACACTTTAAAATAATACTAAGTTTTTTATTTTGTATCGTGTAGAGTGTCCGACTTTGGTGTATGACATATACAATATAATAACAAAATTATTACGCAATTTGTTAAAAGTACTATTGGTAACTGACGAAGTGTCCATAAAATAATAGCATAATCTAGCAATCTGTTTTTTCATATATTTTTTTTATAGACTTACTTTATAATTTATTTAAAAGTCTTAATAACGTGATAATCAGAGATTTATTTCATATGGGCTCTTATAACTTTTAACTTCGATCAGTTAAATCGATGTTACATAACACTCAATGTTCGGAGCAAGAACATAAGCTCTGAATTAATAATAGATTCCATTTGAATAAAATTATTCAATCCACAACTTCACGCTAAATCGAATTACTAATAAAATTGTAAAAAATATTGATATTT
The DNA here is from genome assembly GCA_902850365.2 of Chilo suppressalis. Lineage (NCBI taxonomy): Eukaryota > Metazoa > Arthropoda > Insecta > Lepidoptera > Crambidae > Chilo > Chilo suppressalis. The sequence goes on along the minus strand of OU963903.1, from coordinate 11,555,160 downwards.
GCAACTGTTCTATTAACATTAAGCTTTGTACATATAGTTTCACTACGTAATATATTAATAAATGAATGATTGATATAATAAATTAGATCTTTAAATTATATTTTTAACAATAAAATTATTATATATTTCTCAAAAATTCTATGTCATCATAATGTACAGACGCAATCTTGACAATGCATATGCCGCAAAAAATTTGTATGATTCCGCATATTACAAACGGCGCGGCGTCCTCCGTTTAAAAACGCTGGCTGTGTTAAAATATTCCGAAGAAAAAAATGTAAATCGTCGTGTCGCTTTATAATATGCCACAACATTTGATAGACAATCCAATCGGCGTTTACAAAATGCCGAGGCAAATTGAAGTATTAAGTAATTTTTCTTAATATGTGTAGTTAACCTGTTAAGGGTAAAAACCATTACCATGCGTGGCGCATTAATCAAAACAAAAAAAAATGGCGTCGAGTAGTAGTTTTATGACACAGTAAAATATTAAAAACAGTGCAAATTCTACGTGTTGAAAGGACTTTTCACAAAAAAAGTATTGTTTTAAAGACATTTATTATAGTGAATTAAGAAAATTTTACGATTCACAAATAGCAGCAGTAAAAACACCGTGTACAAATAACAATGTTTTTGAGGTTACCCGGCATGTAAACAACGCTAAGGTGTTCATGGAATCTGATGCTCGGAGGATTATTATTTATTTGTATAAAAAGTATGATCTTAGTCTTCGCGATGTGGACTATCTTATTCTAAAAAATAGCAGCTTTGAGAGTCCAAAGTCCCGGGAAAATACAGTTAGAATATTATTATGAACATTTTGACATTTTGTTAGACATTCATAGGGACTTATTTAACTAGTTTAATTACTTACTAGTTTTACTTAACTAGTTTAATTACTTTAGGAGCACCCAACTAAGCATGTGTTTTAAGTTAGTCCTATTTGAATAGGACTACCTGATTTCTGAAAAAGTCTGATTACCCATTGGACCCTCCTAATTGGACCTTACCTACAAAAAAGTGCCCGCTCGACCTCCTATCAAGAACATGGTGCCCATTGGACCCTCAAAGACGTACTTAACAACACTATGGGAGCTATTGGAGCTCTTAACTATTTGGCTAATTCTTTTGGAACGGTAAAGTACAGTCGTGTAGTAAAGTAACATTGTAAAAGACATAAAAACACAAAGGTTATAAATCTAAGTATTTAATCAACATTTTTATAAAATTCAAAACTCTCCATCAGTAACAACCAATATAAATATTTACATAAAATATAATAATCAAATCACGGATTTTTTACTTTACTTTTAAAGCCAATAGAAATTATTTTTTATCAAATAGCTCAACTTAATTATAAATATGGTTTGTTATATCACACAGATTAAGCACAACTATTATATATTCTAAATATTGATAAAATAAATAAAAGCACAAAGGTTGTAAATGTAAGTATTTAAAATCAACATATTTATAAAATGCGAAACATCAATCATCAGCAACAAACCATAGAATATAATAATCAAATCACAGATTTTGTTATTTTACTTTTAAATAGAAATGTTTTTTTATCAGATATCTTAACTAAATTATACATACAGTTTTTATATCACTCACATTAACTATTGAAGCACAATTATTATGTATTCTAAATATTCATAAAATAAAATACAAATGTAATATTTTCATATTATATTTTATAAAAAAATGATTTCTAATCATATTTTTACAATTAGCCAGAAATTGCTTATAATAAAAACATACTTTAACTAAAGGATATTGTTCAAAAGCGGTAGTCGGTTTCCGGCAGGGACGAAATATATATATTTTGAAAGTTTGTATAACATGTATAGATACTTCGATTTTTTTATTCATTACCGATTAATTTAAATCGTGTTTAATAATTAAACAATTTTTTAAGTATACTGGCTACCCTATCTTAGTAACGTCATATTTTTAGTGCGTGGTGGCTTATAACGTCAACTCAATCACTATGGCAAATGTCAATCAGTCCAGTCATGGATTATTATCAAAATTATTATCACTGCTTTTGTTACGCATTGAATATAATATATTTGATGCTTGGCAACAAAAAATAGACAAATAAACTTGCCATTTGCAAATCAATTATTAGATAGATTTATGTTATTTAAATATAAAAAACCGGGATAAAATAAAATTCTAGTTTTTTGTCAAACGATTCACAATTAAGTGCGCTGCGTCTCATAAAAACTTGGAGTCTGCCAAAAGACCCACTACCCCACTACCTACCTCCATAAAAAATTTAACAGTCTTTCGTAAAACATTATAAATTACCAAATTAAATATTTAAGATACATATGTGAGTAATTTTTCTAAGCAATGGCCTACGGTTGTAAGATTATTTTCTAGCTGCAACGTAGGTCATAAATCGGAACGAGACAGCAAATTTTCTCTCTCTCCCACACATGAGATCGGCGCCATCCTTTTGTTTAAGCGCAGAGATTGCTTGGGCTTGGAATCTATAACCTTCCTTTCATTAGGTGCTTAAGAGGAGTATAAATGTCGATAAAAACACTCAATCTACCTCAGCATTTCAGTCTTAGATCAAAAGATGATTTCGTTGCAAAATCCACCATCATGTTGCTTAGATTGTCTAGATCCAAGCTGTTTTAAGGAACTTTGAATCAATCGAACTTTGTTCGATTTGAAAGGTCTTGTGGATTTGGTGTTGCGCTGTAAGGGTATTTATTGGTCAGTGTACGATCGCCCTATTGAGTGAAACCTTTTTACATTAATGACTATTAATGTAATTAAATTTTAAATTAATGTAATTAATGATCATTCTTTTAAACCTAAAGCACAAACATATATTATGTCCTTTAAAGAAAAAAAGGTTTTACAATATTTACGAAAAAAAAAGATATTGAAGTATTATCATTGTCACTTGCACCCTTATAACACATAGAACTAAAATACATGTCAGTAGTGCAATATTTGGTTTTGGCTCCTTGTCAATACGAATAAAATAAAAATAAACATTATACAAATTAAATTTTGATTACTTTTGATTCAATTTTTATTTTCTAACTATCTCCATTATATCTTATTGTACGAGTACCTTACAAAAAAATCCAAATGTGTTAAAAATTTTCTTTTCTTAAAGGTTACTATCATCTGTCTGCGTCCAGTATTTATAGAGCAATAGACAAAAAACAGTTTTTTTTTATTTTTCCTGAAAACTTACGTTTTTGTGGTTATCTTTTTATTCTCCGGGGACGGCGAAATGTCGTTAATTCGAAGAAAAAAGGTAACCTGATTTTACAGTATTTAGTTAGTGGCTTTATAATACCTTCTATTAATTTTATTTTTGTCTGCAATTTTCTACATGACTGTACTGTGCTTAACAAAACTGTTAATAAGGTCGAACTGGCAGTAGGGTATAATCTTGAAGGTCCAATGGGCACTTAAAAAGAGGTCCAATGGGCACACTGAATATAAAAATTTTAAGGAGGTCCAATGGGCACCAAAAAAGAGGTCCAATGGGCACATTGAATATAAAATGTTTTAAGAAGGTCCAATGGACACCAAAAAAGAGGTCCAATGGGCACTTTTTGCTTTTGGGTCGAATCTTGAGGGTCCAATGGGTACTAGACCGTTTTTATGATGGTCACCTTACAATGACAATCAATGTAGAAATTTTAACAATTGAACGTGTCGCCAATTTGCTTTTGGCATATTTTAAAACAGCGAACGTTTTTAAACGAACGACGCTGTTTGTAAAACGCGGGATCATACAAATTGCCTGCGACATATATTATATTATTATAGTAAGAAAATCACTCTTATTGCTTCGTAGGAAATATACACACATCAAAAAAGCCTTAACAACATGTATTATTTACGGAAACTGCAAGTTTTATCAGTTGATATTTATAATATTATCGTAATGAAATGTATAATTTATTCAAATTTTTTCTTTATTAAGCCACTCATAAATGAAATTGGTTATTAAAACAAAAGAATATAAATAAGTAAGTTCAAATGAGTTAGAGTTGCTTAGAATCAGAATCGCTCTCCTACAATCAGTACCGCCTTTGACCTATTGGAGGCCCCTATGACCCCCGTTTTGTGATCTGACAGGAACTAGGTGGGCCCCTATCGATCGCGGGGCCCTGGGCAATTGCCCAAAGTGCCCACTGGGAAAGAGGGGTCTGCCTATAAAGGAGCAATGGCAGTGCAAGTTTTATCAGTCGATGTTTCATATTATCGTTATTAAAATGTATGATTTATTCAAAGATCTTCTTTCTTTAGCCACTCATAAATCAAATTGGTTATTAATAACAAAAGAATATAAATAAGTATTTAAAACTATACAAAATTTTATCCTTTATTCTATCCTCTTTCATCCACACACTCCTCTCTATCTTAAGGAGCGTTTCGCATTTTACTCTTTTAATCCTGTCCGTGATCTTCGGTCTTCTCATAACTTATCCTTAGTTATCCCACCACACTCCACTGATTTCGTAGCCAAGTCATTTTATGTAAGAGCTGTTAAACTGTGGAACGCTTTGCCTTTGGATATTAAACGTGCACAGACGAGGGACTCCTTTACTATTAAAATTAAGGAATATTTCCTCAAGCTGGACTCTGCTTGATGTTTTTATCTGTTTATTACTATTTATTGTATTTTATAGCTTCCTTACATACTTACTATATTGTATATTATTATATTTATGTTTATTTATTTATTTTTACAATGCACAAGCCCGCTGTTTCCACTATTCTTATGGTATGGTTTCATTTAGTCAAAGGTTGCCTGGTAGAGATTGCTACCTTAGCAATAAGGCCGCCTTTTGTGTTTTTGTTTCTGTGTTTTATGTTCTCTGTATTGTGTGTAATAGTGCAATAAAGAATATATTCATTCATTCATTCATACATTCATTCAAAAGTTCAAATAAGTTCGTGTTGCTTAGAGTCAGAATCACCCTCTTGCAAAGGAGGATCATTACTGTCATGCCAGCAACAAATTGTAATGCCATTTTTAAAATTGTAGATAATTAAACTTTAAGAAATTTATAGATATATAGATCATTGGAATCGTAATTTATAGAATGATGGAACTTAATCTAAGTACGATCTATTTTCGTTTCAAAAAATCGCGCAGTGGCGATGTGTGTGTAATACGCCTTATTGAATATAACATCATAAGATATTTTAACTAATATTCGGCAAGGACTAGCTAATAAAATGAATTCGGAATGGTTATGGGTACTTACATGTTCTCTTCATTTGTTGGTTGCTAAAAGCAAAGAGTAATAAGTACCATATATAATTTTAATAATAATGTAGTCATTATATTTAAACAGGATGTTGTACTATCATGTGTTTTTTGTGTTCGCTTGAACTTTTGCTAAATATAATGATGTAAAATGTGTATACGTAATTGTTTGCTCATCTCCGAGGAAGGAAGTTAAAATTAACAATAAATAGGATATTATGTTTAAGTGTATTAAAACTCCTACGATCTTGCGTGAATTCTATGAAATTACTGATTATAGGGGTGATGACGGGGTACAGTAAACGAAATTCTATTTAGTATGTCAGTTAGATGATCAAAAAATAAACACATATTTTTTTCTTTGGGCAATCAACCAAAAAATGACAAAGTTATAGCGCGTCAAAGTTTGGGGGTAGGGGCTCGTGACGTCACTTTTGAGTGAATTTTCACTTAAAAGTGTACCAAAACGTGACGTCATGCGACTTTTCAAATCAATATATCTCTGCAATGTTTATATTATGTGAAAAAAGAAAAAATACGTGTCGAATACTAATCTACCTGATAAACGAAGAAAAAAAAATTAGTCATCATCCCTAATTTAGGATCTGAAGGCAGCAAGCATTAAGAGGTTCTTTAAAAAGATTAAAATTAATATACCTTCGGTTTTTTACAATCACTTTGTAATAAGTTATTTCTACCGCTCTGAGTCAACTTGCGTAATCATTATAAAATTTATATTAAGTACCTACGGAGGTACGAACAAGAACTTCGAATTTCGAATCAATATTTCATACATACGCTTTGGTGTAAAAGATAATAGCCGGGTTCAGGTGAACATGGCCTATAATTAATTACGATACCCATCAAAGGTTACCTTCACCTTACACGTTTAGGGATCCGTACCAAAAATTTCCTGTTTTCTTAATAAAAAGGGGCGGAACACATTTAGTTCGAATGGCCACAGAAATGTGGACTAAACGCTCGCAGGAGTGGAGGTCTCGTAATAACAGATCTCGTGGACATCCACCTCAGAGATGGGTGGATGATATCAGAAGATATGTTGGTCAAACATGGATGCTTTAGGCAAAAAACCGAAGAACATGGAGGGAACTGGAGCAGGCCAATGCCAAACCCATGATACCAAAAGTATTAATATGCCTCCGCTGTCTGTCTGTGTGTTACAAGGTTCTATGTTTTGAATGTTAATAGGTAGATACCCGAAATTATCACAGAATTTGTATTACTAGGTACGATATCACATCAAATAATAAATCTAAAAGACAAAGCTAAGCATACAGGGTCTCCATAATATGAAACATATTTTTTTCTTCTAGTATTGCTTAATATGTTTTAAATATTGTATTATGGTACAGAATTCTGCTTTTTTTGAGTCCGGCTCGCAATTGACCGATTTTACAATTGTCTAGTGCATACTTCCGGGTCACTCGTCTCGAGTGAGACAAATTGTTTGCTTGCTTACTTTAATGGGCATGCGAAGTTTGAATCGAGAGTTGTTTTAGTAGGCGTGTCGCCTTATGTGCTTTCTGGTTTTAGGGCTCCAACATACCTTTACCAAATTTGATCTAATTTATTGACAAAAAGAATATTGGAATGTCATAAGTATACAAATAATAGTCTCTATCTAATTACATAATTACTCTATATATAAATACTAGAACAATAAAACTAAAACTAAAAACCTTAAAAAATAAAATTAATAACTAAAATATATTATTAAAAGGAGTCCCTTTAGGCAAGGATCCGAAGATCTGGCAGCAATTTACCAAATTAATATGAAGTTTATAAGTTACATAACTAAAATACTATTGAAATAACGCTTTTTTTTTATTTCAAATAGAGTACTAAATAATAGGTTATTTAAAAATATTAAATAACTTTAATCAAGTCAATTTTTTAAACTCAGTTGGTAAACATTTTGTAAGAAGCTTTTATAAGAAGCTTAAAGTTTGTATGTTTGTTACTCAATCACGCAAAAATTACCGAACAGATTTGGATGAAATTTGGTACGCTTATAGTTTGTGATCTGGATTGAGACATGGGATACTCTTTATCTCGGAAGAAGAAGTGTTAGATTTGTGAGGGACTTTCAAAAAACTTAAGTTCATCATAAAAATGAAATACGTGTTCATATTTTATTTCACCATTTTTAATTTTTGTGTATATTCGCCGAAATGTATGGCATGAATATTTTTTCATTATTACTCATGTTTTTAGTTTATTTTTTATACTTAGATTATAGGACCCGACCCGATTTTGATTTGTGTAGTTAAGTAGACTATATAATGATAGGCGTTGTCTTGAAATCCGTATAAATCTTCCGTGAAAAATACGTTTCGTAGTTGTTGAGATCATTTCGAACATATTTGTATACTATATAAAAAAGTCTCTGGTCGCTTTTCTCTCTATACACATATTTCATATATTATATAGACTTTATTTTATTATTACGTAAGTATTTAAATAACTCAAACATATATTTTCTTAATATAGGGGTATCCACATTGGAATCGGTTCATATAACGCATGTCAGGTATTTCCCTGAGTTTAAAGCTTTTACAGCTACATGCATTTCTTTCTCGATACACTTCAAATGTCAACAAACATTAGAAAAAAAAACAAAGTTTCAAGCAGCCATTTTATTGAAGTCATTAAGGGAAAGATGTACTTAAAACGTTTATTTAACTTAATGTTTTATTTGATCGACATAATTTGTAAAATATAACTACTGCATAGAAGAAAATTGTATTTAAGCGGTGTTTCGTTTAAAATGCAACAATACATCAAAGTGAGTTTGGTGTGCCTTTCTTTGCTATAATGTGCAGTATGCCAATTTGAACCTTTTTCTTGAACATTTGAAACTTTTTCTGTCGATTTCGAAACATTTTAATATATAGGTATTAATACTGAGCATTTTATAATCGTTATATTTTGATATTTAACCCCTATTTGAAAGCATTGTGGACCATATTCAATAGAAAACTAATAATGATTTTACTACAAATAAACAAATGAAGAATTCCGCTCAAAGGGCTAATAATTATATAATCTACCCTACAATATCTGTGTTTAGTTTGGAGACTAAATATTTAAATCTAAAGAAAAGTTTACTAGAAAAAAATCCACGCGGACCAGGCAGCGGACGGGACTCGAACCCGCACCCTTCGCTATCCGGGCGAATGCACTTTTCTTTAGATTTAAACATCTAGCAGTTAAATGCTTAAAAATGTATAATAACATAACTAAATATTTGTTAAGAGTTGTTAAAAATATTGACGAAAACCAGAAACTCAATATAAAAGCGTCCGATTAAAAAACACGCGTTGTATTTCTGCTGTGCATCTGAACTTAGCCTTAATCTCGTAGGTAAGTGTACAAAAACAGAAGGAACCGGTTTCCCTATATCCTACATAAAGTGAAAAGTGAAGTCAATTGACAAGTTCCTTGCGTGCATTTCATTTAAGATGTGGTGGTTACGCAGGCATTATGTAATGTTATGCCATACACGAGTTATTAGCATGCTGATGGCATTTCGCGATTTAAAATTATATTTGTGCTTGTTCGATCCAGTTTTTTATACATACAAATTTATCAAGGAACCGGTTCTGTCACTTATGTCCTCAAATAGATGCAGCTTAAAATTCGATCATGCGGATACTGGCGTTCTTTTTCACAAGTAAATAAATATGGGACAACGTCACATAACCTATATTTTTTATTTCTGTCCCACCTGGGTGTTTAGTGAAAGTGGAATTCAGTTGTACGAAGACAACTGATACGACAGACAAATGTGCTATAAGCTATCCTTACATTGCCGGTTTCTTCTGTAAGGCCGCGTTTTCACCTGCATGTAAACTCGCGGAAGTCTTACGTACGTTAGGGATGGCGATTCTTTCCGAAAAATGTCGATTTTAAATCAATTCAAATCGTGACAAATCGATCCACAAAAGAATCGATCTTTTTTTTAAGTTTTTATTTATAATGTAATATAAATCTATTTTATTATAAAAAAGGTACATATTATAATTTAACGATCTCTTATCAGTAAAATCAGGTAATTCAATGATGAAAAATCTTTTTATTCAAAGATTTACAAACAAACGTAACTTTTTTTACAGAGGGGCGAAGGAATCCAAATATAAAGCATTCTCGCGAGTTTTTGAATAATGAATCCTTTAACCGGCAGCATTCTTATAATACGGGTACATTCAATTAATTGTAAATACCTTTTTGGTTTATACCAAAAATAAAAATAAAATCCAATGTCGATTTTCAGGGGTGAAATATCGATTCACTGAATCGATTCAGTACTGCATATCGATTTATAAAAGTCTTTTTGGCTTCATAAATCGATTCTTCGATTAATCGATCTCAGATCGCCATCTGTATCTTACGTGAGTTTCTTGCTATATCGTTTACATTTCATATGAATGAATTCCTACAAATTATTCATGAAATTATTGTCGTGCGAGAGATTCGAGGATCATACTGTCGCTGTTTATCGCAGAGGTGTTTCCACATGAGAACTAATGAATATCGCGCAAACATCATGCCTTGAAGACACACATGTACAGCTGCATTGACAATTTTGTTATCAAGAAAAAATAAGATCTGTTTGGGTTTGACAATGGAGTGTTCGATTATGTAGTTTTACGGACATTTTATTGTCGGTTGCAGAGAACTCCTGTGTAATATTATTAAGTACAGAGTTTTTTCATTGTTTTTATAATCCACATGTCAGTTATCCCATAGACAAGGATTGTACTCATAAAAACCTATTCATTTAATAATTTTATCCCGCAACCATTCACGTGTCTGTCATTAGCTCATTTTTCAACTATAACAGCTGCCAGTGTAAGAAATATAGGTATTCTGTAAGATGCAATCTCGCTTACGACCTCATTTATTTGGATTTCTGACAAATTTCAAATATCTTCTACTGGCTGCTTCTGCTCTATAGACATAGCGACATTTTGCCGTGTAATGGCGTAATGCATATCGAACTAATGTCTAAAATGGCATTTGTCGAAATTGGGAGTCAGATTTTATTTTACAGAATCACCTTCTTAAACCGATAAGCAGCGAGAACAGAGTTGATATAAATATATTTAACTATAAATACTGACAATCGCTTGCGCGACAACTCGCAGGTACTGTCTGGTACACTGTCGCGTGATGCAAGTTGCTGTCGGCCAGACTGTCGGACATATCTCGCGGAAGTTATCTTGCAGGTGAAATCCCCGTATTAAGATTGAGGTTGCTTTTGCCCTACCACGCCTAAGATCTGAGTAAAGTGGCGATAGAGGGCTGGGTTCATGTTATCGAAATCGGAAACAGCTGAGGTGCCACAAAGATCCAACCCCGATACTCCGAACCTATATAACCTAACCTTGTATGTTAAAGTATTAGGGTCTAAACATGGAGCATCACGGCGGACGCGTTTCGTGTTGCGTCCATGTTGCTCTAAGGGTCTAAAGAAGGTTAGAAGAAACGATTGAATAATGAAATTCGTTCCGTTTTTTTTGTAGTTTTTTGTACCCAAAGTGCACCCAGACAATCATATTATTACCACTTCTGTAGTGGCAGTGGGAGACAGTGGGCAGCGGTTCGATTGTTAGGCAAATCAGTAGTGCTGACTGACCAATACTGGCAAAGTGTAAATTGACTTCGAGACAGTATAGTGCCGTCTTCACGACTATTGACTCCATGTATGGCAGTTGTCCCACCGCCGACGAGGAAGCCACTAACTATCGGCTATTTTCTTCCTCAAGAAACGTACAACGTTCCGTGTTAACAAAAGAGATGCATATACATATTAATAGTTGATCGCTGACTGTTCACACTGCCGGCGAGTACATGTTCCACTAGTTTGTCGCTGAGCGAAAAGTTTATCAAGGTAAAAACTCGTTCAGCGATACTCACTCAGAGATACTCACTCGGCGACGCTTAATTGGCCGTCAAAGCGCGTGTGTGTGCATTTTTGCTCAAGCCTGTCATCGCGTGGGAAGTGGCGCGAGTAATCGTCCGTTGCACTCACGCACTCGCTTTTAGTCCAGCTATAAAACTATCCCAACTACACACTCGCTTCCCGCTGCTGGCCAGCTCGTTTCTAATTTCTGGCTCTACTCGCTTCTTGTTAATCGTCGGCGAGGGGACAACTGCCTTAACAGTGCACGTTAGTTTTCAAACGCCATTAATGATCGATTTGGAGTCAGTCACTGACCCTATGTAAATCTGCCATAACGTCCAACGACTCGACGATAAGAACTCGTTTCGTTTTCAAAATATGTCGCAACGCGGAAACGGCAGGTATTTATCATTGAACGCCGCACGTCTTACCTGTGATTAATTATCTTAAAAGATTTAAAGAATAAGCTTTTCAATACCGTTAAACCGGCATAAAGTTTGGTTAAAAGCTACTATGACCGTGAATGAAAGATGTATATTATTCAACTAAAATTGTGCAAGTACAGGTTGTCATATTAAAGTATTTAACTGCTAGTTTTTATTTAAAAAGTATTTTGACTAGTTACCTATATTAAGGTGATGATTACACTGAACCATAAAATAAACATTAACAAGAAGTTGAATTTTTATTTATTATGACAATGAAGATGTAAATAAAATTAATACAGAATTAGTGACAGGAAGTAATTTCGTCACGTACCTTTCGTGTACCTTGACTTTCCTTTTTGCTGTAAATCCAAATATGCTATTGCATATCTGTAGGAATAAATAAGCAAAATTATGTAGGAAGCAATCGCAATGCGAAGGAAGCGAAGGTTGGTAGGTAAGTAAGAAGCATATTCTTATGCAAATTAAATTAATTACCAAAATATGAAGAAATTATATGAGGATCTGGCGAACAAAAAGGTATAATTACGCATATGGTTTTGACCATATACTACTTTCTTTTTTACAGCCTTTGTAGGCTTTGGAGCAGCTGAATTTGAATTTCAACTCATGTCAATCAAAACTGCCTAAAATAGTGTTAAAATTCACGCCAAAAGCTCACTGTAGGTATGTCATTCAGTTTTACGGCTCCTGTAAAATTTAATTTTTCGTAATTATACCGCTTTGTTCGCCAGTTCCTCATATCGTTGTTTTTAATGTTGTGACTACATGTATCTACGCATGCTGTTATTCAGAAACAATATGTATACTTTATTACTTGTAAATGCGAAAGTTACCCCGTTTATTTGTCTTTATGTTTTTTACGAGTTTTTGTTATTTTTTGTCTCGAAAATATAAGACAGTGAAATCCGGGATAATTGTTTGTTATTATTAATGCACGTATAACCAAATTATTTTCCTAAGAGGCCTTATTACAACGACAAAACTGATTCGTCAACATTAAGAAAAGACTCCTACAAGTTAAGTGTGTATACCAGGAGCTAAGAAATAATATATTTTTGTATATAAGGTCGGAATACCTATATCTAAATATAATAAAGTACTAGTACAAAGTGACTAACGATTACCTACGACCAAGTTTATTTAGATTTAACAAAGCGCTTTATATAAACAGATTTATAGAACAAAAAATATGTGTTTTTTTTGAAACTATGATGCAAGTGAAACTTTTGAAAATATTAATTTAAAAATTTCGTTCTCGATTGGGAATGCTTCTTGATAAGGTCTGATTTTTTAATAAGAGTTAAAAATGTAATGCGACATTCTAAAGATGAACGAAAAACTTAGCGGCGATGTAAGTAATAAATGTTTCACTTAAAAAAAGCGTATGTACTTATGACCACACGACTGAAGTGAAACTTCTTTAATCAGATCATTGGGGATCTGAAAATCATAAACTTAATCTGAAGATTTGTTGACAGAAAAAGAAACACCAATCCGCGCTTGGTCCGTTATCACCATCCAATCCGCACTGAGTCCATTATCACCCACCAATCCGCGCTGAGTACGTTATCACCCTCCAATCCGCACTGGGTCCATTATCACCCACCAACCCGCGCTGGGTCTGTTATCACCCACCAATCCGCGCTGGATCTGTTATCACCCACCAAGCACTAGATTCATGTATTTTATGACAGGTATTTTTCATTGTTTACCGATGAGTCACCGGTGCGCGCGTAACGCAAAAATCGTCACACATTCGCCAGTTTACCCCCAAGTCAAGCGTGCCTAAAGAAGTTTTACTTCAAAAATAGTAGTTCATGAGTACATACAAAAGCACCGTAAAGAGCTCATAGAGTATAGAGAATAATAGTCGAATATTTGCGTCACGTGTCAAGTTCATAAGTTACGATTCTCGAAAATCGTGACCAATTGGGAAGATTGTCCGTTAAGCTGCAGTTGTGAGGTAATTCAAAGATGATTGTTATCACATAAAGGCCGATTGTTCGGAGGTCAGAATGTTTAAATGTTACCTCAGAACTTGATACGTACGTAAAACGAGTAACAACTACAGGGTGTAAAAAATTCTTTAACGAAATCGAAGGCCACGTATTTTCCACATATTTTCCACATCATGACGATCATTTTTTTCTTCTGGAACATACCTGGGAAATTTATGGTTATGGAGATATTGAAGGTCAAAGTCACAATTTTCTTCAATATTTTTACATTAATATTTTCAAAGCGTTATTTAGAAACTTTTTTATCCATGCACTTGCACATACACACAGGCACATTCTTTGCGTAGCGCCACAGTAGCGCGCCGCGCTATACATTGCGTACTGGAAAAATAAATGTATTTTTTTAACTTAAAATATAAATGATTCCCACGTTTAATATTTTGTAATATTATTTGTTTGGGTGTACAGAATGCGTAGTTTTAGTCTTGGTCATAGGTTTTTTTACACGCTGTATATAAATGCATTGTGATTTGTTTCTATGTCAGAAGTCGTTACGGTTAACCATTTATTTTATGACACCGATTTATTACTAAACAGATAATGTTTTTACATTGGCGGTCGGCTCTAATGATTGGTGACTGATGGTAAAGTTTCGTGCTCGGTTCCCGTAAGAGGTTAGGTCAAGTCAATGAGGTCAATGGCCCTGACTGCGAAATCTACGGTAGCAATTTCAATATACCGCAAAGGGCAAACGTTTACAAATAGGTAATGCCACAGAAATAAATTTTATTTCTGTGGGTACTTGAATGTTAAGAAAATTTGTGTATTATTGTTCATTCATATTAATTACAATAATATCTTGTATTAGTATAAATAATTTATTGGAGCCACATGTTAATGATCATTTTCTTGATACACAATATAATAAAATTAAACATTTGAAAGAAGAAATAGCAAATATTGATTAGGTATAGACTTCGTATTTGATTTGGTGGCCGCACTTGCATATTCCGTGCGTTCCATCTGCCTAATGTACTATAATATTAGGTCTTCACAGTTATGGCGGAAATTTAATAAATCCAATTTGTCTTTTACACTGGTGGTAAGACATAATGATGCTCCAAACAGCTTTGCCGCACGAAATCGCATCGCAGCAATTCGCATCGCAATATGCAACGTCGTATCGTATCTATCCCAAGCCTTTTCTCATATCACGCAGAGTATTGAAATCCTGAGAATAATAAAGTAATACAATGCTGGCAACCTTAATTACAACAGAATCACAATACTAAACACTAAAAAATCAATTAATTTGTGTGTGAATCGATCATTTCAGCAGAATCCAAACGAGATTTTATTGCAACGCTTCAACATACTAAAGCCGTTATAGGCTTTATAATGACTGAAAAATCATCACAGGTTGCGTGTACATCAACAATTTGTAGACGTCATTCATGGCTACTTAATAACGTTTCTATTAATACGCTTAACGTCGACTTATAGAACTGTCATACTGTCACTTATGATTGTAGACGATTCGTAGTAGCTATTTTAGCCGAGTTTTTATAGAGTGCCTAGTATATCACGATTATACTGCAAAATATATGTGTATAAATCGTACCTTATGGCGTTCTGTTAATAATAAAAACCTCCTTAACCTTCGGGTTATAGCCCGAGCGGCGAGTGCAACAACTTGCGGCACCGCCCCTGAGGTTGGAGAGGCGATTTCTTCTTGAGACCTATGCTTGCAGTGAGTGGTTTATTTCACTCTAACAATAATGGGCTACAGTCGGCCAACACGGAAGTGTTCCCACGTTCGAAATTTTAAGATTTAAGAGTGAAGTCTCTCATTTATAGACTGAAGCCCATTATTTTTATAGTGAAATAAACCACTCGCTGCAAGCATAGGTCTCAAAAAGAAATCGCCCCTCCAACCTCAGGGGCGATGCCGCAAGTTGTTGCACTCGCCGCTCGGGCCATTGGTTCAGTCTTGAGTATAGTGTAAGTCATTATTGATCGAGTGTAACTCTATTGGGCTTTAATTTTTAAGAGTTTTGAGAGAGAGAGCCCATAATGTTAAGTGTTATTTTTAGAGTTAAGTAAACCATGTACTGACAGTATATTTTGGGGGCATGAGCGCCAAGAAGAGCCTCACCGACCCAGTCGCCGCTCAGGCTATTTGTTGAATATTAATAACTTCTTTCAGGCTTTTTAGAGAGTTGTCTTTTGTGTTTGAGTGTAGCTTTAGCCCATAATCATCACCATTATGATTAGAGTTAATTTCAAAGAAAAGAAAACACTCACTGTCAGCATAGTTTGGGGGCATTAGCCTCAAGAAGACATCGCCCCGTCGTCCCCAGGGGCGGTGGCGCACGTTGTTGCACTCGCCGCTCGGGCTCCGGTACTTGCTAGGTGGGCAAGGGGTGCTGCTGCCATCCTCCTCAGATGAGCAGTTCTGGCTGTAATTACAGATTGAATATTAAAATAGTGTCGCATTTAGCGTTTGGATTATGATGAGACTTCATTGTTAAATCATATGACAGTCAATCTCTTTAGGAAACAGAATGGAAAAAATGTATTGGGAAGAAAAAAAAGGAAGAATTGTTTTTATTGGTCATCGCAATAACATAAATAATAACAAAATAAAAACAACAACGGTTTTATGAAATTACACAGCAAGTGAAACTGTAAAAAATCAGTAATAAAAAAGTCCTTCCTCGGCTGGGAATCGAACCCGGGCCGCCAGCGTAGTAAGCGAGCTCTCAAACAGTGAACCACCAATGCTCATTGATAAGGTATGATATATATTTTTCAATAACAATTAATAATGGGACATACTACAGATGAACGAATACGTGTGATAATGTAATAAAAGTTTCACTTCAATAAATTGTGCTTTATATTAGTTCAAAAATTTGAACTTGAGAAAATTTGAAATTGAGTGCTCATGTTCAGCATTAGCTATACTGGCCGGGAAAATCTTATCACTTTTTTCCCTTATCAAATATATCACTTATATTGTAAAGTTGAGAAGAGCGATTGAAGCGTTGGACAGTATGGACCGATCGAGGTGGCCTATAGTTTTGCTTTGTGTGTGGCCTAAGCTTTAAGTCTACGTTCGTAGCAGAAATTACAGAGAGAGAGATTATGTCTAAAACAATTTCAATCCGCCTTATTCCAAAACACGGTTAAAGTTAGTCTTGCTTTAAACCTAATGTTGTCTCTTTTTAGCAAACTAAAGTGACAGCAGAAATCTTAGTCTAGGTTTAACTTTAGTCTAAGTTTTGGAATAAGGAGGTAGGACTTTTTTCAATCAAAGACTTTTTTAAAATAATAAGTCAAAGGTGTCTAAACAATATATATTATTTAAAACAAAATTTATATGAAAGATTTAACTTCAGAGGTTGTAAGCTGTTGAAATTCTATACCAAATCTATGATCATTTTACAACAGTTGAAATATAAAGGCATAATACTGGTTAGCGACAAACCCAAGTTGTTTTAACTAGTTGTTGCGGAATGCACATTCCATTTTAATGTGAGATGTGGCATTTGAAATAAACCTAGGCATACTATCCAAATGATAATTAAATCCGAAAAACATTACATATGCAAATTCAATGAAATATAAAACAGCTTTCCGCATGTTGTGGCGTGTAAGCGATTCTGCATTTCCACTGTCGAAATATTTTTTGCTCGTAAGCTTTTTCAGTATAGTACAAGCCCGAGAACTAAAACTATATAAGAGTCTTGCAGCGAAAGGAAAACATACAAAGCACCACATGTGTAGAATAGTAAAAGTTTATCAAGGCAGGGAAAAGGGTAGTTTCGGAAGATGTTTTTTTGTAATCACGACAGGTTTCTCATAGCATGTTACGATAGACATGTCAGAGAAGAGTTTGATTTGTCTAACTCGGAAGCTGCCAGATTATAACGAAAGATTTAAGGGAGTTATGAATCAACTACAATAAAAAAGGAGAGGTACAGTCAGGGATGTATAACCCTGATATGTAATCTGACACTTTTTTAGGATTAGCATAACAAATCAAGATTTATGTCAGTAACGAATGCCTGTGTATTGCTTCTGCAACTCTTCGCGACTCTTACAGCCTCTTGACCCCAGAATAAATACAACCCTATCGTATCTTCAAAGCTCGCTTTTTTTAACTAATTTCAAAAAGGGGGAGTTTCTTTATATCCGTCTCTGAATTGAAAAGATACTCACACATCATTAGCACCGTTCAGGAACCGCCTTTCTAGAGCTAGTGCCTCGCTAACTGCCCGCCTTAGATCGCTGGGCACTGCTTGTATGTTGCTGTCGTCAGATTTGCTTTTCTGTGCGTGTGCGCGGGCTGACAACACGACCGTTAAAAGCAACAGACTCCGTCTTAATCTGTAACAAAGAAAATTTATACATAAGTTAATAAAGTTTTTTTTAAATAAGTTAGTTTAATCTTCAAAAAACCTTTTTGAAAGAGGAGCCTTGTATTATATATAGAGCCGAAAAGTATTGAGTTTCGGCGTTTCAAAGGCAGGCCTGATATCACCGCGCCACACGTCGCCGAATAAACGTGTTATTTAGAATTTGTATTTGTCTTATATTTCATATTTATGTTAGACTTTAAGGTGGTACATCTTACTATACGACGATGCCTAATAAATAAATACATAAAAAATCTAAGCATCATTTGTACGGTTTTGAACTGTTGTAATTATAAATACAATCAAACAGTTACTTTTTTTAAATAAGCCGATTTATTTTCCGAGAGCAAAAAATATTATACACCAATATATTTTACTAAGAAAAAGAAAATTACAATTTATAAGACATACAGTTTCCGTAAATGTTGCTTGAAAATTTTAAGGTTTTTTTCAGGTGTGTATATTACGTAAAACGGTTCTGTGTGTATTTGTCTCGAAAACAAGCTGTGATATATTTGGTTTCATATACAAATATACATAATTTCATTCCCTTACCTTATCCCTAAAAGAATTATTTTTAAACAAATATGTATCCTATGTCCTTTTCCAAGGTCATATTTATCTCTATAAGCGCAAAAAATCATCAATATTAATTCAGCGTTTTGAGTGTGAAACTGTAACAGACAGAAAGAAATGCAGTTAGACGGAATAATAGAGTAACTTTTGCATTATAGTATTACCGTGGATAAACCCACAAACAAGTGCTAAATGGACTTAAAGACAGAATAAAGAATACAAACATTACTCAAGAATCTGACTTGTTTTTAAGTTGTTATATAATCTAAGAATGAGGTCCGTGTGCTAGACTAAAATTATGACGAATATATATATATATAAAAAAATGCCGTTATTTTCGCAAATTCGCATACTCTAAAGGTCAAACTATTTTAAAGCGGTATATAAGAAACAAAACTGTAATATTTATCCTATAACGTTTGATTGATAAACCATCTTAAGTTTAAAATGGCTAAATGGAAGTGCTCATCTCATAATTGATGTACGAGTATTTGTTTGGAATGTGGTTTTATACGACGGACGATACTTGGAAGAAGTGAGGATGACAAAACAAAGACTTGTTTGTTGCTTAACAAACTTGTAAATAATGACCAATTGACTTTGTAGATATGAATTTCTTCCACTTCGTCCATGTTATCTTAAAATTTATGAGAATCCCACAGGAATCTAACACTTTTCCTGTATAAAAAGTATCCTTAGTCTCACAAAACTATGAGCGTACCAAATTTCATACAAATCCGTTCAAAATCCGTACAAAGTTTTTGCGTGCTGGAGTAACGAATGTTCAATAGGAAAGTTGGAAGTAGGCTATCTGTATCCTTACCTATTAATATTATCTGTAGGGAGATTGGAAGATCAGTGTAAAGTTTTATGGGGAAGCTGGTATAGACTATTTAGAACCATTGATGTATGTCTTCGACAAAGTATGATATTTTTTTTAAATTAGTGTTCATGACTTTTGGTAAAAAACACAAAAGCATACAATTAGACTGGACAGAAGAATCGTAATTTAAGTCGCATTCGTTCGTTAAACGTCACTGTGATATACGCTTGGATTATTTAAAAAATAAATTCGCAGATATATCAATATTCTGATGGCAGAATAATTTGAATAAATAGAATTAAATCGGGTCAAAAACAGGTTTTTGCACGTTTTATTACATTTAAGTATTTTTATGTTACTAGCCAGCCAGCCATTCACGTAACTAACCAGTTTTATGATATTCCGACTGCATATAATTTGTAGGTCATACATACACAAAAATAATTAAATTTTGATGCAAATCCGAAAGCTTATAGCTTGTATTCATATAAGTTATTCCAGCGTGATTCTATAAATCTGCTGCTATGTTCAAGTATGATACTGTGTAAGGCTAGACTCACACTGGCGCAGAGTCGAAGCGACGCGCCTCGTCATATTTTCGCCTGCAGCAAATTCATCTCTATTTTTCCACTTTTACTCGACTCTTTGACTCTAGGCCACTTTTACATATTTTTTTGCCATACCTAATATTACTGAGTCACAAACACATCAATAATGTAGGATGAACGGCCTTTTTACCCGAATGTCCGGCCAAACTGGCTGGTCTGTCCGAGTATGAGTTTTGGCAACCCTAGTGGTAGTAAACTACCGGGTAGTTTATGTGAGACATTTGAATAGGTTGTTTATGCGCGCCTACCATATATGAATGTTGTTTGATGAGGAAGTTCGTTGCGATCGAACAGCCTGCTTACCGGTGACCGCAATGCTTTCGTTTTTATTTGATCTCTTATGAGTTATGTATGATGTATATACGCGGGCTGCTTTCTAGGCTTATGTCATTGACATTGTACGGAGGTGGGTGGGTCGTGTTGCGTATGCGATCGCGGGATTAATTATATGGTTTGCCTTATCGACCTTTTGTACTTTGTTTTTTATGGGAGGTGGATTTAGCGGAAGTAAGTCCACTACACAGAAAATAACTTTGTAGTGTGCTTATTCAAGCAATAAGGTTTCCGGAACTCCACGAGGAAGGAAATTTTGATTTAGAAAGAAAGTGGGGGTGATAAGAGTAGTGCGTTTTAACCCTACATAAGCTATCTTTGTAACTTGAACTGACTCACACTTACGCTTACGAGGGGTATAAAAAAATACCTATTTGTGCCTCATTTTTAGCAACAACAATACAAACCTTACTCCAGTGATGGGATGGTATGGAAACAATAAGTTCCAGCAATTATCGTTCCAAAGTAGCAAGTCATTTACTATGACCTTGTAAGTAATCTATAGGCTAATTAATAATTAACAAAGTCTTTCGTAAACTATTCGTTATCTTGAGCAGCTTATCACCTGCGTATTGCAACCGACTGCTTTCTAGCAACCACGTGGTATTTCCCAAATTGCGCCACTGTACCCGATTTTACGGTAGGTTGCTTTGAATACTTTAATAAAGCGTATCATTCAATTTGCATTGTCGGTGGAAAACTTTGAAGGTTTTGTTGGAAATTTGAGGTTCGCTTGTATCTTCAATAGGCAATTTGACAGTATGAAAAATACTGTACCAATTGTTGGCATTTGTATTTAATATGAATATTAGCAGTGATTTTACTTTTCTGAAAGAACAAATAAATAATTACTTTTCTATAAAATCATTAAAATAGATAAAAAAAATTTGCTTCATGGTCACGTGACCGAAAACGCTTGGGGTTAGCCAAGACTAAAATGACGTCACACGCTAGTAAACTTCTCGCTCAAGTGACATTACATTGTATCGTTTGACGTTTTAATGACAGTCGGGTGTCCAGAGAAACGTTTTCCCTCGAAAACGTTTGAAAAAAAAAAAAAATTCAAATTGCCTCCAATTTGAATTTTTTTTTAATTAGTTTTTTTACTGAATTACACAACAGAATTTAAAATATCCACTTTCTATGGACTCCATAAACATTAGTAAATAACGTGAGATCGTTTTCTAAAACTTGTAAAATACACCCTATATAAACAAAAAAGGGGAGTAGAAAACTGCGAAACTTAAAACGAAAGATAATTATATTTTTTATATTAAAGGGGGCATACGAATTGACGGCTCAACAGATGATAAGTGATCATCGTCACCCATAAACACCTGCAACACCAGGAGTATCACAAATGCAATGGCGGCCTTTAGAAGGAGTCAGTCAGAAGGAGACCCTTTTTTGAAGGATTTCGGGTCGTATTGTTCCGGAAACACTGCTGGCGACAAAGTAGTCCACAGTTGACAAAACTGTAAAATTTTACGTTCGTAAAATTCGACAAAATCGCACGATTGTGGAAAGTCACGCAGTCAAGATGATGGGGATGAAATTTTTGTTGTTATGTACGATGGCAAAAAGCAGCAGCTGGGTGGAATTGATCCGAACAATTTCTCCGAACACTGCCCATGATTAATGCGATAGAAGATGCAGAGTAAAGCTACACCCGAACACAAAGCTATCGCTAATATAAAATAAAATGTATTATGTAAAACCTATAATTAGCTTTCCGATAGGCCAAGGCCATTTTGAATTTCGTTAATCACTATAAGCCAAAGCTATATTGTTGGTGCGAAAATCTAGAGAAGTGTCGAAGCTTGCCAGTAAGCGAGATTTATTGTTATGTAGGCTTAGCCTTATATTCCCATTCAAAGATCATTTACCCAACAGTTGGCATTACTTGGGTCTTCGCTGTAGTCCAGCAATATTGCTTAGTCATCACTCATCGCCTAAACAGCTAGTCGGTTATAAAAGTGTTTATTTACAAACAGATTTAGAAAAAATGCTTTTGCATAAAAAACTTTATTTTGTTAGGAAAGTTTCTTCCAGTTTCGTTCTAGCCATGTAAAAAAGTTTTTTTTGTGATGACCACATACATATGTGAGGTTAATATACGAACTTTTTGTGGTACGTTCAAATTTAATGAAAACGAAACATACAATTTGCTTAGTCACGGCCAAAGTAAGTGAAGGCATAAATATAGACAATGAAAGTAAGGAAGCGCTCCTGAGAAAATAACTAATTTGCACAACAATACGTTTTGCCACAAAGAAATGGAGGTACAATTTCACTATTTCGTTTACATACATAGCTGAACTGAAGTTTTAGGAAACTGTTAACGTAGTCATTAATTATTACATAGAAAAAAGTATAAATTTATAAAAAAGTAATAAAGAATACAGGTAGTGAGTTCAACGTTCAAAATCGTATATTTTTAACTTCAAGATTCGAGTTCAGTAATGCTGTCCTGTCACCTTGAAAGGGACATCTGGTAAGAAGCGATTAAGATTCAAGACACGTAAGGACACTTTCACTTTTTGAATCCTGTTTATTGAAACAAGGAGTAAAGATGGCCAACTACGGTATTCGAGTATTATTATGTATACTTCCGCGACCGAATTTATTTTAAAAAACAGAACATAAGTTTAATTGAACTGTGCTATTGTATAACTTCCAAATCAAGTTTATGGTAAGGGAGGGGGAATAACGCTCACTGGGTAATGGAGCTCACCTCTGTAATTCTGTCAAAATGGAACGTGCTACGTTCACGCCACGTCGCGTGAATCACGAGGTGAGGGGCCTCAAACAGTAGATTACAATGATGACTACATTTAAGATTTTGTTATTTTTCTTAATTTAGATTTATCACAAATAATTTCAAAATTACACAATGGATTTTGATCTTATAAAATTTGGTTTAGATTGAAACATCTAACAGTTCATGTTTAAAAATAAAAATATAAAAAATGCACTTTGTTTTTCTTAAGTGAACGCCATTCCAAACCCTATAAGGCAAAGATTTATTTGCTATAAGGTATAACATAAACCAAATTTATCACTAGTTCGAAGTCTATTCTTACAAATCATACACATAAAACGTAAGTTAATAAAGATATTTATTATATTTATATATTGGCATATAGTTTGTACGATCGAAATTCGCGCGATTTGTGTACCTATTAGCTTTCAACTACCTAAGTACGAACGACAACTCCTTTAATGAAATCCCCCCGTATAACGGGTTAACGATATCTGATCCTCGTAACTTTTAGATTATTCAATTCCAATAAAATACACTTATACGATTTCAATCGTTTAGATATATGTTTGTATTCTGTTTAGAGAAATAAATGTTTTAAACCATAATATCTTCGAAAACCTTAGCTATGTAAAACAAAATCTTAAGTCAATGCATGTGTATCCATTAAATCCATCTTTATCCATCCGTAAAACATTTTTCATAACCTTTGATAATGTTTTTCTCAAATAAAACATCGATTATTCATAAATACGAGTTTTATGTTCTAGGTAAATATATTATATATATATTTATAAGTACGTATTATTATGTACTATTTATAGGTATCATTGTTTATGGTTACCCAATACCCAATAACATTATTGTCTCAAACCGTACGTGAAAAAAGGTCTCACAGCCGTCACAGCCTCGATTATTTTGACACAACAAGCGAAAGTGCGTTTAGTTCGCCAATGATACGTGACAACAGCGTTGGAATACTTAAATGGATATCCGTACAGCCTGCCGACGGGTGACAAGGTCGTAATGACGAAACTGTACCAAAAATAGGTCGAGTGGATGGGTCATGAAAACAATTACATGTAAGTGAGTTACAGCCAAATGCAATGTTCATCCTTCACGAGTCACCGTGAATTTTGTACTCATTTGGAGAAAATACGTTGAAAATTGTTCAAGTTGAGTAGGCCTACAATACAATCGTGGTTAGAAAACCTGGTTCGAGATTTCGAGTCTTGACTAAAAATCCGCTTATATTTAAAGAGGTCACTCTCACTTATTAAAGCTTTGGATTCTTGCATAATTGTTGATTAAAGCTTTTTATCGACCCTCAACTGTCAAAATCTATTGCAGTATTGTGATTTTATTTTAACAAAATACACTTTGATTCTCATTTTATTCTATTGAGAATGCTATGTTGGTTCGGGAAGGTTATGCAATATGCATACACAGCGTGTGTTTGCTTTATACAGATCAGAATAAACTGACTGTTTCTCATTGATTAGTCTTGGTTTCATGAATAATACTTGTTAAGGTTCTGTACCTCAATCGGCGAAAACGGAACCCTTATAGGATCAATCGGTTGTCTGTCTGTCTGTCAAATCACAGTCCATTTGCTTGGCATCTATTGGGCCGATCAAGTGTAATTTGGTTCATATTTTTGTGTCTGTGACCCAAACACAGACGAATAAAGTAAATAAATAAATTCTGAACATGAGGGTTATTTTTGAGGAGGTGAACTAGAAAATGAAATATGCCTAACTGTACCGTGATATATATCAAATGAAAGGGCTTAAAGAGAAGGTTTTTTTTTCCAATGTAATATAAATAGTTTGAAAGTTATTGAAGAACAAAGATGCAAGCTGACTTGTCCTCTTATATTCGAAGCTACAGCGTCTCAAAATTAAAAAAAAAATGGAATGTAGCTCTTTCCATGTAGATAACAGGAAAACTATAAGAAGTTTAACTAGCTGTTTATTAGGGATATTTCCCGCAGTAAAATGTAGCCTATGTGATAATACAGGGTGTCAGCTAACACCATACCAAATTTTATTAAAATCACTTCAGGCGTTTAAATGTGAAGAAGTAACAAACATACACACTTACACACTCACAAACTTTCGCCTTTATAATATTAGTGTGATAATGGTACGGAACCCTGCGTGCGAGTGTTCAAGTCGGACTCGCGACTCCATACCTCCTTAGTTATTACTTATATTTGATTTTGTTTTGCGCATCCGATCAGTATTATTAATAGAAAAAAAATGTATATTTAAACAGTACCTACCTACTTGACGAACTATTTGCTAAAGTCAAAACTTGTATTGAATAGATCCGTGTTATTTGCTTATTAGTTATTTTAATCCTATCATTAATGCTTATGCTTATTATGTTAATAGCTTTTATAGCTAATAACACAATATATTTTAAGTTTAAATTACTGTTGTTTGCTGTAAACTGAGTTTGGACAGCTATATGCAAATGTTAATTTAGGTTACATTTTTTTATTTAAGTAGGTAAGTATTAAGATCACATCTGGAATCACTTGAAATACTCCGGATTTTCCCTACCGTGGAGCCGGGAGGCTGTTCGATGCGGAGACGCGGTGAAGGCCCTCAACGGGGATCTCGCGGTTCTGCACTTAACAGCGTAGATGGTATTCACAGGGTTTTGTAGCGGATAGTATGCCGTAAGCTCTCGCAAGCTGCGCGGAGTGCTTAACTACTTCTCCGTTTCGCACCCGTGCGACTTGCGAGAGGCTATGTGTGAGGTCCTTTTGTTGGTGTGCCCCCCTTAAGGGCGCCAACGTCTGTAAATAGGAGTAATAGGAAATAGGAGGTTTTTCCTGCGTAATAAAAAAAGGCAAGTATTAAGATGATTCTGATTTTAAGTTTTCAGGCATTACGTAGTTTCAAGCTTTTGTAATTTATATGTTTCTATGTAAATATAAAATATAAATAAAAAGGTTACATTTGATGTTAAGTATGAAAAAAACTCATCATCATCATTTCAGCCGTCCACTGCTACAAATAAAATATTTCATCAACATATTGTTCACTTACTACAGTGTAAGACTATTAAAGGTGACCCAAAAAACTTTTTCTCATAAAAAATTCAAGGAGTCATACATACTTTATATAAAAAAACGAAATCCTTGTCACTTTGTTGTCCCTCAAGACCCTTTATCTCGGGAACGCGTAAAGGTATCGAGTTGTTTATACCATATACTCAATCTCAGGCCTACTCTATTTCAATGAAAAACTAATTGACGATCGAAATTTCGCACGTTCCTTACCTTGTTTCTTATACATTTCCAAAATTCATTCGTCCGAAAATGGCGTGACAATTAAATTCTCCAAGCCTACTCTAATTTACAACAGTTTCGAACGAAATGAAAAGTCTATTTCATTTGGTAATTTTTTTGTATGAATTAAGCCTAAAATGACTGCTAGAGTATTTTTATTTAAGGCTGCTTAGCATGTGGAAAAATTTTTAGCATGCCAAATTATCAAATACATCGTATTTTTATTAATTATTGTATTTCCAATACTTCAAAGTATTAAATGACAAATTTAGGTAGACATGCAATGGCTTGCATCAACTCTACAAATTAGTTGGCTAACTAGTCAAAGAAGTTCTTTAAATGTCATCGAAAAATTTGTCGTAAAGTAAAAGGTAATCTAAAAAGTAGAGACAAAAAGAATTCACAAACATTACTCATTCCATTCGTTCACGAAAATTGGTTGTGATTCTGAACTTTATGTGCGTTCGATAATGAAATAGAGTCACTGGCGAAATTTAGTTTAAAATTCGGACGTTGCCATAATTTCGTTTCGGAGAAAGAGAGTAGAGGTCCAGATCTATGGTCCCTTAAAACTGTAAAAAAAACAAAAGATGAGAAGTACTTGTACTGCCAAATTTCACAAGGAAAGACCTTATAAGGGTCAGAGAAGCCAAATCGAGGTCAACACGTTTTCTTCTTCTTTCTCACAATATAGGTATATCCCCTTTGACCACGGGGAAAACGTGTGATATTATAGGTACCTATAACCCCGCCTCACGCCAACAGATTTGATAATAATATTATTTCGTAAACACACCGTGTTAAACATCTAACGACCTTTAAACATCCTGAATGCTTCTCAGGTGGTCTTTACATGGTTCACACAGATCAACAAGTTCCGCGTGTGTTTGTGACTAAGCAATGGGACAATGGAGACGTTTAGAATTATCTGCGATTATTACTTAAGAATAATGTTTTTTTTTATTAAACTGGTGACAAGCAAGCATATGGCCCACCTGATGGTAAGCGGCTACTATACCGCTTCATTCGTCATCATTCATTATCAGCTTATAAATGTCCCCACTGCTGGGGCACAGGCCTTCCCTATGGATGGGTTAGGGAGATTGGGCCATGAACCACCACGCGGGCCCGTGCGGGTTGGTGGATGCTAACGACTGCAGATGCAGCCGGGACCAACGGCTTAACGTGCCTTCCGAAGCACGGAGGAGCTCGAGATAATAAATTTTTGGTCACCCATCCAATGACCGACCACTGCGAAAGTTGCTCAACTTCAACGACCGCAGCCGAACGCGCTAACCACTGGCAGCATCGAGCTCCTCCTTAGACGCTTGCGATTCCAAAAATATCACTCGTACCCCGTTGCCTACTCTAACCCAAATCCCCTACCTCGTGGAGTCCCCTAACTCATCGACAGAAACACAACACCAGCAAAAGGTAGAGTTAATTTACTGTGATCTAGTACGTTGATGTTTTGATATTGATGTTTTTTATAACCTACAACAACAATCAACAAATCATTATAAATAAGTCATGGAATAACCATAATTCACCTTATATAGTGGGATTCCGCACATTTCTACTTAAGGCAAAAGGAAGTGGCCTGTCATTATATAACGATCTTAATAACTCCTGTGAGCTATTTGAAAAATTTTATAGAACAACAAAGAAAGAAAAACGATGTTATTTATTCAGATCAAAAACGATCTTCTTTTATTTGATTCGTTACTAAATTTTTAGATTACTGGAGGTAGTATTTTAATGAGTGTTAATCAAGATAAACAATTATCTATAAGTCGAAAGAAGTAAGCTTTGCCTACAGAATGCCGTAGTAATATCATTAACTTTTTTGGTTTGTCGTTGAGTAAGGTTTCAGGGCTCCACGAGGTAGGGGATGGGGTTAGGGTAGACAAAGTGCAAGTGATACTCTGGTAATGATGGTCGCTTACATAAAACCATAAAATTAAGTGCAAGCAAAAGTTTAGTATTATCTCAATCTATTGCTATCCTAAAGTGATATTAATCAACCTCAAAAACTAATCACACAATATTATAAAGGCGAAAGTTTGTGAGTGTGTGTGTGTATGTCTGTTACTTCTTCGCGTCTTAACGGCTTGAGCGATTTTAATGACATTTGATATGGAGTTAGCTGACACCTTGGATTAACACATAGGCTACGTTTTATTGTGGGAAAATATTCCTAATAAACAGCGGGTAACACAGCTAGTTCTTTTATATATTACATGTACATGATCCACAACTTTGTTGTTCTATCAAGCAACCCCTTTTTGATATGGTTATGGCGTGACACTATGTATGTAAGTAATATGTAAAAATAATATACACAAAATTACTTATTTTTGCATAAAGAAGCGGTTTTTCGCACATCAACGTTTCCGTATGCGCGCGCGCCGGTGACGTAACGTTATGTTTACGTTCCATGCGGGTCTTAAGCAACCGGCTATCACGTGAGCCTGCGATAGGTAGATACTTAACTTACGTATATTTAATTACTAGCGGGTGCCCGTGACTTCGTCTGCTTGGCAAAATTGGTTACCCAAACAAACTACTATCCCTTTTTTGCTCCAAAAGGGATGTTTTTTGGGATAAAAGCTTGCCCTTAAACATTCCCGGTTTCAAACTATTTATTTAACGAATTTTAACTTAATCAGTTCAGCGGTTTAAGCGCAAAGAGGTAACTAACTAACAGGAAGACAGAAAAAACAGATTTTATAGTCCATAAAGAAGGCTACTAAGTACTTCATAAGAGAAAAGATTAGATTGTTTGTTTGTTCGTTTGTATAAAATAGGCTCCGAAACAAAACTACTGGACCGATTTGAAAAAATCTTTCACATTTAGAATCCTACATTTTCCCTGATGAACATAGGGAGTTTTCAAAAAAGTTGGGGTCCCGTATAAAAACTTCGATATTATAATCCAAGGTGTGAATAAAATACCAAAACATAACCTTATATTGCGTTTGCTGCGGAAGTCATTGACAATAAAGCAAAGTGATGTACAAAAGTTTAATAAAAGATATCAATATCTACAAAAAAGGCCGCAATACCATATGTATTACAGTCATGTCACAACTAGAGGTCCGCTGCGGTTTCAGCCGTGTGAGTCAAACTTAAAAGATGGGCATATGCTGTCGCGGACTTTTTTAAAGCATTTTGCAGGAGAATGATTTTGTTATACTGTATATGATTTTTGTCTAACGTTATCCGTTACCGCAGTACACGCAACGGAAGCTTACGAATGGAATATTTTTACCCATCTTTGCAACATTTTTCATCGATGCTCCGCTCTTACTGGTTGTAGCGTGATGTTATGTAGTTTCAAGCTTCGATTAATGCACTATACAACACAAAAAGCCTTTTTGAGATCATATTATTAGTAACTGAAATTAACGCGTTCAACCCTAAAAAATTAAAACAATCAAACAATCACTATCAGTTTAACAATATTTTCATGGAAGGTTTTAAAAATTACTAGTGTTGCTTATACCAAGTTCCTGGGTATAACGCTTGAAAAATATATAAATTTGAAAGAACATATTGAAATTATTTGTAGTAAGTAAGACAAATATGTATATTATGTATTAAAGAATTTAAGAAATACAGCAACTGAAAAATCGGCAATGTTGGCTTATCATGGCTATGTTCAATCGTTACGCTATGGCTTAGTACTGTGGGGCTTCTTCGTAGACAGTATTAAGGCGTTTAGGGCTGTATGTGGAATGGATCTGTTGGAAAGTTGCAAATCTTCTGTTTAAGAGAAATTGAGACATTTTAAATAGAACAGGCCGTAATGTGCAATGATTATATGATAGGTTCATATTCCGAGATTATAGTTAAATAGTTAATTTAATAGTTTTGAATAGAAATATAGGTATAATTAATTGCCAGATAATTTAAAAATGCGACTCTTTTTAAATTTAAAATAATACTTCACAATTTCTTAATCGACAAATGCTATTATTCTGGAAATATATTCTTTCTGACAAGATTGAATGAAAACTGTACTATATTTAAAAAAAAATGGGTGCGTGTACTTATGTAGGCGCGTGAGAAGTTATCCTTCTTTGGCATCGTTTAAAATTAGTTTTTAATTGCATGCAAATAATTAATTACAATAAATTAATAAAAAGTCTGGAAAAGGACACAGTCAATAAAGTTCAGTTTTAATTTGAAAAAATAAATAAATAATCAAAATATTCAATTAAAATCGCTACTGAATATAATTTATTAGAACATATGTGATTTGCACTTGTATGAAACTCAAACACGTATTCCTAATATACAAACTAGAAACATGTGGATAAATATTATAAATATGAATACCTATAACTGTTACTTTATTACAAAAAATAAAGATGTGGTTTTTGGTTCTACTACACCAATGGTCAAGAGATGGCGCTGTAGTCTCCTGAATCGCGCTTTGGTTCCGTTGTTCCAGATTAATAAATACTTTTGATAGGCCTTCACAATGCAGTCGTTAGCGCCCACTAAATAGAGATTCTATTTCTATTTTGTTGGTAGATCTTCTTAATGTGCGGTAAACTTATGTGTTACAGTGATGCGCGCGCGCATCTTAAAATTTCACTCTCATCATTTTTTCATAACGCGCCTAAAGAAGTATAACTTCAATAATCTAATTAATTTAACATTATAACTATTGTAATTTTGACTTTGTTTATCTTTTAATATATTTAATTGACATTGATGCTTCTTTTAACTATGTAATTTTGTGTCTTCTAATCATGTACTTACTTAACTTTTGACTAATATTTACACACAATTTGCATATGGAAGACATTTTATGGTTATCCTTATTTAAAAACACTGTTGTACCACATGTTTAAGCAAATAAATTATTATTATTATAACACTACAGCTCTACACCGAAGCGAAACGAAGGCGAGCCACTAGTAAGTAATATAAGTAAATTAAGAACTAAGTACTAGCATTCCTTAGGATTGTGAAAAGAGGTTGGAAGTTTGGAATCGGAAACCAATTTAACCAGGCAGACGAAGTAGTCGGCAGTCCCTAGTAATTTCATATGTAAAACATTGTCTGTGTTCGTTTAAACGATGCAATAAAACAAATGAGGATCGATTAAGTTTTTTAAGGTATTTCGAGTTGGTTGCTAGGCAGGTGTTTCGGAGCGGAGTACCTACCTATAATTAAAATCACTCGTTTCCACGATGTGTCGATTATAATAAAAAAAAAACAAGTTTAACTCAATATCGTATTAAACAGAATTGCTGATTTTATTAATCAAATGACTGCACTTATTTTAAATCTCTACCTGCTTTTGGTTATCCTGTATGTGGATCGGTTGGTTGTAATATATTAATAACAATAATATAAATGTCAGATTTTAGACGATAGGTTAGGTAAACCACCGAATGTTTAGTATTTAGGAAGTTTAGAATTTAATTAGTGACTTACACACTAAGTTTGCGTACTACGCCAACTGAATAAAGTACAATACCAATACGGAAAGTATTTTGTTATTAACTTTTTATAAGTAAAAGCAATATCATCTAAGTTCAGGTAAGTGGCCAGGATTATCTCTTTCATATTTCTTAAAATAACCAAACACAATATGAGTAGTGTTTGTCATTGAGGAATACTGTTGTCTATCTTCTAAAATATTTATCAGATCTTCACCCATTTTGTATGATAATATATCGCCAAAAACTAAATCGAACGAAAAAATTATCACCAAAATTCGTCCATAATTCTCAGGCTTATGCGCGAACTACAATTAAAAGAAGTTGATTGAGGAAATGAAAATTTCGTCTGTTTAAAGGCAATTAAAAATGAGCCCGTCTTTGAGCTCTGCCGTACTATTACTTGAGTTAAGACACATACAGATCCCGTAATAACAAACTTATGTACTTTTCACCGTGGAATTCGCTGGTGAAAATTTATTTGAAAATTCGTATTCTAAATTCATATTATAACGCGGATTCCGGTATGAAATGTGAGTTTGTTCTTTCAGAATAGCACTGCTAATTTGAGCTAGCAAATAGCTAGCTAGCTATTTGAGCGATATTCGCCCGTTTAGGTCTGGGTAGCAATAATAAATTAGTGCATTAGCTAAAATATCAATCATTATAAATAAATAAATAAATATTGCCAACACTCACAACAATTAGCCTAGCTCCAAAGTAAGCACTGTAAGGCTTGTGTTATGGGATACTAGGGTAACGGATAGAATACATGTGCTGTACATATATAAGCATATTCATATACAAATACGTATTAAACATCCATGACTGGAGTACAAATGCTCGTATTCATCACACAAACATCTGCCCCCACCGGGATTCGAACCCAGGACCTCTCGAGTCGGCGACACCATCACCACCGGCGTACAAACCACTCGGCCACAAAGGTCTTCAAATCATTGCTGGTACAAACCCAGTCTCGGATCGGTGAGTAGTTCAATTATCTATTACTATCACAAATTAGGCCTACAAGGTGAGGATGGCTGATGTTGTAGGTAACACTAATGCACTAGCAATCTTCGCCTCTGCACCCAACCGTTACTTAACACCAGGTGGGTGAGTTATTTGTCGGAACAATTAACATAAAAAAAATTAGTCAAATAATTAGATACAAATATAATAAAAAAGGTATTAATTAAAATAGTGATTAATATAATTTGCATGCCGGTTTGTAGCATGCAAATCTAGAGCAACAGTGGCAATTTCTTTCTAACGTTCACCGTTCGCTGTGATAGGTGGTTCTTGGTATATTCATGTTTATACACTTACATAACGAATACGGGTTCCCTCTATCTAGCAGAACCTTGTTACTCCGAAATACATTTGGCATAACATTCGTCAAACAATAATAATATCTATTTGATAAGAAATGCTTTTAAAAATATTCGTTTCAAGAAGATTATGCCAAGTGTGTTATCATTAATTATTGTTTGGCCGAATGTTTATATGACCAAATTTACATCATTATTTTGAGATGGCAACATTTTATTCTGTATAATTTCGTTCAGCATAACGTTTATTTATGATAGATGCGGTGTTTTTGGTCAATGGCTTAGGTAAGGTTAGGAGCAGAATAAATCATATGCCAAAGGCGATTCTGAGTATGAACTTTCGGCGATATGGTTGTTCTGCTTTTAATTATGGTGGATATTAAGTTAATGCTAAAAGATGCTTAGGGCTTACAAAACATGAGTTTTAAATTTCTGATGAATGAGTAAATGCCAAATGATGTTCTGCTAAATTAATTTGATGCCATCCGCTGATATGCATAGTAAATAATATTATGAGATTAAAAGTTCTGCGTTAAAAGGTAGTCCCGACGAATACAGATTTTGTTGCTATGAAATTAAGGTGATTTAAATTATAATAGTATATTTATATATGCTAACGTTTTCTCGAATATACCAAACCAAAACGTGATGTGTTTACACTCGTAAATTTGTTCAAAGCAAACACTATTTGACAATTTTTCTCTCTTTTAGTTTTACTTTTAAAATCACAGGTGAACATAATTAGGCGATAGTCATTATTATGTAACTCGAATATATGTACAATCATAATTAAAAAAAGCATTCTAGAGTACCAAGCACGATTTGTGTACGGTGGGCGTAGAAGCAAAGACTGGTGGACTTATTATAGATTGTTACACACATTCTTTTTGTAAATTAAAAGGTAAAAGAGCTTTTAATAAGTTAATTTTGAACAAGTAAATGGTATAAAGTTAAAAGATTAATTAACAAGCCAGGTCTTAATGGCTGATCTTTAAAAGCGCTGTTGTAGCAAAAGAACAAAGGTCTTCCTAAACGCACATAATTTCATTAATTTATTTTTATTTTTGTTCTACTACTTATAGTATATAAAAAGTAAAGTTACTTCATATTTATAATTTTTCTTAACCGCGATAATATTCTGTTCTTTTAAAAAATCCTGAGTATCTTTGAAATAACTCGTCTACCACTTATAGGCGATGCGATAATCGTTTGATTTCAATGTCTATAGTGATATCAAACTCAAACTACTATAAAACGTGGCAGACTATTAAATTTTTCGACGGCGCGAGGGTCAAGGACGTCAGTAGTACGTGCTCAGATATCTTGAACTTTTGTAAGAACGTTTAGTTCCGTTTTGTGGCAGCCATTTAGTGTAAACTTTGGTATTGCGACGCAAACATTATTTTCTTTAAAGGATCGATTAGACAAACATACTTGTGCCGGAAGATCTTTTATCTTTTTTTTTCGTCATCCTTATCAAAAATGGACTTTGAAAATTATGATTTTAAGCTCTCTTATATTAAATATGTTGACTGTTGCCGGGTTAAAATTAGTAGCTTTTCATATAATAAGATCTTGAATGAAGCCTAGAATCTTGAATGAAAAACGATTTTTCAAACAGGACCTTTTCATTCTGAAAAGTCGTTCATCAAACCTTAAATTTATGTTGGTGGTTTCAGTTTATAAAGAGTACTATTAAAATTTGGGTCCGACCAAAAGGCGAGAGATAATTCTACAAATGTGTAGTATTACCTAGGAAAATTGTGTTGAGGCAGTCTATTGCTCAGCTTTGGTTTAAAAATGTTCAGTGTTTTAATGATTCAAGCGAGCTTTTGCTAAAGTTAAAAAAAATATACACTTACAATTACATGTCAAAAGTTCTCTCGGATCATATGTAGTGCATATCATTATATCGTTTATCTTAAGATTTGGATAATTTTAAAATGCAGTGTCTATTAATATATTTTACAAATGGTTTAAAATGCGGAAACAATCGTCTATAAGCCACGGTCCAGCAGCACCCTATCAGCTAACTCAAGCGGAAACCACTTACTAATGTTGCGCTTAAGCCGACCAAATTCAATTTGGTATCCGCAAAGTAGCGTGATAAACGCTCCGTATTGGACATCTCTCCGGCGAACTGATCAATGTGAACTTTAAAATTAAATGTAGTAATGATCATAATGGTGTGTACACAGAGCGAAGTCTGCAGGCCGAGTGTACCTTTACATCAATTAAGTCGGGGAGGCGGTGTGGCAACGCGCTTGCGAAAACACTCAGCTGGGGAAAAATGGTTACCTAATCAGTTACAATGCCGCCACTGGGTCTCGTGACATGTCGCTCTGGTTGTCGATTCTGCTAAGTTAAAGTAACAATCGTGTATCAATTGTATTACAGTAGCTTGATTTTTGGTATAGTTATTGTTATAGCGGCAAACCTTTTGAGCAGAACAAGGACCAAAACCACAGACAAAAAAAATTGGTCAGTAGACACCCGCTCAGGTTCGGGTGGTCTAGAGGCTCCAGAGGGAGAGGAGACTCCCCCCGTGGGGAGATGCCATCCGCCTGGAATATCTCTAGAGGTACTGGCCAATTCTCGGCTTGAGGTCCCCTTAGGATCTCGCCGTCCCCAATTTGAAAAAAATTGCTCACTAGACGTTATTGCACGTTGCTACAATACAGCTACCAACTGCAGATCATTAGTGCATTCCTAGATTTTGTTAGACACTTCCGAATGGCGGTGACATGCAAACCCAGCACTTTACATAACTAAACTTAATAAACATTATTGTTTGTAAATTTATTACATGTATTCTTATTATTTATGAGTCTTATTAACGAATTCAGTAGACTGCATCAACCTGAATTTACACTTAAACGACGACATATTACGAGCCCTTACCGCCAAATTATCGTAAGCGACACTTTTGTCGAACTGCGTTTTTTGTGGAAACTAATATTTTAAACCGTAACGGACCCATTTCTGTTGATATTTCCCTCCAAAAGAACACCGTTATAATATAATAGAGGGAAGAATAGAGGGAAATATCAACAGAGATGGGTCCGTTACGGTTTAAAATATTAGTTTCCACAAAAAACGCATTTCGACAAAAGTGTCGCTTACGATAATTTGGCGGTAAGGGCTCGATTAGCCGTCAATTACCTATATAACATTTTAATATAAACATAAATATATTGTTTTTTATGTGGATATGTATATAAACATTTCTGACTACTTTATATATATAATAATAATCATTAACGGAAACATACAATAAAGACAGGAGAGGATTAAAATACGAAGAAGATCGTCAAGTATCTTCAATAAACAAAATGATTTATGTCAACGCATACTACCTACCTACTTATTTCATTTATTAAATGAATATTTGATAAAAAGTTCAAATTGTCAAAGCAAAAGCGCCAATTTCATAAATACAAAAAAAAAATAGGAACAGCTAAATACGCTTTAAAACCAGTTTAGGGTTCCGTACCCAAAGGGTAAAAACGGAACCTTACTGCTGTCGCTCTGTTGTCTATATGTTCGTATGTCACGGGTCTCTAGATCGTAAATGGAATGAGTTACAGAACTGAAATTAAGTTATTTTATGTAGAATGCTTGCCCAAAACTGAATAGTTAGTTAACCATTCAATATTTTTTTTTCCCATATAAATAAGGAGTCGTTTTCTTTTACCCCAACTTGTGGCTTATCATTGTCTAGAGCTCCTTGAGTAGGATATAAATATATATATTTTTTTTTTATCTTTAGGAACATAGAGATAGGGGGCCCTCAAATTTGTCATTTTTGTTACGGGGCCTATCTCAAAATCGAAACAAGTTAATACTGTAAAATTTTGGTATATAATGCCCCATATGCTGTATTTAAATAACAAATACTGAAAAGTCCGATTCTCATGTACTTTGTAAATTGTGACGAAAACAAACAAAAGATATAACGGAACCCTAATAGAGCAAGGTCAGAATCGCGCTTGGTCAATTTTTTTTATCAGAAACGGTTGTAGAGCGAAAGACGAATATTGAATGCGTCTAAAACGTCAATAGCTCACTTTCTCGAGGAAATTTTGAAGTCATGATTGTTTCAGAAACATCGGAAGCGGTAAACTGTTTACAGCATGCTGACTATAACTCAGACCCTAATCACAACAAAACTTCAAAATAAATAAATATATGGCAAAGTTGGTACATTGCATGAAGTGATCGGATATATTATGGAGCTCCGTGATCGAAATTACCGAAAATTTGAACTAATAATTCTCCGAAACCTTAACGTACTTTATATAAGCAGAAGTTCCAATTATACTGGAGCTTGTTAAGGAGTGTAGCCTAATAAGAAACTTTTTCTTTTACATTCAAATTCTTCATAATTTATTTTTTTTGTCTGGGAAATGCTTTACGCATCCTTCAACCACCGGGGGAGCGAGAAGAAGGTATGTGGGACTCCTCCCTGCTCATTTCAGCCAGCCCTTAGGCCGGGTGAAATGAGCAGGGCCCTACCTAACGCCCTAAGTGTTGGTGCATAACTGAAATAACTCAATATAATCGAATAGTTATAATTAATTTCATTTTCATAAATAACACTAGTCATACATTTTCGCTTATGCTGTCGCGAATTGATGGTCTGTAACTTCCACATGGGAATATTGTGTAATCCTAACAATCTGGCAAGGGATATAAAAATAAAAACCATTTTAATAGTCCTATTTGTTCTAGCATTTCTTAGTCTATTATGAGTTTCGTAGTTGAAGTGCATAGGTTAAACATATGTTTATGAGGGTCGTAAAAGCTTAACTGAGCAATCATTTACATTCAAGGTCCGATATTTTCAGCGACCGCTGTTGGTTGGCGAGTGAAGCCTGACCTTGCCGGTATCTTAAACTTTTTGCTGACAGTGTCAATACACTCGACTACCTGTATAAAAAACTTGCCCAAAGAACAATTTACTCTGTGTAAGTTAGGGCTAAGCGTCAATTTTTATTGATTCCTCGGCTATCTATTTTCGGATACAATCAATTTTCGTGTGTTCACTTTTTGAAATTTTGATAATAATTTATCTCAAATTTTGTACATGGGGATATTTTTCTGTGAAAATGGGTAATACACAATTTCTAACAAGGAATTCCATTTCCAAACTCTTCTCAGGTGATCAAACAAGTTATTGTACTTCAGATCAATCTTAAAGATATCTTGCTTGCTTAAAAGTATCTTATATTAATTTTTAGGTATGTTATTGGTACGGATGGACTATAGAGTGTTGGTTACCCGCATTTCGTCCCATCACGGGTAGGTGAAGCAAATGTTAGCTAAAGCTAGTTTAAAACTTGGGTTGAATGAATAGTTGCGGCATCCAATGAAATTGAGTTCCACACAATGACATCTTTATCACAATTGAATTTTCGTGATCAATAATAGTTTTTGTTATTTGTGAAGCAATTTGATTAGGTCAATATTTTTTAACTTTTGTGAAAATTATTAGTGGGGTAGAGCACAGCGCATTTTAAGGTTACATTAGAACAGCTGGCTTGAGGGGTGTAAGTAATCACCACGTCACAGATGACTCGAGTTATACAATTTCTTGTAATGCTGAGGTTTGCAGTGATATGAGTAAAGTTAGAACGCTATTCAAACTTTATGGTGGTTGTCAAGGGCAGCACTGCAGCAAGGTAACAGCTTACTTCTTCAGCAAAACGACAGATAATACTAAACTTGCTCAGTAAAGGTTTTTGTATATAAATTGCCCAGGTCCTTGTCAATGCTCAAGAAGTTTTCCGGCGTGTATACGTGAGCTAAACCACATAGACACGCAGAACATACCGCGCACACAAAGTTACGTTTACTGCACCGCGACAAGTTAACAAAGACTGCACCAGAGTTCGACTGAGAAATGGGAAATTCTTATGTGCCACAGCAGTATAGCAAAAAATATCATAAGCATACTAGTAATTTTCATCTTGCCTAAACGTTACACGCGCTGAACTGAAAATTCTATTTTAGAATGTCATTCTGCTACAAAGAAATGAGTCACTAAGTTCTATTCGCGGTGGAATAAGTATATAGGTACAAAGGTTAATGTCAACAGAACAGGCAGGCCGCATTGCGGTCCCAATAACAAAAGGTGATCCTGCTAACAAATTTTCAATAAAACTAGGTTTACTCCTTACTTTATTGTCGACTACAACAATTTATATCTTTCTTCGAAAGAGGAAATGAGCTGAGCAATTTATATAATTAGCAGTTAGCACTGATCACTAGAACAAAGTAAATTCTTCACGTTAATTTCCTGATGGTTAAGACAAAGATTGCTATGATTGTTAAACACCAACAAAATTACATAGAGGCAAGGAACGAAATTTACTACATATTGGCAGTGCTGTTAAAAATAAAATAAAATGGTAGGTATTTAAAATACCAGATAATGAACAATACGCTAGTGTATAAAATATTTAGAAAAAGTTAATACAAATTATTTTATCAAAATTTGTTGTCAGAGCTGAAATTCATATAAACACCTACTTACTTTTATTATTACACTAGCCTAGCTTAACATCGTATCTACAAGAGAAACAGCAATAAGACGCGATTAAGACAGATGTTCAAATACAATGAGTGATTTAAGTACTTTTTCTTAGCAGCGTCCAATCTTCAGCGATAGAAATAAAAAAAAACGGTAATTTGAAACGGGTAAACAAACTCAAACGGTTTTTTTTTTCAATTCCGGATAATACTTTCTCACGATCACAATGATCAGGCCACTTAACCGGTACTTAGGAATATGTCTAGTCGTACCTTTGCTTTGTAATCGACGTGTCAACAGCAATTACATAACACAAACACTCAAAAGTATGTATCAACTGCTAGTTTCTACATTTAACGTTGACTTTTGAACTATTCTTAATGTAGGCAGGTACTTTTCTTGGTACAATAAAGTAGAATAATTGGATTTCTAATTTTAAATATAAATTTTAATTACTTACTTATAATTTTTTACTAAATTCAAGGTAGGTATGTAAAATCTAAAATTTTATTCGTTTTTTTTCTCTTGATGTGAAAGAAAAAGGGCTCGTTCATTTAATCTCTACTATGTATTATAAGTAAGAATTATTGTGTAAGTACCTTTAACAATCGTTAGGTTAGGTTATATGCATTCTCGCCTTCCATTATGTCCTATAAGGTTTTTTACATTTGCAAGAAACACGATACAAGTGTTTGAAAAGTAATTTAACAGTTAATTGTTTTTGACAGTAGTAATTACGTTGTCACCACTTTAATAAGCATGAAGTAAAAATTTGATTGAATAAACATACGTAATATTGGTAATAATGGGTTTCAATTGTTTTACTCATAAGTAGTAGTTGCCAATCAATATGATTATGCAATTTAACTGAATTTTCGAATTAACGAAGCTGCATGTCAGAACTCATATTGTATTTATTGGGAAAGCACGCATTTTGAGAATAGGACATTTTAGGAAACGGACATTCTACTCCTGGGTGGTATAAACAGCCGACAACTGTCAAATTTATTTAAATGACTAAGTCTAAGCTCTATATGCTTGATATATGTAGTAACTTGATGAGTGGCCCTGTTCTATTAAATCTATTGATGAATACACACGGCAGTAAAATTACTCACTGATTTCATTCAATAAAGTGATTCAGTTGCAACTGTCAAGTGAGTCTTTGCAAAAATATAATTGTGGTTTTAGTGGTTTGCAAACTTAAGGAATAGTTATTAAGGTTTTTAAAAGAACACGATTTTTTAACAAAGTTTTTGTAGAGAGCACGCTGGGATAGCAGTCATTCTTCGAATTCACGTCAAAAATACAAAAGTATGCAGGGAATGCATATATTACATTCTGAGAATAGCACAATTAAGGAAACAGACATTGTACTCCTGAGCAGTTTGTACCTTTGTATTCTTTAGAGATGCAAAATGTCTAAAGGTCATTCACATCAGATTCCGGATCTCTGAATACAGGAACATAAAAATAAGCTCGAATATGAAGTTATCATTAGAATACTCATGTGATTCACTCAAGATTAGTATTACGTGACGGATTTTCCTCGTTTTGACACTATTGTTCATGATAAACGGTACTTAGCATTTTTCTAATGTTATTTCATCGAGAAGTTCCTCTTGATTCATATCCTTATTATTTAATCATGTGATGTAATGTCTTTATGATGACCACGTTTTTGCGTACAACTTACGCGATTCGCATCCTCATCCTTTCTTGCTGATACTTCTCATTTACAAGGTCCTTAGTATTTCTATTCACAATAAATATAACATGATTTTGCATTTGATTATATAAAATCAAGTTTTAGTAAGAATATTGCATAATAAATACCAAATTCATGTTTTTAGGGCACCTTACCTCAAAAGGATAAAAACCGATCCCATATAAGATCACTTTATTGTCCGTCTGTCGGATTGTCTGTCTGTCAAGACCCTTTATCTCGGACACGCGTGGAGGTATCGTGTTGAAATTTAAACCATAAACTCAAGTCTATGGTCTCTTGAAGCTGTGAAAAAATCCCACTTCGAAGTTAACCTAAAAAAAGTAACTGCCGCTTTTGTTGCATACCTACAAAGTACCTACGGAACCCTCGGTGAGTGAGTCCGACTCGCACTTGCCCGGTTTTTTCTTTTAACTAACCTTTGTTATTGTTTGCGACAGTAAAGTGATATCTCTCAATCCTAAAGCAGATTCTCATGCTGTTGTGTATCAAGAATAAGGTTGTATTGCATTGCAGAACTTCAAGGTTGGTAAGTCTGTGGCAACAATATTGTCTGAAGTAAAAAAGTATGTTGAGCCAATAACTGGAAACTTCTACTAAACTTAGTCTCTGTTTTCCGATGTTCGAACAAATTTAGTTTGGAAAAGAAATCTACGAGTCTCTTTGTTACGGGATCGTAATATGAAATCTGTTACTTAACTTTAATATAATGAATATTACGGCGATCAGTGATGTATATGCAGAGTTAATACTTAAAAACAAATTATGCAAAAATATACCTGCATTGCTATTCAGTAGGAACAAATCACTTTTGCACTGCGCAATCCGCGGGACTATTTGAAATTAGAATGCAATCACAAATCAATATCAAATCACACCGTGGATTCCGCAGTGTAAAGTGAGTTTGTTTTTACAGAATGCACTGCGGAACTAAAAAAAAGTGTTTTTACCTTTTAAGCGAAGTCATTTTGCCTGCATAATAATATGGTACATGCCACTGACGACGTTATTGATGATCATATCGAGAAGTATTTTAACCGTTCTATACAAAGCAGAAAGCGCGTACTCCAATAATTAGTTCCGTCTTTTGTTCGTAAGTTTTTAATAAAGCCTATCACACTAGCAATTAAACCGTCGATAATAATTTGAGAGAGGTTGATTGGCCTATAATGACTTCCTAACATGTGTTACTTAGTTGTGACCTTTAGTGGCCACGACTTGGTTATAGTTGAACGCTGCTGTGACGTCAGCAGGGTTGCTAGAAAAAGTTTTTAACCCGTTCTAAAAATTAAATGGTTTCATTAAAACGTCATAAATCTGTACTACTTATTTTGCTAGTGGATAGAAACTTGTAAAATATACTTAATTAAAAGAGAGAATATAAAACGCTCTTGCGACACGCGAACGTGTAACTTTTTGAATTATTCTTTATTTTAGAATATTTTTACACGTAATGAATATGCTATATTAAAGAGTGTATGCCTGCCATAATACCAGCGTTGTTGTTGTGGGAATATTCCATTCTACTATAACATCATTAAGCAAAGGCAGGGTCCTGATTGGCCTTTTCTCTCTCTATAATGTTGCTCACTGTTGTTATTTTATTTTTGTTGCTATGTTTTTTGTTTTTTTTTAACTTACTTGTGGAAGGTCAATAAAAGCTTTTTCTTTCTTTCTGTATGCAATACATTAATATTATATGATTTTGCTTCTTCTTAAGTTTTGATTCTTAGGTTAGGAAATTTTGTGAACTCATCCCACTACCAAGAAATTTTGTAAAGTCATTCCAATACCAACCAATGTGACAATGTTTTATTAAAAATAATTACCTATAAACCGTCCGTGAGCGTCAATCAACCCTAGTTGTGACACTGCTCTACATTTGATACTGTTTTTCTGCAACATCGGACCAATAAAAGCATGAACCAAGTTGACCAATTCGCTGCGTTAAGAGAGTTATGAGAATTAATTGAATATAGTGCAATTTCGTTTCATTTGCGAGACCTAACTTTGTTTTTGGAATGTTTTAAAAATAATTCACCCTGAGTAAATCCCCGTACCAACATTACCGGATTTTGCCACATGATATTCTCGATGTTATTAATGGAGTAGAATATTTTTTTGCTTCCGCTTCGCTAGTTTATATACTTCCTGCACGTTTAACCATGATCATGGCTTATTATAAAATTAATATGCCCACATACAATTTCTTCCATAATGATGACACGCGAGCAAGCACACGATTAATACAACTTCACGAAAATGTTGTGACAATAACATTAAAGTTTTTTTTTACATTTATGTTACTTTTCATTAGTTTTTAATAATAATATTAATATGATTGAAGTTTAGGTTTTGGCAACAGTTTTGATGCAAATATTTTATCATGATTTAGTTTATCTGCTATACTACCCCGATTAGGGATGTGGCTTAACATTGTGTCAAGTATCAACTATCAACATAATGAGGAGCCATAGCAAAGAAAACTCTAGAGACTATTTGGAGGGTAAGACTGATTTTTGCTTATAATTCGAAGATATTTACTTACAATAAAGATAGTTAAACTGCATGAAACTTATGAAACTGCATACCTACAAATTTAGATGCATAAGTGTACTCACTAGTTGCGAAAACAATTTAATTTTCGTAGATTATTTGAAGTGCATATTTATCATGATTGTTATTACAAAAGCAATAAATAAATATGAAAGGAGTATTAATATGAAAATGCAGATATGATGCACTGGCCAGTTTGAACGAAAATTAATCTAACACTAAAAATTTTAGAGCGCATCTTGTTTCAATAATGTTCATTAATATGATTGTTAAAGTTGTTCTAACATTCAGCAGTGCTATTGTACAAGAACAAACTC
Source organism: Chilo suppressalis (assembly GCA_902850365.2). Lineage (NCBI taxonomy): Eukaryota > Metazoa > Arthropoda > Insecta > Lepidoptera > Crambidae > Chilo > Chilo suppressalis. Next base: position 11,510,826 of record OU963903.1, on the reverse strand, counting down.
ACTATTCGCCTCGGAATTGAAAGTGATTTAAAATTAGAAAACGAATTTCAAATAAATTTCAAATCAATCCACGGTGAAAAGTGAGTTTGTTCTTACAGAATAACACTGCAGAGTCAGTTCCGAATACGTGTTTTAACTTGGGACATAACGCAACAGGAACTACTTGCAATTTAAATATTAACTTTGGAGGGAGTACGGCTGAAAAATGTACAATACGTTGTATGTTGGTTTACTGATATCGTAGTGGAAACTTTAAAAATCGTCCACCAGGAAGATCGACTAGAAGTTTTAAATGTGATCAAAAGACGATTCATGACTATGATCGTACAACAATAATTCGCTAAAGCATACCTTACTCTGCACATAAAAAGTTGATGGTAGCTGTTTAATGGTCACTTCAAGGTTATAATTCACAAACTTTCCTTCAATGATTAGGCGAAACTTGCAGCAAAAACAGTATAAACAATCCCGACTAATCTTGACTAATCTTTAACGTTATTGCTTAATGATAACGCAAGACCTCATACTGTTCGAGAAACAGTTTGAATACCACAACACTTGAAGTTAGAAACCTTCCATCATCTTTTGACTTTTCGGTACTCGCGCCAATCGTCTTCCATTTTTCCTTGATTTGGACAAGTATTTGCGAGAACTGTCGAAAAAAGATCTAAAAAGTCAAAAACAAGTTCAAAAAAGTCATTGAAGTTGGTAGTGTAAATATTATGTGTAATATAAATATATACTATCTATTAATGTTACACATAATATTTACACTAAAATAGACTTGACTCCAGTGAGATGCTGAGAATTTTTTCCTAAATACCATCGGATCCTTAGTATTTTTTCTTGAGGAAATAGTTGGTAATATCTAAGAAAATACTTTAAGTATTCGTTGAATAGTACTGGATAGAAGTTTTGAGCAAATGAGACTAAAATATCAAATGGACTGATTCCCTAGATCCCATGGAAATTAAAAGGAGAAAAAAATACCTCCATTCCATGGGAGCAAAGTCCTAGAAGTTTAGTATCCGAAAGGTTTCAAAACATTATTTCTAATTGACTATTTACCTGCGCCAAAAAAAAATATTTATTGAACAGTTTAACAAACACGAATAATAGATAGAACACAAGAAACACGAAGTTTACTGATATTAGATTATGATTATTTTGAAAGTATTGACATATTATTTAAAGTGCCCAATTTATTGTACTTTTTTATTGTATTGACATTATTGACATTTTAATTTTTGTAATTTGAATCTTAGAATAATTATAAATACCGATATTGGCGCAACATGTTATGTACTTAGCTAATTATCACTGACTATCTTTCATACCCATGTTGTTACAAATAAAATTTCTTTCTTTAGATTTCATAGTCAATGCAAATTTCAGAAAAAGTAAAAATGTAAGATTAGCTGTTATTCCAAAGTTTATAATTGTAATTGTCACCTTTTGAAAATCTGTATGTTGATCCGTATGTAAAAACACGAATATTGAGGTGACTACTGCAATTACAGTCATTAAAAAGCTCTTTCTATTGCATAGTTTCTGAATATTTCAATGTAAATTGGCATATTCACTCTAAATAGGCGTCTAGATTACATATGAAAGGCTCGTTTTATTTGTGAAATTCATAAAGTAATATCCTAAACTTGTGTATGTTAAATGAGAACCAAAAGTAACCTTTTGAGTCATACTTTAAATTAACATAATTACCCTTTTCCACCACAGCTATTTTCAGAAATTTTAAACTGTTTGTCATGGAAAGCTTTCCCTATTTTATTTTGTTTCATAGAAATAGCTTATCCTATTGAACACTGCAGACACAAAACACTATAATGTAGTGGTATAAATATTCTTCAATTAAGGAAAGTGCTTACGAGTCAAAAAACGCACTTATGAGTAATAAACAAGTACAAGGTACTTGTTTAGTACAAAAAGTTATTGTAGCTGGAGGACAGTTCTGTGGAATAACTACTTTTACCGACTTCAATGACTTTTCTGAACTTGTTTTTGACTTTTTAGATCTTTTTTCGACAGTTCTCGCAAATACTTGTCCAAATAAAGGAAAAATGGAAGACGATTGGCGCGAGTACCGATAGGTATATATCTAAGATATGGAAGGTATCAATTAACTTCACACTCAGTACACTACTTATTGTGTAATTTTTTATGGTTATTTTACAGATTTTAAAAAGGAGTAAGTTCGAAATTCGCCAGTTTTATTTGGTGCTAGTGCATTGACAACAATGCTTAATTTGACTTTATACACTTAAGATACAAGTGCAGAATACGTATTATTTCTTAATTTTTAGCGGTCTTGTTTTTATGAAGCCAGTGTCTGTTAGTTTTTTTAAGTATTGTGCTCGCGTTTGTCCGACTGACCGAGTACGCATCGTGGCCGGCCACCGTGCTGTTAGGTAAGAATGCATCATTATCGTACAACTATCGTAATACTAACGCTTCCTTCCTTTAATATTACACAATATTACTACGGGCCGTGATGTATGAATCGTGGTTAATGTTAATACTGAAACTTATAACATGTATTGTGGTAAAATGCAATCGCGACTGTTTATATTCTGAACTATTGATCCGACCATACTCGACACACTTTTCATGATTCTTTGCTGTTGTCTATGGTTTTAAAAATTCTTCTCTTTTTCTACTTGCATATTTAAAATACTTAAATTCGATTTCAGGTTTCATACTCTGTTTGACATACTCGAATGTTTTTTAAACACTAGGGATTTTCAATAAAATTACAATTAATTTCAGTAGCACATACGAGATAGGTTGTTTTAAAATTAAACCCAAAAGTTAATTTCGGATTATAATTGGGATGGAATTCAAAACAGATTAATGTAATACTAACGGCCACCCGCGACTTCGTCCGCGTTAGCTTTAGTTTTTTGAGAATTCCTCTGGAACATCAGGTGTTTTAGTGATAAAAGTATCCTGTGTCTCAATCCAAGTCACAAACTATATGCGTACCATTCAGCAGTTTTTGTGTGATTCAGTAACAAACATAGAAATAAATAAACACACAAACATACAAACTTTCACATTTATAATATTATAAAGTAAAAAGTAGGATTCTATACAAAAAGCTTGTAAGAAATAAATTGAGGCGTGTAAATAATCTTTTTTATAGAATAGACTTTTTAATTAGTGTACCCGATAACACAGTCAGATAACATGAGAACTTTATCTCTACGACATGCTAATTGTGATTAAGATTATGATTATATAATTGCAGCTAGTTAGTCTCATGCAGAAATGTATGTGATTCTTATAATAAGACCGCAATAAACTAACCACTCCCTACAATAGCCAAATAGCCAAAACAATCAAGAAAGTTTATTTAATTAATACATATGTAGGTACTAAATAAAATACTCGTGTCACAGTGTTTGTCACAAAACTCCTCCAAAACGGCACGACTGATTCATATAAAATTTTGTGTTCATAATGTATGGTCTGTAGTAGGTCTGAGAATAAAATTTAAACTATTTTTCATATCCCTAAGTGATTTTAACAACAAGCATGCATCGGTGGCTCAGTGGTAGAAAGCTCCACCTGCAGCCCCTGTTTCCCGGGTTAGATTTCCAGCTGAGATAAGATTATTTTTACTTACTGATTTTAAAAGTTTCCCTTGCATTATGGTTTCATAAAAAAGTCTAATAACAAATCTTTTATTTGCCTGTAAAATCGATGTTATTGTGTTGCGCTTGCGCACAGTGACAGATGGCACAAAGTTCTCTTTTTCATAATACGATTTCATAATTTGATTTTTTTTAAAGTAATATTGAGAAATATATGATTGCACTAAAAATACTAAATCATATGAAATCAACATTAAATAAGCTATATGTAAATCAAATTTCAACAAAGCAACTCTTATGGTATTTAAACTATCCACATTCAAAGACGTTTAAGACGACGACCTTTTTTATCATAGGAATTCAGAAGTATGATTTGAATAATGTGTTAACTGGTCATCGAGGCGCCCACTATTACATTCTGTGCCACTCAAATACTGTAGTTGATAATAGAATAACTATCAGATGAACCTTTACCGGTATCCGGCGACAACGAAAGTAATTTTACCGCCGCCGGCGGCTGGATGAAATCGAAAATGTGTGCTTATGTAAGCCGAAAGTGGAGGTCCCCGGTTGCATAAAATCTCTACGGCCTACGGGAACATTGTCGTAAAAGTCGTATACATACAAGCATGTGTTTGCATATTATACAATGAAAAACAATTGAGTTTTGCTGCCCTACTATAGAATGGTAATTAAAACAATAAATATAAAACTTCATATTTCAGTTCTGTTTTCAATATATGATATAAAAAAACATGTATTTAAAGAAAAGTTTACTAGAAAAATTTTTTTTTCTAGTAAACTTTTCTTTAGATTTAAACATCTAGCAGTTAAATGCTTAAAAATAAATAAAATCAAAACATGTATTTTTTTTATAAATTTTGTCTTATATGAGTTTAATTCTTGTCCCTTTTTATTAAGTTTGACATAAATTGCGCTGTTTCTGAAATTTGGCTTAAAATGTTATTCATTAAAATTGTGTTTTGAATTAAATACGGATATTTTCAATAACTCGTTTGTATAGTAACTTCAAATCCACACTCAAATGGTTGTGTGTACTCGGCCGCGCGGCCGCGTCAGACGTGTTGCTCTATGGTGTGTTCGGACTATATTTACATACTTAGACGCCCTTAATGATAAACGAAAAAAAGTAAAGTTTAGTTATTCTATGTTTGTCTCTGTTGATTGAATTTCAATAACTTAAGAGAGAGATATATAAACAAAACACGGTGTAAAGTTTACGTTTAAGAAAATTCTATTATATACTAGCTGTCCCAGCGAACTTCTTACCACCATAAAAATAGAGGTTGGCGGTAGAAGGGTGAAAATTTAGGGTTGTATGTATTTTTGTATGATGATTTTGAAAAAATGTCCTATAAAACAAAAATTTTAAGGGTTGACCACCTTTATCATTTATAATGGGGATGAAAAATAGACGTTGTCCGATTCTCAGACCTACTAAATATGCATATAAAATTTCACGAAAATCGGTTGAGCCGTTTCGGAGTAGTTTAATTACACACACCGTGACACGAGAATTTTGTATATAAGATTAGATGTATATTTAAATATCCATCAGTTAAATACTTAAAAATAAAAATACAATAATCTAACCTTATTTCTTGTATGGTGTAAAGTGAAGAAATATTACCAGCGGTGTATAAAAAAAGAGAATATAACAACAAATAAAAATAAAAGGCCAAACAGATTAGCTTTCTCTTAATCTTACCCGTTAATTAGGTAATGTTTGTCCAGCTTTCTGTCCATGCACACCTACAGTTTGGAGTCACGCAAATCAGCAAGACCAGTGGTCAATGTATTACGCAAGATGCAATGCAAACCAACGCGTGAGCGGAGTGCAGAGTGCGACACGCATTCTCCGAAGTCAGGGTGACGTTACGTCATTGATGGCTTTAACGATTTACATAGGTTTGAAGTTTTAACGCGTCGCATCGTAATGATGGCTTTGTTTCTAAAGGCCGCAGAAGTTATAGATTAGGACATGTTAAAATCGTGTTTCAGTTTTGACAGGGAGCTTTGTTATGCCCGGGTTACTCGAGGCTAGTTTCTCAAGCTAGGATAGCAAGCCGGTGGCAGTTACCTAGCAAGCTAGTACTTCTGGCGTCGTGTAGACAAAACTAGCTTTATTTCTAAGCTAGGTTACAAGCCAGGACAGTTTTTATTGGGTTGAAATTTTATTTTTTACTTCACCAGTGTTTTTACTATCCTGGCTTGTGTACTAGCTTCATGTGGCCGGCGAAGTTAGTTTTCAGTTGGATAAGTTCAGTAAGCAGGAACCACACGTTTCGTTGTTTTTGTAACAGCTGTAATATAAATTTTAGTTTTAGGGTGTTTTTAATAAAACTTATCACGATACAATAAAAAACAAATTTATTTATGTAAAATACCGTATACGTTATTTAATACACAATGGTGGTTCTTTTGGGGTCTGTCTGATCGGCCTTGGTTTTCACACACTACATTTTAGCCTTTATTAAAAGTCCACTAAAACAAAATAAGTAGGTAAATTAAGACTAATTTACCTACTTATTTTGTTAGGCAACGAACCCTAGGATAGCAAGACTGCTATCCTAGGGTTCGTTGCATTCTTTGGACATGGTCTAGTTCTAGTTCGTCTTATTTTCGCATGTAGTTCATTTTGAACGTGTGGTCAACTCAGTTATTGCAATAGTAGTGGCTTAAAATAAACAAGCCTCATGTAAACAGAACTAGCATGTTCCAAACCAGATCAGCAAGCCAGGACAGTTTAGTAGAGAACTAGCTTGCTATCCTAGCTTGCCTATACCTATTTCGTTTTTCATTTTAGGATCTGTCAGTAATTGAATAACTTGATTTAAATAAGACAGATGAATATATAAGAGAATATCATCTTTATCATCTCAGAGGCAGTGGGACGAGCCGCTCTGTTTGCGTATTCAGAGTGATCTTTTAGCATCCTCTGAAAGCGCCACTGAGCGTGCTCGCCTTCTAGCGGTCTTTCAAGCAGAGTCTGGTTACTGGCTGCAAGCTTTACCTTCAGCCAATACTCGGGACTTTGCTTGACAAGAGCACTCTATCTTTTGCGATTTCGCTTAGACCTGGCGTCAATTCCGTTTAATGACAAGAGACCTGATGGTATGACGCTCATTGTTTGGAAGCAGGGTCGTCGTCGCCATTTGCGTGGATACGCTTGCTCCGTGTCATACAGGCAGTACTTCTCTAGCTGCAGGCGCGGCGGCAGCCTCTGCCTATATGCTTCAAGCGACGCAAAAATTCAGCTCTCAATGAGAACTACAAATTTGCGCCGTTTGTTGTAGAGACTATGGGCCCATGGGGTCTTAGCGCTCCTTCCCTTTTTAAGGAAATGTCAATGACGCTCACCGAAGTGACTGGTGATCAAAAGGCTGGCTGCTATCTTGGTCAACTGATCAGCCTTGCTATCCACCGTGACAATGCTGCCTGCCTATTAGGCACCATTCCTGATAGCGGCGGGTGGCATAATTTTTATTTTGTAAATAATTTATGTAAGTAATTAAGTTAAGCTATATAGTTTTTAAGTTTGTGTTCTTTAAATGTCTAATGATTGTCTGTGTTGTCGATTTAATTCATTTGTTTATGTTTACGATCTCTCTATGGGTAAAGTTCCTTCCTAACACAATGTTAAAATGAATAAATATTTCTGTATCTTATTTTTATCCAAGTTGTTATTATTTATAATATTTCTCGTAACCTAACTCCACTTTATACAATGTAGTTATTTACAAAAAGGAAGAGAGGGTTTTAGCTCATTTACCTAAAATTATCATTAATTTTAATTCTTAGGATGACACATCATATTCATTCGTGTAATATTTTTCTGCTTTAATAAACAATGTTGGCGAAGATATTTTCTGGGAAACGTGCTAAATAATATGCTTCTGTGAAAATGATATTCAGTGCTAACTTAAAAATAAAACTAACATGTTATTTATAAGAGTATGAATAGATTTATTTCAGTAGAAACAGATGTATGAAAAGAAAAGAGATACCTAATTTATTTATTTTTATCATGTTCTTTAGTTCAGTCTACAATATGCTAAATGTTGATTATGTGTAGTACTTAAACACTTTTAACTATAGCATGCACAAAATTTGCAAAAGTTATATTAAAAACAAGCCATAAATAAAAAGGAGATAAAATGACATACATATATTTCGATACAATGGATAAAATTAAATAGATTGATATAATGATTTCAAGCTATTAGTATGTCTTATTCGTGTACTATTTATTTTACATGAATAAAACAGCTAATTACTGTAATAGCTCATATACATACATTTATGTAAGATTGCATCGATGATGTTGGATGATAGTGTATAAATTAGTTCTAATAACGATACTAACTTAATTGGATAGTTGGCGTTGGTAGATGTAATAAGATTTTCTATTGTTCACTCAAAATATCTTTCATGCTGGAAGCGAGAGCACATTATAGAATGCTTCAGCTACTTGGTCCTATATCGTCTTTTCCAGTTGTTATTTAGCTTAAGTTGCATCAAGTTATTTTAACTGATCAGTTAAAGTAACGGTTAGGTAAAAAATGGGTTGCACCATTTACGATAGTCAAAATGAGGTCATTAATTTGACAGTGAGAATAACTATCCAACCGAGGTCAGTTAAAAGTTATAGTAAAATTGAATTTTGTCTAGTTCTGAGGTGAAATTCACACATAGACTTTCCTATTTGAAACGCATCTCTTTCGGTCGCACTCAGAGACGTGGATTAAAATAAGGCTTCTCTTAGTCACGTGTCGTCTAAAGCTAGGTGCATATATACGGTTCGTGATTCGGTTTTCTGATCAGGAATTCAGAATTGGATTTCCGTGAGCCTTGCGCAGACTTTTCTTTTTTTTATTAGATAGTTTCCGAACCAAACGTTCTTTTTCCATTCTGAAAAAATAAGAAAACTTTGCGCCTTTGCCAACTTTGAATATTTTGTATGTAAGGTGCATTCAGGTCTCCGAATCCGAACTTCTGACCACGAAACCGTACATATGCGCCCAGCCTTATTCTGCAGTATATAATGTAAATTTATCAAGCCAGATCAATTACTATATATTGTTAACAATTGTAGCAAACAAGAGATTTATTCTGATGGTCTATCTGGTATTTTTTTTGATTTTTACCTAGTGTAGTAGAACGTTAATCATGTTAAATTTGCATGTATGTATACTATGCCTAAATTAAATTGCTCAGTCATAAAATATATTTTTTACAATCAGATAGTTTCTAGATATAAATCTACAACAAGAAAACAGGTCTTCGAACTTGTTAATTATGTTTGCATTATTTTATTTTGTTTCGACGAATACCAGCTTATAAATAACACCATAAAATTTATTACTTACAGAAATATAAACAAAATTCAATATTATAGATAGAAGAGACAGAAATATATTTATATAATTTTAAACAATTCCTATAATGTATGAGGGAGTACAACATAGGGGTTCATTTATTTTTTTATTTTTTGTATTGTCTGAAAATATACTATAAATAACACTATGTACACTGGTAGTATAAAACAACAACCTACACTGGTCAATAAAACTGGCGTAAGAAACTCCGAAACACACTTACAAAAAAAAACTCTTTTCCTTGTTAATTAACTTATCAAGAATGCCGTATCTTGAAGCAAAAATAGAAAGCCAGTTGATATTCTTCTGCGAATAAAAACTTCTTTTTTTACTTCTCGTGTAAAGTCACAGGACGTACCTATCACGGACAGGATACACTATGTCTATATCGTAAGTGAAAAGCTCGTTGGCGCGGGTGGTTAGCGCGTTAGGCTGCGATCGTTGAAGTTAAACAACTTTCGTAGTGGTCGGTCATTGGATGGGTGACCCAAAATCTTCTATCTCGAGTTCCTCCGTGCTTCAGAAGGCACGTTAAGCCGTTGGTCTTGGCTGCATCTGCAGTCGTTAGCACCCGCCAATCCGCAATGGGCCCACATAGTGGGTCATGTCCCAATCTCCCTATTCCATCCATAGGGAAGGCCTGTACCCCAGCAGTGGGGATATTAATAGGCTGATGACGATATCGTAAGCAATACAAAACTTTTTTCTCAATACTTAATTCGTCCTTTTTCAAATTGTGTGAAAATCTTCATTTCAAAGTGTCGACTAAAAATAACAACTACGCATCATAACAATAACTGCATCATCCGAAAAAACCGACACCACCTTGGCACAAATATTATTTTAATAATGTTTAAATAGTTTTTAACGCTATCCGTCGCCTTGGCGGCGCTAATAAGTTTGTGTGCGAGCAATATTTGTGCATTGTTCAATGAATAGAGCTGAAATGACGACCATGAAAAAAGAAAGCTCCTAGTGGTTTTTGTCAAATCAGTGCCACCCAGGGAACTTATATACTAACTGGAATGCTTACGCGACCAGGGTTACCAGATGAAAAAATCAAAAGTCCGGAGAAAAGGCTTGACTTCCATTGAAAAATCCTGAGATTTTTAGTTTGAGAATTTTCTCTCAAACGTTAAGTATATTTTAGAAAAGTCGTAATATTATCGTTTATGTACATGTTGCTTATACTTTTACTTCAATATAATTTGAAGAGCTTAACATGTGGGTCATTTTATAAATCCGTAATTAAAGAAAAAACCTTACTTAAAAATTTATCATCACATATTAAGTATGATAAAGCTGATCAAGTACCTACTTGGATAAATAAGTACTGATTTTAACTGTGCAATTATTATCAAAGGAGGATTATTTTTAGTTTGTTTAAGTTTAAAACGTTAGCTGTATTTTATTGAAAATTCAAAAATCCTGAGATTTCAAAAGATTTACAAAATCCAGCCGTAATCCTGAGAAGACTCCAAAAATCCTGAAATCTCAGGACAAATCCTGAGATATGGTAACCCTGTACGCGACCCTCAAAATCGTTCCAAGAGCATAGCTGAATTGGTAGAATCTGTCTCGTTTTAGTAGTGTGCCCAAACAGTTGCAAGAGAGGGACAGATTCCACTTTCGTCGTTGTCGCGCTAGGAGTATTTTTCCCCCTTATGGAGGTAGAAACAAAAATGGACTTTATGTATAACACGTTAGAGTATATAATTTTAAAGCATGTAACTGCTTGATGTTTAAATCTAAAGAAAATATAACTAGAAAAAATTCCACGCGGACCAGGCAGCAGACGGGACCGCGTGGATTTTTTTCTAGTTATATTTTCTTTAGATTTAAACATCAAGCAGTTACATGCTTTAAAATAATAAAAATTATAACTATAATTGCTATTTCTTCTTTCAAATGTTTAATACTTGTAAAAGTATTCATTTGACATTGTGGGTTACCTATAATGCGAAGAGATGGCGCTGCCATGCAGCTTAAGAATGGCTAGAAGAATTTCGACGTGGTCCGTGATGGCCGCGGTAGCATAATTGGTCAGTGCATTCGCCCGGATTGCGAAGGGTTCGTGTCCCGTCTGCTGCCTGGTCCGCGTGGAATTTTTTCTAGTTATATTTTCTTTACGTTAGAGTATATTTTTTTTTAATTCCCATATTGTTTCGTAAGCATTCCAGTTAGTATATAAGTTCCTTGGTGCCACTACATGATTTAATTTGAATGTCAAACTTATTTTTTTTAGATAAGTTGTTAAGATAATGGATTTCAGATAAAATAGCAGTCGTGCACATACAAATTCTTTTAAAGACTTGAACCTCATTTAGTAAAAAGTAAACTATAACAAATATTTTTGTCAAGGAGTTTGACAAATAGGTACATAGAGGTACAAGACTTATAGGCTTTTATCATTATTCGATCAAAAGTTACAGGTATTAGTTAATTAATTTATGTTAAAATCTCATATATTGCTGTTAATATGAATAAATTGAATATTATTTATCTCTGGTTTTAGATTCGTAATGCATATTAGCTTTTAAGTAATAATTTTTCTATACTAATTAATCAGATACCTTGTTACCTAGAATAATATAGACTGGGCATGTTTGCATAAATTAATAAAATGTAACATTTTATGCAATTGGTTCATTTTGAAAACCATCAAAAAACGTTACCTTATATTCAAACTCCAATTATGTTTGGTTGAAGCGATCGAATGTTTTAAGAGATCACTTTGGACAGTCTGGACAAAAGATGTTTTTTTTTTCAGTTGGACAAGAGTTTAGTCGAAGTGACATGACCGTTTTAATGAATCCGTATCCGTAACTAATTTAATGATTTTATACTTTTAATAATGAAATAAAAACTAGTCATTTCTAAGATAACATAATTAAATCACGATAAATATTAGCGTAAAAAGTTTCCTTATTATTTATTATGTTTAAAATGTAATAATAGTGATGTAACAGTTCCGATCGATATTTTAACAGTCATACGAGTTATGTTTCTAAAACTTAAAGCAGTTTATAATTGCAATAAAGAATATTTGAATACGGATTTGTATTGTTGTTTGTTTCATAGATGCCGCGTTTTTAAATAATGTTATTTTTTTAAAAGCTCGTCTTTTGGCCCTAAAGTCCTATGCGATGGGATCAGAAGTCAAAAGTAAATTTGTTATAAGCGCGTTTTTGTTTATGGTATAATTAGCGGATATCGTTTTGTTTCTGCAACTGGACTATTAGTGAAATCATTAAAGTAGTCTAATTCGGTCAAGTAGAAGTGAGAAGCTTATTGTACTAATGATTAAGTACTTCATTCACTTACTTAAAAAGGAAACTGACCAGATACATTTGGTGCTTTTACAGCTTTGAAATATTTGATTCCTTGTGTTGGGGTAGTTCTTCAAACCCATTGCTCATTAGATGATTAAACAATAGATTTAGTCATAAATAATTGCTCCAATTATATTGTATACTTATTATTTTCCTCAAGAAGGCACATGTGGGCAGTTGTTTATGTAATTAGCCATTCAAGAAGACTTAATTAACATAAGTAAATTGTGAAGTTTTTTTGCGATATCCAAATCGGCAAGGCGAACAGGAAATTATTTTGACACCATAAAAAGATTAGTTTGGTTGCAAATGATATTATTATGTTTAATTTGGAACAAGTATCTGGTAAATACATATTGCTGCCACAAATAAGAGACATATTTAAAAGAAGAAATGTATCTATATCAAAATTTGATAAGATAATTTTTATTTATGAATGGTAATGAAAAGTTATACAGCATTTTAAATTAAATTAATTCTATATGTATTATAAATATGTTTGCAATGTTCAAATTTAATTTTTGTTTTGTCTTCTTAATGTTATTCATATTTAGAAAAGCAAAGATCACGCATCAATGGTCATATAAGCAGTTTCTTCATTCACAATATTTTCTTTGAAAAGATGCAAATCACTTAAACAAAGAAACATCAGACTTGACAATTCATAAGGAGTGCTTAATTAAACAGGTATGTATTAAGATACTGATTCCATACTATAATTATATTGAACTTATAACCGCGTTCGGTATTGTCCTACATTTGGTAACGAGAAGGATTTGCAGTCTACACTTTAAAAGCAAGGACATACTTATAAAGGTTTATCGGAAGATGAAATAAAAAGCATATAATCACAAATTTAGTAGTTGTCTTCATGTTTTTGGTATGATGTAATTTGTACAAAAAGAATTTCAAAATTTTAATAAGTGTCCTTAGGTTTAAAAAACAAACAAAAACTTACATATCCGTGGATCCCATGATGGCACAGTCAGTCGTAAACAAATCACACAATAAACATTTAAAAACCAACAAATTTCAAAATAGTAGAGAACACGACTAGTTTCCGATTCAGCGCTAAACGTTCAGCCGCTGCTGTTCGAATATTTCGGTTATCGTATAATTTCGCGTACGGTTGCGGAGCCGAAACGCGGGCGCGTGCCGTTCGAGGCGGCCGATCTCCGTCGTCTGAAGCGGAGTCGATGGGATTGGCGAGCTTCCCGCCGAGAGAAAGTTGCCAAGTTATCAAACCTCGCGGTTACGTTTGGTGATGACGACGTCTTCCTCGGATGCCGATTGCGTATTCGATGACAAAATTTTCGGTTCTGGTGTCCGTGACGGTTGGCGCGGTGCGCTACTGACACGGTCTTTCGCCGCTGAGGCCTACTTTTCCGACACTGAAAGTTGTTTTGAATTGTTGTCAGTGTTTGTTTGGGAGGGGTTGGGTTTCTGCGAGCGAGATGTATTAGTGGTGTAACACTGGCGTGTGGAAGTCAGAGGTTCCTCAATTAGTCTCTATCTATCCCAAACCGGAAGTTTAGGAAATAGAAAATATTTCCCAATCTAAATTTCTTCCGATAGCGGCGATACCGGACTATAATGGAAACGAGGTGATTCTATAATCTATTTAAATGGTCTGAATGACTAAAAACTCTTGTGGCAAACAAATCAAACTCAACATTGGTCATAGGGGTTCATTTATTTCCCAGTGATAAAAAGCTCCTTTTACTTAACATCATTTTATCATTTTCAGGTTCTGTTGTGATTGTTGTAGACGAGACGATGAACTGAGCTGGTCTGTTATGTAGTTGAAGGATTTGAGACAGGTTATTAAAAAGTAATAGGAATTCATTTTGTGACCTGCATTCTGATCATGTAAATTAATCTTACTTTTAATTAATTAATTCATAAAATTTTGTTGAATATGTAACTCATACATGATAAGAATTTTAACCTAGTTTTTTATAAAAGTATAAGGCGTAGCTTATTTTATATTGAATGAACATAAACAAAAGGTAGTATGTGTAAGCGTTGCTGAATAATTTTAATACAAAAGTGTTTTTACAAAGTCTCAATTTTTTGTCAGAGCGGTTAGTAGAAGGGGAGGGAAGGGGTCGAAGAAACCCCTCGACCACACCTTACACACACCGCTGAAAGGTGTACTGACTCGTGACAACGTGACATGAGGTCACACTTTTTGCCGGTGTTCATCCGGCAAAAAGTTCATTTATAAAACTTTATCACGTCAAAAACATAAACTGTTGCAATTGCAACTTAGACAAATTGGGAAAACTCATTATCATTGTTATTAGTTAATGTTAGATATTCTATACTGCTGCTTCCTAGCAGTGAGACTACCTTACGGATTCTTTAACCTATGGGGTTCATACTGATAGAATAGGGAGAAAAGACTATCATCGTCATCATCAGCCTTAATGTCCACACTGCATGGGGCACAGACCTTCTCTATAGATGGAACAGGGAGGCCGAGTCGTACGAAACCCACTACGCGGTCCCAGTGCCGGTTTAACGTGTCTTCCAAACCACGAAGGAGCTCGAGATAATAAGTTTTTGGTCACCCATCCAATAACCGACAATTACGAAAGTTGCTTAACTTTCACAATGGCAGGCTGGTAACCACCTACGCCATTTAACTCCAATGGAAAAGATTATGACCCTAACTATAGAATGCAGATTATGTACTAAAGAATGCAGATGCGCCATCAAATTCCTCAAGTAGTTTCTAAGATGCATGTTTTTCCGATTATGCGATACTGATTTCCTATGAAAGTACCCTTTTTGCTATAAGACGGCTATTGTACTAAACAACGTGTTTTATGTACGTGTAAGCTATAAGTTTAATTATATTGTCTAATGAGTATGACTAACGAATTGTATTCATATGGATTATTCCAAAAGGCTGCAGTTACGAGGAAATCAGCGATGATCACATGAGGGTTTTAGCACGATCCTTTGACTAAGTTCTAACAGGAAATTCGTTTTTATCATCAAATATTCCGATAACCAATTAAAATATCTATTGGATGAGTCTTGCAAAACTTTGAGAATTGATCATTGACCTTACACGCTGGTTATCTTTATAGTATATTACATTTACATATAATCACGATACTTACAGTTTGGTTATATTAAAACGCTGTCGGATCTTGTAGGCTCCATCGTTCCCATTAATCTTTGTTTAACTAATAAATATACCAGTTTGGAGGCTTCTATCTTATAATCATTTTGAAGTCATCTAACAGACCTTATACACTGACAACGCCTGAGCGGGATAAAACCGCTTCTTGAAGAACGAAGCGAGTACAATATATTTTAATCCTACTTAATCTAATATATAAAATTCTCGTGTCACGGTGTGCGTAATTGAACTACTCCGAAACGGCTCAACCGATTTTCGTGAAATTTTATATGCATATTCTAGTAGTTCTGAGAATCGGACTACATCTATTTTTTATTGCCCTAAATTTTATTTGGTAAACTTTTTTTTTGTTTTTTTTTGTGATACATCATATAAAAATACATACAACCCTAAATTTTTACCCTACTACCATCAGCCCCTATTTTTTATGGCGGTACGAAGTTCGCTGGGACGGCTAGTAATATTATAAATATGAAAGTTTGTATGTTTGTATATCTGTTACTCAATCACGTAAACTGAACTACTGAACGGATTTGGATGAAATTATTTATCCATATTGTTTATGACCTATATTGACACAGAATACTTTTTATCCTAAAAAAAGTTAGCTTCATCTGCGTTAACTTTAGTTTTTGGAGAGTCCCGCAGCTCTCAAAAAACTAAAGTTAACGCGAATGAAATCGCGGACCTCCGCTAGTTAATTTAAAACCAATTATTTTGTTACAGTATTTATCGATGCATGTGAATTTTGCAAAAAGTTTATGTTGTTTGTTTATGTAGGTAGGACATATAAACACTTGTTATCTTGCTAAAGTCAAAGTTCATTTCTATAGGTTCAGATCGATACTATGATACGATACGATAGAACTAAAGAAAATAAGTTTGAACAGAAAGTTCTTTACTTTGATTTTTTGTTCTCCTAAAGTACTTCACGGGCATAGTTTTTGAAAAGAAAAACAAAATTAATAGTAGTGTTACTCTGTAGGATATTCAAAAAGAAGCTTGTGTGTAAAGCCTCTTAATCGATGGGTGTAAAATCGCTTGTCAAATGTTACGAGCAAGGCTTTTGACCCGAGAACCGGCCCTTAACTACAACAACAACCTACCTATATTATTCGGTAATGAAGACGTGCATTCAAATCAGGTGATGTAACTTATTCATAAGGTCCCTGACATTAGAGATTTGTTCATTAGGTGTCAATTAAGAAAGCGATGCTGTTAATTAGTTGCGTTGTAGCAAATAAATTGATAATTTTTAAGAAGTAATTTTGGGTAATTTACCAACTCGACACAAGAGACTGGATACTCGTGTGTCCAATTTGGTTAATCTCAAAATTAGTATCACTTATTGTTTCGTCATCTGGATACGCCGATTTTCATGCATGTCCACGCAGTGTCTAAATTAAATAACTTTTTTGTATTCGCCAACAGGACACACTCAGTTTTGTTTTTGCAAAAAAGGCTAATAAAATTAATAAGCGATCGCCTCGCTTATTACTTTTATTAACTTTTTTTTGAAAAATCTGCCTCACTTTTTTATACCAAAAAAAACTCAGCTGATTTGTTGTTTAAATATGTAAACTTAAATGATACCAAGTGACAGTCATCTCGTCCAAAATATGGTGTCATCTAAAAATAAGGTTTACGTCCGAAATCTTAAAACGGCTTAAGAAAACTATCGTTTAAGCAGTCTATAGGTCGGATTGCGTAACCGGGCTTAATATTTATTCGATTGTGTGGCCCCCACTTTCACTTTCGCGAACGGTTAGCAAGAAAAGTCATGTGATGCACTGAACAAGGCGAGGCTGTGAGAATTTTCCGTCCATTCACAGCACTGCAAGATATCAAAAGATATTAGAGTGCTCGAGATGTTTTAAAACTAATAGCCAATTGTTTTACTCCAAGTGGGAAGGTCAAGGTGTCTTGATTTGACACGTCTACATTTGAATTTATGGCTTAATTGCAGAGTACTTTTGTTGAGGTGTTAATTGCGAAAAAATTAAGGTACCTAGTTTTTTTATTCTTTAAACGAATTTCGACAATGAAGGTTTATAAAACGATATATATTATTTTAACAGACAATGGACTATTCGACACATTTATCTCGCAATCGCTAGTTCTTTGTTTTTTTAACTCACTGCAAATTCACTCACTAATTCGATAAAGTAAGTATGTTTCAGTATCAGGTCTTAGGAGATCGATGGCGTAATTGGTTAGCACGTCCTGTCTGTGATCTTGGAATCGCCATCAGATGGGTGACCAAAATTTTCATAGCTCGACCTCCTCCGTGCTCCGTGCAGCACATTAAGCCGTTGGTGCATCTGCAGTCATTGACAACCACCAATGGAAGTGATGTGGAACTGAGAAGACAGGTGATTCAGCAGAAAAGTAGATAAATAAAATAAAATAATATTTCCAACACTCACACCAAAGCCTAGCCCTGGCTTGTGTTATGGCCAACTAGAGTAAAAATTTTACAACTGATTTTTTGTTACCATTGCCACTATTATTTTACCAGTAGGCTTATTTGCTCACTGCATTTGACAGAAAGGAAATGATAATCACCGAGTTATTTAGTGACCTATTACTGCTTCACTGTAAGACCACTAAGAACCTGCAAAGTATCGATGGATATGTCATTTCCTCTTAAGTTACACACTGTAAATGTCAAAAGAGTTAGCAAATAGGTAGTACAGCAGGTTTTAAAAGACTGGAATAATGTAAACTATATAATCTAGTCCAGCACTGGACTGGATTTATGCGTTGGCTTACTGGACTGGAATAATGTGAACCCGCCAGTATTTTTCGCGCCTTGCTTACCCTTAGTGTCACCGCACACGGGCCACCGACCACAACCACAAAACGCCGCCACCGGCATATTTCTTGTAGTTTTCATATATTTTATATGGACTCGCCACACACGGTACGCCGATGGCCGCCACACGCTACAAATCGTCGTTGCTCGCTTCTTGTGGCCCGCACCGGCCACTTAATGCGCCGATACAAAACGCCGCCACACGTCACTCGCGCGATTCCTCATCCCTCTCTTCCTTACCTTAGTCGGCCGCTGTCGCGCGCTTCAGCCACTTATGTAGCCGCTTCTAGCTTCTCGTGGCGGCGTTTGTGGCTGTGGCGTGTGGCCGGTGTGCGGCGACACTAAAGAGTAACAATGCTTTATTGACTGATATTTTGTTAGTTCAATCTTAAAATAAAAGGTAACTGTATCATTTACAAGCGATTATAGTCTAAAAATGGCGGACAACCGACTACCTCATATGTAGCTCGTAGTACACTTTGATTCTCACGCTCAGAAAACAATATGAGCGTCAATTACTGTCAAACTTTTTTGTTTGCAAACAGAGCCGAACTTCTATGGTATGCCATGCTGTGAACAAAGAGCACGTGTGATGTAACTATTATGTATCGATACGGAGTTATTGAGAGAAAGTGGTATGGGGCAGGGTCCAAACTTGTCTTGAGGTGTGACATCATCGGTAAGCCGTCGCTGTGGGCAGTCCACACGGTATGAAATGCCTGCTATCCTTACAGCCAGCATTATTATAATCAACGATCTATTTTGACTTGCACTGAAAAAAGTGGGATAAAATATTTGTATAATGGTGCAAATTAACTAATATTTTAACGATTTTTCCTTCTTTTCGGTTTCATCAGTAAGTACGGACGGAGGCCTTTGTGTTAAGGTTTTTTTAAATATAAACAGTATTAAGAATACGATAACATAGGCTGAGAAGGACTTGAGTGCTTTATTACTTACATATGAAAATTTGCTCCAATCAAAGAACAGTATAACAGCGGACTTTCTGCTTGAATTGTGTTTGTCTCAAAAGTAAACGTCACCTTACAGAGGACTGCAGAAAAATAACATTGTCCTGCCGGCTTTTTCTGCAGTAAATCAGTCAAATTGTCAAAGATCTAGGCTTTGAGTCATGAGGATGATCAATCCACTTAAGTTTTGCTGCGCTGTGCTATGCTGTATATTTAGTCCACTCCTTTTAGATTATGATGCGTTTTGTGTGGTTGTTGTTACTGTTTTGTTTCTTCAGTATGGCCGCTGATGCGAATGAGTCATGTCAGGTCTTTAAATTTACATTATTATGTACACTTTTGATCTAGTCAAAATAGGTATCAGAACATAAACTCTAAGGGCCCTTGTTAACGAGACGATTTTTTGCCGAATCTAGGCACTGTTTTACACCGTATCTGCGTCCGGTCGCCAGTTAGATACGATAGGAACACTATGAAGGTTTGTTGACGACACCGGCGCTAGCGATGGTCTGGACTTGGTACAAACGTACAAACCGTGCTCGTTAACAAACTTAGCCGACACCGGTCCGGGTAGAGACGAGACTATTTTCACCCGGTAGAAATCGTCTCGTTAACAAGCGTCGTTATCGGTCTTTAAACGAATAAGGTTGCAATATGAACGCATTACTTGCTTACTCACAGTCACAGCTAATGAGCGACATTTTGCTCCCCTACATCAGCTATATTCGCAATAAGCTATCGATCATATTTGAGGAGCTGGCGAATAAAGCGGTATAATGAGGGCTATCGCGTATGAATCCGCCGCTAGAGGCGCTAGTGTAGCGTGAGGTCTCCGAAATGTCAAATGTTATTGCTTGTTGGTTGACTACGCGGGTTTATTTCTAATTAAAATAATGTTGTGAATAATTGGTAACAATTCAGCTTAATTATGGCAAATATGAGTTATGTGGCAATGAATGTCAGTTATTAAAAATTTGAGCTTAGAAAAATGATTATGTTCCCATTTTTTCCGAATAAAACGGAACTGCGCGTCACTGTGGCATGGCCTATTATGTTTAGGATATGGTTCTTTTGTGTTAAAATACGATCTAAATGTAACCTTTGATTTCATGTGCGTATTAATAAACTTTAAAAGTTACAATTTAGGACCTCACTCAACAGTGGCGCCATCTGGTGAGGCAGAAAACGGTAGCCCTCATTACGCATCTGGTCAAACTACTTGTTTTTTACAGTCCGCAGGTTTCGGACCCGTTAAATTTGAATCTCAAATAATTTTCATTTAAAACTGCCTAAAACAGTGTTAAAATAACTAAATTTATAAATTAAAAACCATGTCAAAAGCTCACTGGAGGTATGTGTCATTCACATTTTTACAGCTCCTGTAAAATTTTATATGTAATTATACCGTTTTGTTCGCCTGTCATTTGATATCTTGTTTAAACTTGTCAGGAGCATTTTTTATGTAAAGAAAGAAAGATAATTCATGAAGTCATTTTTAACTTAACTCTGAACAACCATACAGAGAGAAAAGACAGCCCTTATTGAGTTTCTTGTCGGTTCTTCTCACTGAAGTGTTTCCTGCCATAGTGTATTTTTTTATAAAAAGGGCGATAAAATGTTTCCACTCACCTGATGTGGAGTGCAGATGCAAAATTAGATTTATTTGCGACCTGGTGGCGTTCAAAAGTGCTTGCAGCCTAAATGTAATAGAGACATATGTAAAATCTGCTACGTGGTTCTGGTTAAGATGATTAATTTTGCCTCGCGCAGGTCATTGTTCTCTGCCATTATTGAGTTTTGTCCATAGATGATTCTGAACATATATTTTTAACTAATAGGGCTAATTAAAAAATCATTTGGAAACTGTTGCGTGACTCAAAAGAATTATGCGAAAGAAACGACATCCTATACGTCAGTGTTTTTATACGATGTTATTTTTTTGTACGTTTAATTTATTTTATCAACAAACAAGAAAAAAGTTAAGGGTTCATTATGTTAAATGATATCTATTATTTTTGCTTGATTGTTGATTTTGTGACTTATACAGAATGTTATTGTTAATGTTGACATTTAATTTTGTCGTAAAATGCTCTATTCTTGATTATAAAATTGTTAATGATAGGAGATGGTTCAAAAGTGGTAGTCGGTTTCCGGCAGCGACGAAACATACATGAGTGGATTTCAACAACTATAAAGTTTTGCTAATTTTGGTGGAATTTTTTTTCGAAGTTAAGAATAAATGATATAACAAAAATAGATAAATATGCCAATTTGAAATATTTTTTTTTAAACGGTTATAAAATAAAGACTAGTTTTATTGGAAAACGATTTACAATGAAGTGCATTACATCTCATAAAAATTTTGAGACTGCGGCAGACTCCAAATTCCTTCCGACAAGCTTTTATAATATATACCATAGATGAATGATTGGTCTCGCTTCACTCGACTAGATACCGCGTTGTCAAAAAAAAAGCTCCGTAAATGCGGCAACTCAATATTGTAGTGTATGTCAATTTCCAAGGATGCTATCGAATGTCATAAATTGTGTAGCCAGCTGCTCAACTGCTACCCGAGTAATAGGGAAATACTTATAAAATATTAAAGAAGATGCACTTATTTAAATGCGAATATATCAATGCTTTTGTGCACTTATACGATTAGGCGTAGCTTTCTTCTTCAGAAAAATGATTAGGCCTCAATTTTTTTTTACTTGTACATTATTACAGTGATTCAAGTGTGATAAGTTGGTCACTACATACGAGACATTAGTGCAACTCAGTAAGGAAGCTGAGTGTGTAATGATCAATGCACACGAGCTGAATATGACGTTTTTGAACACAATTGCGAGGAAAAAACAAACTTGTATTGTTACTGTTATAAAGTTCAACTGACCTTTGTTGCTAAGTATTCTGACATTCCGGAGCTACCTTCAAAAACTTTTCAAAATCGGTTGGTGACAATACTTTTGACTTTCGGCCAATATATCCATCAGAACGTCTCTTTAGAAATGTCGTCAGGTTACTACCTATATGTTTATAAATCAACTGGCGGCAACAGCCTATCACTCGCGTTTCGTGCTTCGATAAGTATTTCCGGTGGGGTTATATTAAAATTGCGCAAATATTATTAATAAATATTAACTAACTTATAATAAAAAACAAAATAGAACCGATTGCAAAAAAGCTGAAAATGAAAAAATAAGATTTACGGACTGATATATTTGAAGTAGATCGTTATTATTATCATGATCTCTCTGCTAAATACATGCCTTGGTATCGTCTTCAAGTATATCAGGTGGTAAATCTTATTTTTCACTTTTTTAAGTCGGTTTTATTTTTATTAATAATTATTTCATTTTACAGAATACGCAACTAGTTGGAAATTGTACACGCGTAGATCCGCACTGGTGAAACCGTGGGACATTGCCAGTAAATTATACTACCCACTAAAAACCCAACAGTGCTCCCTCGTCTGCCGTAACGGGTTTTGTGGGATCCAGGTGACGCTCCACGTTACCCCGGCAGGTCATCTTTACCCTAAAATAATTTAAATAATATGATGAAATAAAAAAAAAAACCAAGTAATTAAATTCTGAATAGGCTAGTTTACTCATGTCGAATTGTATTAAATAAATATTTATTTCTTAAAATATTTGGTCTAAGGAACCTAAATATATCGATTTCACTGCATAAAAGCAGAAGATTGCTGTAGAAATTTAATTTAGAAAAATAATTTTTAGTCTATACTTTTTAAACACTAAAAACGCTGTTCGCCACATCCACCATGATTGTGACGTCTCTTTTAGTAAACAACTAAATGTCATTCATACATAACTTTAAAACTGATAATAAAACTGATAATAGACTTAAAATATTATTCAAAGAGTACTTACATCAAAGTGATCTTCGCAAAAATAAATTTTACTATGAGTCTATAAAGTTGCAGGATCACTTTTAGCAAGTTCTAACCAGGTATTGCGTAGGTTAATTTCTTTCGGTACTTTAATCCACGACTTTCCTGGAGTCTTCAAGGATGTGTTTTTACATTCTCGTACAATACAATAATGATAATTAATATATTTTTCGTGGTATCTATTAGAAATAATGTTTTTTTTATTATAAACACAGATAGGTTATTTTCTACGTGCTTACGAGTTATTGTTTACTACCGTCAACGTCATAGCATACATAATCTATAGACTAAAATGGCCGATAGCGTTTTTGTATGTCCATGAAAAGTTTATTTTAAAATTAAAGATTTGTAGCTTTCTAGGTCTCGAAAAAATACAATACATTTTTTTTCGGTCTAATAGAACATTTATTAACCATTTAAAACCTTTTTTCAAAAAGGGTCAACTAGCCTATTGTGAAACTAAAACTGTGTAAATAATAAGAGTCAGATTACAAGCAAATGTGTTGAAAAAAATGATATTAAAAATAATAACAGAATATCATAGGAATAAAAGGTAGATTACAAAGATAAACGTTGAATAATATAAAACTAAGTTAAGTTTAATTGCAAGTTTAATAGTACGTTTAAATAACATAGGCTCCATAATAAAATACACTAACAATAAATTCACATTATTAATAAAAATCTCAACCATAGGGACCTGATTCTTGTATACGCGGCACCACCTGAATGACGTTAAGGGTTCATGTTATTTTATGTTGAAATTTCGTAATTTTACTATACTTATTGATGTTAGGTGATCCCAGGGTCCTTGTTATTTATTGTTGTATTATTTCACTGCATAAACTTGCATTTTACTTTCGAATAACACCAAATTTTAATAAAACATTCACTACGTACACCCCATACACAACTGTCAGGTTGACTGGCTCTGTGAAAGCTCGGGTATGCCGATTTCGGCATAGTATTTGTTGCCGCATTAGACAAGTACGCCGGTGGTATCTAGTCGAGTGAAGCGAGACCAATCATTTATCTATGTTATATACATTGTGCAATGACGTTATAAGTTCAAAGTAAAATTTTAAAGGATAATTTTATTTTATTCTTTGTAGCACATTTAAATAAAAGTTTATTTTTAAAAAAGTTTTTTTTATTTGTTTTTGTTGCCAAAGCATCAAATATGTTCAATTCAATAGGCAACTAAAGCAGTGATAATAATTCTGTTCACCTTCCATTACATTATGAGTTATTTCATTTTAAGAAGAATCAATCATAAATTGGTATAATAAGTTCACCACGATTTCACGAATATCATGCATGACTGGACTGATTGACGTTTGCTATAGTGATTGAGTTTACGTTAGGCCTCCTCTACAAGTCGGCGGACGCATCCGCAGATGGTATCTGCACATGCATATGTCGACGTGTACAGGGAGTATTATAAGCTGTCACACACTCAAAATATGACGTTACTTATGACAGGGTTGACAGCATCCTTACAAAATTGTTCAACATTTAAATTCGATTTAAAATTAATCGGGGATAAATAAATAAAAAAGTATCTGTTCATGTTATAATATAAAAACAATTTCATATTATATCTTTCGGCGCTGCCAAAATCTGACTACCACTTGCGAACCATCTCCTTTAAATTCAAAATTGAAAGATGATTCAATTCGCTGACCTGGGTAAGACCCCCGGTTTTCTTCTACGTACATAAATAGTTTATGGATGAATTAAGACATAGGATATTTTTATTCCGAAAAGATGTTAACTCCAGCCCTTTATAGTAGGAGAGTTACTGAACCCTGCGAGTAACGGTCTGTCTGTAAGGCTAGAAATTCTTATGGTGATGAGTCATAGCATGCTTACAGCAACAAGTTTTTTTTTGAATATTTTTTTGACACTTTCAAAAATATACGGCTTGAGGAGTGCCAGACGATGCTTACCGTACTAAGCATGGTATGACTTATCACCATAAGAATTTCTAGCCTTACAAACAGACCGTTACTCGGAGGGTTCAGTAGCTCTTGGTCTATTACTCAGTTAAGCGGCCTATCTATAGTGCCTATTTTAATCATGCGGTTGCGTAACTGTTTGATTGTTTAATTTTCATGTTTACGGTTTCACAAGCAAGCGCTTTCGTCCTATTACGAGGCTAAAAACTATATTGACTAAATTTCACTTGCTAGCCGTTCGCCTATGCATCTCGTTAGTTAGTTCCAACACAAATATTCGTGATTCGCTATGCTTTCCTCTTGGAGTCTCGCTTTTGTTTGCATCTTATACACGTTTGTAGGTTATGACAACAATTTATTTAAATGAAAATAACGCTGTAATATAAAATGCTTTCATGTCAGTTGCAATAGAACAATATACTGGCTGCCAGTAGCGGATCCAGGACTTCGAATGGAGGGGGATACGGGTGGCTTGATAACGTCTAGTCTGTCTCATCGGATAACCATTTATCTATCAACATATTAATGTATCTACTGCTGTAGCACAGGCCTTTCATAAAGTCATACGAAGCAACGTCAAAGGCTTAAGAGCCCTTTTACAAAATTGCGCCGCTGCCGTACTGATCGGCGCGTAGGTAGATTTGCACTAGTATATATTGCATTTTATGGGTGATGTTTCGAGTCTTATAAAATAATTATTAATGAACTAATTATAAAAAAAACATATTTCAGTAGTTCAATGATGGTAGATTAGTTTTATGAAAGTTTTTGATAGTACTTCTATTTAATTCAATATCAAATTACGAGGTAAACCTGCATTATTTTTTGGGAAAACTCACGGAGGTCAGATGTTTTGTTTGATAATTAATGAGATGTAAAATCAAAATTTTAATACATTATGTTACAACAAAAACATAGTTCTGATTAGTAATTAATTTAATCTAATTTATTGAACATTATTGAGAGATTGAGGCGTTTGAGTTGTGCATATTATCGTTTTTTCCGTAAACTAGCTGCAGTAGAACGATCAGTACAAAAAAAGGAAAATAGAATTTGCAAATATTTTATATTAACTTACAAAAGGAAGAATAAATCTACTGTTTACTTCTATTGGAAATACTCAAAAAAAAAATTCTAAAGGGGTAAACGAGGCGTTCAAAAATTACGATTTTTTGCAAAAAATGTGTAAAGGCTCTTAACGTGCCTTCTCAAGAAAGGAGGAGATAAAGACAACATATCTTTAGTCAGCGTGCGACCGGTCATTGCGTAAGTAGCTTCATAATCATGATGGGTAACTACTGCACCATCATGCTCCTCTATTAAAACAATATCATAGTGAATTTAGGATTTGTGACGGGAGGTTTCGGATACATTTGGGGACGCTTGAGCCCCTTGAGGAACTCCTGGATCCGCCACTGGTAACAGCTAAAAAGCTAAGCTTTCTTGCTCAAATATTAAAGGCTGGAGCAATTTTAATGACTGAATTGCAAAATGTTATTGTTCCACGTACGGACCGCTTTTATAATAAAAAAATACTAGAAAAAATCCACACGGTCCAGACAGCAGCAGTAATATTTCTTTAGATTTAAACATCTAGCTAGCAGGTAAATGTTTAAAAAATAATAAAAAAAAAGTATTCCGAATCCTGACGCTTTACTTGCGCTATTTACTTGCATCCCTTTTTATAAATAAGTGCATAAATTGTGAATAGTAGGTTAATTTAATAAGTTTTATTGTGTAGCAGTCAGGGTCGTTGACCCCTTTGCCGGAGAAGGGCTGGCATCCAAGGATGCGCGTGAGCAGAGCTCGTGATCATCAAGCAAGCATGTAACCCTCATAGCGATTTACTCGATACTCGATAATGTGGATATGAATAGCCATGGGTACATTATAGTTAAGTGTTGGGCAATTTAAGTTAATCACTTATGTGGTGTTAGTTACTTTCCGTATAAAGTCGGTGTGAATTAGAACGTTAATAGAGTGCAAAAATTCTAATCAAAGTTTTAAGATAAACAATGTCTTACAAGATTATACAAAAGGTCGAGTAATTTACATGGAAAACATAAGTTTTGTATAAATAAAACAAAAACATCCTTATTATCTAATGCCTAAACAAGGTTTAAACCAGTGTCTAACCTAAAAAAGAAAGAAAGTGTAATCATTATGTGAAAATTATAACTGATTACATTTATGGACCGTCAGAAAGTCAGTTTAATGAATGAAAATTAATGAACCTGAAGCAAAAATTAATGAAAAATTAACTAAGTGTAAAATTAGCTTAATCGATTTGTAAATAAATAAAATTCACTTCAATTGAAGTGCATTTTATTTAATTTTTAACTTAAATAAAGTAGAAATCAATCAAGGAAAGACTGTTTTGGATCCAGTAGCGGAGTGGCCCGTGGCGGATAGGTTGGATTCAGAATAACACTGTAGAAGGTGAATTTAATTGCACTCAAATCATTTGCATAAGAGTTCGTTGTATGAAATTATCATAATATCACTAAAATTTATAAGTTTTTCCACTCAGTTTTAATCTGTTTATTTTGATTAGATATACTAACCATTTAGTTATGTTTTTAAAACAAGTGAACAATTTATCAAAGAGCGCCGAAGCTTGCAAACTCGTTTTTAATTTTTCATCCGATTATGATAACTTCTGGCTGTATGGATACCGAAAGACTTATTTTTTGTACCTGTCCGGGTTCATTGAACCGGACTCAAATAGTCCTTTGACTCGGTTGCTTTAGATATAATAATACGGCTATTTGCCGTAGTATTTTTATAGTTGCCATAACATGTATTTTGTGGAAATTAGTTGCACTAATTAATCTCATATTTTTTGTATCACAACTATTTTAGCACATTTTTATTTATGAAAATTAGTTATTTTTGTGCATTTCTGTATTCTGGATTTCATTTTTAGAATAATTTGTACTTTTACTATCTTTAAGTGATCAATATGCAAATGAAGAAAATTTGATGTAAATGTATGCTTAAGAAAAACTACAACGGGCTATGAAAACTAAAAATATTTATGTAAGTTTTATTAATGTTTTAAATAATTATTAAAAAAAATCCTATATCAATAATACATTTTACCTCACATATCCATTACTTTTATATATAAATTACGCGTCACGTTGTTTTGTTGTTCGATAAACTCCTAAACTACTTAAGAACCCTTTCGAATTTTTTGCATAAAATCGTAATTTTTGAGCGCCTCGTTTACTCCCTTAGAAAAGATTTTGACTATTTCCAATAGAAGTAAACAGTAGATTTATTCTAAGCTAATGTAGAATATTTGCAAATACTATTTTCCTTTTTTTTTGTACTGATCGTTCTACTGCAGCTAGTTTACGGAAAAACGATCATCATCATCATCATATCAGCCGTACGACGCCCACTGCTGGACATAGGCCTCCCTCAAGGATCTCCACAACGATGGACGGTCCTGCGCTGCCCCCAGCGTTTTCCCGCGACCTTCACCAGATCGGAAAAACGATAATATGCATAAATTCCAACGTCTCAATCTCTCAATTACGTTCGATAAATTAGATCAAATTAATTACTACGACATCAGAAATATGTTTTTGTTGTTAAATAATGTATTAGAATTTTGATTTTCCATTTCATTAATTATCAAAAAAAAACATCTAACCTCTGTGAGTATTCCCAAAAAATAATGCAGGTTCACCTCGTATTTTAATTTTTAATTAAATAGAATTACTATCAAGAACTTTTATAGATCTAATCTACCATAATTGTACTACTGAAATATGTATATATTTTTATAATTAGTTCATTAATAATTATTTATAAGAGCCAGCCGTAAGATGCAATATATACTAGTGCAAATCTACCTACGTGCCGATAAGTACGGCAGCGGCGCAATTTTGTAAAAGGGTTCTGAACCGATTTTAATCAAATTTGCACACCGTGTGCAGTTTGATCCAACTTGAAATAAAGGATAGCTTACATCTTAATTTCTGGTACCAATACTATTTTATTGCAAATTATTACTTTTGGGCGGTACGAAGTTCGCCGAGTAAATTAAAATGTATTTTGTTTTTATATACTAACTAGCTGTAGTTAGTATCTAAAAACAAAAACATATAATGCGCCAACTGCTACATTTAAAGTACCGATAGTAAAAATTTATCAACAGACAACGCATATTCGTCGAGTCAAATCTATCGTAGGCGATAAGTAGGCAACCTATCACTTTTTCCGGACAACTCCTAGACCTAGACAACTACAGACAGTCCAAATTACCTATATGTCGAATGGGGTATTGATAAAGTTTGGAGTAGTGTTAGGTTTGGTATTGATGTTTCTATTATTTTGAGCTATTGATCACTGGGCTAAGAGTCAAGATCGGTTTAAAATTTGAAAAAGAATGGTGTGGTTCTATAAAACAATGATGTAAGTGAAACTTTTAAAATCATTTATAGAGAAAACTCCTTCCGCGGCTGGGATTCAAGCCCGGGCCGCCGGCGTAGGAGGCGAGCTTTCTACCGCTGAACCACCGATGCTTGTTGATAAGGTCTGATTTTTAATAACAATTGAAAATGTAAGTACATGCTAAAGACGAACAAAAATTTGTGGCGATATATTAAAAGTTTCACTTTAAAAATATAATAATTTAAAAACTCACAAAAAGTATGCACCATACGGGCCACTACTCAATACGAGCCCCGGGATTAATAAATAAATATTACACATGATGAATTGCCTACTCAGAGAGTTAAAAAAAATATACAACACAACTTAATTCGCAAAGAACAACATATAAAATATTTGTTTCTTAGATTTTCACGCACATCACTCATTAAATAAAACTAGTTTTTACGGGTTAATGCACAAAACTTTATTTATTTACGTCAATAAATAAATAAATTTTCGTGCATTATCCCGTAAAAACTAGTTTTATTTAACATATAAAACCCAAAAACTTTACTTTTTTCTATGTTTTTATAACTGCCCTACCAATAAAGTTAGTACCTAACTGCCATTTTTTTATATTAATAGGATAGCAAACAAGCGTATGACCCGCCTGATGGTTCTACCCCACGGCGAATGTTCTGAGGAGTTGTTCCCCCTTATTTCTACATCACCTTTTCTTCAGAGGACCACGCGCGCTGGCCTACGTGCCACCGACTTACACGAAAAAGGAAATTTGGTGACTCATTTCTTGGTCGTATTCGTACGTGTAAACTTCTTCCTACAATCTGGTTGGTGTGGCAGTTTATAACTGCTGTACCAGCTATCTTCACGTTTGGACTTTATCACTACTTAATATTAGGTGGAGTAGAGTCATTTGCTTACCTGGCTATAAAAAAAAGGAAACACTCGCACCGTTGCCTACCCTGGCCAATCGCCTACCCCTTGGAGCCCTGGAATCTTATTCATCGACAGAAACACAACGCAACTTCCCCAGACGGGCGCTCCAATTAGAGCGGAAAATCTCTTAAATGTAAACGAACTATATGTACTCGGCCCATTCGAAGTAGCGCCTTTAGTTCTGCTTAGTGCATTCGCCTGGATGGCAAAAGGCGCTGGTTCGAATCTAGCCCCAGCTAAATGGAAATAATCTAGAAGTTTTTTTAATAAAACCTAGGACTATGATGTATAAAATGAAAAAATGACCAAGCGTGAATGTGATCTCGCTCTATTAGGGTTCTGTAGAATAAGATGAAGTCAACATTGCTTCTTGCCATATGATCCCTAAGGATGTCAAGAAGCAATATTTAATAACATTTTGAAGATAACTTATATCACTGACTTATAAAATAGTTCGTTTCCGAGCTTGACATCACAGCAAACCACAAAAGAAAAAATCATTTGACAACCTCCGTGGTCGGGTGGTTTGTACGACGGGTATCATGGTGTCGCCAACTCGAGCGGTCCCGGGTTTGTATCCCGGTGGGGGCAGATGTTTGTGTGATGATACGAGCATTTGGTCTCCAGTCATGGATTTTTAATATGTATTTCTATATTAATACATTTATATATGTACATATGTATTCTATCTGTTACCCTAGAATCCCATAACACAAGCCTTACAGTGCTTACTTTGGATCTGACTAATTGGTGTGAGTGTTGGAAATATTTATTTATTTATTTTATTTTATTACATTTATTTTTGTCAGAATTTGTTGTTTTCAGTATCTGTTGTTTAAATACAGCATATGGGATATCATATACCAAAATGATAACAAATTCTTAACTAATATTGATTTTGAGACAGATTTCCTAACAAAGATGGTCTAAAAATGGCAATGTTTACGGTCCCTCATTTCTATATTGTCTCTTTGTTGAATAAAATAAAATAATAAAAAATATGTTTCTATCCTACTCAACGAGCTTTTGGCTATAACTATTCACATGCTGGGGAAAATAGAAAAAAAATCGGCTCCTTTTCATATATGGGACCCCCCATGAACAATAATTTAATTAATTTTTTTACTAAAGATTCGGCTTTGGGCAAATTTTTCACATAAATAACAAAACTTCAGTTCTGTAACTCATGACATTTATGATCTAGAGACCCATGTGACATACACACAGACAGACAGACAGATCCGTTTGTATCCTTAGGGTAGGGGACTGTAAAAATGAATTTAATGTTATGGAACCTATTAACCCTTTTTCTACCGGATATTTGGTAACTTTCCCTGTCTAATGTTTTTCTTCAGCCACCACACACCACCACCTAGCGTACGGGAGAATATTTCAATTATTCATTATATTGTTTAAAACCTATTTTTCATGGCCACTTTCTGTGTTGGAAATTGCATCAAATCACATGATCTGAAGTCATGTGATTCGCTTTATTACCTCTAACAACACTGCGAGTCAACCGGTTGTGAGTATCTCTAAATTTAATGTTTTGCTTATGTAAGACTTGTAATGTTGTTTGCGAAAATCTTGCAGCTTTGTTAGAACAAACTTTAGAGACGCGAGGTTAATTGCTTCAATATAAAATAAATAGATTTTATGCCGTTTAAGCACTATTTTTGAAGGTGTATTGGAGATTTCCTACGGTGTTTTTAATTGAGCAATTTGTTTTAGTTGCATATAAAGTTTTCCGCATGCGTATGATGTTCCTTAAGTTTATAGGGGGCAAAGGAGTAGTGGGAAAATACGTTGTACCGTCCTTTGAGCAAGGCTAAAGAGATTATGCTAGATTCTTTGAAGTTTCCAAAGTTTAAAAAATAGTATAAACTCTGTTAAAGGCTTACCAACTAATTAAATAGGAGTAATTTATTTACATCGTAATCATAATGATTTATTCAGATTAGGTTGTTACAAGTACTCATGAATGTCTAGATGCTACGCCATCGGTTTGTAAATCTACAGCGGGAGACCTTGTACTGAGAAGAACCGGCAAGAAACTCAGCAAGGGCTGTTTTTCTCTCCCTGTTTTATTATTTACAGAGTCGTCAAGTTGAAAAATTACTTCAGTGATGATTCATGAAGTAACCTTTCATTACAGACTGTGAAATATACATTAATTGTTCATCTGCATTTTGTTTGCTATGTTATACAGTATAAATACAAATACTGTTATTTATATTAGGTGTAACTAGACGTAAGTAGACGTATTAACTAGACGTAGTAAGCAGCATGTCGGGAAAGTGAATTATATTTAATTTATAGAAATGTTCGCCATTTACTTTTATGAGCGGATATTAAGGCCATTGTTTCATCGCTAGAAAATATTTGACTATAGTTATGCCACGTCAAATGCGTAGTTAAATGTGACAAATTTTAACAAATGGTTATTTTTCTTTAGGATTTAATTGTAGTCAAATTTAACTATCGAGGAATCAACGCGGCCTACCTTAATCGTCCTGGTAATCCAAAACTCCTAATCCCTTTTGGAAATTGCATTCTTCAGTTTATCTTTCACTCGGATTACTTTAAAAGTAGGAAGCTTGGTAGGAGACAATATTTTAATTACGTGGTTTTAAGTTCACTTTTGAGATTTTGTTTTAAAAATTTGAAAACAATCATGTTGTTGTTATTTTTAATGTCGAATTCGTTGTAGTTCGAAGTCCTGATAATATTTCTTCATAGCATGTGTTGAGTTTGCTTTAATACAGTACAAAAGAATAAGTACCTACAACCTGCCTATATGTCCCATGTTTTGTTTATAACTTACCAATGATAGATTTGTTTCAATTCCAACAAAACCACCTTTGCTAATTTCTAGATTCTAAACTTTGCATACAAACGGCCGACGTAACTACTACATCATACTACAGCGCGTCAGTGAATGAAAATTCCGAGCGCAATTC
Source organism: Chilo suppressalis (assembly GCA_902850365.2). Classification (NCBI taxonomy): domain Eukaryota; kingdom Metazoa; phylum Arthropoda; class Insecta; order Lepidoptera; family Crambidae; genus Chilo; species Chilo suppressalis. Next base: position 11,477,373 of record OU963903.1, on the reverse strand, counting down.
TTCCATCCCTGATGCGCAGAAGAGGGGGCTACCGAGACCTCCTGTTGAAAGTCAGCTCTTCCGCAATCCACAAAGCATGTGACTAACAAGAGCACGTGACTTACACACACAACACAACCCAGCCTATGTTAAATGTCGGCCAGTGTATGTTATTCTCTTTGTTAGAGCTTAGTAGGCGGATAAAAAAGTGAAACGGAGATGTTTTAATAAAATCACCCGTTGAGTGCGAGTCCGACTCGAACCGAACCATACTCACCATTTATCAACATACCATAGTACAATATTTAATAGGTGGACAAGATTAAACAAAACAAGGAATAGAAAATACCTGTTAATCCTGTCATGTATTGAGGGCATTTTATAATTTATTTGTTTATTTTTGTGGTAGCGGCTACAGTAATAGGATTTCGTAAAAAAAAATTAAGGCATTAGGCATAACAGGCATTTTGTTAAAATTTACCTAGTTATATCCGTTCAAAAGGCAGAGCTATGTGACAGACAAACAGACAGCGGAGTCATAAAACGTAACTAGCCATAAAAAAGAGTTGTTAATCATAAATAATTATGATCTTTTGAGAGGACACAGACAAAGACGATAACACAAACACTACCAGAGCGTAGAACTATTTCATTTGCCAATTTTACAACAATTTATTAAAGTTATGTTAGGTAACGCTTCACGCTTTATTAATTTTACTTACTGTGCTTCGTGTAAGATTTTTAATGAAAAGTTAATTAAAACACTAATGTATGTAAGAAGATTATCTGCGTGAGGAGCTCGATGGCGCAGGTGGCTAGCGCATTCGGCCTGCGCGCGTAAAAGTTAAGCAACTTTCGCAATGGTCGGTCATTGGATGGGTGACCAAAAACTTATGATCCCGAGCTCCTCCGTGCTTCGGAAGCCACGTTAAGCTGTTGATCCCGGTTGCATTTACAGCCGTTAGCACCATCCAATCTACAACCCATCTCTCTATTCCATCCATGCTTCCTGGGCTCCCCGTGGTAAGTGTTTGGATTCATATGGTTAACACTTTATAAGCCTGGTAAAAAAAGACCATGTTTTTTTTTTCAAATCTTGATTAGTACCGCGGAGACCACACCATCACTGATGCATCTGAAAAAAAAATAACCGGACAAGTGCGAGTAGGATTCAGCCACCGATGGTTCCAAATTTTTAGGTACGCTACATAATCGATCGTATCTTTTTCCCCATTAACTAACAATGTTAATTTTTTCACTGCTTAAATTTACCATAGACTTGTATATATAGCTTAAATTTGAACTTAATATTTCTACGCGTTCCTAAAAGGATCTTGACTCACAGACAGACGGACGAACAGATGGACAACAAAGTGATCCTATGAGGGTTCCGATTTTTTCCTTATTAGGTACGGAACCTTAAAAAAATTAACACGTTTTTAAATATTTGTGCAAAAGAGAGGATTTAGTTATACGAAATCGTTAAAACAATGAGCGATTAAAATCCGCATAGATAAGTAATATGTTAAAGAACACATTAATCTACGTTATTCACAAACCGTTGCGAAAACTCACGTAAACTGGGCTGCACAGTTACGTTGTGTTTTGCAATATCATGTGAGTTGTTATTGACATATAGGTAACATCAATTGTGTAACTGAGGCATTGTAACTATTTTAATTACAACAACTTTTTGAGTATAATTTTGTATGTTCGTTTAGTCGATTAGTAAGTTACTCTGAAAGCGAATTTATAAGTTTTAAGGTTCGAGTCCCTATTGAGGCAAATGCATATGTGAAAGTCAAAAGCTAAACTAATCTACGGCGGGAGAGCTCGTACTGAAAAGAACCGGCAAGAGACTTAGCCAGGGCTGCTGTTTTCGGCCCCGGGCCCTGTTTTATTTTAAACAATGTCGTCGAATTGATGAAACTTACTAGACTATATTGAAATCAAGTTCTACTACATAGGTAATGTAAAATAGTTAACAATAAATATACAAAAGCCCCGAAATAACCAGTAAACAATTTTCGTAATAAATGAGTAAGAAAAAGAGTTAGTGTTAGATCAGTACAAGGCTTTCTTTATTACATAAATTGAGGAGACAAATTTATTACTTTTTATAACTTTGAAAATTATCTCAAGGTAATATTGCGAACAGGCCGTTTTATCATTCAAATATTGTTAAACACTATAATATCCTTTCGTAAGCAATTTACAAAATTCAATTTTAGTTTTAAATTCATATAATCAAGAATATCATTAGGAAATTTTTCAAAGAAATCTATTAGTACTTACATATTTATTACATTTAGTTCTAAAGATCCTGTTCAAATCGACAGATTCTGGATAATTACTATATAAATAGTATAATTACTTTATCAAAACTTAATGCCAAACCAGTGAACCATATTGTTGTTAAGATTTATAACTTCTAGAAATGTAGAGTGGTTAATCAAAAACAAAAGCCTAATTTAGCAGTGTAGTTGTTTGTCTTAATATAATAACATTATTTATGGATAAATAAAATTCTTATATTAATATTAGTTAGGTGCTTACCTACAATAGAATCAGAAGTGTTAGTAAGTTTATACAGACAAAACTAAGTTTATGGAATTGGTAATGTCATTTTTGTAACTAAACTGTACTATACGTGTATGTACTGATAAGTTTTAAGCTAAGCATGAGTATTTATTTATCTATGTATTCTATTGTCTCCATTTGAGACAAATTAATTCTCTGTATGTTGTGGAATACGTGATACAAATGCACTTGACCGATTTAGTCAATGAATTCGCCATAAGCTGTTATTTATGTAGTACGCTACAAACTTAGGTATACCTACAGATTGAAGAAACAACTTCAATATTAGAAGTAACACAACATCTGGTAAATAAGAATATTAATTACTTACCAATCTATATTAAATAAAAGTTGATCAAAAATGTATTAAATAAAACTAGTTTTTACGGGTTAATGCACGAAACTTTATTTATTTATTGACGTTTCGCAGCCTTTTCAGGTCTGCATCGTCATCGAAACGTCAATAAATAAATAAAGTTTCGTGCATTAACCCGTAAAAACTAGTTTTATTTAATGAGTGATGTGCGTGAAAACCTAAGAAACAAAAATGTATTATCTCGAATTCCTCCGTCCTCAGAAGGCATCACAGGTCTCGGCTGCAACTACCCTCTCAGGGGATGATCGCTTTAGATGAAGCTTGTAAGTCCCTTCCGGCCATAAGTAAGTTTTAGTAAGTAAGAGTCTGACATAACATTGCAGCCGGCTGTAGGGTTACCCATGCGGATTTCACGCCCGCTCTGCCGTGCTAGCACCCCCCATCCGCACTGGGTTCGCGTGGCCCAATCACCCTTTTCCATGTAAAGGGAAGGCCTGTGCTCCAGCAATGGGGTAATGATGATTTATTTAAAATAAAGATCACTTGATTCGAAAAATGCAGCGGCCAATTTTAGTCCAGAATCGTGTTCATAAGGTTTGTGATGGATGACGCATAATTAATCATTTCAAGGCAATCGTCACGAAGTTCATGTTTTGTATATAACTATGAGTGAACAATTGAAAACCAATTAAAATTTCAACGATTTTCATGTGTCTTAAACATATAAAAAAGATTTAATACTAACATCATCCGAGTTTGAACCCGCAAAAGTAAAAAAAAGAAGGTTGTATTTAGGTACCATTATAGGTACCTGGTACATGTCGTAGGTTGTTTTTTACTGATGGAATTAAAAATATTACTATCTTTAGCTCTCACAAAAATAAACAGTAGGCAGTATACTCTAAAATTTTAAAACAAAAGTAAAAAGGCGTAAATAAAATAAAGTCACTAGCATAGCAATTGAATAAAGAAGATATTTTAAATATAATTTATAACATACCAGTATACCTGATCGCTCAGAGTCATGTGAAATTAACCTTACTTCAATCAATTTCTAGAAGTGAACCAAGTGGGAATTTATAATTTCAAACTTTAAAATAGTTAAAGTATTAAGGTTGTTAGCATTTGTGTTTGAAAGTCTGAAAGCTATGCCATTCATTCGCAAAACTTGAATGGACCATGCGATAAAACAGCGCCTTAGAACCAGTAAGAACTGTTTTTATCTCGACTAAGAAAAATCTCGTTTTGCAAAGTTATCTCCTATACTATACTATACTCCACTCAATACACAATCTAAATTCTGAGTTATCCAACTGATTATTCTGAGTGACAACCATCACATTCGTGGTAGTAATTTTATATAAACTCGATTGGTTCCAGCATAACGTCTTAAAGAAGGATGTTGGGAGGCGTGCGATCAATTACGTTTGAGTGTCCGTTAGCTGGCAATTTGAGACGATTTAGAGCCGGAACTTTGAGGATGTGGTCGGTGGTCAGGGCTACACAATGTTTATGGCGAAGGAGTGATTCGGTATTCGTTGATTGTTATCATTATAATCGAATATATTTCACGATTATCTATACTAATATTATAAAGAGGAAAGATTTGTTTGTTTGTGTTGAATAGGCTCCGAAACTACTGAACCGATTTCAAAAAACCTTTCACGTTTACAATCCTACATTATCCCTGATGAACGTTCTGAAAATAACCCTAACTTATTTGAAACACACTCTATAGTCTATGCTATAAAGTATTTCCAAAAAAGTTAGGGTTCCGTATGAAAACTTGAATAACGTAACTCAGGGTGTGAAAACAATACCAAAACATAACCTTTGATAGCTTACGCTGCGTAAGTCATTGACAGTAGAGCAAAGTGATGTACTAAAGTTTTATAGAGGACATCAATATTAACAAAAAAGTCCGCGATACCCACATGTCTAACTAATACAGTTATCTCACAAGTAAGGGTCCCCTGCGGTTTCACCTGCGTTAAATTGAGGAAAAATGTTAAAGTGAGCCAAACTTAAAAGATAGGCATACACTGTCGCGGTTTTTTTAATAGAATTTTTTGTGTAACTTTAATCAAGTACCTACGTACATAATCACGCAACGGAAGCTTACAAATGGAATATTTTTACTCGTTTTTGCAATATTTTACATCGATAATCCGCTCCTACTAGCCGCAACCTGATGTTATATAGCCGTAAGGCTACCTCAATAAATGTACTAACACAAAAATATTTTTTCTAATCGGACCATAAAATGTTTGATGTGCGTAAAATCACTCAAAACTTCTTAGTGTTTTTACAAAAGAAATCCCCGGGGGTGGCGATGGTATACCCTGAAATATATATATATAAATATTTATATACCTATACTATAATGTTTCACTGAATCCACAATAAGCATACTCTGAAATTAATGCACAGTTTAATACTTGATCTTGAAAGGGCGTGTGGTGTTACCATAAGTTTAAATTAAAATACAGATCGTATTGTAAATAATAGAATAGTTTAGCTGCACAGGCAGATAAGAAACAAATCAATAAAACCATTAAAATTCAATTCCTCTTGCTTTCTGATCAATTAGCGAAGTGCTTTTATAATGTTCCGTACTGTAGATAAGATATTCTTATGTTACTATTACAGCAAATTAAAAAATGTTAAAAAAATTAACATACATATCATAGATGAAACTATACTATTCCCCAAGGTGCAAGTAACTTGTGCATGTTGAGGCACTTGCGCAGGTTATATGCATCGTGAAAACACCGTGTCAAGACATGTGCGGGTCGCGCGACTCGAGTATGTACCAGAGCGAGCGCAACCCGCACAATTCTGTGGCGCGCGCAGGTAACTCACTCATGTTACTTGAGCAGGTTAGATGTGCGCAAGCGGTAATTACGCATCCACCATTTCTTGTTTCGTAATTTTATTAATTCGTATTCCAGTAAATTTATTAGTTCTGGTAATATAATATTTTAAACAAATGATTTGACATGAACTTTCGTGGGTCGAGATATTTTGATTCAACTCATAAAGCTTAACTCCCGCGCGAATAGGATGCACATTGTAGCTCTTGACCACGAGCAAATGACTTGTGCGCATTGCTTGCGCAAGTAGCCAGTGTCTTTACTGGCTCCAGTCATTTGCACCATGTTAATATCTTTGAATATGTACAAGAACAAGCGATTAACTTGTATAAGTAGCTGATGCACACTACTCACGCGAGAAAGACTTATTCTAGACGGATGTAATCCAGCGTACCAACCAAGGTGACCTTGCCCGTTGCCATCCATCTAGACGAAGGATGAAATCCAAATTTTGATTTGACCTTCAACGTCCTTGGATTACGGCCGCGTGTTTACATCCGCGGTTGGAGCGTGTGGATTACAACCGTTTGGCCGGCGGATTGTACCGTATGTATGTAATAAATGTCGTCCGAAGACCAGAGTCGCGAACGCGATATTACTAGTGAACTAATTGATCTCTATAGAGATCTCCCATGCTTATAGGAAATTACGTAAAATGCGTGGGAGATATTACTCGAAAAGTATAGGGAGATGGATATAAGTTTGAATGACTGAGAATCATTCGCTCTTATAACCAACGCTTCATCCACTTTCTCTTTTTGTGTTCCTAAGGCAATGCCCACTTTTTGAAATTTAGACAAATTCGGAGCCATTTCTACAACACGGTTACTAATACAGTCCACGCATGATACAAGTGCATACGTGTTTTCACGCCAGAAGACAGCTCGCGATTGCGTGTTGGCGCGTGGATTATATCCGTGTAGCCGAAAATCATAACGCGGATGGAAACCAACTTTCCACATGGTCACCTTGGTTGGTACGCTGGATTACATCCATCTAGAATAGGCTTTACTCGCATCTTTATTTGCTCCAGCTTCTTGCATCGTGTAGAAGCACCCTTTGATTAATGAAATTGTTCTTTGTGATGGGCAACTATGGAACAGTACCTTGTGTGCGGCCCGAAACGCACTTGTCCAGATTTTTGGATAGGTTTGACATCAGTGATTAAGTTTCCTTATCACGTGTATGTTCGTCTCTAAAACCAAATCTCTTTGTATGCGGTTAAAGTAGACGAAGCTACTTAGCATTTCTGCGTAATAATAGAAATTGGAACACGCATCGTATAGCCAGTTGCTACGGGGACCATACGATATTACTGGTACCTATTTCTTTATTTAGTTTTCTTTATTTTGGTGGTTCTTCATGCTACAATAATGTCGGAGGTTGAAAATTTCATGTAGTGATGCCACTCTTAAGTAAGCAGGCTGAATATATATTTATATATTATATGATTTCTTACCCAGTACTTCCTCCCTTTTTTATACATGAAATCAAAACGAATATTGTTTTTTCGAGTCTCCGATCTCCATTAACTATACTCCACCTGATGTGAATGTGAGTAGATTCCCGTTGATAAGATATATTTCTAGCTGATGCGACAGGATATTATGTAATTAGATGGACCTGCATTAAGGGTTATTAGTCAAACAAATAAAGGACTAAGGATGAATTCTTGAGGATTCGTCTTTACAAATCTTAATAGACTGAACGCTGTCGCGAATTCAGTACAACAACACCGTTCGAACAACCGGTCGTCTTCGGAAATGTCAAGGCTGGCGTGAGGCCGCCGCGATGGGTCACATGATGCCTCAGATGTCTCATGCATATTATAATGGGAAACAAATAAAGGCGAAAATATGCCAGGGGTAAGAATAATTTCATTAGAGTCACACAAAGCCAATCACATGACCATTGTTGTCTTTTTTTCTATTTTGTCTGATTGATTTTTTTCATAGTAAGTAAATCTAGATTTTATTTTATTTCAGTGATGATCTTTAAAAAACTGAGCTGGTTATTTTAAAGAAAGTGAGAAAATTTACTGAATCATTGCCCTTCAAAACCACAACCATCTCTACAATAAGAGGCATAGCGAATTCGACGCACAAATTGAAAAGTCCATCTCGGAAAATATCCTTCACGGAAGAATGGAATAACGTTATTTTGAAGTGAAACTCGGAACACACGAAGCTTGGAATAAATAAAACTCGGAACACACAAAGAGTCAGCAAAATGAGTGTGCTGCCGCATCAGGTATCTTCGCGATTTGACTTAATATCAGGATATGTGTTGTAATTTATGCACTACGTCTTGTAGGAAAATACGACGGGAATTTATTTTTGTTTTTTTTTTCAAATTACTTCACACGGCTTGTGCATTTAGCCAATGTCAAGTGTTAAAATGTTTACAAATACTATAACTCTCGTGGTCAAAGTAATAAATCAAGTCAAAGAAAGTGGCAGTCAAGTCAATCCCTCTTTCCCTATTTTTCAGTAAAAATTAATATTCATGAAAACAAAAATGAAAATGTTACAAATAGCTTTAAAGTAAAAAGATGTATTTTGTAATCCAATCATGCTGAAAAGAAACTGATCGGATTAAAATGAAATATAATAAACAAACGTGTGGTATTCTATTGGATTAGGTTATATGAAGCTTCCTTTTTTCCTTTGATGATATCATGTTTTAGTAAAATGAGAGCAGAATCAAACTTCATTCAAATATGTTAATTGTAAAATAATAATAGCGTCAAACTAAAGTATTTTTGTGTAACAAAAATTTAAGTCAGAAAATCACCTGTTGCAAATTCTAACTGAATCATATTTTATTGGGACTACAAAAATCTGAGCAAATATTTGTGGACATAAAGACCTTTGAAATTGTTTAGAAGCTTTCTTGCAGCATTGGCATTAATTAGACTTAAAAAAACAGCCAATTCCGAATCTTAGAATCTTGCAGTACTCACATTTAAAATACAGCGACTGCATATTATAAGCATAACGAGATTCAGCGTCCAAGGGCGAAGACATAATAATAAAAAAGCATGAAAAGTATTCTACGAATTAGTACATTTTTCAATTTCAAGTATATTGGTGAGTATGAAATGAACTTATGCGAAAAATAGCGTTTAGTTTCCGCTTGTGCCTTCAATTTGCAAAAACTCTACAATCATTTAAGGTGGTAATATCAATGACCGACAAGAACTAATGATTGACATTTCTTGATGTGATCAACGAAAACAAGAGTAAGCAACCGATTAGCTCGGTGTTACAATATTAAATGATTGGTTACCTTCTCTAAGTCACATTCTATTGGTCACAGACAAAATAACGATCATTGGCTTCTGTCGGTCATTGTACCGCTAGCTCATGCTTATATAGGTATTAAGACAGAAACAGACTTATGAAACGTGACGTCAGCCGACGCCATCTCATGCGTGTAGAGTAAAATCAAATGTACTATTTTCTATGGTCAAAACCACATTAGGAACATCCAACGCGACGCGATGCGCACTCACTGATCATAGAAAATACGTGTGGCGTGGCGTCGGGGGCGTCACATTTCACAAGTCTGTTTCTGCCTTTATTCCAACAATTTGGAAATTAACCACATCAAACGTTTTGTGGCATAATGCATACCTAATTATTTTATTAATCTTCCCTCATAAGTTAACCTCATTAACTAAATAGATTATGGAGAAGAATTTCATGCTGCTATGGCTCTCTATTGCAACTGACAGGTCATGAGTAAAATAATAATTTCGTGCTGACCATAAATTGGCTTGCTCAATTATTATTAAGCCAAAATCCATCCACTGGGGGAAGAAACTACCATTATCCCCTACACAGTGTTCTGTTTCCCTACTGAATTACATTCGAGTCATGTCAACAAAACATGGCGGTAACGAGTTCAAGTTTAGCCTTTCTTTATCATGAGGGTTAACGAATTAGAAATTGGTATTTCATATCCTCGATGCATAATATAACAATAGTTAACTGCTGTGTATAAAGTTTAAAAATAAATAATTTAACCATTTAAGACAGTCTTTTTCTTTTATGGCAGAACACTTTTTTATTTGTTTGAGTGATGCTTTATTTGGCTAATTAATTTTAAATCATAATTTATGTATTTATATTTCAGGCATTGAAATCAAATCTTTTATAATGTTGCGCATTGCGCCATCTATGTTAGGTCACAGGTAAAACATACTCAATATCTTCGCTAGTGAGATGCAGGGTATATAGTCTGATGAAACGCTGTGAAGTTTTCGTAAATTGCCGCTAGATGGCAATAGTACATTCTAAGTTAGATTTATTTATCACAAAGCACGTAACATTCCATTGTTAATGTTATACTAATATAATTTTAAATACTCTGAATTCTGTTAGTATTTTAGAACCAAAAGTTTATTTCTTATTTGATCATACTATACGCTAACGACTTGCTATGGAACTGGTGACAGTATTTTTTAATAATTTCTGCCATTCATTAATTGCTGCAATATCAAATAGGAGCTTGCGAAAAATGTTTATAAAAATAAGTGTCATGTTATCGCTTATGTCGATAGTCTTAAAACATTATATTTAATATAATAAAATATAGTGCTAGTGACAGAAGTTTTTCTTGCTGTGTTTTAGAGTAAAAAATGTTGTTTCTATATAATTATAATGACATTTAAACAAAAACACTCTATCGGCAGGCAGAGAAGAATAATTATTGAAATTATATTTTAAGAGATAAATAAATATATAATTCTGCCACTATGATGACGCTGCACTAATAAATTAATCTGTATTATTGAATAAAAAATGGTTATAACATCGGTTCTGCCTTTTAGTCTACTATTTCTATTATTTATGAGAAGCATAACAATGAAAAAGGCAGAAAAAAACGATACTGTCATTTCGAAAGCAGGCAAGTATTTTACTACATGAGGACAGCCGCAAAGGGGTACAAATACACACCAATATTTTTTGTGTATATTATATTTGATCGTATGGAAAAGAAAGCTGGTAAGAATAGTTGGTTAAAAACGGGAATGAAGGCCACGGAGAGAAAGAAATATTAATGCTCCAAAACACGTTAGCCGCTCCAAAGAAAATCAGAGTTCAGAGTTGTAGAGGTCTGCCACCTTTTTCTTGCATTTACAAATACTCTATGAAACATACAAATAATTTTTGAAAACACTATGATAATGATAAAGTACTATTTTACAATTATTTTTATATAAAGTACCATCACCATCCTGGCTTTTCTGTCAACTTTAAATTCACTATCTATAAAATGTATTTAAAAGATATAATTAATGACAGAAACGATAATATAATTTGTGACATTTTTTTTTCTTTACAATTCAGAATTACTTAGGAAAAAAACAGAGCTACTTAAGCTCGCCACGTTTTTTTTTATAGATAGGTTCGACAAATGACTCCACCCCCACCTGATGTTAAGTGAAGGTAAAGTCCAGACTCGAAGATAACTGATACAGCAGTTCTACCTGCCACACCAGCCATCCTCACCCTGCCGGCCTGCATGTTGCTCCTTCACGAATCTTTTAAAGGATCCCAGGTTGTAAGAGGGAGGGAACACGTGAGCGGGCAGAGCATTCAATTTACGGATAGTACGACAAAGAAATGTTTCACCAAATTTCTTTGTACGCGTTGGAATTGTGGCAACAGTTAGACGGTGACAACGTAGGCAAGCGCGCGTGATCCTCTGAAGAAAAGGGGAAGGTAGAATAAGAGAGATTTAGTCACCTCCTCATCGCCTAGTAACCTATCCAAAGCATCGAGCAAGTACTTGGCGAAGCCATCCGAGAGGTGCAAGCAATATTCCACGCAGGACCGCACTTACGTTTTGTATAACAAGCACAGTTGATCGGGCGTGAAAAAACTGAGCAACTGGTTCAGGACGCCGAGTTTGCGTGAAGCTGTTTAGATCACGATTTCGATGTAGTCCTTTGGATTCGGGTCTGAACGAACTTCCATACCGAGCATGGTAATGTTGTTCTGTAATATTTTCTAGTTAACATAGGTGTAGACTACAATACGTCTTGGTATCAACGACGATGAAATCATATACCTAAATTGCCACCCGCTCCCTAGCCAACGAAATCTTCAGAAATATAGCAATTATGTAACGCGTTGATGTCTTTAGTGTACAAGAACGATAGAGCACTGCGTTATGCAGTATGAATAATCATTCTTGTTAACATTTCACTATTGCAGAGATGCTTAATCCTTAACATATTTGTACTTTAAACGTAATAATAAAAATGTATAGTCTGTATGTATGCATTTTTACAACGTGATAATAAGCTCACTTAACATAAGATTATGAAATATTCCGAGCTAGTACTACTACTTATAAAGTCTTGTGCCCTGCTTGATAACGCAGTTCTTTCTTATGTTAAAAGGGTGTCAAACAAACATATGGCACGCCTTATGGTAAGCGGCTAACATAACCTATAGATAGACGCTTGCGATACCAAAAATATGACTCGTACCGTTGCCTACCCTGAACCAATCCCCAATCCAGTGGAGCCCTGGAACCTTTTCACACCGAAAGAAACACAACACCACCAAAAGGTAGTGTTATTTTACTATGATCTTTTGTAAGGGGGAGGTTGCTTCCTCAGACGGGCGCTCCAATTCAAGCGGGAAATCCGCTACTACGTTCTACCTACCGCTCTTTCATAGGCGCCTTCCTCATCGGGTTGGTGTGGACTCGTGGACGTTTCCGTACCGAATCTGCACAGATTCTTTACTAAGTGCATGTAAATAAATGAGAGCGAGACTTATAGACTCTACCTGCGTAGAGTCAACAAATGTGCGAATGGGCTCGCACATTTTGTTTAATAAAAGTACGAGTACTTCAGCTTCACGTTTAGTGTAAGATCAAACGAAATTGATTTTTTGAATTGCAAGTCACAGTAAATGAGTATCGCAATTTTCTTTCACCGAAAATTGCTGCATATATTGCATCACCGACTAGCATGTAGCACATAGAGGACTTTTATTTTAAATCAAATGCAGTACTTTTTACCCGACCGACCAAGCATCAAATGTAATTATACTTTATTCAATTTTACTTATTGAAAGCTCTTTGGAATAGTCAAATATGTTTTCTTACCACCCATTAAGGACATATTTTAACTGATAAGAAGAATTAACGCAAGAAACTCACCAGCATTTACCAGAAGTAACAACATTTACAAGAATTTCATGTCGCAACCAATACATTTTGATTGCTGTGTCATACAGTATGAATACAAACAGTGTTCATATTAGGTATAATAGATAGCATCTCAAGAGTAACGCAGTATAGAGCATACTCATTCCCGCTGGCAGCACTCGTTCACGAGCATGGCGCATAAACAAGCCATCGCTTCAATCAAACATAGTTTTAGGAACGTAACGACCCGCCTCACACGACAATTATGCTCGTTTGAATATGCTCTTAGTAACATCAGCTCGCTAACTTGACAAGACAATTGTATTTGTCCACTTGCAGCAGGTAAGTCGTTCGGATCTTATTAGTTTAGATTAGAAGTTATGTGATATTAGAATTAGATTGATATCAAAACAGAACGTGTTATCAAGCAATGTTTGAGAATAAGTCGATGTATTTGGAACGAGCAATGGTACATACCAGTTAATGAAGTGGCCCATCATATCCTAGTACCGTTTAGCCTTGTCCTTGTGCCGGTTGCGTGGAGGCGCGCAATGGTTAGGGTTGACAAACAAAGGCCCGTATTACAGAATGACAACTAACTGTTGATCTTTACTTGAGTACAGTTGGTAAGGGATATCGCTATGTGCTATATAGAGCGACATACCTTTCTAACTATGCTCAAGACTAGATCAATCACTGAGAATCTTTCTATAATGCGGGCCAAAGTGTGGTATTGTGTCACGCGTGTAGGCTCCTCTCGATGCACCCCTTAATTATAGCTGTTTAATATGTTTTTACCTATGTAATTTATTGTTTTTTGTTAACAATTTCATTATTGTGGATATAAATATAGAAAATAGATATGAAAAATATTAATATTATCAAAAATTGTTTAAATAGATGTGAGTAATTTCTTTCTGATGTGCTAATGTATTTCGTTATGCTAGCGAGGACGCTATCATCACGAATCACTATGTGACATAGTATAAAGCACAGTCGCTTCCCGCTGTCTGTCTGTCCTTGTGTATGCTTAGATCTTTAAAACTACGCAACGGATTTTGATGCGGTTTTTTTTAAATAGATAGGGTGATTCAAGAGGAAGGTTTATATGTATAATACATGCTTAATATATTTATTTATTTATTTATTTATTGCACAAAACAGAGTTACAGCAAGCAAAATGGTAAATGACACATAGAAAAACAATTGATATAAAAAAAAAAAATACTGAACTCCACTAGCATGTGCAAACAGCATGTTTATACAAGTACACAGCAACCATACATTAAAAATTAAAAATTTTAATAATTACATTAACATAGAATTCATTAATAACAATTTTAATGAGATTAAGACATGCACAATTCATTAATCAAATTAGAAATATAAAATTAAAATAATTATAAATAAAGACATTATTAAATTAAATAAAAAACACGTGTATTTCATAGATATTGATAAACAATTGTAATAATGATTATATCAATGGTATTAATTAATTAATATATTTTTTCACATTGTTTTTCCAACTGTTGAGCGATTGACCGCAGATGTCAGGTACTCCGTCCAACCCACACAGTAAATCATTATATTCCCGGCACATTCTATAAGTAGGATTATGTGAGGAAACATTATTATTACAAATTGGTACAGAGAAAAGACACTCTCGTCTCACAGATCTATTTGGAACCTTGATATAAAAATCGTTTAAAAGAGTTGTCGACATAGAGCCGTTAATGATCTTATGTAGGCAAGTGAGATCTTGAACCTTGCGTCGGCTTTCGAGAGTCTTCAATCCAAAGAAGCGCAGACGTTCATTATAATTTGTTAATTTACTTTTATAGCCAAATCGCAGTGTCAACGTTCTAAGAAAGCGCCTTTGAACTGATTCAAGCAAGTCAATATATTTATTATATTGCGGTGACCAAACTACCGAAGCATAATCTAGTTGGCTGAGCACTAACGATTTATATAATAAAAGTAAGCTGTTTGGCGACCTGAACTCTTTAGACACACGAGAAATAAACCCAACCAACTTCCTACACTTCTTGGAAAGCGCTTCACATTGATGATTAAAGCTCATCCTATCATCAAATAATACGCCTAAATCACGTGCTACCAACCTTCTCTCAAGAAAATTATTACCCATGGCGTAGTCAAAGATTACAGGATCACGCTTACGTGTGAAGGAAATCACGAAGCATTTCTCGATGCTCAGACACATGCCGTTGTCTTTACACCAATCAAACAAAGTCATGATATCTGTTTGTAACTGACTGCAATCTCTTACCGAATCTATGCGTTTAAATATTTTCAAGTCATCCGCATACAGTAATGACATATTTTTTAGTTTTGGGATTAGGTCGTTAATGAACAGGACAAAAAGTAAAGGTCCCAAATGCGAGCCCTGCGGAACACCAGAACTTATGGAGGCAGGCTGAGAGCGATATCCCTTCAAAGCCACCAACTGACTGCGGTTTAAAAATAGTAGAGAAATAGTGATAATTTTAAAGGTTTTCAGTGTAAGGTCGTAAATAAACACATTTTTTGCGCTTACATAGCAAACGTTGGCTGAACCCTACGAGATAGATCAAAATAATATACTACAGTATTGTACACCTTATAAAGGTTTACAAAAAAGTCTGCAATAGTATATGTCTATCTCTTAGGGATAATCTACAATAACCATTTTTATCCTTTATTTTTAAGATAAATAATGGCTTATTCCTGAAGCGATTTTAAACAATACACCATCATTCCTTATCCAACGAAGTACCTTAAATAAATTGTGTATTAAATATAGATCAATATGGCCCTATGCAGCATGTAATTTAAATGAGTATTTTTGAAGATATTCCAGATTAAACATGCAGGGACATAGCGGTTACCCCTGGCCGGCGGCGCATGCCTATAGTAATTATATAAACAAAGTAATTGTTTATAATACAAGGCTGAGACCAAAAACTATAGTCTACACTATAGTTCTACACCGAAGCGAAGCGAGGGCGGACCACTAGTATTGCTGATAATGCTACGCCTTTTTTTCTTCTGTCAGTATTAAATTATGTTTACTGTCGTGGTTTCAGATATAATATCACACAGAGAATTGTCTGTTGCTCGATTTCATCATGATGTTATACTATGATAATATGTATATTTTAAATTAATTCAAATAAAATAAACTACTTTTATTAAACTAGAATTTCCTCAATTGATTCATAAAATTTAATTTCCTTAAATTATAAAATTTTAAGACAGTGAAAGCTAAAAATAATAATAAAATCGGACACAATTCGATTCATTGTTATTATGTATTTTTGCTACAATTTATGAATTCACTAACCAATAGAATTTAAATATTGTTTGATGCATTAAATTTCACTTTACTTACTAGATGCGTGGTGTTGTGGTGGAATTGAAAAATAAACATTTGCATTTGCTGATTTAAACGTTAATAAGTCTTAACATCGAGGCGCTGAACTTATCTAGGTTGACAACCCTAACGCAGGCGGAAGTGAGAAGGCGAGAAGAAAGTACCGGCGATGACCGGTCAGGTTTGTGGGCCAACGCCGCGGCCGAGCGACTCGGGAGACTCCTTCAATATAGGACTTATAGTCTTACTCAGAAACTTCAACTATTGTTAAAAGTTTCATCAATTTAAATTTCAAGCTGAATTGAAGTTAAGTAAACGTCTGTTTTACTTATATTTTTGTTTCATAATTCGTTTTATAACAAATCGCATATCCGTGGGTGGATGGACTGCGGGAAAAAGCACGGACACGAAACTGCCTATATAAGGTTTTAGGCTTCTACAATTTTAGGTATTTTTATTAAGCTGTACTGCTGTTATGTAAAACAATCGTGGAGAGGAAAGAACATTATTTATTTAGCTTGATGACCTTGGTGGTGTGAGCGATATACACAGGATTTCAAGGTGTCGCCTACTCAGAGGTCCTGGATTAGAATCCCCGTGAGGCAAAGGTTTGTAATTAAGTTATGGCTGTTACGTATTTCCCTAAAAAAATACTTATATACCTATGTAATATACTCGAGAGCAATGAATTCGGGTCACTTATAGAATCCTAAAAATGTCGCATACTAAGAATGCTAACTAAATGAAATAAATTGTGTTTAATAGACAATTAAATACTTTTTAAATGAAAGGAATAAAATTTATGAGTCACCACATTTTATTTACAAAAAATACATAAAGAAAAATACTGGCTGATCTCGCCTTAAAACAAAAATTGGAAACATGACATATCTGTACAACTTTTAATACTTCGTATTGCCTCCTCGTGCTTCCATTACTGAGTTTTCCTAGTATGGCATGCTTTTACCAAGTTTCTTATACGATTTCGGGGAATATTCCCCCATTCCTCTGTGAGAGCAATTTTATGCTCACGAAGCGCAATTGGGAAAGGGTTTCGTTGATTTACGCATCTCCCTAGCTCGTCCCAAGCATGCCCGATCCGGTTGATATCCGGGCTGCGTGCTGGCCACTCCATACAAGTAATATTCATTTCTTGAAGGTAGTCATTCACAATCCAACCTGTATGAGGTCGGGCATTGTCATGCATAAAATAGCATCCTCATGAATGGACCAACTTGTTCATTCAAGATTTCTTTCACATATCTTTGGCTAGTTAAAGAGCCGTTTTCTATGAACACCAGTTCTGTGCGACTCTCAGAAGAAATGCCGGTCCACACAAGTACAGACCCACTACCATAGGCTTTTTTCTTCGATGCATGCTTGCTTGAATCTTTCCCCAGGTCTTCTATATACTCTGTGTCTTCCGTCGTGCTTGTAGAGCATAAATTTTGGTCCGTCGGAGAACATTCCTTTTGACCAATCATCAATAGTCCAATTTAAGCGGTTCTGGGAATATCTTAGTCTTTTAATACGATGCCCACGCTCCAGTTAAGGGCCGTTTACAGGTCTAAGTGGTTTCAAGCTAGTTTCAGCAAGTCGTCGTCTTACTGTCCATGCGCTTGGGTTACTTCCACCGAGGCGTCGAAACTGATTTAATGTCAGTTCCTGTGAGAAAGTGATTTCGAAGCATGGTGTTCACCAAGTATCGATCTTCTCGTGCTGTGGTACACCTGGTTCTGCCGTTTCCTGGTCTCCGAAGGTTAAAGCCAATTTCCTCGTAATTTCGGAGAACTGTTTGTACTGTTGACAGTGACACACCGTCAGTCCTGGCTGTATCGCGTTGCATAAATAATATCAAACACTCTCAAAATGGTTTATAAGAATGATAAATGACAGATTAGAAAGAAAAGCAAAAACAAATGCAGTAATTTCGTATATCCATCTTCGAAAGTCTCCCTTTTTCTAAATTGTTTTTTTATGATACACACATCAAAAGTGTCTAGGGATCAAGCATTTTTATGCGGATTTCTTGAGATTGAGATGTGGCTTTGTAATAAATTTATGATTTTATAAATTTATATGGATCCTTTTTGGTGCATTTCATAATTTGAATCAGGAACTGTGAATCAAATTCGAGTAAAAGATGAAAATCAGCTGTCAATATTTTCCCTATAAAAACATACAACGCATTGAAGACATTATTAGTGCTACTGTTTCCCTACTACTGATTAAAACCAACGTTATTATGGAGCGGCGACGTCATTTAAGCAGGGAAGAAATGCTCAGAGCCGTGGGAATGATAGAAGCTGGTTCCCGGCAACGTACTGTGGCTTTAGCTCTGAATACAAGTCAGAGTGTTATCAGTCGACTTTGGACACGATACCGAAGCACTGGTACCGTGGCTGAGCGCCATGGAGGACGGTATCGCTACACCACACGGAGACAAGACCGATACATTCAAATCTTAACTCGAAGAGCTCCAACAATAACCGCCATGATGTTAGCCGTGAGGCTTCATCACTCTTCAGGGAACTTAATTAGCGACCAAACAGTCAGAAACCGCTTGCATGAAGTGAACCTTCATTCCCGAAGACCGCTACGGGTACCACCTATAGCAATGCACAATCGTAGGATTCGATATCAATGGGCTCTTGAACACAGAAATTGGGCAGAAGAACAATGGCGTTTCGTGTGCTTTTCTGATGAGTCTCGTTTTGGTATGAGACCGGATACAAGACGTATACGACACTGGAGAACCCCTGGACGCCAACAGCGATTAAAATCCTGCCAGGAAGTCCATCCTTATAGTGGTGGAACCATCATGGTATGGGCGGGTATTTGGATCGGCGGAAGAACTGAGTTGATTTGGATCAGAGGCAACCTCAACGATCAAATTTATGCTGAGACGATTGTATCAGACGTCATCGTTCCTCTACAAGTGCAAATCGGTCCCTTATTTCAGTTAATGCATGATAATGCACGACCGCACACCGCAAGAGTTGTAAGACAGACTCTCGCCGCAGCTAACATCAATGTCCTGCCCTGGCCTGCTCAGTCGCCAGACTTGAACCCGATTGAGCATGCATGGGATATGCTACAGAGAAGAGCTCTGCCGAATATGGAGGGTATCCAGTCGCAAGAAGACCTTTTTTTGTTGTTGCAACGAACATGGGCGGCCATTCCACAGCGTGATTTGGATGAACTCATTTTGAGTATGCCAAACCGATGTTCTTGTGTTGTTAGTGTTCGCGGTAGAAATACGGATTATTAATTGTTTAAGTTACCCAATAAAATTTTAGAGAAAACTGTTATTTCAGTCTTTTTTTCGAACTTTTGTGTTAGTGGTTCAAATGTCAAAAATCCCTTTATTAGGAAAATGGCAAATTTCTTTATTAATGCAAAGGTGACTTGGTTTATCGTTACTGTGACAAACGAAAACACTTTATTTGATGAATCCTTAAAGAAAATTTTAATTAATATCAATCAGGAGAAAAGTTATTGCAAAAATATATGTTGATCCCTAGACACTTTTGATGTGTGTATAACTTTACAATAACTAAGCAGTTTAAATATCTTCATTTAGGGAGTGTTCAATTGTCTACTAATTAGAATTTATTTCATGAATTTTAAGGATTCTTTATGTGACCTAGATTCATTGCTCTCGAGTGTATTATAATATTTATGTAATCTGCCGCCCTAGTAAAGAATGCAACCAGGAGCTCCGACATGATTTGAGAAAATGTCTTTTCAAGTTTTAATTTTAAAAGCCATTTTCTCAAAGTATGACGGCAGTTTTTATGTATATCCGTTACCCTATCCCTACTACCTTATCCTTGTGCTTACTTCGTTTAAGAAATATTTATTTATCGGAGAACTTATTTCCCAGTAGCAAAAGAATAGAAGAACAAGACATTTCGAGAACGTTTGCAGCCTTTTGTACTGGTTTACTAATATAAAAAGAAGAAACACTTATTTTATTACCCGAACTGGTCATTTCACTTTTTTCCAGATCTATATTTCAGATTATGATTTTAGAGAGTACGTATATAGTTCTAGAAAAGTTGACCATAGTTTTAATAATAACTTAAAACTATAGTAACCATTGTTTTGTACTGTATTATTTGTCTTGATCAAAACAAAAATACTTTTTCTCTTAACGTAATAAACTCGCTGCCTTAAATTTCTACCATTTTTTTTCTATAGAATCCTTCACTTCAATGTTTCTTATTATGGTATGCAATCAACAGGTAAGTACATATTGCTAAAAATATTAATTGCGTTATTTTAAGCTTTCAAAGATAAGAGAACTGAAATACTTTTATGAGATAACTTTCGACGGGTGTTCAAGATTCCTTGCGTGACGTAATTTTTTTATATAACTTCACCAAGAGACCGCAAAACGGGAGAAAGTTGTAGCTATCGTTTAAAGGCTGTGTATTCAAAACATTCTTTGTCAAACGCTTATGTAACTAATAAATACACAATGTGGATGTCTCGTCTTAGATAAGTGTGGATCAACAACGATTTTCGTAGATTAGTTACTAAACTTATATGCAGTTACGTTACGAATCATTACAAAAATAAGTTTATATAGGTACATATATTGCTTTGATTCCATGAAGAATAACTTTTTTATTTGTGTTATCGTAACTGCCGTTTTCCGAATTTCATAAAAGCTCTTGGTGTTTAAGGAGGACGGGCATTTTGGTATCCAATTGGTGTTTGGTATCAATAGCGATGAGTGATATATCATTGAATACCTCTTTTCATGTAGAATATTAGTTACTATGGCGGCATTCTGATATTTGTTGTCCGTTTTTATTTTTCCAGAAAATACCAGAACCATTTTTGCCGGAACCGTTATTACCATTATTACATTATTATTATACTTATCGAATAATAATTATAATATTATAATTCAACATTATTATACATGTCTAACCGGTAGACGTACCATAGGAACTTGTGCTCACATATTATCAATTATATGGTACCTAGGCTATGCCAGGCACGCCGGATTCGTCGCTCCTGCACTGTTCCTAAATGACATCCTTATCTCTTATCTATTAGACAAGTCCGTCCGTCCGTCCGTCTGTCTGTGGTGCTGTTTCAGCGGCCAAACCGTAAGAGATAGATAAAGAGAATATTTAAGTTATAAGTTAAGAATAGTCTGATAAGACTACAAACCGGATTTGAGTAACGTAGCACTTCCGGTTTTCGAGAAATCACGAATTTCAAACGAAACCACACAAAATCTCCGAAGTTCTCAATTAATTAAATACATTTTTTTTTTGGTGAACATTTGGTTCACTGGTTTGCTAGTTAAAAATAATGAATAAACTAATTACTCCAAAATGTGTTTCTTTCACTCTGCCTCTGGATAACTGCATACATAAAAAAATAAATGAATAAAAACATAATGTACCAAAAATATTTAAAATCTATTTTTGTTATTTTTATTTTTGTTAAGAAAGTTTTTTATTAAGTGTTACCGTCATTGGCGTATCTAGGGTTATTTTTCAGGGGGGCTGACATTGAAGAGTCATCTGAAGTTAGTGATTAGTATTATAGAATTTCGAATCGGTAGTCCAACATCCTGGGGTGAGCACAAGACCGTCCACTCGCCCCCCCCCCCCTCTATATACACCTATGTTTACCGTTCAAGATAACAAGCTAGTTATTGTTTTTTTTATTATGTTTTTTTACAATTTTCTTTTATTAACGTTCTCGTTAAAGATAAACATTAAATAGTTCTCAGGAGGTTGTATTGTTACTAAGCCGGAAGGCCACTGGTATCTGCAATACTTTTTTTTTAAACTATTGCAGATATCAACGCTCTAACCTAATGCCTATTGTTAATACTTACAACTGCTAAAATAATGTAAATACTAAAATGTATAACAATTTAAAAAGGAAAAACTTTTTTTTATTATTTATTATATAACTCTGTTTCGACCACGTATCAGGGCAAGCGCCATAGTAGACATTATTGTATTCAAGTAGACCTTTCAAATGATATGTAACACATCTCTATTGGTATGGTATTTGATACCAAGTTCCATAGATTTTTGCCCATCATCCTTTATCAGACAGCACTTGCACAAAAAGAACAGACTGAAAAAAATGAAAAAAAAAAAACTTTTTAGTTTTTTTAAATTAAATAATAAATTATATCTTTATCATGCCGTCAACGGTTCTTAAGAGAGGAAGCAAACTGAGAGTCATTTGAAAAATAGTTATTTGAAAAAACTATTGATGTCGCGCATTGGCAAATCCTGTGCGATAGGGACAACAGTAGATAACGCTGAAAATTGCGTATAAAAATTGCAAATTTCGAGGTTTGGTTCTCGACTATCGACTATTTTCGACTAGGAAAACCCTGGTCGAAAATAAGATATATGTACAAGAAATTTTACCCATAGAATAATAATTAGTTATACTGGGTCTCTATAGTTTGCTTTTTTTGGTTAATACTTATTGAATCTCCACACTAGACGTCTTTAGTGGTGACAAAAATTGTCATTTTTTTTGACAATAAAATTAAAAACTGTGTGTTTGAAAATTTGCAACTTGCAAAACGTAGGTTTCGTTATTTTGCTTCTAACGTGTTTCAGTATTTACTTGGTAGGTACCTAAGCACAAGCATGCAATTTCGATGATGCAAGGTCCGTTACACTTTTTAATAGACGGATGCATGCTTGCACATGCAGCCGTAGTCAACAGTAAACCAGAATCAATTTACTGAAAATCATGATTGATAGTAACGGTCATTAGCTATTTAATAATTGAAGTGAATTAAACGTTTAAAAGTATAATAACAATTTTGGCAAAGAATTGGAATCCTATGATGCCTAAAGTAAATATCATTTTGCGTGTCAGTCAAACATACAATGATTACAATAACATTTCGTTAAAAAAACAAATCAACAAAATTAACATTGCAGGTACAGTCAGGAAGTGTGAGTAACACAAATATTTGGACTATCTATGTCGCATGCGAATACATTGACCTTACGTCAAGTGCGCGATTAGGCTTGTATGGACGAGTCAACGGATGGTGTCACGACGTCGCAGCACAATAATAAATCAAGAAAACTTGCAAAAGTTTCTACTTTTGAGTGTGCCAAAAGCACATAGAAGCGGCAGAGTATTTTCGGAAAGTTTTGTTTAAGATAAAGAAACGATATTCATAAGTAAAAAAGTTTATACTAGATTATTTTATGTAAAAATGATTATTATTTAGACCTTTTAGATCCCTGGAAATCACTCACCGATAGTAACACAACACTACTATTAGGAGTGTTATTTTGTTCTGGTCTTTCCATCTTTCCTTCCAACTTTCCATTCTTCTGCTCTAAACTAAGTCTCTTGAAGATAAAAGTCTTTTTATCTCAGATATTATGTCGGATTTTCTATAGTTAAAAACGTGACAGTATAACGCTCATACAAATGTTATATTTATTATGAAATATGTATTAAGCTAAATTAACGATTAAAATTACCACTCCATCGAATTACCGAATAACTTCTTGCGTGGCAAAGTGAAGAAGATATTAACTACCGTTAAGTAGTAAACATTGTATCTATCGCTCTTAAACAAATTAACTATCAAAAGTTTTTACTTAAGTTAATTCGAGGAAGGCAAAGGTGAAAGTTTTACTTTCATTTTTAAAAATGAATTTTATTTGGATTAAATATCTACTCAAGCAGAAAGAGATTAACTGAGTCACAAATTTCTACAACAAAATTAACGTCAATTTGAAATAAAAAGCGTTGTTGTCTTAATTGAAAACAAGAGTAGCGCTCTTTTATATAAACAACTTTGATTTACACGACTCGTAACATTTTTAAGCTTCGACAACATCATGACATGATTTTATAATAATTTTAAATATTTTACCCACTGAAGACGACCCATTTTTTATCAGATGGTACTGGAAAAGTTCAATCAATCAAAAGTATTGTCTCTAACTTACTAACTTATATATGTAGAGTATATGTATTCTATCCGTTACCCTAGCATCCCATAACACAAGCTTTATAGTACTTACTTTCGGGCTAGGCTAATTGGTGTGTGTTTTGAAAATATTTATGTATGTATTTATAAAAAAGAGTATTTTTATAAAACATTAGATTAAGCTGTGGATTGCAATAAGTATGTCAAATCATGATAGATACTAAAAACAAAAGGTTTTATTATATCATTGATCGCAGAAACTGTTTTTGGAAAAAAATAAGAGAAACAGAAATAAAAAACTGTTACCGTGCGTTTTGAATTAGACGAAATAATTTAAAAAACAAAGAACAACAACCATCGACAAATTATAAAATAATTCAAATGGGATCGTAGGTTGTAGACTTTTCCGTAATTGTCTGAGTCCTAATTGCACCACCACTGAACCGTATGTGAGCGCACGGTCTGGTGTAAGCACCAGACGCGCCAATGTGGGTGTTAGAGACTCAAGAGAAAGTCCACGGTGCCCATTCACAACGCGCATACAAATATTTGTAGACGCCTCCAATACCGAAAACGGGTTTAGACCTTTCTAGGTTCAGTTGCGGCCTCTACTGGTTTGGTGATGTTCCCTGACGAAAAAGGAGAAAATGTTTTTATTTTGTTTTTAATATTTAAAACTTAATGAATTTTGGTGCCGATCATGAAGTTATATATATTACTTCATGGTGCAGAGAAGCCGAGGGCCCGCTTGCTAATCATGTTTAAATAATTATATCTCTATTGACAAAGATGGAATTATGTGCTAAAATAATTTATCTGCTTTTAATTGAGAGCATTTTTAAACAACTGTGTCATTTCTTATGTTTGTGGAATTTTATTGCTTTTTTAATTGTTATGTACCGTTTTCTTGTGGTGAAATATGTAATTCGGTAATTGAGTTTTTACAAGTTCAATGATCCACTACACTTAGAAAAAATGTAATAAGAAACTTAAGCATTGTGTCATTTAAATTATAATTAACATTTGACGTAGGCGACGTGTGATACTGAGTGGCGTCACGTAGCTGTATTTAGTTGACAACCGAAAACAACAACTTTCTGCCTAAATTCCTCAGCCGTGAAGGTCGACAGATGTGAGCTTATAGGTCACTCTCATACTCATACTCTCACCGCAACTCAAGTAAAATTCAAGTTGTGATAAGATTTCAAACCACAATACTCTGAGTTTTCAATTATTAGGAGAGTCTTAGTCTTAGTCTTAGTAGTACGACGGGCTGTTTCCGCAACTCGACACCTAGTGCCTATTTTGCGTGGGGATTGGCATCAGTCCTGCCATCCCAGCTCCTCCAGAAAGCTCAGCAGTCCCCGAATGTTGCTGCAGGCCTCTACTATTGTCTTCGGGCTTCCCATTAGAGAAGTCCTTTGTCTTGCAACGCCCCTGCACTCCAGTAGGACATGGGCGCTCGTCTCATCCGCCTCCAGGCAGGCTCTGCACAGAGGGCTGTCAGAAATACCTATATTACAAAGGTGTATGTTAAAGTAGTCGTGACCCGTGAGTATACCCACGATTTGTTTCAGGGCTTGTCTAGGTAGTCTGATTAACTTACGTGTTAGCTGCAGGTTTACCTTAGGAACGGCTTCCCTGGCTTGCCTGCAGTCCGTGAGTTTTTTAGATTAGGAGAGTGATAGAAAAATGGAAAGACCAACTTCCCATTTTTCATGAGAAAATAAATGTCGATATTGTTTTTGAGTAATTTATTTAGTTGTTAGAAAATACTGTTTACTCTCTAAGTAGTATGATGACCGTAGCCTTTTTTTAAAGATGGGCTCTCAATGGCACAGCGCTTAGCACGCTCGGTTTGCGATCGTGGAAGTTTAGCAACTTTGATAAAGGCCGGGCATTGGATGATTGAAAAAGCTTGAGCTCCTCAAGGCGTAATTACACTCGATTGTTAGCCCGGGATTGTTAGTATTCGGGTGCACGAAAGACAGTACTTGAATTCGGGTACTCGATGCAATATTAAATTGTTTTACTCGCATTCGTTTACTGGAACATGGATAGATGACCCTGCGCCCACGTTTTAGAAGCATTTAACTACTAGATATTAAATCTCAAGAAAAGTTTACCAGAAAAAAATCCACGCGTACCAGGCAGCAGACGGGACTCGAGCCCGCACCCTTCGCTATCCGGGCGAATGTAGTTAAATGCTTAAAAATAAAAAAACATAACAATTAATATTGTTAAGGTTTCATAATTGTACAATTATTGGGTTAACGTTGAGACACTTTCTTTGCTTTTTGCGAAAATATAACCTAAACCGTTGGCTGAATTAACTAGTAAATTTTCTCATGAAACTCAAAGGAGATTGCTCAGCTTCCATACATGTTTGGCCTAAAGACCAATAATCATGAAAAATTGTTTCCTAGATTCGAAATTATATATAAATTACTGTAGAAACGAATATTATTGACGGACACCCCTGAGAACTTCTATAAACCATATACACTGAATGATTTTGAGGTTATGTTTTCAAATAGGTACATAGGTATTAAAATAATAAAAAACAAATAAGTTATATAGTAAACTAGGGAAATCAAGTCAAGTACCGAAATTATGTATAAGATTCAGGTATATAGAGCATGTAGATTAACAGATAGTTGCCTGTTTTTGAAGTTAATGCACAAGAGTAACTTTTAAAATCAGGTATCATCTATGCATTTCCGGTTAAATTATGGTAAGGGATTTAGGTTATACAGCCATATGTTCAGTAGCTTCATTATTTTTATTATGTTTATATTATAACCATATTTTAGATTTTTAGTATTTCACACCTTATAATGTGTTTATGGAGGTGTTTGGCGAAAAATGTATGGCAATAGATTTTATGATATTGCCTACCATCTATAATAATTGTCTTAGCACATTTGCATGTAGTGAAAATGATAATATAGTTGTGGATATTAATACCACAGTGTAATAAAAAAAAATGTTTTATTTTATCGATCTTACAAAATAGATTTGTTTTGATGTTATTTATACAACTTCGATTAGTCTTTGGCTGTTACTACACCCATAGCCATTAAAAATGATTCGTATGTTTTCTAAACCGGTAAAATTAAAAGTCCTTTTTAAAATGAATATATTATACAAAGGTGTCCGTTAAAATCTAATGACTGTAAAATAAAGTATAAATTACGCCAAAAATTATCGAGTATGTCAATATTTTTTGCACATTTGGGCCAATTTGAGCAATGTCCATTCACGGTTTATCGAGTAAGTGAAAAATAATAATTTTAAAATGGAAAATGCCTATTAACTATGTTAATGCTATGTAAGTGGCAAAATAATGTGGTTTCATAAACTGTAAACCTAGTTTTCAAAGCTAAGGTTCCAGGCCACGTTGTTTAAAACAGTAAAATTTTACTAACAGTCAATGTCACGGCAAATAAATATGTGTAATTTTTTTACAAATGGTTTTTTCCTATAGTATTTTAATTACCTATAGTCAAATTTAACTTTGTATCAAACAACGAGGCCTTAAAAACCGATTTTATTTTTATCATAAGTCGGCGTAGGGACACGATATCGAATCCAATACTTTACTCATATTAGTACTTTTGATTCGGTACTAGTACTTTAAACATTAGTTCGTAGTAGTAGTTTTATTAGAATTCGATACTCTGTACTTATATGAGTACTTTGCATCAAGTATCGAATCGTTCAATCATACTTACTAAACCCTACAACGAAACGCAACGTAGCGTAGTGTATGAAGTCAGCGTTTTAAACCGACGTTCACGCTCACGGTGCAAAAGATGTCAAATTTTACATATGTTTTATACATTTTATGTCAAAATTGAAACGTCAAGGTTAAAATTTGCGCTGATAAAAGATTTGGAACGCAAACGCACCGTATGTACGCTCAATCCTATTCTTTCTTTGGTCTGGTGTCGAGTTTACAATAATTAAAAAAAAAAAACGGGTAGCACTCCGGTAGTGCCAGCAGAAGTGAAAAGTTGAACATTAACGTTTTACATTTTTGATATTTTAGAATGGTCAGGGAATAGTTTTGCACGAATTGCTTTAATTGTCAGTATAAAAGTACTATCATTTATGTAGTAGAATACAATATTTATTTATTGCGCTATCGTACACAAACATGACAATTTATATTACATTAAAAAGTTTATCTCTCAGAAAAATCAACTTACATGAATCACATTTAAACGCACCTAGCGACATCTATTGTAAAAAAATGCATTTCTTCGCAATAAAGTTGCCACCTGGACGTCCTAATTAGAGACTTATTATTATAATACGATAAAATAAAATATTACTTATGTTTCGTCCAATATACTGAAAGTCAACAACCTTTCCAATTTTATTGTTTTCCTCTTACGAATTTTAGATTTGGTCACGTGGACACGTGACCTAATCAGGATGTTAGGACTGACGCGATCAGTCCACGTGTCCTGACGCGAGTTTAACAGTTATTGCCCATTACGAAAAAAAGTGTACAACGCTGCTAAAGAAGTTTACACTTCAAAATTAACATATGACGAATTTACTTCATAAAATAGACCTATTTATGGAGAGTTTACACATACTTTTTTTTCATTATTAATTATTATAGAAAATGTTGTTTGTTGATGTTTTTATTCTATTTTATTTGTGTGCCATGCATGCAGTGATATAATAGGTTTCGATACTTACTCATAACGATACTTTTACTCATTAAATACTTTTGTTTCGGTACCAATACTAAGTATCGATACTTTAGGTTTCGATACCGTGTCCCAAGTCAGGCTGCAAATTACAACGATGTCGTTGATGTCTTTTGAACTTCGATCAACAATTCTATAGATAACGGGGTCAGCGCGTAAAATCCGTCTCAGTAAATATAGCCTCACTTGAGCCGGGGGATCTTATCTTAAATTAGTTCGGTTAGTACCAAACTAAGTTACTCGCTGGCCAATGACTGGTAAAAATAAAATATTTTGTGAGTCATAAGGTTGATTTCACATTTTACTTTTCACCTTTATCGTTTTTTCCAAGTATCAGATATAATTTAAAAAAAGAAACAAGATTCCGTTTTTTAATATAAAATGTGGTATGTGCGAAATAACATTTTGTTATTTGTAACCTAATTCCTTTGTGAGATAGTTGTTATTAGGTTCATCTTCAACTGTTTTAAAATATTTATCCTTGTTCAGTGGGAATCGCATGTAGCTGCAAAAGTTTAAACATACGCGGACAGTTTTTAGCTTTTGCAGATTTTGTATACAATCAGTTATCTACAGAATAGTTGATCGAAGCTTTTGAACTGTTGCTCTTTCTTGAATTATGTTAAGCCGTTCGTTGTAGGCCAATGTGTGAAATCGAAATTATAGTTTCTGAATTATATTACTAGCTTTCCCTTCTATTATAATTTATATTAATTATGTTAAAATAATATTTTTAATATTATATATTAAACAAGTTGTCTATAATTCAAAATAACACATATTTGACTACTGTAAAAAGTATTTTGTTAGTTATACTATTCCATTATATAATATACATATATAATAAAGCACAATTAGAATATGACAGGTATAGAACCAAAACCACAAAATAAGACACAAAGATTTTCTTTTCCCATTCTCACTATTTTTTTAATTCTCACAAATAATGGAATTGAAAAATCTTACATCTATATGTAAGGTAGTAGATTAAAATGGTTTATATAGCACATTGTCAATCTCTACTCATGTATGGCATTACCACCTGGGGTAGAGCCGCCAAATTCAACCTTTTATGCTTAGAGCTATCCTGAAATTGTGTATGTTCAAGCCAATTCTCTTTCCTACATTTCAGCTATATCAAATTACGCAATTTCTCACTGTCTATTATATGCACTGTTCTAAAAAAGCATAAAGATAGAATACCATTAATAATAACTACGTGTCAAGTGTGACGCCCACCTGTATATGTATCTTCCATATTAAACACCTCTTTCTCTAATCGTTTCTATAGTTTTCTTGGACCATTTCCTACAAAAAACTAAGTCTAATATTGTCAATACATTTACTCCCCAGATTCTGCTGCAAGAAGAGAGTCAATTACCTACATAATCTTAACTATTTAGAAACTGAAAGCCTTATGAATTCTGTAATGTAATAAAATTATCTATTTTCTATGGGCTTGCCCATATTGTATATACGAACTACCTCACATATCATATATTGAAAAAAATACTGCCAACGTCACACACGCTCCCTTTATACAGACACACAAGCACACACACGCGCGCGCAAACACCACACTCACAAATGCACACCCACATACACTCACAACCAGCACTAGCATATACCTACTCTATCATGCAAAATCATATTAATGTAAACTAAAATTTATCGTTGTTCTCCTTTTTTTGCTTATGTAACACTTTCTTAAAGCGGGGAGAGGCTAGTGCACTGAGTCACAAGCGTCAGCTTAGTTTGGTCACCAGTCTCTCACAATCTTAGTCCTAAGTTTTATAATCTGTTACTTATGAAGCATGTTAAAGATTGTGGAGAGAAATAAAGTTTTTATTATTACCCTACATAGTGAATTAATGCAAATTACTATTCACAAAAGCAAATTTTCTTTACCATGCAACTATACTACTATTTTTATAATCATTTAACTGCTTGATTATTAAATATATAAAAAGAAAATTTCTGGTGAGAATCATTAAACTGGTCAAAACAAAGATAACAAATTCATGTTCAAGGTACAAGCAATTCAAACATAGATAATCACTTGAAGGTAGAGTAGTTCATATGTAACATGCACCAATTTATTAGATTGACTTTTGGTAAGATACATTGTTATTTACCGAAAGAAGACACTAAATTCATGTCATTTAATTCTACGTCATATACTAATATTATAAATGCATATATCCTGTATCTGTATCATATACCCTGTTCTAAATTTATATTTTCTATTATTAATTTTAAAGAATTAATGAAACTTAATTGTATGTTATGTCGTAAGAAAACCATTTCTATATCGTGTTACTATTGTAAAACAGACATCCTTTACGTCACACCAGCAATTACTTAAAGCGAGTTTACAGACATAACCTTACCTCAGTGAAAGTATGGGGCCAGTCCGCTCATACTAATGCTCGAAATGTTTAAAGATTCCGACACCACACGAGGTGGTTACACTTTTCTCCAATGATACATGTCCACCGTAAATAAGTCGAATAAATTAATGAACAGACGGAACATATTCAACCCTCGATAGTCATAGATTATGTGGCCCTGGAAATGGTTTTTGTGTTTCAAGACCTGCCTACTTATTATTATATAAGTACAATATCTATTTGAAAAAAGTAACATTTCAAATACCGTTTTCTATTCTTTAGAATATAATTACAACTACACCTAAAAAAGTTTGTCAAAAAGTATCGCATTATTTAAAAGTGTAAACTATATGCTATAATTTATACCAATATTATTTCTTATGTTTTCACGCACTCCAATCATTAAAAGAAACACTTAAAAAAATATATATACACGCTGTTTTACCTATTCAAAAATTGTTTCATTAATGTGCTAACAATTTGAATAAAAAAGTCTATATTATAAAAGTAAATACTTACACTATTAAGTTTAATGTTGGCTGTTTGATTTTTTAGCTGTGATGTGCTTTAAGAGAATACATACACCACGTTATAAATACTGATTCTTTTGATAACTTTCATTTTTGTTTGCTGAAAAATGGAATTACTTGCATTTTTTTAGCTCACTATAAAAGTCCAAAACGTGATCTTTCTGCAAATTTGATCAAATCCGATGTTTATTTGTTTATTTATTATATGGTTTACCACTGTTTGTTTACACATTACTTAAAACTATTTACAAGATTAACTATTCACTCTAGTGAAACAATCTATTAAGGTAAACACCGCATGCGTTAAAGTAAACGCCAAAAATAGGCATTAAGTTCATTACAATATTATTATTATGCACTTCCTAAGTTATGACGTTGTTCTTTTTAATTATAAATTACAATACAGTTTTCATATTACTATCAAGCTTAATCAGTTAGTTTGATGCCATGTTTGGGACAATATTCTTTTGAGGTTAGGAGGTGAATCCATAAAAATATCAATAATATCACTACTTTTTTGACAACCTTGGTATTGGGGAGTTTGAGCCATGTACTGTTTACTCAAAGAAAGCTCTGCGGTCGGTGATCTGTGGCGTGCGGCTGCCATCACTACTTTCCTTCCCTACGTGTGTGACGTAACTCTATAAAAGAGCGGGCGTTGAAGACGCCGCCGCTATATCGTTTCCGCCAACCACGGCCACAGCGTCCCGACCACCGGCACTGAAGGACGCGGGCGGCACCTCTTCCGCCGGATTTGTGACAGTTCCATTAATTCAAAAGGTGAAGTTTAGTGCAGTGATGACAGACACGTGTTGTGCTCGCTAGTGATAGTGTCGTGTTGTGACGAAGCTGACGCGTGACGAGAGAACACAAAAATTAAAGGTGATGTTTGTTTCAGATACGAGAGATGAGGTCGTTATTGTTTTTGGCGGCTTTGTGCTGCTTAGTTATTGCGGCGTGCGGAAGCCCTATTTCGCGGCAGGATGATGAGCAGAAGGAAGTCGGGAGGCAAGCTGCGGCACCCGCTGCGCCAGCGGCTTCCGCTGACGAAGACGAAGATGACGACGACGATGAAGATGACGATGACGACGTAGATCTTGCTCTTGGAGGTAGGCCCATTTACTACTTACACTTCAGAAATGCAGATAAATCGTTGAACAAATTGTCAAAACTCTTGAAACCGTTCATAAGAAGAAGTTTGAACTTAAGGAAATGTTTTTGTCTTAGATTTAAAACTTTTAAATTAGTTTACAATAAATTTAAAGAAAATGTAAAAAAGCAGCACAATGCTTAAAAATCAAAATATTTTAAATTAGTTTATAAAGTTTTGATTAGAAATATTTTAAAAGTTTTCCCTTATCAGCCCTGATTTGAAAATATTAGAATACATTGACCCACATATTGGTATTGGGTAGTTCATTAAAATTAATTTAATAACGACTTGGTTTGAGTATTTGGCACATGTTTGTTAATTATAAAAGTGGTTGTGTATAGAAACAAGAATTGTGACCGGTACTCGGTGGTTTTTACCGTTCAAATGTTGAGAAGCATAACGGTAGTACCGTAAATATGCATATGTGTGGATACTTAATGCAGCAAATAATTTAATATTTTTTTGTCGGTTTGTAAACCATTGTTATTGAGTTACTCTACTTTACGAGTTATGAATGCAAATTAAGCTATTATTTTAAGTGAAATTAAAATATTCAATGCATAGTGAGGTTTGTAATAAAATGTTTGACGTTGTTTTATTACTCTCTATTACAGACAGATATTCAAATGTGAAATTTTATGACTAGATTTCATTTGATAATTATTAGTAGTTTTAATAATAAAATTTAAACACCTTATTAAGATAACACTATGGTAACTATCTATAATTAGGTTAAAGGGTTGTATCAGACCTTGTGTGAAAATAATATATAAAAATATCTGCTTTTTACAGTAGTTAAAATAATACATAGAAAGTAATACGTTGTATCAATAAAAAATCCATAAAACTAGGCCGGGGCTTGCGCGGAATGTAAGTCGAACAGCGTGACAGCGTTCTAAATAGCTAATTAATTCAAACAGAAAGACTCAATCAGAGAAATTGACGCCTGCTTTCTAGACGATAGCCTCGCCAAGCAGGACGTCACGCACCGAGACGCGCAAGCGGCGCGTACGCTAATTAACAGTTTCCTCAGTTGATTTACTTTAAGAGTTTGCCACCATGCTATTATATTGCTTTAGTGCCTGATCACTGCATAAAAACGCATTTTGATTAGGAACACCTTATGAAATTAATGTTTAATTTATTAACGCAGATGACGATGATGATGATGACGACGATGACGATGAGGAAGAGGATGAGGAAGAAGCAGATGACGATGACGATGAAGACTACTTAGAGAGATTCTTCGACGACATCTTGGGAGGTAAGATTGGGAGATATCATTACAAAACAACTTTTTATGGTATACACTTTAATCATAATAAGAAAATTATAAATGTTTTGTTTGTCCTACAGATGATGAAGACGATGAGGATGATGAACCAGCAGTTGCGGCTGTTCAGCCTATAGTCGCACCCGCTGACACAGTAGCCGCTGCACCTGCTGCCGCTGCTTCCGAGGAAGCAGCTACGGTCGTGGAAGACGCCGAAGCGGCAGAATCGGAAGCTGTCTCCGAAAGCGAAGAGCCTGAGGCGGGTCAGAAGGAGCCCGCTAGCGCAGAAGTCGAATCAGTTTCTAGTGCTGAAACACCCGCCGCTGACGTTGAAGCTGATGACGATGATGATGACGATGATGACATCACCGATGCTCTCGGAGAGGATGATGAGGATGATGATGAGGAGGAAGAAGAGGACGATGACGATGATGACGACGTATCTGACGTCCTCGGCAGGAACAACTCGGAAAAGCACGCACGTGAGTCTAAAAAGTTGAAGGCGATAGTCGCGGCGCATGCGAAAAAGACTGGGAAAAAAGCGAACTACATCGGCAAAGTAAAGAAAACCAAAGCGACATCCGCCGCGGCGTCGGCCCTAGAACACAAAAAGTTAAGATAGTGACTAGGCGGAGCCGCAATAAGCCACCAAATCCACCTGAGTGACCCCCACGGTCCCCTCCTTTAGCTTAGCTATTTATTGACTATTTATTTATTTCATCTAATTTATTTTATTTATTAAGTGCGTGTGTTTGATGTGTGAAAGTGTAAGTATGGAACCGAGAGAGTTTAAGTTAAATTAATGTCTAGATCATGTCACACTGGTCTCGTGGCAATTTATTGGAAATAAATCTGTTGTTCTAAATTGTTGTGAAATTTTTTGTTTTACCTTCGAGATGACTTGTGCGTTTAGAATCATTTAACCGAAACACACGATGCATCGGTCAGAATTCTAGTTGCATAACCCTGCAATTGTCAGCTAATCGAGTGACATTATCTAGTTATATTAATTTAATTTTGTTGTTAAAATAAAATGTATACTAGTCAGCATACAATATTTATAACTATTCCTTTTACTCTAACAATAACTATTACGTATATTCAAAGATGTATGTTATAATTATCTATCATGCATATATATTCTGATTTTTCCCTTTGTTTCCATAGTATGGTTATTTAACAGTATTGTATATGTAATGATTAAAAGTAGTCATAATAACTAGCCTTTTGACCGATATACATTTATCTACGTATTTTAATCTAACGCACAACCATTCTCGCTCCATTCCTTTACATCCTGTCTTATGAAGTGTCTATTATAATCATCGAAGTCACGGCAGAGATTGTTAAATACCAATTAAGGTAGTGATGGAAGTGGTTGGGCGCCCGCGACTGCCCGCGGTGAAGGAACTGGTCGGCTGTGATGTGTGCTAAGAGGTCGGTGGGTCGAGTCCGTCGCCCGCTTACTTTCCCGACTGAGCTCGTTCGATGAACCCGCCCGATTTCTTCTATAACCTTGACACTTTCTTTAACCTTGCTCCAGCCCGCACTCCGAGCGACCTTGACGAATCCCACCATAGTTTTGACATAACCCGATAGAAAGTAAATCGTGCTAAATTTTTACTCTCACTTAATGACGAAATTTACCGCAAAATTTGCGTGTCATACGTCCGGCTCAGTGAAAACGAGATAATGAGATGCGAAAAGAGAAATTTTAAATGTTTGCCGACGTGAAACGTTGGGAGAGTCGCGAGGAGTCGTACTCGACCTAAATAGAACTCGTTTGTTTCCGGTAACCATACATATAAGTCGACACACTTGTTTCACTGGACTGTGCTTTTCTTCCATTTGCAGATGGAGATATAAATACTGATAGTCTTAATGAAAATTGGCATTGATAAAGATAGTTAGCAGTATAATGACAAATTAATCCATAAATTAGTCAGATATTATAACAGTAACGTTACGCAATGACAAGCATAATGATCGAGTATTGCGTGATGCTTCACGACACTTGCATGTTGACCTAGCAGGTGTTGCTTTGGTTTTCTGAAAACGAGGCGAGGTTTATGTGTGCCGTAATTAGATTTCTTCGAATGTTTGTAGCAGGAACGCAGTTTCTTTTACGTGTGGAAAATAGAAAATTTACCGTTGACTGGGCGTATTAATTGTAACTGAGTATTAGAATTCTAGTGATGCTACGAGAGACCGATACAGTTAGTTCGCGTGCCAGCACAACGTGATTTGAATTAGGTACAATATATTCAGTTGATTAATCACTGGTACAGTATACGATACACGCGCATGATACCATATAGAGGAATTCCTACTGCCTCTGAAACATGTGACAAGCATGTTGCAGCCGTTGAAAGAGAAATTCATTTGCTAATCAGTCTCATTAACAGTTTTGAAAGTGATTTCAACTGTTTGCCACGGAAATCACGGAATAAGACGTTATTTATGGCAGATCAGACCCTTAAAAGGTTTTTACTGCGAGAATTTATATGCAGACCAGTTCATACCGGTAATTTAATTAAAATAATTCTCATTAATGAGAAAACATTGAAGTACTTTATCAAGCATAAAGATCAATCTGTCTTCAGAAATCGATCACTTTTGGGCGTCTTTTTCGTCTGATATTGATGGGTCCAACAATTATCAGGCGGCTCTATTGATAAAGGTATGGCGCTCTAGAAATGTTATCTCCTACTTATTTATTTCATTGATCTATCAATCATGTTTGATACAGGAGGCAGTAACAGATGTACAGCCTAAAAATATCATGATCTAGTTATTTGTCAATACCTTGATGGTTATAGATTTACAGTTAAATTTATTGCTACTACAACTTCCACGGATATTTTTTTCATGTATTCAATGAGAACTGTAATTGAACACTGGTAATTAGCCAACAATCTACTTTGAACGTAAACAATAGTTCTCACCACTTATTAAATGTGGGTTTTAAAAAATATTCACACATAAGAAAACAACCTC
Source organism: Chilo suppressalis (assembly GCA_902850365.2). Taxonomy (NCBI): domain Eukaryota; kingdom Metazoa; phylum Arthropoda; class Insecta; order Lepidoptera; family Crambidae; genus Chilo; species Chilo suppressalis. Next base: position 11,440,058 of record OU963903.1, on the reverse strand, counting down.
ATTAAAGTTCAAATATCAGTAAATGGTAGTTTACGTAGCAACTGTTTTAATGAAAACTTTTTTTTTGTAATCCGCTGCAGCTGTAATAATCAGAGCGTAACAACAACAGTCTATGGTAATTTTTAATCTGATCATTATTTATTGTTTAAAATGAGTGGTTGGGTTGGCGGACACAGGAATAATAACGGAACAATTCACTTTAAAATCTGTATAAAACAAAGAACAACACAGACGATAAAAGTAACATTTAGTAAAAGCATCATAATTTCGGGTAACGGTGGTAAATGAAAATTTATTTAATACTTAATTAAAGGCTGCTGAACTAAAGTTGGATTTACTAATCAAGCATAACGAGTGATCTAATGATACAGATAGATATGTGAATGTTTTTAATTCTATTAAATCCTGATGAATTTCTTGCGCCCATTCTTCTTATCAGCTAAAAGACTTCGTCCTGAAATAGAAAAAAATATTGTACGATTCAAAAGAGGCTTCAATAAGTCACTTCAACCAAAGTATTTTTTCATTTCATAGGAAAGTTTATATCGTGTCAAAAGAATACCAAACAAAAACGTAATCTGCTATATGTTCGTAGCAAAGAGGTAACCACCTTAGAAACTTGCGATATCAAGAAGACTGGTGCGTTACCTAATCCGATATTTTCACTTAACCTTTCCTAATGTACTACGGAAAAATGATATCTTTCATGAGGCCTGGGAAAGTAATTTTACAAAAAGCGACAGTAAAATAACAGTAGGTACTTTTTGCTTATGGTGGTGTCATGTATCTGTTGGTGAGTAAGGTTCCAAGGCTCCACGGGGAAAGAATTGAATTGAGGCCGGCAACATGCTAGAGCGACAACTCTTTGATAGCACAAAAACTCAATAAACAATCTTTAACCCAGTGTTAAAGGTTGTATTTTTCTTCCATTTGCGGATGAAGATATAAATACTCTTAATGAAAATGGGCATTGATGAAGATAGTTAGCAGTAAAATCACAAAATTAATCGATAAATCAATCAGATATTATAACAGTAACGTTACGCAATGACAAGCGTAATGACCGACTATTGCTTGATTCTTCACGACGCTTGCATGTTGACGTAGCAGGTGTTGCTTTGGTTTTCTGAAAATGAGGAGAGGATTATGTAAGCGGTTATTAGATTTCTTCGAATGTTTGTAGCAATAAACTGCGTTCTTGCTTGCTTGCTTTTCTGTGTGGAAAATAGAAAATTCACCGTTGACTGGGCGTATTAATTGTAACCGCGCATTAAACTAAAGTTGGATTTACTAAGCAAGTATTACAGGTGATCTAATGATACAGATAGATATGTTAATATTGTTAATTCTGTTAAATCCTGATAAATTAATTGCTCCCATACTTCTTATTGGCTAAAAGACTCTCCCTGAAAAAGAAAAAAATATTGGACGCTTCAAAAGAGCCCTCATTAAGTCAATTTAAATAAAGTATTGTTTCATTTCATATGAAATTTTAAATTATGTCAAAAGAATGGCGAACAAAACCTTTTTCTTCATATGCTACGGAACAATGATATCTTTCATAAGGCCTGGTAAAGTAACCTTTGTCTTACAAAAAGCGACAGGAAAATAACTTAAGGTACTCTTTGCTTTTGGTGGTGTCGTGTTTCTGTTGGTAATTAAGGTTCCAAGCCTCTACGGGGCAGGAATTGGAATGAGGCTGGCATTAACAGCTAAAGCGACACTCTTTGATAGCAAAAAAGCTCAATAAATAATCTTTAACACTGGGATTCCACTTACACTTGATACAGGTCCCCACCTGGGGAGTGGTAATTTGCTGAAAAATGACTTTTGAGAATGTAACTCCAATTCAGGCAAATTTCGAATACAGTAGGCATTAAAATTTTATACATTGTGCTTTTGAATAAAGCTGAAAACTAAGAACATCTCAAACGTTCAGTAGCTTGAAATCTTGGGTAGCGACTAACGATTCAAATACGTGTAAATGTTGCAATTAGTACTTAGGTACTTCTTCTTGCATATACATCTGAAATGATAAATGCAGGAGATGGATAGTACCTAAATACTGATTCATTATAAAAAAAATCGTAAACGTCGTATAGGCCTATGTGTACAAGATATCGAGTTTCGGCATAAAATTACGATATCTTGGGTGAACTTAACATTAAATGACTATCATATAACCACAGGCGCTTTGAGCGAGGCTACCACCAAGAAACCGAAAACGCCTGTACCCGCTATCTACATAGTGAAGTACAATCGCTTCGTGGACAATATTTTGGAGAAAATGAACGACGTTCTGAGGAAGTCCTACGACCCCGTGAGCGTGAAGTTGCAGCCGATCGACGCTAGCAAGAAGAACTCGAAGCCAAAGAAAAACAAAACGAAGTCTAACAAGAAGTAAGTCTGTTTAATAATATTAAATGTCAACAAATAATTAACATAATAATAATAATTAACAAGTCGAGAACGAGTAATAAAATACCATTAAAGTTGAAATGCAATTCCATTCAACAGTAGGTTCTAGCAGAAGAAATCGTTAAAATGTTAAAAATATTAGTTATTCTAATATTTCTTAGATTGGTCTCCCTGGTCAACCAAAGGAAAACTAATCATTTATTTATGCAGTTATAATAAAACAATAATTTATTTACTAAGCTGATTAGGTAATGGAAATAATAACTGTAGGTAGCCGAAGCAAGATAAGTAACTTATATATTTTTTTGCGCATTAGTTTGATTACAATAATAATTATGAAAGAATTTAAATGAAGAAAAATTAAGCGGAGTAGTCGTATAGCCGCACCTCCTGAAAATTGTTTTATTCTTCGTAGTTATGAATAACTAAGACATAACTATCCGCGCTTTCATAGAACTATAACGTTTAATAATAACATAACATGTATTTTAGGAAAACATCTCACAAAAAGAAGAATACCCCTCGTACTGGTGATAACAAAATCAAGGACCAATCTACAGAAGTTCCTGAAGCTGTTACAAAATTTGAAGAAAAGCCTCAAATGATAGAAGAGTCCAGCAATATAGTAGCTGTTGATCAAAAAACCGAGAATGCATCAGAATCTCGCGCTCATAAAGAAAAGAACGAAAGCTCGAAAGCCAAACCAACAACTATTAAAACTAAACCTCCAACCAAAGTCACTAAGCCTAAACCAAAACCTCCAGTAAAGACCACTACTAAGAAACCAGTGATTAAAAATAAGAATAAGACTAAAACTTCTGAGAAAAATAAGCCCAGGGCTAAAGGCACACTATATGGTCTGTCTTCTTTAAGAAGAGTTGGAGACGTGAGTGTCAACATAATGACCAATCGTACAATGGTGAAATCTAAATTTGCTGTTGGACCCCTAATTTTGAGAGTGGAAAAGGAGGTAAGTTTTAAGTATACTTACACAAATTATGATTGATTTTAACCTTTAATTAAATTGGTGTTCCTAATGGGGATGTTAATGAGGATTTATATTAACGCTTTTGCGAGCTACGAATTGGGGTCGTCTCTATTTGAGATACCGTCTTAGTTTCTGATTTAATAGAAATTTCAGTTAATCGGAATATATAATTATTTTTATGTGATTTTTTTGAATGTAGAGTTTATTTAAAAATAGTTTGATGATAATAATTATTCACAATTTCATATACCGATTACAAATAAGTAAAGGGATACTTATAAATATAGTTAATGACTTAGTATCTACTAAGACATTTGGTTTCAACGCAAAAATATTACAGGTTGGTCGCGGTGCTAAGAAGGAGCTGAAATCGGCAACGGCCACGACTGCAGAAATGTCTGGAAAAATTACTCTAATGGTCAACAGTCAGGGAGTTGCAACGTTACACGCCATCAAGGTTTTGCAACCGAAACAGGTACCAAATTACTTTATAAACAAACTTGCGTATTTCCACACACACAAATATTTTAGGACCACTTTTAAAAAGAGTAGGTCATAGATTACTCGCTTTGATTGGGATGATGACGGGGTGAAGTAAACGAAATTCTATTTAGTCCGTCAGTTAGATTATCAAAATATCATCAGCCTATTATGTCCCACTGCTGGGGCACAGGCCTTCCCTATGGATGGAATAGGGCCATGACCCACACACACAGTGCGGATTGGTGGGTGCTAACGACTGCAGATGCAGCCGGGCCCAACTGCTTAACGTAAAAGTTCCTCCCCTCCAGTAAAAGCTAAACTATTGGCTTGAAAACCTGAAAAAACATCGTGATAATAGTGCTTTTCATGAACTTTTAAAGAAAACTTTAACGGTTAAGATAGATTTGTTAGTTTAAGAGCAATAGTCGTTCAACTTTGGTTAAAAAAAATCTTACCTATTAAAAATCCCTTAGAAAAAAACATTAATAGTGACATAGATGAAGTTATTGTAGCGTAAAACCTTGCATTGCAACAAAATAAAAAAAAAATTAAAAACCGCAATAAAATATGATTATTTCCACAACGCTACCGCGAGTACCAACAGCAACGGTTTCTGAGTCGCGCTAACATTACGTTTTTATAAAAAGTATATTAGCACTTGAAAAGTTCGGCGGTTATACCGCATCATCCCCTTCTCAGGGGAAGATCGCTTCAGATGAAGCTTTAAAGGCCCTTCTGGTCATAAGCATGAACTACGGGTGTATTTTAATCAGTAAGAGTCTGACATAACCTTGCAGCCGGCTGTGGGGTATCATTGAAGATTTCACACCCGCTCCCCCGCGCCTGGGAGGAAACAAAATAAAATCGGCGGTTATCATTCAATTATCGTATTTAAAAATTATAATATGGAATTGGTTTTGAGTCTGATACGCAGATTGACTTTAATTTAGGTATTTTAGTTGAGATACATAGATGATATTAATTGTTTTTTCCTATTTCCGATATAGAAAATAAAGACTACTGCTCAAATATATTGTGGTAACTACAGGCAACTACGGAACCGTACACTGCGCGTGGCACGACACGCACTTGGCCTTTGATAATCTACTTGATAAACGAAGAAAAACAGTTAGTCTTCATCCCTATTGTAGCTCGAGATTCATGCTCTAACACCTGCGTTTCCTATACATACCTACGTACTATACATATAAATATACTACCTATATACCTACCTACAGCGGAAAAAAACGGCTTAAGGTGCCTACCGAATCACGGAAGTGCTCGAGATAAGAAATTCTTGGTCACTCAGCTTAATAACTTTTTTTTTATAGATTTATGACTGACCGTTACAAGTTGCTTGGATTTAACTACAATATTATCTTTTCTGGAAACTGTAATCATCTCTTAATAATTATATTATCCTTAGGTTCGAGTAGACAGCAACCATGAAAGGACCCGTGAGTTGGTTTGGCAGCGCAGTGCGAGGATTGCCCACGTGGTGTCTGAGAAACTATTTGCAGCATCAAAACCCATGTTTTTACATAGCGTAGTTCATCAGTAAACATTATTAGACTCCGTACTCCAAGCACGAACAGCTAGCAAGAAAGTATTCGTATGGTCAAGTCAAAGTTTCTATGGAAAAAGTAAGATTGTTCTTACGTTCGTTAGGGGCGCTGCTTAGTATCCAATTCCATAGAAATTTTGACGTTGGCCATACGAACAAGGATCGAAGGATCTGTCAAAGTTCGTGGTTGGGGTACCGCCTAACATTATAAGGGTGTACTAAGCAAGATATAGAATACTAAAGATAGACTGCTCAATGACTGGATGATTAATTTATTATTATCTTATATTGTAAGATAGGAAAATTATAAGAGTTTAGGTACTTTTAGTCCCGTGAAATTGTTTCTCACAGATTTTTATGTATATTTAAAAAATAACTAAATTGTGTAGGATTCAAATAACTGATAAAAAATTGGAATATAATGGTGCTTTTTTAATATCAGTATTTAATAACATTATGATTTAATAGATGTCATTCACTCATATTAAGTTTACAAAAAGTAGCAATTGTTAGGATTTTCATAATGAATGATGACATGACAATCGAAAATTTAGAAGATGTGCCGTGAGCTTAATAAATGGAACCTCCACATTGGAAATATCTACATATTATCACAAATGCAATAAGAATGAATGACTGAACGACTTAGCTAATTAATGTAATTCTTATGTATTTTAAAGTTCTACTACTTAAATAAGTATTATGATACTCATTACTTTAGTCAGAAACTGCATTTATTATTCCGTACCTACTTAACTAATAGATGGTGCTAAGATTAGGTGACGTATAGTAATTTATATTCTTTTTTAATTTATATAATAAAATACTTATTTACAATATGTATTTTTTTTATTTATCTGGTTACCTTGGATATAAAGTCTCTATTTCACATTATCGGTTAAATTGAAATATGTAGGTATGCTTACTTACTATTCCTCGAATCATGTTTAAAATGCTTGAGGTGGCAATGTAAGCAAGAGAGGTGAGCACAGCGGATTTTCCGCTGGGATTGTAGCGCCCGTCTGGGAAACCGTAAAATAAATCACAGTAAAATAACTATACCTTTGGTGGTTTTGTGTTTCTGCTGGTGAGTAGGGTCTCAGGGCTCCGCGGGGTAGGGGAATAGGTTCAGGTTGGCAAGGTGAGGATGTCTAGAGTGGCACACCTTCTGCCGCATCATCTATCTTTGGCACTGGACTATAGGGTGGGGTAATTTGATGCGCCACGTATAAAAAAACATCATCATCATCATCAGCCTATTAATGTCCCCAATGCTGGGCCACAGGCCTTCCCTATGGATGGAATAGGGAGTTTGGGCCATGACCCACCACGCGGGCCCAGTGCGGATTGGTGGGTGCTAACGACTGCAGATGCAGCCGGGACCAACGGCTTAACATGCCTTACGAAGCACGGAAGAGCTCGAAATAGTAATTTTTGGTCACCCATCTAATGACCGACCACTGCGAAAGTTGCTTAAGTTCAACGATCGCAGCCGAACGCGCTAACATGCGCCATCGAGCTCCTCAGGCAAAAAAATATGGTTTTCTCGCTAGATGTCATGTTTAAAAAAAATATAGGCTAGACATAATTCGAGAGTGAAGAAACATTATGTTTAATACCGGAAGCATTGGGTAAAATTAAGTGTCTACCTACACCGGAAGGTGAATATTCAGAGCATAGATTATGCATAATAGAAACATTCCTGAATAATTACACTTATTTGACTGTTAGTCACAATAAAGGACTGTATTTATATTGTACTAGCGGACTGTCCCGGCTTGATATACTTGTGACTTTATGAACTAGTGACATAAATAAATGATGTAAAAGAATGAATAATAGATGAAGGCTTTTCACTTGTAGTGTTCTCAACTCATATGGGATTGGAATCACGTTCGAGTTTACAGCAAGCAGAAATGTTTTATTCTTTTATATTCTGTTTTTCAATTTCATTGTTGTTGTGTTTTGGTAGTTTTATTAAATGAGTCATAGTACAGGTACTACCACTGCCCGAAGCTGTTAAGGCCAGCTGCCAGGGGAAAGAATGGAGCATTAAAAGAGAGGAAGAAAAGGGTGAAGGTTGAAAGAGAAGGATTGAGAGAAAGCAGGATTAAGGAGAGGAGGAAGCTAAGATAATTATTAATTAATTTATTTATTTCTTTAAACTTCATTGCCATACATATGCAAACGGCGGACTTAATGCCATAGGCATTCTCTACCAGTCAACCTGAACGAGTGTTAGAGACAAATGGTATGGCGATAGGGCAAAATGCTTTATAATAAAACATTTAAAAAATAACGACGATCAAAATATATTAATATTTTTATAGGTATTAAATTTGATACACCTCCATAAACTACTCAAATAAAATACATAAATAAATATATGCATACATAAAATACAATAAATATAATATAATAATATAAATAGATGCAAACTATAAATAATAATTATGAGATAGCATCGGAAATATATAATAGAAGGTACCTACAGTAGAAGAAAAATGCCAAGTGTGTAGAAAGAGTAATATTTTATAACGCAGTGGATTAAGGACTTTGGTTACTTTACATTTGACTACATTTTTTTCATTAATTTTTCATTTCATTCAGTTTTACTCTTTCATCTATCAAACTAACACAAAAACGGAATACATACTTTATGAATGAATCTTATTTATTGTAAGAAAAATAACAGTCGAATTTTTTGTTTGTCACAAATTACCAATAGCAGTCACCCCAGTATTATGTAAAGTCCTGATAATGGTTCTTAACAACCATTTGTACCCCTAGCACGAACCAATATCGAATTCGTATCGTTTGCGAGTCCGAAATGTCATTGTCAAATGTATACTGATTTTTAGTTCTCGTTACGTACTTTGTGCCGCTGCTGTTCAAGTTTAAATACTATTCGAATTCGATAGTGGTTCGTGCTAGGGCTACTGAATCTGACCAGCTACCTAGTGGGTCACTCTCAGATTAATGATCGTCAATATGGCTTTGAACCGAAACGATCGCCGGGTGTACTTCTAGCGTACATTAACATCTGGGGTGAGGCTATTTACAAGCGGGGTGAATCGTTGGTTATCAGCCTTGATATCGCAAAGATTTTCGACAGGGTCTGGCAGAAAAACATCCTCGTCAAGCTTCCAGCATTCGATCTGCCGGCTCAGTTCTGTTTCCGGGGAGCTGACTTCCTGCATAGAATTCGTGTCCTTATGCATGGAAGTAGTTCGCGGTTCATTCCAGTGAATACCGGCGTGGCTCAGGGTTCCGTCATATCTCCTAGACTTTTTGATCTGCATATCAATTATTTGAAACGGCTGGACAGGAAAAAATATTTTATTAATTATCTACCTACAGATATCTTACAAAGAACAAAACAAAGGAGACACGGAAGAATCTTGTCATTGGGCTAAATTAGACTTTGGACAACATTTTCGAAGGAGGGTATCAGGGACTGTCGAGTATTGAACTCGAAGAAAATCCAGGTCTGCGATTTCGTGGCAACATAGTCGCATTTCATTCGCCTTCCTTTTCTTCAGGGTACAACACTGGTGCTACAGAGCAATTTCACTACAGAGAATTAAAATAGTACCTATAACGAAAGTGTGAAAAAACGCGAAGTAAGAGATTTGGTGACTCCCTTCTTTTTCACACTATCCGTAAATGGATTGCTTTGTTCGCCGACGTGTTCCCTCCCTCCTAGTTACAACCTGGGATCCTTTAAAAGCGATAAAGAAGCAACTTATAGACCGACAATGTGAGGATGCTGGTGCGGTAGATAAAACTTCTGCACCAGCTATCTTCGTCCCTGGACTCAGTGTCACTTAATATCAGGTGGGGCGGAATCATTTGTCGGACCTTAAAAAAATACTCGGAAAAGGGCTTCATTCCAGGCTTTTGCTTAGGGCGAAAAGAATGATCGGGCCGGCCCTTAGCCTACACTACTACAACCGCAACCGTCCGATGACGCCCGCTCGAATTCATACATACATTGGTTTCATGGCACCCAAGTTACGTAGTAACTACTTCGTAATCTGTGCCCGAGCACAGTTCAGGCGATACCGACTTAGATGTATCCGAAACCTAACTGTCAAGCTACAACTTCTGACTTAGCGTTGAGCGCAGCGAGCGACGATCTGCGGGCTTTACGATAATCCCATCGCTGTAATCTTGGCTCTGTGACGTGCTTCCAACATTATAGTACATTTATACATCGACGCGTCGCTTCAGCTGACACTCGCAACGCTCATAGAGGCAAGGTTGCAGCTGAGCTGTAAGGAGAGGTTTCTTTAAATATCGTCCCTGACAAGGAGACAATAGGAAAGGTCGACTAGAATAATTCAGATTTGAGCGATACTATAACACAGCGTGCTTACTGTGCGATTTCAAACTGCAAGAAGAAAAACACAAAAATTGAAATGTGCCAATTTATTCGTACTTATAGAAAAAAAACATACAGAATGCATTCGGATTCTTATTTGACCTACCGGAGGAAAACATGTATACGTCTTAGTATTTATTTTGCAACAAACAATTCAAACATACAAAATTTCACATTTACAATATTAGTAGGAAGTAGGATTTTTAATGTTCTAGAAGTAATTATAAATTAGATTAATTAACACTTTATAGTAACAATAACAATAAACTACAACTGTAGGAAAATATATTAACTTTCTGTCTACTGCAAATTCAAGATTAGGATTTTTGTAGACGTGAAATTCTATTGACAACAAATAAAAAAAAACAACATCAGAATTGGAAGAACATTTTTGCTGTGATCATAAGTCATAGTAAACAAGAGCTTAGGCTTAGAGGCGCCCTCTAGTAGATTTGAAGTCTCACAAAAAGCCTTAATTAATCCCTGCAGGTCAATCGCCTAACGGAATTGCTATGGGTGTCGCTATCGTTTACGATTTCATTTTGTTATTTCTGACCGCCGAAGGTTTTTAAATACCTTACGCTCATTGTCTTTAAAGTTGTTGTTACCAATACAAAAGAAAAAAAACGAGTTCGGGGCATTTGAAAACCTTCGGCGGTCAGAAATAACCAAATGAAATCATAAGCAATCCCTTTAGGCGAATGGCCCCCTGGCCTCCTTTTTAATAAACGAAGGAAGACCCACTTTAATAATGAGGTGGAGTTTAGAGCTGACCTGAAGTGGGGACCTTCCCCTTTTCATTGAAAAATGCTTTTCCCCTTATAAAACTGTACCAAGAGAGTCTAAGTCGTCTGAACTTAATAGCTAATACACAACACAACAATAAACTAATCTTAGAAGTTAACAAAAAAGACATTGGTTGACAGACACAAAAAATAACAGCGAAAGGAGCGCAGATGTTTTAAGTAGACATTATTTAGTGCGAATTTTTAACATTTATTTGCGACGTCCATAAGATAATCAGATTATTTTTTTATTGTCAATAAATCCTTTACTCTGGCCTATAGCTTATCTGCGCTGATTCCTAGAATACTATTAATACACGAAAATTGAGCAACTTCATTTAAGGATTTGATAAAATTACTTGCATCAACAGTTCTTTGGTAACTAAGTAACTTGTATTAAGTAACATATATTTGAACTCTTTTTTATATGTAAAGATAATCTTAAATAATGCAATATGCCTAATTAAAGTGTCTATCCATTGGGGTTATACGATTTACAAAGAACACATTCATTTACTATAATAAATACAAAACAGTTTACATTCACTATGAAAATATCATTAAAAATGGACTGAATAAAGTTCATCGGCAAATCAAGTCTGTCCGGCTGTGAATCTGTAAATTTATTATTAATCAATTATTCGAACAAATATCTAATACCTTAGATAGTACCACTACCGATACAAACCCAATGACCTACAAAAACCAATGATCGACATTTAGTTCTGTGATCAATAAAAATAAAGAGTAGGTAACCGATCACTGAATATGGTAACACCGAGCTATTGACGCTATAGACGCTCGGTGTTACCATATTTAGGGATTGGTTACCTAACTTTATTTTTATTGATTACAGAAAAAAATACGATCATTATTGCTTTACGGTTATTGGTGCCACCATCCTACATAAAATTATAAGGAAACCGATTTATCTAAAATGATATGACGGATAAATAAAGAAAATATTGTTATAAATTTATTAAATTGTGTGCCTGAAAATATGCAATAGATATTACGGATAGTTTGAAATTAACGTAAACCTTAAATTACTTGACATTACCAGTTCAAAAATTTGCGTTGTAACCTCACGTTCCTGCAAAGTTTTCACAGAAATTATATTTGCAACCCCGGATAATGTAATTGGATCCCTTTATTGAAAACAAATCATTGTGGGAATTTAAACAAATATATTATTATATTACTTATTTATTATTATTGGATCCCAATTTTGTAAACTCTAGAATATTTGTTTACATAATTTATAGCGTCCCGTGGCAAGGATTATAGATAAAAATACATATATATTATAACTTACAGTGTTGCCGAAATTGCAATATGTTTCCCTTCATCAAATAATGCTTATAACAAAAATAACAAAGTTTTTCAGATTATGGAAGCTTTACGTATTTGTGATGATGAAAAAAGAGACAAAGGTATACCTATCCTTTTAACACTTACGGTATTTACAATGTGCGTGAAGAGGAATAAAATAGTGTAAACTTGACCTTAGCAAAACAAAACTATATGTGCTGCTGGATTGGACGAAACTTATGAAAGCTAACTTAAAAATATACTGATTTCTGCAATATATTTAAACTTATTTATACGATACAATATGATGTCACGTATCGTTCTCATCGGTTTTGCCCATTCTCGTTCCGTTGGCGTGGAGTAAAGGTGTACAGTTGTTTGGTGTGGTGACAACTACTTCGGAAATGTCATCGTCTTGACGTAAAGAGTCATAGTTGGGCGGTGGAGTTACATTTCTCGAATTGGAGTTGAGCATCGTTAGTGGAATTTGACCGGTGATACCTGCAAATATAATAGGCAATGCATTATTTGAAATTAGATTTTTTTACCCGTTTAAGGTCGACGCAGACATATCAACTCGGAATGGGATCGTCACCGTATCACCTCGATCCGTTCAGTTCAAAGACACGAGTTTGTTCCGAGGCGAGGCGATTACATGACGATTCCGATTAGAGCGCATTGCAGCAGGGAGTTTAATAAAAAGAATACTAAATGGCTCGAGTTGAGATCTCTTTCCAAGTTGAAATGTCTGCTACGTTAACGTATCTGCGCCAAAAACAATTAAGTGGGATAATATCAGCACCTCTGGTGAGTAGCTTGCTGCGTGGCTAGAACTATTAACGAGTCACTGCAACATTGGTATAAGTCGTGCTATATTGAATACAGCATTTCTTTGTATATGTTTTGTGAATATTTTCCAAGTGAATATAAGCCAAACTTATAGTAGGAGAGCTAGTGAACCCTCCGAATTACGGTATATCTGTAAGGCTAGAAATTATTATGGTGATGAGTCATCTCATGCTTAGTACGGTAAGCATCGCCTGGCACGCCTCAGCACTGTCAAGGACTTATGCTAGCCGGAACCACCTGTCATTCTACCTACTTACTTTACATAGCTTACACAACCACATATAAATTTCAACTTTACTACAGAATAAAGTTTATTTTAATTTATATTTATTTATGTTTCACATTTCAAAAGTCTTTCGAAGGTAGCTCGACAAAATTAAATAAAAAATCATTCTGACGAATCAGACCTGAAAAGGCTGCGAAACGTCAATAAATAAATAAAGTTTCGTGCATTAACCCGTTAAAACTAGTTTTATTTAATGAGTGATGTGCGTGAAAACCTAAGAAGCAAATATGTTTCACCTGTCGGGTACTTGTGCTCATCGAAAACGCCTGCCAGGCGATGCTTCCCGTACTAAGCTAATGCTATGTCTTATCACCATAACAATTTCTACCCTTACAGACATATCGTTACTCGGAGAGTTCAGTAGCTCTTGGTCTATCACAAGACTCATGGACGAAACAAAACGCCATTATACTCACTTTGTAAAGTAGCGTCTAGTTCAGCCGCTGTTGGTACAACAAGCACGCTTGATTTGGCCCCGCTGAATACTGCAGCGACATTGGCCCTAGGCGATAGCAATACAAGGGGCTGTCCTCGCGCCGAAAGAGAGCTTGATAGAGCACAGAGACCTTTGGCCGCTGTGAAATCGGCCCCTGTAATAGGAAAAGAGGTTTCAAGTTCAGACATAGATTGAAATAGATAACGCAAGTGTATGTACTTCGCGTCCCAAGTTTTTTAAACCAAATTGGTGAGCAGTTTCTTCGGGTTAGGTTAACATTAACATCTCAGAAGCATTTGCGACTATTGGCCGCTGTGAAATCGGTCTCTGTAATAGGAAAAGTGCGCAAGACAACTAAACTGTTCATCATCAGCCTATTTATGTCCCCACTGCTGGGGTACTTACAAGCCTTCTCTATGGATGAAATAGGGAGATTGGGCCATGACTCACCACGCGGGCCCAGTGGTGGATTAGCGGGTGCTAACGACTGTAGATGCAGCCGTGACCAACGGTTTAACGTGCCTTCCGAAGCACGGAGGAACTGGATATAGAAGATTTTTGGGCACCCATCCTATGACCGACCACTGCGAAAGTGCGCCACCACCTGCGCCATCAAGCTCCTCATTCAACTGTTACTGTTTAATCCAAAATGGTGGCCAGTCGAGAGGTTGGTTCGGAACCTTTATCTGCTACATATATCCGCGACATTGACGATTATTTACGCTTCGACATTAACATGCAAATGGATGTTCTCATCACTGAAGCACTCAGGGCTCCCCTGTTTTATAGATTGATTTTTAAAACAAATATAGAAAATTGATACAGACTATTAGACTTACGTCTGTCAATCCAAACCTAACATTAATACCTCGTTTAGACTATGCTTGACTTGACTATGCTATGACTTAATTAATATTTAATTAATTCATAATTTTTAATTCCACATCTTTCTCCACCAAGCGCGTGGCGCGAACTAAGCGACGCGCAGAGTGTGAACACGCTTTGCGACTCGCGCTGGCTGGTCCTTTGACTTACGCACAAAAAACCGCTCTTTTGGGGAGCGCCGGGCAGCGCGAGTGGCAATGGCAGTGGCATGACGAGTATCGTGTTTACATACTCGTCAAGCCCACTTCCCTCCTTACTCGCGCTGCATGTTAACGAGGTAATAGAGTCAGATCCTAAGGTCGCCAGCCCTTTCTTATTTTGTGATGGACAAAATATGGAGAATCGAGTAGTATTAGTATGTACAATGAACGTATGCATACAATATATTATAGTATTATACTCGTTAACGTGTGCTGTGGGCCAATTTTCAAACAGGTATGAAAAAATTACAGTCTGAGGAGGGGACTGATTCCTATGTACGTTGTAGAGAATATTGTAAAAAAAAATGGGTGCGTGTACTTATGTAGGCGCGTGAGAAGTTATCCTTCTTTGGCATCGTTTAAAATTAGTTTTTAATTGCATGCAAATAATTAATAACAATAAATTAATAAAAAGTCTGGAAAAGGACACAGTCAATAAAGTTCAGTTTTAATTTGAAAAAATAAATAAATAATCAAAATATTCAATTAAAATCGCTACTGAATATAATTTATTAAAACATATGTGATTTGTACTTGTATGAAACTCAAACACGTATTCCGAATATACAAACTAGAAACATGTGGATAAATATTATAAATATGAATACCTATAACTGTTACTTTATTACAAAAAATAAAGATGTGGTTTTTGGTTCTACTACACCAATGGTCAAGAGATGGCGCTGTAGTCTCCTGAATCGCGCTTTGGTTCCGTTGTTCCAGATTAATAAATACTTTTGATAGGCCTTCACAATGCAGTCGTTAGCACCCACTAAATAGAGATTCTATTTCTAAATATTTTGTTGGTAGATTTTCTTAATGTGCGGTAAACACAAAAGTAACGCATGAAGTTGGTCGCTAAAGCGACATGCTGTTAAAATTTTGTGTTACAGTGATGCGCGCGCATCTTAATCCAAAAAAGGGGATCGCTCAGACCCGGCAAACTACCGGCCAATAGCAGTCACCTCAGTATTATGTAACGTCCTAGAAAAGGTCCTTAACAACTATCTGACCCGCTACCTAGAGGATCACTCCCTGATCAATGATCGTCAATATGGTTTTAGACCGAAACGATCGACGGGTGATCTTCTAGCGTACTTGACTCATATCTGGGGTGAGGCTATCGACAAGCGGGGCGAGTCGTTGGCTATCAGCCTAGACATTGCCAAGGCACTCGACAGGGTCTGGCACAAAAGCCTTCTCTCCAAGCTTCCGGCATACGGCCCAGTTCTGTTCTTGGGTAGCTGACTTCCTGCATGAGCGTAGAATTCGTGTCCTTACAGATGGTAGCAGTTCGCGGTTCATGTCAGTGAATGCCGGCGTTCCCCAGGGCTCCGTCCTAACCCCCACTCTCTTTCTGCTGCATATCAATGACCTAATTCCTCTTGGGAATATTCATTGCTATGCAGACGACAGTACAGTGCATGCGGGGTATCTCGGACAAGCAGCGGCTGGGCAGGCGGTAACCAAGGAGAAACGGGAGAATCTTGTCATTGAACTCAATCAGGCTTTTGACCACATTTCTGAATGGGGTACCAAGAACTTGGTTGAGTTCAATGCTAAGAAAACCCAGGTCTGCGCTTTCACGGCAAAAACGTCGCCATTCCTTTTATGTCCTTCTCTTCAGGGCACAACACTGGAGCTAGAGAGCAGTATCACCATGCTCGGTATGGAGATTCGCTGTGACTTAAATCCAAAAAATTATATAGAAAGTGTGATAAAAACAGCCTCACGCAAACTCGGAGTCCTGAACAAGGTGCGGCGTTTTTTCACGCCCGAGCAACTATGCTTGTTATATAAGACGCAGGTTCGGTCTTGCGTGGAATATTGCTCGCACCTCTGGGATGGCTCCGCCAAGTACTTGCTCGATGCTTTGGATAGGTTACAGCGGCGCGCAATACGCATCATAGGTGATGAGGAGGTGTCTAAACACCTCGAGCCTCTTCAATTACGCCGTGACGTGGCGTCACTAAGCGCGTTCTATCGTCTGTACCACGGCGAGTGTTCTGAGGAGTTATTCTCTCTTATTCCACCTTCCCCTTTCCTCAGAGGACCACGCGCGCTGGCTTACGTTGTCACCGTCTAACTGTGGCTACAATTCCAACGCGTACAAAGAAATTTGGTGACTCATTTCTTTGTCGTACTATCCGTAAATGGAATGCTCTGCCCGCTCACGTGTTCCCTCCCTCTTACAACCTGGGATCCTTTAAAAGAGGCGTGAAGAAGCAACATGCAGGTCGGCAGGGTGAGGATGGCTGGTGTGGCAGGTAGAACTGCTGTATCAGCTATCTTCGCGTCTGGACTTCACCTCCACTTAACATCAGGTGGGGTGGAGTCATTTGTCGGACCTATCTATAAAAAAAAAAAAAAAAAATTCACTCTCATCATTTTTTCATAACGCGCCTAAAGAAGTATAACTTAAAAAAAAAATTGCCAGACTTATTCTGTCAGCAGTATTTATTTCCAGTACTGTTGTAAATAAAGTGAACCATTTTTTTACGTGCCTTTTACACCTGAAAATTGGCCCACTGCACAAGTAAGCATGTGTGTATGTATGAAAAAGTCTGCTTCATTATTTAAATTAGTCATAGGTACTGTTTTCTCGCAAATGTGTTGAAAAACGTTGGATGACATTCGTGCGGAATTGGTATTTCTCGACTTCGTCTCGGGCTTACATTCGTCTACTTGTTTGTAATAACATACTTACCGCACTGATATCATAAATAACTATTTTCGCGTGGTTGTTCACTCTTGTTGTTGTTTACTATTTAAGCTCAAAACTTAAAGAAAAATAAGAACTTATTAATAAATAAGGATACATCATCTTATAACTTTTGAAAACACCGACAAAACGGTTTATTGTTGAACTTGCTAGTTTAAAAACTAAGGGCGTTATAATTAAAATACTCAATAAAAAAATACCATCCATCTAAAAACGTGTTTTTCTTTATGAGAAATTGACGTTTCCATCCGCGAATAAGTTGTAAATTATAACCTATCTGTAAAAACTTTAAAAAACAAAAATAGCTTAGAAGAAGTAAGGGTATCCATTCCCATTCATAATTTTAATAAAATATTTTACATTCCCAAGCTTCTACCAACCCTCGGCACATTGACAACTTTGAAGTCGGTCGAAGAGGGTAAGTAGAACCTGCAACCAATTTTGGTACTAATCGGTGCTGTTTTGTAGAATTGCTAGGGAAAATTGTGCATTGACTGGACTATAACAAGTACCTATTGGCCAACATCTGCGCATTTTTATTTCTCTTCTAAACTATAAAACTCATTTCAGACTGAGTTATGCGATATACATGGTATAATAAGTTTTGTTTGTTACGTTAGTCTTTACCAAATTAACTAGGAGGTGCTCTATTTTATTGGTGTGCGTTGAATTATATTATCATAAAATATAAACAGATGGCGCTAGTGTAGTTTGAGTTTGCATTCTAAATCGCGCTATTGAGTTTGTAGCTGGTTAATAGACACCTCTGCGTTGCCGCCAGTGCGACATCGCTTCTCGGCCTTTTGGCTAAGATCAAAGTGTAGTATCTGTTCTTTTCAGCTTAATATCTGAAAGTTCCCTCATTGAGGGACCAGTATATTAAACTGATTTTTGTAAATCGACGGGATGTTAGGGGCTCGCTCCACTCCCGTCACGGGTCGGCCCGGCATTGCAGTGCCGTCGGGATCGGCCCACATATATGAGAAAAATGTAAGGCATAGACAGTGATGTTTAAGTTATGGTTGTTACGCATTTATTTCCTCGCAAATGTGTTCGTATGACATACGCGCGGTTTGATAATTAGTCTCTGCCTTCTTATACTAGAGGAGCTGGATGGCGCCAGTGGTTAGCGCATTCGGCTGTGGTCGTTGAAGTTGAGCAACTTTCGCAGTGGTCGGTCATTGGATGGGTGACCAAAAATTTACTTTAGTCCTATTTAACGGAGAATCCTACCAGAATAAGGCCTAATGCCTTGGTACATACTAGAGGTGTAAAAGTAACGAAAAAAGGCGTACCCGTAGGTATTCGTTACTTTAACAATTAGTACTCGTTACTATAGTATCGTTACGTTACTCGTTACTTCTCATAAAAAAATCGGTTTTACTATTTTGAAATTTTTAACCGTGAGCTTATGTTATATCACAATAACATCGCAATCCATTATTCATCAATTATAATGATAAAGCAACAAATAGGTATCGAAAATTATTTTATTTATAATAATACTTAAATAGCATTCTAACGATAAATCAACATAAATATACAGTTTGTCTATAAAGTCGTGACATTAAATGATGGCGCCACTACTATGCATGTAGCAACCCTATACAGTCGGACCAAAATGATTTTGATACTAGCAGTTCATTCAAGTAAAATAGGTAAGTAATAAGACACACTATACAGTCGTATTTTGTTTCTGTTTTATATATAGTAGGTACCTATGCTTATAAAAAGTTTAGCCAAGCATATTTAATTGAATCAGAATAAAATTATTATAGATAAAATAGTACTTTATAGTGTAAAAGTGTGTAATGTTGGTGATTACCGCTGAGGTGCCATTGAGACCAGAGCCGTTAGGTAATCATCAATACACACAAGTATCATCATACGACGTTTTTTAACACACTTGTTAAGAAAATAATACTAAAAATCATTTAATAGTACATAAAAAGTTTATTTAGAGAAACAATTTGTAAACGTGCAGTCAGTAAAATTAGTGATAGGTATCTTCACTAAAAGCATCTGGCCATGGTTCTTTATGTGACCATTTCTTTCTTTGGTCGGCCTTGCCTGTTTTCCCAGGAGTTTCAAACTTTCCATTATTCTTAAAACCTTCGTTGACTATCCGACTCTCTGATTTTCCTGAAAAAAGGTAAAAAAACATTTAACGGAATAGAAACAACAACTGTTGTTTCTATTCCGAGAATTGACATGAAGCAATTAATTCAAAATTGGTAGAAAACCTGATCGAGTTGAACCATAATAACGTATCAAAAGAAATGGTCGTACTACAATATTACCTATTTACAATGTCAATCTAACCTAAAAATGTGCAATGTAAACAATGCCTTTTTTGGTCTTAAAATCGTAAATTGAGTAAAATTGTAACTTCAGGCAGAATACAAACAAATAGTTACACGATTACATACCCGTCATAGATGCTGTTCGCCCATAAGCATCATCCAAATCCCACAAAATTCGTCCAGCTTGGTAGTCTTCGAAACATCGCAGGCAAACTTTAAAAATCACTTCCCGCGTGCCACTCTGATTTACTTTACTCATTTTTATACCTTTCTGCGTAGTTTCGTCTTAATTTATTACAGTTTAATCCAAACAATAAAAAATACAAAAGGAAAACTGTTCCACAACTGAAACTCGATGACAGCTGATGTACACAAGTTTGGTGTTGCCAGACACATGAATAATGTTAGTTCCCCAAACATTCATGTCACGACTTTATAGACAAACTGTAGTTTTGTTTGCTTAGAATGAAATTAAACATAACGAAAGAAAGAAATACTACAAAAATCTTTTGTTCTCAAAATAAAATTATAAAAAAATAAAAATATTTTAAATGAAATCTATCAAGTTGGCTTTTTCGATAAGCTTCAGTCAACACGATGATAAAGTTCTCACGTCCATTTGACCGGAATAGCGTATATTTTAACGATTCCACTAATTCTTCTGTTACGCAGACGGTTGTAACACAAAATCACACCAATTTCCTTTCACAATATCCACTATGAACGAATTTAAGAATAAATAAAATAAGACGCCAACCGCACTCGATGAAATCCCGCCAAAATATCCAACGTACGTTTTTAAATTCTCCGAATATGCTCGCGCATGCTTAAAACGTACGATCAGTAAATGTTTCTTTACCTGAGATTAAAACAAAAAGGGTAGATACGGTACGCTCATACTTGCATCAAACAAAAACTGATCCCACGGCAGCGCGAACGGGACGGCGAGATTCGCGTCACTGCATTACCGACCCGAATGAAATAGTACGTTAAGTTTCAACGGCAGCGCGAACGAGAGGGCGAGATCCGCGTCACTGCACTACCGACCAATCACGCGACCAGTACTCGACGTTACTACCGAATAAGATTCAAAACAAACAGCAATTTTTATGAAAAAATATATTTTATAGTACTTACGAATGAAAAGTGATGCCGTGGGTTTTATTTTAAGTTCTTGAGCAATTTGAGCACTTTTTAAAAACACACTTAGGCATTGTTTTATCATATAAACACAAAATATTAGCAATATTTCTTTTTGGTGTTCACATGTACGTCGTTTGCATGTCAAGTTGTGACTAAAGCGATTAAGGTCGTGGATCACAATTTATGCGGATCACTTTTGTGAGGCTAGTGCCGTATCTACCCTTTTTGTTTTAATCTAAGTTCTATACACACATCAACTGTACTTGCGTAAACTGAAACATATAGATATAGTCATACCAGTCATACTACGAAAAATGCGAGTAACGAAATTTATTTGTGCGTAACGTTTCGTTACTCGGTACTAGATGGCGGACCCGTTACTCAGTACCGAATACATACGGTTTGCTTCAGCTCTAGTACATACCGAGCACATATCTGCAGTCGATGACGACGGGCATACTGCAACCGCCTTGCTTCTTCGCGGCCCGTTCGACGTACTGCCTGATGTATTCTACACTGGGGAAGTAGAGGCTATTTCCCACCGTGACTAGAACGTAGCTGAAACCAGATGCGTTCTGAAAACAAAATACGACGATAGGTTAGGCCAGGTTCATACACACTTGAAAGTCCTTAGGTTAGAATTGGCTACTGAATAGATTTCAATAAAAAAAAAAATATAAAAGTTAATTCCGACAAAATAACCGTCATTAATTCGAACTAAAAGAATATGATACATTACAAAAGGTAATAAGAACTATTTTTAAATGCAACGGCACATTAAATTATATTACTAACATTGATATATTAATGGTTAAACTGAATAAATAAAAATTACTGAAATTTATTCCTTTGTATATCTTTACCAAACTACTTTCAGGGCGTGCGTTTTTTCTGATACACGTTGTATAGATAGGTTCTGGGTATAACGTCTTTACTGCACCATAATGTTTACTTAGCGTGACAATTTCTGTCCAACTGTAGTCGTGCGCTGGGATACAGTAGCAACATCACATTGATGGCCATCGCAGCAAATATGCTTAACTCCACGCCGATCGCCAGACACATAGCGAACGTTGCAAAGATTATCTTATCGAATTTGATTTTAATGGCAAAGTTCAAGAATTTTGCCGAGCAGTGCCGTGTCCGGCCATATACCCACGAATAGTATTTTGACTTACAACATAATGTTAACATTTTAGTTAAGAGCAGAAATTGATACGATGCATTTTGTTTTCTGTGAATCATCGATATTGCGGCACTGTTGCAAGTGGCATGACCACGGAGTTACTCCGTGAAATCCAGTTAAAATGCGACCTTGGAAGTTTAAAACAATGTACAGGCAGTCCTCGTACTTACGGCATGTTAGGTTCTCGAAATAAGCGACGTTAATCGAAATGACGTAAGTCGAGACATCCCCACGGACGCTGGCCCCTAAGTGTATTCTCCTATGCCGGAAATCGAAAAAATTGACGTATGCTCAAGGAATAGTGTCAAAACATTGTTCGACGTAACATGAAACGACGTAAATCGAAACGACGTAAGTAGAGGACTGCCTGTATTATAAAGTTAACTTACCGTGACAATTTCTGCATCCAACTGTGGGCGTGCGCTGGGATATAGTAGCAACACTACATTAATGGCTATCCCGGCCAATATACCCAACTCCACACCGATCGCAAGACACAGAGCGAACGTAGCAAACGCCGGCACCAGATCCGCGCGTCTCGAATGCCACATCGGTTTCACTACCTAAAAGTTACAACCAGAAAATATCACAATCTAATCTATGCTGTATACCTCCACGTCGATTCTGCGACATGCAATCTTACATCTCACGTTCTTAGATTAAAGCCAATTTTAATGCATCGCCAGTCTAAAACAACTTTTTTGTTTGAAGTTAATAAAACATGGAATGGAGGCTGTAACATCACTTTCTTTGGAATTCTAGTGCAAGTGGCCCCAACATTATTTAAGTGAAAATTTTATTACGTCGCCACATTTTTTTTCCTTGATCGTTACATCGCATGTCGCATTACATCATTAATTGTTATTTAAAAAAATCAGGCTTTATCAATCGCATTTTTTATAAACTGAGTGAAGTATCAGTTTCAAAGATCAAGGTTGACTTAACATCTTTAACTGAGGTCCAAGCGCAAACTGATAGCTCCGTATCGTATCGCATCGTCAAAGTTTCTATGAAACCTAAGCAGCGGAACGCTTACTGGATTACCGGATGTAAGAAGTAACTGACTATTTCCATACAAAATTTGACGATGACTATACGTTTACGGAGCTGTCAAACTTCGTGCTTGAGCCTCTGTACTCTGTGAGAGTTAAATGACATCATTTACTTGATAACATTATTCAATTCAATTACTCAACGGAATTAAAATATGCACGGGGCTCATTATTGTTATCATTCCATTTGCATATCTAACCCTTGCGTTATTCCTGAATTAGCTTATCTTCAATTTAATTGACACTTAATACTGGATCATTTATAATAACATTGACCTTAAAATTTTGTTATGACTGTGTGGATTGTCTCAATGTAAAAATTATCACTAATATGTCATTGTCCTATTAGTGATAATTTATATATATGTTAACATAACCATTACACTCAATTTGAGAGAAAGAAAAATATTACAACATACATATAATTATGGACGGTATTATAACTTGCCTAAAGTCTATATATATCGCACATTATCACTGATTTTTTTTTGAGAGAAGGACAGAATGTCATTGCCATTGAAAGAATGCGTTGTTCATTTTCGATTATTTTATTTATTATTGCGAGTTATAGGTACTATGTTCGCCATTTCCGTAGGTCTGTTGTGTAAGCAATTAGCAACATGCTACCGTAAAGCAATTGAGTAATAATAACTCGTTTTCACTTATAAAATCTCAAAGAATTCCATATCGTTGTTCAGAACAGAAATGAGAGGTTCCTGGTTTTATTCCGAAAACTATTCAGGTCTAAGAACTACATAAAATATGATTAACTAATAATCAGATCATAATGTTATATACTTCATATAATGCAGATGGCGCTGATTAGGGTAAATAAAACTAATACAGATCAACAGAACACTTATTTTCAGAGCCTACTCAATATTTATATAAGTTCGTTAGGCAAAGGATAACCGTCGGCTCTCTGCCCTCTACCTAAATCTAAAATCACCCAGACATATCATATCATGAACTGCCAAAGCGAATGTTGCATAACTTTCATGATATACACTAACTACAGCGCCATGATGCTATTTACTTACCTCATATTCTATCATAAATATCACAGCAGAGATTATGACGGCCGCAAGCGATGCCTTAGGTATATAGTAGAAGTACGGCGTGAGTAAACTCAACGCTAGTAGGACTAAAGCGCCTGTGGATAGAAAAAAATGATAAGATTTGGAAACCAATGACATAGAGAATGGACTGAATGAGTTTGATTACTCTCTAGAAAGAGAAAAAACGATCGAGGACAACAAATCAAACAAACAAATCGGTCAAAAAACGTGTGAAAGAGACGAATAGATCCTGCTCGCGTTCGAGTTTGTCTAATAGTCTATTTGACGGTATGAAAAATAAAGTACCAATTATTGACATGTGTATTTACCATAGATATTAAAAGTGATTTCACTATAATGAGAAAAAAAAACTTATTTAGCGATTACTAAAAATCACGAAATTGAAAAGATTTTTTATGAATTGTCACGTTTTCAGGCGAAAACGCCTATGATTGGGAGAGCCCAAAATGACGTCACCTGCTTCTAAACATCCTGATTAAGTGACATTACTTTGTACTACTGTATGATGTTTTAATGAGAACCGTGTGTCGTCACGTGCCTGTAAACACTGTAAGAGAAACGTTACCGCGGCATATTTTAACACTATTTTTTTTCTGATATACGCAATAGAATTATTAAATCTAGTTTTTGTGTCACTCACACTAATAAATAACGTACAAAACATTTCAAAAACTTGTCAAATATCCTATTGCTGGTTAATGAATACTCAGTCCATTCTTTCTATGTATATGTTAGAAACCTCACATCTAACTAATTTATTTTAATTAAATATATTTATTTCACATAAAACAGTTAACATCAAAAAATTGTGCGCATATCGGACACTGAATAATCACTTCTATTACCTGTATATAGACTCCCCATTTGCGTGGCAACTCCACTTGCGTGGTTGACGGCGCTTCTTGAGAATGAACCAGTTATAGGCATCGCAGTCACAAACGAGCCCAGTATGTTAGAAAAGGAGAGAGTGATCAACTCCTGAGTTGCGTCTACCGTTTCTCCACTTGCTGGAAAGAGAAAAACATATTTATCGATATATTGTCTAATAAAAAAAAACGCTGTGTTATGATCTTTTCTGTCTTACGTTAACTTTACTAAGATACTTGCAATCTTGTCCCATCAAATGGGGACTTCTGAATGTCACTGAAAACGTGTTTATTTTGATTCAGAAATCAATATATCTTTATTCAATTTGGATGTGTAGTACAATTCTTTTGAATCGTCCAATCATTTCTTTTCCCTACCACTCGTTATTGGACATATTTTTTAGCTGCGGAGAAAAACGAGCGAAAAAGACTCCATAACATTAAAAGTATAATGTAACAACATTTACAAATCATTATGTTGTTACAACGTCAATACAATCATGATTTATCTAATATCTTTATATATATAATTCTTCTGTGAGTGTGTATGTCACTGAACTTCTCTTAAACGACTGGACCGATTCTGATGAAATTTTTTGTGTGTGTTCAAGGGGATCTGAGAATGGTTTAGATTCACAAAGACGTGTAGACAGGACAACGTCTGTCGGGTCCGCTAGTATATGTATATATATTTTAATAAAAGTAATACAAATTAAAATATTCGTTATTCAGTTAAATTTTTCCAAAGTGATCAATCTGTGTATCCTTTAAATGTTATCCAATCTTCTTGAAAATAGGCATGGATAAGTTTTATATCACTGAGACTTCGGAGGAGAGCCAAGTCGGCAAAGAAATACATATTTTTTTTGCCTAACAAAATGAAACACTCAATGAAACAATAAAATAAAATAAAAAATAAATATCAGGCAACATCACATACATTGATCTGATTCCGAGATAACTAGCTAAATCACTTGTGTTACGGATATCAGAATCAACAGTGGTATTACAAGTATATAAATAAATAAATATATATATATATACCCAGACACAGAACAAACACAAATGTTCATCACATGAACGTTTGTTCTGGGTGGGAATCGAGCCCACGACCCTTGGCGCATAAGGCAGGGCCGCTGTCAATGCGCCACCGAGCCCGTCTTCTACAATCTTCGTATATTCTTTTTATGAAGGAAAAAATAACTCATATAACTTAAAGCTTGTTTATTGTACTTGGAGAAAAATAAAAAAAAACAAAATTTGCATAACTGCTAAAGATACGTATTAGTAGCGAAAAAATAAACTTACCAAATGCTTTAGCGATAGCTACATTTCCCAATACTCCTATAACGGGAACTAGCACTATGGAGGAGCCAAGATCCGAGCACATCTCCAGGAAAGTTACGTTCCTTCCGCCGTATGATGTGCTAAAAGGAGGAGCGGTCCAAGAGGGGAGACCTTCTCTGAAAATATGTGAGGTATTAAAACAATAATAAATTTAAATAGGTACAATCAAAGATATTTAATACCCCTAGAAACACCACTTGCGCTCACAATGTGTCCCAAACAAGAAGTGCTAAAAACACCACTCAAGCACTTCTTGGTTTATAGTTACGCGCGTACCGTTCAAAAGACAACAGACAAAAATAGCGAAAAAAAATATTTTAGTACGAATTGTTTTTTGACAAGTATCTAACCAATGTTTGTTAATTCAACGCATTTGAAACAAAAGGAGATGGTTCAAAAGTGGTAGTTGGTTTCCGGCAGTGACAGAATATTAAATCATTTGAAAGCTTATTTTATTTGTAAGTATGCTGGCTACCCTGTCGTATGTAACATCATATTTTTAGTGTGTGGCAGCTTATAACGACCACTCATTCACTACTTATAGCAAATGTCAATCAGTTCGGTCATGCATGATATTCGTAAAATCGTGGCTAACTTATACCAATTTATGGTTGATTCTGATTATCCATTAAATACCTAATAATGTAAAGAAATATGAACAAAATAATTATCACTGCCTTAGTTACCTATTGAAAAGAATACATTTGATGCTTTGGCGACAAAAAATAGATAATAAACTAGCCATTTTCCAAACAATAATGAGATAATTTTCTATTATAATAATTAAATATTTGAAAAAGCGGAGGTAAAATAAATTCTAGTTTTTTGTCAAACGATCTACAATTAAGTGCACTAAATCTCACAAAAAATTGAGTCTGCTGCAGACTCACTACCGCGTTCCATACAAATTTGAACCGCGTCCGTTGTTCTAATACTAACTATAAACTAATTTAATAGAAAATATTTGTGATAACCACATGCATGGTCGGTGGTATAGCCGTCTAATTTCCTCGCGATCCGTATCAGCTATATTGCTAACAGCGCATTCAGAATTACGATATAGAGTCATGAATAGTCTATATTCTTCCGCCTATATCAACAAGTCGTAAAATTTTACGAGTTTGCATTTCGAACTGTCATAACTTTTTGACGCATGCGTTTGAATTAAGACTTTAATGCATACATTAATGGAGACTGTGAGTTTAAATAATGCTTTATATTGTTTTTGACTCCGCGAGTTTTTTTTAGTTGACATTTTTGATAGTTTTTAGCCATTATTTTGTTCGTGGTGTTGTATCTAGGGTATTAAATATCGTAAAGTACAATTCATAACAAGGGGAAAAAACATTAATTAAATCCTTAAACACAGTATAGTTTATTTTATTAATTTTACTTCATACTGATGCCGCCAATTCACTTGGCTATTTGTATTTGCTGTTTGTCATTTTGACAGTGGGTTGTTTTCAAGGTTACAAATAGCAAACACGAATATCAATGTGAAGTGCCGGGATAATATTATATAATTAAATATGAAAGATCCTCATTGACTCAGACAAAAAAGGCTGAATGGATTTGGATGAAATATTATACACAGACAACTTAAGAGACTGGTAAGAGTACACTTTTTGACCCGGAAGTGTTAGGTTCCTGTGGGATTCCCAAAAAACTAAAGTTAAAACGGACGAATTCGCGGGCAGACGCTGTTGTAATAATTTTCAGTTTGACGTTTACTTAATAGGCTATTTGTCAGTATGAAAAATAATGTACCAATTGTTGGCATCTGTAATTATTATGAATATTAGCAGCGATTTTACTATTCTGAAAGAGAAAATAATCTATAACTTTTCTATATAATCAATAAATAAAAATGATTTTTTTGCTCCATGGTGACGCGACCGAAAAGCCTGGGATTGGCTCAGACTAAAATGACGTCACATGCTAGTATACTTCCGACTAAAGTGACATTGCACTGTATCGTTTGACGTTTTAATGACATTCGTGTGACGTTACACACTAGTGAGACGCCATAGTGTCTAGAGGAATGTTCTCGCGGCAACTTGTAAATTGAATTTATAAATTAGTTTTTTTTTTACTGAATCACACAACAGAAGTAAGTATATCCACTTTTTATGGACTACATAAACATTAGTAAATAACGTGAGATGGTTCTCTAAAAATTGTCAACCCTATTATCACTACAGAGCCTCCTAAGGATAAGAACAGAACTATTTGAGCGTCTTTCTTACAATGTTCTAGCATTAATTACGTTCGGATTCCTATTAGATTATGGAATTAATCGGAGATGGATTTGATGACTTCGTATCGGAGGGTTTAATACTAAATAGAGCGTTGCCCCTATTAAGGCTTAGTTGTGGTATTACTAACGACCCGGATTTTCCTTTGACTAAGTCTTTCAGCAAAATGAAAGTAAATAGCATATTATAATATTTATTATTCTGTACGTGGATTTAAATTAATGTAAAATCAACTTTCAAGAGTAGATCGATATCTACGTAGCGTATGGAAGTTAAGAATCTTTCGCAATGGTCGGTAATATGATAGGTGACCAAATAATTTATTCTCGAGCTCTTAAGGTACATTTTGGTTAAAATTCGGCTGCACTCATTAACCTACCAATCCCCATCAGGCCCGTGTAATGGGTTATGTCCGTTCACCGTATTTCCTTTGTGGGGAAGGTCTGTGCCCCATCAACAAAGCCATTAAATAGGTTGATTTAAGCGTAGTAATACCAGCGGTCGCCCGCGACTTCGTCCGCGTCAGCTAATGTATTCTGAGAATCCCACAGAAACCTAACATTTTTCCGGGATAAAAAGTATCCTATGTCTCAATCCAGGTTATAAACTATATGCGTACCAAATTTGATCCAAATCCGTTCAGTAGTTTTTCCGTGATTGAATAACAAACATACAAACTTTCACATTTATAATTTTAGTAGAAGTAGGACTAGTAGGAAGTAGGATAAGGTTTAATAAACCTCCAATGAATAGAAATAGGGTAAAGAATGGTGACTTACCTTACAGTGCCAGTCAATTTGAACAAGCCGATGGAATATGTTTCCATAAAGTAAGCCGTTACTGAACATAATATGACCACGAGCGCGTTTCTCGACGTCGACAATAACCATAGAGCTTTCTTAAATTTTTTTCTTCGTGGGGAAAGATTTATGTCTTTGATTTTCTGTAACGATACATTAAATAATTATGTTTTATTTTTTTATCAAATTCAACATTTGACAAGGTTTAATTGAATATTATTGTTATAACAAAAATAAAAAATATTGTTGTTATTATCTAACAACAATATTTTCCAATAACACAAAAAGTTATTAAATATACTTACTCGCATTAACAATAGAATAATTATGCATGAAATACCCAGGGTACTATCAGCCAACCGTGAATTTGGAATATTTTCAAATACCTGGAAAATGGATTTAGTAATATTAATTTTATCGGATTTAGTAATATAAATATACCGTAACAATGCTTGGCCAGACTGCAAACGGGTAGCTAACTTTTTTCTTAGTCTATAAGATAGATTATATCATCAAAAGTATTGGACATGTATTTTTCCTTTACTCACATAATCAAAACATTACAGAGATAGGTATATTGGTTTGAAATGTTGCATGAAGTCACGTCTTGGTACAATTTTTACTTAGAAGTGACGTCACGAGCCCCCACTCCCAAACTTTAACGTACTTTATGCTTTAGATTGATTGACTCATAAAAGCCAAAATTATCGTTCATTTTTTTTTATATCTAACTGACGGGCTAAATAGAATTTCATTGTATTTACCCCGTCATCGTGCCTTTTGTCCGTAGCGCGGCCAACGCAAGATGCACGCGCTCCGCGTCGTTTGTATGAACGCGCTACGGCTTAAGTGCGTATTCCATCTCACAAAATTCAGACGTCCTAAATGATCCAGTAACTTCATTATTTTTAATGTCTCGTAGAATAGATCTTGTTTTGAATGTACGGTATTACAAGATTTCATAATGTGTTAAACGATCTGAATTCTTAAGTAATTTCTAAAGTCTGCTGGCTCCAAGTAATACTACTTACTTCGTACTATTCGCAAGTGGAATTCTTTTCATCTTTTTTATTTCCTTTAAGAGGCGTGAAGAAGCATTTTTGCAGGCCGGCAAGGTGAGGATGGTTGGTGTGGCAGTTTATAACTGCTGTACCAGCTATCTTCGCGTTTGGACTCTATCACCACTTAACATCAGGTGGGGTAGAGTCTTGCCTACCTGGTTTTAAAAAAAACTTAATGTGTATGTTAGATAATTGTTCGCGCAGCAGGAGATGTTCTTTAAATTAAGTTTTTCGGTTTTACATTTATTTTTATTGAGCCTACGTCCACACCTACGAGAAGACCGAATCTTGTTGCTTTGGCAGGATTGGATTTGAGCTATTACCAAAATAATCGAACGCATTTGCCGCACTCCCGCAACTGAATCGGTAACTAATCAAGAAAAGTGTAATCAGAAGCTTTTAATTAACTTACTTTTTAGGATCCTAATAAAATTAGTCCGTCAGAATTTAGTCAGATGGACGCTTTAAGTCACCCGCGTCTTCCCGCGCCCGCGTTCCCACTATGGACACTCGAATTCATATAATTTGGATTACATTGCACCGTGCCTGCCTTGCGCCCACGTTTGCAATCTGGCCGAGCATACAGTGATAACCTTTATTATTTTAAAAGAATCGGATCTTTTAAGCCAGTAGAAAGTTAAACATTGGATACCGACAGAAATACACAAAAAAAAAACAAGAGCACACACAATGTGGCCAATTGTAGTTTGAGGAACGAGCAATCATGCGGGTCATGTGACATAATGCTCTTAGCTATGGAATCTGATCGCAATCAATCTGATGACGTACCTTCAGTTCTCATTAATAAATTACTAAATCTACACTGCTCTTAAGTATTGTTTATAGAATAAATCAAGAGGCTGAAATTTTTACCTTTTGTAATGTGTCCAAAAATCCAGCGGATTTGAACTGCAAACCCAGTAAACTCTTTATTTGGGAGACTGCGATGATGACAGAAGTTGCCGAAGTAAAGCCTACTGTCACAGGAACCGATATGAAATCTATTAAAACACCTGTGTACAAGAACATACAAAAGCGTTAAGAGAGCTAGTAACTTTGTGAGGAAGCGAAAGAAAAGTAATATTTGCGTTCACACTGCGAATGTTCGCTTCACTTAGTTATTTCATTAGCATGAGCGAAGCTATTTGTTTCGTTTGCGCCTAATATGGCCTGCGTCTAGTAAAAATATAATGGTTCATTTCTCTTTTCGCCAATCGTTCTCTCATTCCTGAGCATGGCGAACATTTAACTAAAATAGCAAAGAAGAGTCCTAAAAATACGACAGCGCCATCTAGTCACTCTGGGTGAACCTAGATAGCTTGCAATCTTCGCATGGTTTTGGTAGATTTCAACATCTACCAAAACCAACAGATAATTGAATACTGTCTTTCATTTGGGCACCCATTTTACAGGTAGTTTTCTAAATTCTAACTCACGCAATTTATATGCTTAGGAAAATGTGTCAAATCTTTAAACACACGAGATAAATATGAATAGATGCTATTCGGAAGCAATCCGCTATGTCTAATATTTTTTTTTTTAACAGAATAGGAAACGCGATGGATTATCCAAAGCTATAGAGCCTGGATACCACTTAGTGACCAGATTCATACAAATTAGATAGAGTTTTAATAGGCTCGGTTACAGACCTCTATTTGAAGATGACTAGCACGCTGTTAATTTTATGCTAACAGCGGTAGAACAATCAAGTTTTCAACTGAGATTTCTTTCGTAAAACATAATTGGAACACTTGATAATGTTAACAAAGGATTTAATTATTTTATTTCCACATGTGATGACTGTCGATCTCTATATTAATCCATTAAGAGATATTTGCAGATGCTCCGTTAAACTTTCGGTCCCAGGTGTTGTTGTAATAGTCGACAAAGCTGCAAACTTTTTATGAGATGCGGAAATATTCTTGCCAGTGAGTTATTTATGATAATAGCTTGCTTGCCAAAAAGACATTTCAGATTTTCTTTATATTATCTATATTTCCAATTCATAGCTATTATTTTTGTAGTAAATAGACGCGCTCTGATGAAACTAACTCAAAATTAATAACAACATTATATATTAACTAGAAAGGCCCTAAGATTTAAAGTTACAAAAACACAAACAAGTAGGTAATATACATTTAGGGAAGGCGGTCGTTTAGAAACTCAACCTTAGTTAAATTTATACTATTTATTCAGGGGTTTATGCATTTATAAGCGTATTTAAACCAATAAGATAAAATAATTCTAGGATCTGAACATTGCTCCTTGAATATCATTATTAATACACAATTGTAATTTTAATATTTCTAAAAGAAATGCATAACTGTAAGTTCTGATAAAGAAGCTACCACAAATACTTATTTTAACATTTTCTAAGACCAGGCAGATTTGGAATAGAAGTAAGACTTTTCTCGGAACAGTGGAATAATTCTTTGATCGTACGAAATTAAAAGTAAATTTGTTAGTGCTTGTAGTTGGAGAGCTGGAACCAATTTTTCGGTAGGTATTTGAGGTAAGCTAAAAACTTGTATTATACCTCTCCTATTACCCCAACACGTAACTGCAGACCTAGCTAAGGTGACCCTATATTTAAAAAAAAAAACAAAAATATATTTGAGGCAATATGTAATTTTTATTAGTTGTAGGCCAATGTTTACAGAATATAAAAAAAATAAGCCAAACGATTTAGTTGGGGTTTTAATATTGCCAGATACGTATAAAAAAATTTTGAAATAAAATATAAAATATATTTTTGAGGCAACTTGAAATTTTAACAGGGTATTATTTATGATTAAAACATAAAATTCTCAAAAAGACAGACATGGCTATTGTAAGTCACGTGACCTCGCCCGAACCAATAGTAATGCAGCAAGTAAAAACGCAGACAGCTGCCGATAAACGCTCTCTCTCATTCTACAGCTTGTCTATAGCGCTACGCACTCGCACCTATGCATAATTTAATTGTTTTTTGAGAATCTTATTTTTTTAATTATAAATAATAACCTAAATAAAACTAGTTTTTACGGGTTAATGCACGAAACTTTATTTATTTATTGACGTTTCGCAGCCTTTTCAGGTCTGCATCGTCAGAATAATGATTTTATTTAAAATTGTCGAGCTACCTTCGAAAGAATTATGAAACGTCAATAAATAAATAAAGTTTCGTGCATTAACCCGTAAAAACTAGTTTTATTTAATGAGTGATGTGCGTGAAAACCTAAGAAACAAATAATAACCTGTTAAAGTTTCAAGTTGCCTCAAATACATTTTTTTCCCAAAATATTTTTGTACGTATCTGGCAATATTAAAACCCCAAGGAAATCGTCTGGCATATTTTTTTTATATTCTGTTAACATTGGACTACAACTTATAAAAATTACATATTGCCTCAAATATATTTTTGGACTTTTTTATTTTATTTTTTTAATTTAGGGGTTGATTTAGCCGCGCTACTCACCAGCCAGGTCTGTAGTTCCGTGTTGGGGTATTATTGGAGAGGTATAGGACAAGTTTTCAGCTTGCCTCAAATACCTACCGAAAAATTGGTACCAGCTCTTGGACTATTGCGGTAAACCCCTGGACTTAACTTACATAATTATGCGGTTGTATAAAATGTAAGATTTGTAATTACATACATACCTAATTGAAGTATTCCCATTATAAGCTGCACTACTCCCGTGAGAAAGCAGAGTAATACAGCATAGTCCGGGTTTCTGTTTTGGATTTGCTGATATGTCATCAATGCCATGAGGGCCGTTGGTCCTAGTGTGATGTCTTTGCAGGATCCAAAGAAGATGTAAACGAAGCAACCCATGAACGAAGAATATAAGCCATACTGTAAAAAATCTTATTGTGAACAAGGGTTTTAATTAAACGTACATTTTGTTAACGTATAAGAGTAGCTACATTCACCTTTTATAAGGTTCGGAATAGACGTTCTATCTGATTCCTAAATGACGGCAGAAGTTTAATTAAGTACTACGCCTGTCGTAGGCTTTTACCGAAACCCGGTGTTTAATCAAAATGAAATTTTACATAGAACAAGAAAATGTGTGCCTTGGTAACGTTTTTAATCAAATCATATTAAAATAGTTAACGGTACCTGAGGATCTAAACCTGCTAGTGTGGCATACGCTAGAGCTTGTGGTATTACTGTAAGGCCAACCGTTATACCCGCTATGACATCAGCAATAGCTTTCTCCGAGTTATAATCCGCTAACCAATTTGCTATAGGCAATCTTTTGTACATCAAACGTTTGCACCATGTCTGTCTTTTTAAGCGTTTTTTTGATGGCGATGTCATTTTGTGAGTCTGCGGACAAAAGAAACAAAGTAGGTAATTCAAAGTCACTTTAGCAAAAGCAGTTTGAGTGACACCGTGTGTAACGACTTATGGAAAGTATAAATGGAGTGAATTATGAACTTCGCGTCAACGACACCCAATATTTAGTTCATCGATCCCAAGTTAATATACGCCTTATTGAAAATTTGTTTGGTATATTTTATTGAATTTACGCTAGGATTATTTTCAAATTATATTGATACAAAATAAATAGAAATTTTCTCGAGAAGCAAATCAAGACAAACAGCAGCAAATAATGTAATAGCGTTGAATATCACCAAAGGAAACTCTTGTTTCCGATAAACAATACAAAAGTAGACAAAAAGAAACAACACACAACTTCCACGAACATGATAAAATAATATATTGCGGTACAAAACTTCTTAACATTGTTCATTTCCTATTTCTCTATTGTAAGAGAACTTTTATTTTCAGTGAGCAGTCTGAATCAAGTTTTTTAGTTAATTTGTTTCAGAGTTGGAGTAAGATACGTGAAGTTGTGAGGGTAAAATGTTTCAGTACTCCACTCGATACATTGGCAAATAGTGCGCATAAACAAAACTCGGGTAAGAGCCAATTTGTGTGATGTGCTACTACCTATATGTACTTAGGTAATCAATATAGCCAATATGACAGCGAAGCGTCTCCCCTAACATTCCCTCCACGGGGAATATTGGGCCAGTTGATTTAATTGAAGTCCCTTTGTGTAGCATACTTCCAATTTCCTAATACACGCTCTACCCTCAGCTGGACATCTACTAACGAAAACCAAAAGGGTCATCGCTACAGAAGAAAGGGCCAAAATAATTGATGTTTTATTGTTAGATAAAACAAATATTAAGGTCTTTATAATATTTTCATAATCTATTGTCCGAGATAATTAATGAAAGCACTCCAAGGGTCACCCTTTTATCTTTTACATACCGATCCGATAGGAAAGATACATGTAAATGTTTCATTAAAGGACAATGTTGACCAAATAATGAAACACGGAAAAGCTTTTTAACTTTCGTGCACTTCGTATTAGAGTCACCAACTGTCTTCCTTGATCAAAGATTTGCAGCTTTCCTGCAAATTGGGGAACAAATCAATTACTGTCAATTTCACCTCTTACAAGATAACTATTGAGGGGAAAATTACCTATTAAGGCAAAGGGAGGCAAGGGCGTTGGTCATGTTCCAGATAATATTGTGGTTGTGGTCCGTTGTGTTAATTTGCGATGAGATGTAACATTGGCCTAATAAAACCTTCGGTGAACAATGTCGGAGGGGCGGCTTTGTTGCCTGAACCAGGTGGGTCTAAGCAATTATTTGCTAAAATTGGATTGAGGATTTCCATTAACTCTCTGTTTGTGTTTGTACATCTTGGACGCCGTTAGTTCGTTTGCATTGATACAATTTCGGTGGCGTACAAATTAAATAAGCCACTAATGTATTGTACTGATATGTACGAAAATACGCAAAAATACTTCAGTTCTTTGGTAAGTACAAGTTGGCGCAAAAGTAATCATCCAATTTTGATTTTGTATAACTTCCTTACTAAGTAAAAAAATATTTTGAGTGATAGAACTCTTTATTAGGACCTTTTTTTCTGTTCAGTGGATAAGATGATATCCTTCGATTGGCTAATGCCAGTGTTGATAGACATACACATTTGTTGGTCATACCAAATCGCCAAAATGTAATCGTGCTATATATGGGGTTGCACCGTTTTGTTAAAATCACACATGTTCATGCTCCTGCGGAGTATCGTGCTCCACTGCTTGTCTTTTTTTTATAGATAGGTCCGTCAAATGACTCCACCACACTCTGTTTGTATTCTGCATCTGTTTAGTTCACAAATCTCAAATTGATTGACTCACGACGCCATTTGCAATAATTATTATCTTCCGATACAATGATTACTTTTGCGCCATCCTGTACATACGTACATATATCGAGTGTTAGTATTAAAATGTCATTACAAACGATTGTACTTATAGTACTATTAATAAGTGACTTCCTAGTCCTTTTGTGTCGGATATCGTGTAGGTAATTTATTTCCTTGTTAAATATAGTGTTAGGAGTGTTTTTTTAACGTAATAATAAAAATCGAAACCATTAATAGACTGGTATAGAAATATAATAAGGATATAAAGTCAAGGCCTCGCCAGTGGATACATTAGAACTGACGGCCACAGAGACGATGGAAATGTTAAACTATTAATACCTATGTATGTAGTCTCAATTAGGCAATAGGAAATATGCATGTAATTGAAATTAAGACTCATTTACACGATGCAATTTTCTTGTACATACAAGAGCAACAATCGAATACTATAAATGAGGCGGAATAATTTACCTTCAAGAATTGTAAGCAACTGTTTACACGCGGGCACAGTAAAATGGTTGTATACAATTATTTAATGCTCGTTTTACCAAAAAATAATAATATCAAACGTCTTTTGATTTACCAATACGTTTATGTTTAGGATATTACTGCTTCGAAGTTTTGACGTAATAAACTGCAGCATTTTGCTCGGGAATATGGAGTTGATGGATTTGGAAGTAAAGAAATAACAAACAAAAAAAATGCGTGAGTGTCGTAGAACACTTGGTTGGAACAAAGTTAATAGTAGATTGTTTAATAAGGGAGCAAATAACTATTTTAAAGACGAGAGCGTGTTTTGAATCTAGAACAGGATTATGTAGATAAAAGATTATCACATTATTAGCATACCTTTATTCTGACTACACGAGAAAGACACATTTTTTATAGCATATTACAGTACTACCTAATAAACAGCTGAACAACAGATGAACGAAGGCAAAATTTATATCTAGCGTTTGTATTTTTTGCAGAATGATCACTGTGCGGAATGGGCTTAGTGCGGGATTGGCCCAGTGCTGGCACACATACATTTTTTGTCATTTTCTCAATATTTCTGGCTTCATAAAAGCTGCAAGATTAACACGCCACTCACTTAATGCACTCATGTTTGCAAAAGACCAGTTGAAAGATATTATTGTATGTACCTACTGTTTTCACTAATAAAAGTTTGGAAACAAAACTTTTATGTGCTGTTTAGACCATGCAAATCTTTATTGCGTCAATTTAATGGTATGCAACAGGCAAGAAACTTGCATCATGTAAATGGCCCTTTAGCCTCATTTTAGTTTTATATAAACTCTTTTACTTTTAAGTTGTCCTTCCATCAATATTTGTTTATTAAATTTCTTCCCACAAGTGGGAAATTCAAATATGTATTTGAAACGCGACAAGAGCGGTTGTGACGCAAAGATTGAAATCGCTGTGACGTATTTTTTTTTACATACGCATTTGACCAAAAATGCATGAAACAATGTCTATTTTATTGACATAAGTTTCAACTTCCATCCGCAGTGAAGGTATGAAACGCAAAATCTGAGTATCCTGTAAGTTCATTGATCTTGTTTGCAGGTTCATATGTAAAGTGACGTCACATCCAAATGTTCAAAAATACCCGCCCGTGCAAAGCGGCTATTTTTTTTTTTTTTTATAGGTACTTATTACACTGTTATATTGTTATAAGTACTGTGTAAAAGGACACCCCCTTTATACAGTATAAAAAAGTACTAAATAAAATATAAAAAAAACCAGCCAAACCGGAGGGTTCCGTACAAACCTGAATTTACGGTTTTCGCAATTTTTCCTTTATGTGTACCATAAGACGTTACTTGGTACCAAATTTCAAGATTCTAAGTTCACGGGAGGTACACTGTAGGTTTTGAATCCCGTTTCGAAAATTTGCGGCATAAACGGCTGTATCTTTTGATTGCTTTGGCTTAGAAGTTTGATTTATTCACAGCTCTAAGGGACAGTAGACTTGAGTATTAGATATGAATTTCAGTTTCATACCTCCACGCGTTCCTGAGAAAAACGTTCTTGACAGACGGACGGACGGACAACAAAGTGATCCTATAAGGGTTCCCTTTTTTTCCTTTTGAGGTACGGAACCCTAATAATCATTATTACCTATTGCCATTTTAACAAATAGCGGCTATTAACTTTTAATCAGAAAATAGCTGTATCGTTTGCTGACATGGAATAAATTATCTATGATTATAGTAATGCGATGGCCTTCAAGCAATTTGTTCCACAATGAAATACTTTCGAACGTCAATTGTTTTGTAAAGTCCGCAGGTTATGATTGTTTCGAAGAAATTTTGCACTGCGTAATCTTAAAAATTAACCTTTGAACAATTTAAATAAGGCTGAAAAATATTTGGTTATAAAATAGATAAGTCACTTAAATGTATAGCAAAAATCAGTACTATACAATTACTTGTTCGTATAGAAGTTTACCTTGAAATTCTGACTTCCTGTCGTTTGCCAGGTTTTCTTTGTCGATTATTACAATGAAATAGTTAGCTATTAATGATATTCACGCTTTATTGAGACTAGCTAAAAAGGCTATATGACCAATTCTATTAGCCAGTGGCAGGCAACTAAGATAAAGAGATCTTAGACCAGGGGAGACTTAGGGACTAGGGAGGGAGAATTAAGTTACTTTTAATCACCCGCGATGAATCCGCGTTTAAAAAGGCGAGATGACTGCTGTTAAATTTAGTTTTAAGTTTGTAGAACCATGCCAAAATCTGCATAATTTATTAACTGCTGCATAGGCGAGAGGACTGTTGTCAAATTTAGTTTAAAGTTAGAGAACTATGTCAAAATCTGCATAATTTATTGACTGCTGCATGATTTTGGCGAGATTTACATGTTCGCTTTCTCAGTATAAAAGCTCCGTCGTCGTAGCATGACAACCAAAATATACATTATATCATGTTTTTAATGTTTCGTACCCTAAGGGTAAAAACAGGACCTTATTACTAAGACTTCACTATCCGTCTGTCTCTTTGTCACCAGGCTGTAAATTTTTACGGATGATGATTTCTGTCGCCGCTATAATAACAAATACTAAAAATATAAGATAATCAATATTTAAGGGTTAAATTTATATACAACAAACCTGTTTTCTTGCCGTTTTATGCTCTTTCTATATTAATAACGGCAACAGGTAGGCGTTTGAAACATTCACAGAATATTTAGTTGTATATTCAATTTAAAATATTTAAATTAAATAATTATTAAAGGGGTCTCCCATACAACAGCATAGATTTTTATGTCGTTTTTTGCTCGATATTCTAATATACATATAGGATGTTGTATAGATAATGGGTACGGAACTCTTTCGCGAGTTCGACTCGCACATGCCCGATAAAAATAATAAAATAAAATTATCCTTAAAAATATTACTATCAACTTATAACGTTATTACACAATTTTTATAATATAAAAGCTTGATTTTATAATATAAAAGATTTAAGTAGGTATTTTTGTTTCTTTGATAATCTGGACATCTTCAAGGCTAGAGTAAACAGGCATCTTCTCGGCAGGCGTGTACCATCCTAGGCCTCATCATCGCTTTCCATCAGGCGAGATTGTGGTCAAAGGCCTACTGCATATTAGTATGCATTAATTTTTTTTTGTTTATCTACATATTGGTAAATATCACGACAAGCTTTTATGTTATATTTCAATTCATAAAATTTTCCAAAAAATCTTATAATTACTTACTTACAGACGCGTAGAACATAAACTCGCAAAGGTTTTCCCAATATTTTATTCAGTAGATTGTTTTTACATATAAATTTTGTAATGACGTTATAAGTTGATAGCAAAAGCTTTAAAGGATTTTTTTATTTTACTTATTCATTTTAGCGCATTTAAATAAAAGCTTTTTTTTTATTTCAATTTTCTAAATTTAGATTACACAGCTTTGCATGAAAAGCAAATCTTACAAAAGCTTGAAGAATAAAATATTTTTATACGATGAATATAGAATAAAGAATAAAGCTTATTATCATAACATTAATTTTAAAAATATTTTCCAAATGCAGTGAGGTATTTACTTCGTCAGCGTACATCGATAGAATAGTTTTAATAACATAATAACTAAAACAATATTGATACAGATGTTGAAGGCGTCTTTGACGTAAGACTGTTCCTATCAAATACTTACGAGTATAGTAAATAACAATGTAAGCATCGGTTCAAACAGCAGGTGGAATAAATTCTTGCTGTAATTTTTAATTCCATAACTTAATGAAATTATTCAGAATTCTAGCTAGTTATGCACACAAGAAACGGATGTATACAATTTATATTTTTTAATATTTCAAATCTGAATGAACACTATTTAAAGATATATACCCTACGTGCATATAAGTAAGTACCTACCTAATAAATTGGACTTTATCGGGAATAAATAACTGAAATATTTTTGTTTGTGAGGTTGCACGGGAAAAACTCTGGATCTACTAAATCGATTTTGGAATCTTTTACCAAAAGAAAGCCACGTTATTTGTGAATGTCCTAGGCTATATAATAACCTGAAAAAATAAAACACTTTAAAGCAGATGAAGTGGCTTTCGGCCGCTAGTTATACCTATATAATATACTTTCATTCATAGTTGAACATTGATG
The DNA here is from genome assembly GCA_902850365.2 of Chilo suppressalis. NCBI lineage: Eukaryota > Metazoa > Arthropoda > Insecta > Lepidoptera > Crambidae > Chilo > Chilo suppressalis. The sequence continues at coordinate 11,398,806 of OU963903.1, read as the reverse complement.
TACCGCATTTCGAAATAGTACTGCAATTTAACGTTGTATACTAATTTTCAGCCCGTGACTTAGTTCGTGTGGAGTACGAACATTACCGGAAAAATCAGACTAAATTGACAATCTCCACTGTTAAAGTTAGTTAAAAATAAAAAAGGACCGATTCATAAAACTATATCAAATGCCAAATTGCATTAAATTGTTTCAATGTTTCCCAGTCTATTCCATTTGGATTTTCACTCTCAAATGGGCGACGACGAGATGAAGATAGATATAGTTTACCAGTTACAAATTTGAATATGTATGTAATGTGAAAATTTACAAACCGTCCACGATGTCATTCCGTTCATCGGCACTCCGCAGCAAAGTTTTCTGATCGGAGGGCGTAATCAAACTCTGGTGCGAGGACGACTATTCGTTAGAATGGCTGCGCGCTAAACCATCAACACCATCAGGTCTCCCATCTCGGAAAACGTATTGACAATCAAACGTCAAGCCGAGATTCCAAAGAGGATGAAGGCCTCCATCATTGTGCCACGGTACAAGGGCGCAAACCTCGGCCAATTGAGGATGAGGCTGGCCGTCCAGAATCATTGGTACAATATTACCCAATGGGCCCTGTACCACGCAGTGAAGACGGAAGATAAGGAGGAGCTGTTCATCCTGGTGGGTACGGCCAATAAACCACCGGCTTCGGCACCAACATCGGCCTACAAATCTTCACCGGCCCCACATCCAGCAAGGAAGAGGAGGATGCTGACCGTATGGACTGGTGGCTAGACGGTGAAAAGGCGTAGGAAGAGGAAGCGAGAGCGGGAAGTTTGATCAGTCAAAAAGACGATCAACAACCCAGTACCTCTCTTTTACATCCTGCAATCTAGTCTTCAACACAACCAGACAGCCACGGCAAACCTTCGGCGTATGTGGAGACAAACACTAAGACGACAGCCCTCATCCAGGAGCCGTAGATCAGGGGTGAGAGGATCTGTGGTCTATGCAATATCGGAGGCAAAATACTCATAGATACTACCGTGAGTAAATCACGAACATGCATCTATGTTCCCAAGCATGTGAAAACCGTTTTAATCACCGAGTTCTGTTGCAGGGACCTGACTACAATCGGGCTCTTAAGTGATACACCTAGCCTCCCCAAAGTTGTTGTAGTGTCTGCCTTCTGTCCGAGCGACCGACGCTGAAATCCCCTTGCTGAAGTTCAAAAGGCTGGTGACACACTGCGAGCAAGAGGGACTGGAAATAATCATCGCCGCTGACTCCAACGTACATCACACACTTTGGGGCAGCCACGGCACCAATACTAGAGGCGGGGAGTTTTCCAGCTACCTTTTCTCAACAATCTTAAAAATCATCAACAGAGGCTCTAAAACTACCTTTGTAACATCAAGAGCCCAGACAATAATCGACCTAACCCTAACCAGTGAGAAAATTGCCGAAATCCTCACTGACTAGCACGTATCCTACCAAGTGGTGAGAAATAAAAGTTATATTCATACCCAAATCAGGCAAAAAAAATACAATATAAATTTGACCTTTAAACACAGTTACAATAAGGTGGTTATGACATTATCAACATTAATATGAATCAATTTTTAATCTAGTATCACATTAATAATTTCTTTGTACTAAGTATAGAGAATTTTTGAATAAAACAAAAAAATACAAATTGTTCATCTAAATCTAATTTATCGCGTTCAAAGTAGGCCTCATTGTTTGCAATACAACATCTCCTCTCACCCAGTCCTCCATACATTTTTCGTAGGCTACTTGCGGTATGGCCTTTAGCTCATTCAGCGAATTTTCTTTTATTGCTTCTATCAATTCAAAACGTTTTCCTCGAAGTGGTAATTTTAACTTGGGAAATAAAAAAAAGTCAGTCGGAGCCATGTCAGGTGAATACGGTGCTTGGTCGAGAACTTTTGTTGAATCTTACGCTAAAAACTCTTTTATGGTGCATTATCATGGTTCAGCATTCATGAGTTGTATTACCACAAATCAGGACGTTTTCGGCGGATACTCTCACGCAAACGCTTCATGACGCCTAAATAATATTCTTTATTCACTGTTTCTCCCTCTGAAAGGAATTTGGAGTGAACCACACCATGGTAGTTAAAAAAAACTGTCAGCGTTACCTCGATTTTTCGGAGCGACAATGCCGCGGTTTTTTGGGTTTCGGCTCGTTTTCGAAACGAAATTCTGAAGTTTGCATGACGTACTCATAAACCCATGTATCGTCGCCAGTTATTACACGTTTCATAAAGGTAGGATCCGAAGAAGCTGGGAAACCGATGTCTTCAGCGACATGCTTTCGTTACGTTTTTTGAACAAAATTGAGCTCTTTTGGAACTAGTCGAGCGGCGACGCGTTTCAAGCCTATAATGTCAATAAGAATGTTGTGGACGGGCTTAAAAGATATGTTCATCTCACTAACCAAATCTCTCAGACTCATACGTCGATTTTCGAGCACTAGTTTCTTGAGTCTGTCGATGTTTTCTCTGGTCGTAGCGGTTGAAGGTCTACCAGAACGAGCCAAGTCTACTACTACTTCTAGGCCCTTTTTTAAAAGCCTTATACCATTCATCTGTCCTTGTTTTTGATATGCATAATTCGCCGTAGGTTTTTTGCAATATTTTTAGAGATCGCCATATTAGATCTCATTCGACACACAAAATTTAAGGCACACTCTTTGTTCAACAATATTTTCCATTGTAGAAATCACTGAGGACTGAGACAAAACAATGACCAACAAAAAGTGCAGTTTTAAACAAATTAAATGACAGATCCCGCTTAAATTATGCACGGTAAATCAGTACAGTGCTACCAACATGCAGTAAAAAAATTAAAACGACCTGTTTTACGCGGGACTTTTTATTGACATATTCCCGATACTTATTACACAGAGAGCAGTACATAAAGCACCAGCCCTAAAGGGTATAGTCATAGGTAGAAATACAGTTCGTCACTCACAGCCTGTACTTATCTTAATTGGCTAAAAAATATAAGTCAGTATAACATCTTAAGCTGATAACCTGTTATCATATAGGTAAATATGTGATTGTATATACATGAAAATACTTCCAATTCTTATGTAATGAATAATTTTAAAATATTAATTTATCGATCAACTATGTATTACCTAACATGGCGACAACACTAGTGGCGGCGTGACATCAATTACACCTCACACATATGTCTCGGACTAAAGTAACAAGTCATCAGATTCAACTATCGTGAATCCTGAGGGATTGCAATCCTCGTCTCTCACTGTATCCGGGTAGCTATAAATCATGTTAGCCACGTAATTCGTCGATCAATCTGTCTATCCGCCTTCTAGCTATTCGTCAACGTCCCTCGGACGAATGTGTCGAAACCCGAAAATAACGATCTGAGACATTACTTACAAGTTAGAGGTACGGAACGGACTATATTACGATTCAAATTGTACGGGATGTCAAATGGAATATGTGACATATTGGCGCTACGCTCCACGGGCAGAGTAATAGAGGCAAATGCACACATAGTACAGTCATTGAAGCGAAAAATACAGTCTTACCTCCGAATTTTTTTACTGTGAACCGATTTGCATGAAATTTTGGAATTACGCTCATCTTACCCTTAACTTCAAAAGTGAAAATGACCTAAACTCCGCCTATTATTTTTAAGGGGTGTAAACAACCCCTTAATGGAAAAATTGACACTGAGCCATTTTATCGCTAGAAAACATGTCTAATAGTAAGTGATGAAATTGTAAAGTATTTCCTAACATAACCTCATATTAAAATCATTTTCAAATAACCCCTAAATTGAAAAAATCACAAAAAATACTTTGGTATGACATAAAAAGATGTAAGTATAGAGTAAGTAATATTTTATATTCTCTATAATAATTATCTAATTTTTAACCCCCTTTCAACCCTTGAAAACTACCCCTTGGTAAAAAATTGTCAAAATTATTTTTTTGATAAAATGTAAAGGATTTAAATATTCCACACTCTCGTAAATGATTATCATATATGGGCTTTTATACCCTTAAAACTACCCCTTAATTAAAACAGTAAATATATATGATTACATATTTAAAAATAATTTTATTTAGAGTAAAAAATTGCCATTTATTGAATAAAATATTTACTAATTATATAAAATTGTACTATTATTATTCAAATATAATATTATTATTATTCATGACTCAAGGTCGGAGTCGCTGTCACATTCAACATCTTCTGGCTGAATTGGAGGGCTATTTTGGCAGTTATCTCCACTGCACGTTCCACAGGTACTATTACAAAACAGACCAACTTTTCTGCATCCGCAAGACGCTCCACATCCTTTTTTGCAATTGCAAAAAATCATTTTCAGCAGTTCTTGTGGTGCGGGTGGATCTACAGACTTAAGTGGATTTAATAAACCGTCATTCATGACCCACCCCCAATCCGTTGGATGAATGATGATGATGATGATGATGAAATGATGAAAGGTGTTATATATACATATAAGAACGTTGGTATGTATTCATGCCTACGTTTTCTAAATATATGAGCCATATTATGTATATTATATACACATTACAATAGTTGTGGGTCTCTATTATACTGCGTACTTTCACATTGCTCCAAATATTCACACTCCGAAATTTTCAGTTACGAAGTAGAAAAAAATATGATAAGTTTTTGGACCATAACTCCTTAAATTTTCATGCTATCACAATTTTTGAAAGGTAATTAAAAGAGCTACAACATCCTTCATTGCAATATATATTAAAAAACCTTTTTCTAAAACGGTGAAGGGTTAAAGGGCTTAAGAGAGGTAGTGATTGCGCTGCCACGCGCTCTATAAACAATCATATATCCGTCAATTTTTGTTTGACAGAAAAAACAAAAAGCCAAATTGTTTGTAACAAAAATACCTAAATTTGTAATCCGTACACTTTTATACGTATCTGTCGTCATTTTTGAGATATTATGAAAATAAAGTGGGTTTTTTAAAAATTTTTAATTTTGGTTTTTCTTTTAATCGTGACTTTTTTGAAAAATATGTGTCCTGTAGCAGCCAAACTGATACCTATCTATCAAACTCTTCATAACAAAGTTAATTCTAGACGGAATACGATTAATTTTGGTGGAAATGGCACTTATGAAACCCATTGATTTAAAAGAAAAAACATTAGATGCTCCCCTTATTTGCAATACAGCTCACTTATTTTACGTGCAAAAGACTTTTAATAGTGCTCATTTTAAAGCATATTTCAAGCACTACAAAACCCTTTTGTATTAGAATGCATAAAATGCATCTGCTCGCCGCTAGATGGCATTGACCACATCGATTAAATTTCAGACAAAATAAAAAACGGCTTTGATCTTTAATATCTAGCTTAATATTGCACTTAGAATACTTTATAAAAAACCAAATTGTTCATTGTTTTACCTGCTACAATTTTGTTTTGTATAAAATTTTCGATAAAACTTATATTTTTGGAGATATTTGCAAAAAACCGATGAAAAACGGGGAAAAATTTCGAATTTTCAATTGCCAATAACTTGAAAAGTATTGGATTTTTTGAAAAACTTTATAGATGATTTTTTGCTTAAAATTAGGTTTCCTATCAATATCCGAGGTTGTTTTGAAAAAAAAAATAATTCACCCCCGAGAAGGGGTGGCAACCACCCCCATGCGGTGGTTGCGGAGTTCAAATCATTTTCACTTTTGAAGTTAAGGGTAAGATGAACCTAATTCCAAAATTGTATGCAATTCGGTTCACAGTAAAAAAATTCGGAGCTTATTGCTCCGTATATCTATTAGTGCAGTCATTGCTTCAATGACTGCACTAATAGATATACGACGATAGTAAAAGGTTTTTTAATGAATCCACAAATAAAAATGTATGGGTACTATATAATGGTATAATAATACTTCATTGTATAACTTTGTTTCTGCGTCTTAACTAATATTTTTTGTCACTAATTAAAATCCATCTTTACTGGTACGTTACGGTACCTAAGTTTCATGCATTTCCAGGTCGGTGTGCTTCAATATAATTCAAAGAAACGCTGTGAATTTTTATCCAAGGTAAGCCTTTGCTCACGATTTCGTGTTGTACTGCATCTTCTTACATTAAACAATCTTGATTAGTAATTCTACCTACAAAACATCAAACAAGAAACGAACAGAACATCTATACAATTACTTTTATAGCATCAGTGGGATGTTATTATACCTACATTTCTTTACCCGCATATATATTGTACTCATATATACGCAATTAATTTCGTAATTGTTATTACATAGTGTGTCCTAAGACCAGTCGAGGAAAAGCTTTAATGTCAGAAAATGTAATTACTAATTAATTATTTCTTCCTCCTTTTGGGAATAATAAGATGGCCTGATGTATTTATTTATAAGAAAAAACGTGTCCATTACTTTTATTTATCTTTTATGTAATCTTAGATATAGTATATTGTTAAGTGTAAATTTATCATTAGTTGTTTGGTGATTACGGATAAATATATTATTCACCTAGTATTGATAAGATTATTTGAATTTTATCAATTCAAAAATGCAAAACATATATTTTAACTCTCCATTCAGAAATAAATAATTAAACAGCGATTCGTTGTGAAAACAAACAAACAACGTTACAAATTCGATATCTCAAAAAGCAAAATTGAATAAAGATTTTATCAATCAAATAAAAAATATATAGAAAATACGAAAACTCAATGGGTACTACAATCGTGATAAACATCGACAGACAACAAACGACGGTTTCGCAAACTGCGTTATTTTATAGGAACAAATTGCTCGTGCAAAAGCAGCGAGTCGATTTGTCGTGGCCACCGTAGGCGCGGCACGTACAGATCATTAATACAGAACTTGGCGTACTTTTTTCCAGCAGGATATCGCAAGATATGCCATATTGGTAATAAGAAGATCAATGTTTGAAATTGCCCACGATCTCTTCGGAGATAATTCTTAAAGGGTTGACTTTGATGCACACAACTTACTAAAGTTTGAAATCACTTAACACATAAATAGTGTATAATATGAATTAAATAGGCAATGTACTTATACGGCGCAAAATATGATAAGTACGGTATTTATGAAAACAAAACAACGGGGTTTTGATTAAAAAAGAAAATAAGTAGGTAGGGTATTGTTTAATTTGGACTTGCAAATTAAGAAGCTATTAGCTAATGCGGCTTCTGCTCATACAAATTTTCTGGAAAAGCTCCGTAAATATTGCGGCATGTCTACCTGGAGCTCCAGATATTTGCCTGCCTAACCAAGCCTGTCCCGTGTCTGTAATTTACAAAGACGAGCCGCGACCGAGCAATCACCGAGCCGAGCCAAGTCCGAGTGCAAAAATACTGCAAAACGTCAATTTACTATTGTAAAGCATCACTACGACTGCGCAGTTTGGCGGTGCTGCGTTCATATACAACGGAACGTTTCGAATACTCCTTTTTTATAAAAGTTGGGAACAATAGTTGCCGTTGCCGCTCATTATAACGTGAATGTGTGCACAGTCTTTTATAGACTATATGTAATATTCGTTGATCGTGCGTGCTACGGCCGACGCTCGGTTCGGACCCGACATGGTCTAGCGTGAGCATAGCGTGAGTGATCCTTAATTTTACGATATCATTTTACCGCCCAATAATGCTAATCGCTTAGCTTCAATAGAAGAGGACCCTGTACAGAGCCCTGTATCACACGTTGCCTACAACAATGGGTTTTTAATATCGTTGGTTTTCTATTTAAATCCCGACTTACCTTCGAGCTTCGATTATAATCTCGGGAACACAACAATTAAGATTAGTACGAGTAGTTTGTTCCAACCCGCGACGTGCGTGTTGATGGTTTCGTAGGTGATGATTATATTATTTATCCGGAGTGGAAAAAACGTCTCAAAATCCAGTAGAATTTTCGATTTACAAGAGAAGTTTCATAAATCGACAGAAATAAAAAATAAATTAACCCACCCACTTTTAATAATATTGAAAGGATAAATATAATGGGGCTTTTATGAATGAGTGAAGTGACAATAAACTTATTGAATCAAATAATGAAACGAAGAAACGTGATTTTCCATTCAAATTATAATAATTTAAGATTGGTAGGTACTTAATTGTCCAAAGATGATATAGCACATCGGCAAGGGGTACCTACAGGAGTTTTGGACTCAGCAACTTTGCTCATAATAAATGATGGGATCCATGTTAGTTCAGCGATTACAACTCGCCGATTCATCAAGTAACGCCCGGTAGGCTCAGCACGTAGTTTGCTCATCTATTCGGGTCCTTCGAAACGCGATCCGTCGATTTTATCAAGCCCGGGATTATAAGAGGTGACTATCGCACAATTTTTTTTGAGGTGATGAAATATTTTTCTAAGTATAATATGTTCAGTAAACATTTCGGACTTGGCAGATATGGATCAACTTAAACTTATGAAAGACAACTTAATAAATGTATTTTTTAAACGCATGAGTAGACATTACAATGGACATGAACATGAATGTGTGCAAATGTTTTTTGTATATGATGTTCCTACTATTTACTTAGAGATAAATGTATGTATATATGTATACTATATCTTTCATACCTGTAGCTTGTTACCCTAACTTTAATAAATGTATCTAGTTAAAAGTATGTCATGTACCTATGTACTAGTGATGTAACGAATGTAATTTTTTAAACATTGAATGCGAATATCTGGTACCGACATTCGCGAATGCAAATGTTTAAAAAATTACATTCGTTACATTACTAGTACATAGGTACACGACATACTTTGGGCGCCAATAGAATTTTGAGGTTAGAGTTTCAATAGTGATTTATTAACATGAGTAAAACAAATTATAGTAAAATATGGACTTATTTTACACTTTGCGATGCTGAACGAGCTTAATGCAAGCTGTGTAACAATTAATATTCAAGGAAATGAAGAACTATAACTGCTATGAGAAATCATTTGAAGGCAATGCATAAAACCGAGTTTACCGATATTTTTTAGATTTGTCAAAGAAGATGATTAATATAACATTAAAATATAAGTAAAAAGTGATAAAAAATTCTTAGAAGTGTCTGTTTTTGTTTGTTCACATTGCATTATTTATTTTGTTTTTAAATTCTATTAAAAATTTAATTGTTGCTGAGAACTGCATCAAAAATCAGAGAGTCAGAGAATATTCACAGAGAACGTCTTTAAATTCACAAGCTTCATTTCCCAAAGTAAAGAAAATAAATAAATAATGCCAAATGGTAAAGTCATGGCTCAGTCAATGTGATAACGAGGTTAAGTTAATTTTTCTTACATTATAAATATAAGAAATGAATAGATTTTGATTTTATAAACATACTATTATCTTCAAATTGTTTTTTTCTAATATTCATATTCGCAAAACATTCGCAGCGATATTGCAAATGCGTATGTGAATATGCAAAAATATGCGAATATCTGCGAATGCGAATTTCGTCACATCACTAGTATGTTCACGATAATATTGTTATGGATATTAAACAATACGATGGCTTTTTGCTCGTAAACAATCAGGTACCTACGTAACTCACAGGTGTGGGTGGGTTTGCTCTGTAATTGCCACTTAACATTTTTGCTATATATGGCTATATAAAACAAATTAGGTTATTGAGTAAATAATTTCTCTATATATAATATGTAAACATATAAGAGCATTAAGCATTTATTAACAATTTTTTTTCATAATTATTTTTTAAGTATGTCTTACCCAGGATAATCTAGTCTAGTCTTTATCATAGGTATCACAGGAATACATTATTTTATATTATATTTCTCTCTCAAAACAACCGTTAAAGGAGTAAATAGGGTGTAAAAAAGATTTCTTCAGAAAAAAAGATTCTACGAAAATATCAGGATCCCCAACGTTTAACAAATAGCCCGATCGGTGTTGGCTGAGCGATTACAAGTCGCCGATTCATCAAGCGAACGTTAAACTGCTCTTCACGTACAAGTCTCATTTATTTGGACCGTCCGAAACACAATCCGTCAACGGCGTCAACGTTATCGAAAATCGGGACATACAATGCCTTTCGGATAACAAAATTAAATTTATTTTGAGACCCCGCGCAACGGGTCCCTGAGTGGTGATTAAGCGAATCTTTTTTTACGGTAGCGACAAGCATCTCCATTTATTATCGAGGAAATGATTTTAGGATGTCGAAATTTGTTTGCATTAAATAACGGATATGGTTAGACTTATCAAGAATGATGAAACTTCGACATACGTAAATACGATCAATTTCGCTCGCGTATATGATTGAAGCAATTATCATTTCTAACCTTAGATTAAAATTTGTTTTGATCTAAGTTTCTAACATAAATGAAACATTGTCATTAATGGACTGATTTCAGCAAGCATAATCACGAAAACTTTTTATCCAATCATGGAACTGGACCAAGATAAGAATTTTATGTTCATGTTCAATTAAATGGTCTGCGAATTTTTAAGGTTCCGTACCTCAGGGTATTTAATATCGTTGACCCCAAACGACGAAAACAAAACGAAACCTTATATATCACTCGATTGTCTGTCTGTCTGTTTCAGTCCATTTGCTCGGAATCTACTGGACCTTGTTGAAAATTGGTGCATACATGTATGTCTGTGACCCAAACACGAGCGAATTTGTTTATAAATAAATCAATTGCTGTTCGTTAGTCTCGCTAAAACTCGAGAACGGCTAAACGGATTTATCTTATCCTGGTCTTGAAATGTTCGTGCAGGTATAGGGAAGGTTTAAAAGGTGAGGAAAATTCGAATTCTACACCGAAGCGAAGCGAAGGCGGGCCATTAGTAAATTAAATAAATAAATTCCGAATCCGGTTTTCTAATTTAGCTTACTGTATCAACTGTGCTATATATCAAACTACCTGTGCCGTAAAACGTAGCCTATGTGTTAATCCAGGGTGTCAGCTAACTCCATATCAAATTTAATTAAAATCGCTCCAGCCGTTTAGAAGTAACAAACATACACACTCACAAACTTTCTCCTATATAATATTAGTACGATGAAAGAGAATATGTAAAATGAATAGTTTGAAAATTAATCTGTACTACCCTTCGAAACTACTGCGTCTGAAAACTTGAAATAATATGGAATGTAGCTATTTGCTTATAGATTACAGGAAAACCTATAAGAAGTTCTTGGTACTTTTTGGTCTCTTTCAAATTCAATATAAACTGGCACTCTCTAAGTATGTACTAAGAGAATAGGGTTATAGTGGACTATTCTATCTATGGTTACCACAAACATAGAATTAGGTTTAAAAATATATAATTTTTGCAAACGGAATCCTTTCCACACGAGTGAAACTCGCACTTGACCGGGTTTTTATTTTTATAATTACACCTTCGTAATTCACATAGGCCTCTATCAGTTCATTTATTATAAATTACAAGGGCACATGTTATGAAAAAATTGATACTATAAAATATTTTTAACCTTGTCTTAATCCATCAGAATAACCTATTACGTATCTCTATATTCCTAGGCATTAAATCTTAAGTTTTACTTAAGAGTTCTCTTTAAGATAGAATAGCAGTCAGTGTTTGGACGTTGAATGGAATGAGTTAGCCGATATTGAAGCCACGTATAACAGGGCTGGTGAAAGGAATGGCGGAATATTCTTAAGAAACGGACATTCGAGACGTGACCGTCCCTAAGGCATAGATAGGTAGGTATGACAGACGCGGTACAATATTCTTTTTAAGTTCCTGTATCCGATATATCGAAATCGGCAAAATAAACGGAAATAAACGCCAGCACAGGAGTTAAGCACAAAATTGATAAAGAGTATGATGAGGAAAATGGATGATGAAAACAAGGTATAGTTAATATAATTTAATCAAGGTATGGTATAGTTTAATATAATCTCTATTTAAAAGATCTTTTGCAAACTAGAGGTACCAAGGGCGGTGAATTCCAAATGTGGTTAATAAGAGGACAGTGAACTTTTAAGAGTCATATTATCAGGTTAATAATCTGACCTGACGTTTTATAAAAAAATATGCAAGAATTCGCATATAAACGGGACTGGTTCGCACTGTACTACTGCGTTACTACGCCGTGTTATCAAAAGTAAAATGTAGGTAATTAATAACGGGATATAGACTCATGAATACTAATATAGTTTCAACTATGTGTAGGTACCTGATTTTGAATTAGATTCTGTGCGTCTGAAGTTACGCGCCGCCGGCGCCGGCGCCAATCACTCATTCCGTCTCTGTAGGTTTTTTCATTTTGTACGTTTCTATTAATCAAGAGATTAAAATTTTTCCTTTTATTATAATAAAAGGAATTATTCGTTGCACACATAAGTATAGTTGAATCAGATTCTCAAGACCTCTTGTATGATACAGCCAGGCCCAATGGCTGAACGTCGGTACGTACCTTTAGCAGCACAAATTTCTAAGATTGCAGACCGAACGCGATAATAACCACCAGCCGCCTGGCGTCAGGAGGGGTCATATAGTCGTGGTCAAGTTACAGTGGGTACAGATTGTGAAGTGCGTACTAAGTATTTTACATGAGCTGTTTCATTGAAACCTTTCGTTATGTTTTCATCTTTACATAGTAAAAATCAAAGTGGCTCCCGCTGTCTATACGACTACATTTTTGAATTTTAATGGAGTTTTCAGCACTGGATAGGGTGATTTAAGAGGAAGGTTTATAATATAATACATACTCGTGCGAAGCTGGGGCGGAACGCTAGTATTATATAAATTACGTATCATAAGGTATTTATAAAAATATTAGTTACCTACTCATATAACAGACCAGAGGCGACTTCGTTGTAAAAGTTAAAAATTAAAACCACACAAGAACACTTAAACGGCCGCAACAATTCAAAACAAATCTCCATAACAATTTATTTAATTTAAAAGCGTAAGCGCATATCGGACGGCGCCTCTGGTTTGAGTAACAGCGTTGCGGTATAGACTGACGTGTGAGAGAGAGAGAGCATGTGCCGGCTATTACTGTTTTGTACATTAAGGGTTGCCACTTAAAAAATAGTCATAACTCTTAATTTTTTTGAGAATTATTTAAGAGAAAAAATTTTGAGCTGTTATATAAATATTCGAGATGTTATTATGATCAGGTCAAAAACATTGAGCAGTTATTTAATTTAATAGCGGTTGATTAATTATTGAAAAACATGGACAATTATAAATAATCAATTAGTCGGTTAACTTATCATACAATGCCAATTCTAAAAATAATTGAGCAGTACAATAACTGAATGAGCGGTAAAAAATATGGTTACAGCGGTTCGATATAATTAGTTCGGAAGATCATAGCGAGTGGTGACACAAGCACTCAAATTCATTGAAAAGAGAGGTAAATGTTCGTTAGTTGGATTTTTAAGAACATTCCACTCTGGCGAAGAAGGAAGAGATGCAGACCGTCGAAAGCCAAACCTGCACTTATTGTACAATAAGTTTATTTTAGCTGCTACGAAGCAAATTCGATGTCATTTTAATTTCTTAAGTATGTTTGTATACAATTTGTTTTATTTAAGTCAGTCAAAGCAAGAGTAATTTAATTTTTCATTACTATTTAAGTACTTTTTTTTTTATTTTACCTCCTCATTGTTTATAGAATTGCTCAGAATGAGATTTCTTATCGACAATTTCCGATTTATTACTGCCCACACGAAAGCGCTCAGGCGATATTTTTACCGCCCATTTAATTATTTTCCTGCTCAAATATATATTCACTGATCCATTTCTTTATTTTTTATTACTCATATTTATTTATTTTACTGCTTAGTTTTAACTGCTGAACTAGTTATTAAAAGTGCCTTTTATAATTTTAACTTACCAAAACTGCTATTTATTACTGCCTCTTTAAATCAGTGCCATTACTTAATACTTATGAGCTTGGTTCACTTTAAAATAGTGACCCACCCTTGTTTCGCTTCAGTGTAGACATATATGTATATATATATATGTTTTTTTATTTACATAAGGTATCTTTCTATAAAAAATATCTAACTGGTGAAAACCGCATGGAAATCCGTTCAGTAGTATATCGCGTATATACTACACTGTATTTTTTATAATATGTAAGCATACAATAAAACTAAATGGTATTTGTATGAGTGACGCAAGATAAGCCATACTTAATATTGTCTGAAACCGACAAATAGATACAGTATACTTTCTTTGAAGTCCCTAGTGAAAGTTTGAATATTCAAGTTTACAGTTTATGTTGTACTGGTTATATAACATTTCGAACTGTCACGTAAGGGTGCGCCGATTGCAATATTTCTGCTTCCGGAAAGGTTTGTATGAGAGCAAATGGAAATTAAATTCACATCGATTAATAGATTTAAATTAATAGCAGAGCTCAGCTTGTATCGTAACAATTGCTACTAGTAAAAAAGGTAATACCTAAGTATTTGATATAAAATGAAAATATACAAATCTGGAAAGTGTTAATCAAAATAAATCATAATAAATAAACAACACGATTACAAACCATTACAATGCCAAAACACGTATTAAGATTTGAAAGAATGTTCATGAGTTGTTACAGCTACCAGTGGACAATTGTAGATATTTTTTTAGGTAGCCAAGTACTTAGTAAATTGAAAGCAGTCCAATAAAATAACGCTTAATGTAAGGTCGCATTAAGTTTCTCTATGTAAGAGATCATTGAGCAAAGGACAATGGCGAACTCCCATACAAATTTTTGTTGACAATTTTTTTTGCGTCTATAAATGAATTATATGTTAAATTATAGTTTGGATTCAAGATTCAATTCGTCTTATTTTTTTTATTAAAGGAAGTCTGGTTTTATAGATATTCTACTTTGAATTTTTGGAGGTTATGTCATACCAATACAAAAACGAATTATAAAAGTATTTTCAAGAGTATTTTTATATCAAAATAAAAAATACATGAAACAGAACTATAGCAGTATACCGGTTGCGTAGATTAGTGACGAAAAAATTATTTTTATAATGTATGATCAGCGGAGGTAGCTACTAACCGACCGCGTCAAAATACTTTATAATACTTAACGAAAGTAACAAACAGAAGTTATTGAGTTCGAATACAATGTCTGTGCTGTAGAAGTACTTTACAATTTGGAATGCCCACAGCAATATGCTTTGAATTAACTTTTTTGCAGTGATGTTGGTACGATGTGTGCGAAATTGTGTCTTATATTGAATTTAACTATTCTATATCATGATTTATTGGTTTGTAGTGTCCAGGTAGGTTTAATATTGTAATTTTAATAGATTTGTATTATCTGTGTTTACCTACCTTCTAATGTGAGCATAAAAATTCAAATGTTATATTTTAGTCCTTATTTTCATTTTTTGGTAAAATTTAGTATTGGTTTGTTATAATATTGATAAAAATGCACTCGGACATATTTTTTGTTTTGAAATTACCTTCGATGGATTTTAAATTGTGGATATTTTGTCTCATTTTAATTTTCTCTCTATACAGATTGTTTTAATTAATTTTATACATTGATAGGAACACTGTTTCATATTATACGGGAATGGGCGTTAATTCTGCAACACAGTTTTTGTAAAACTAAAGCAGTTTTAACGATTCATAATTTTATGTACATTGCACTTGTTCCAAATAAAGTTATTATTATTATTATATATTATAATATTAAGCATAACAAAATGGTTGCCTGTAAAGTCGGTTTTACGGGCGAAGATTTTACGTGACAACGTCTTTTTCTCGGTAGAATATTTATTGATATGAATATAATTAAATTGCACAATAGGAACAAGGAATTGAATGAAAATAAGAATTGCACAAATTTTAACTATAGAAATATATTTTGTTTACTAAAACATTGTACATGTAAACTTAAACTTAACACGAGAGACTCATCGTAACGTTACCGAGCGTTACACTTTTTCATAAGTGACTCCCAGCCGCAACCTAATTTAAGACGTTGTCACGTCAAAAGTGGTTTATAGTGTACTAATGGGGCATTAATTAAATATGAAACACTTTTTTTATATACATTTTTATTTCACATCTTCGTTGATCACAATATCATAGATAGTATATAAAATGAAATAAATTCCATAGTATGGGACAGGATCTGGTCCAAAATCCACAGCAAGAAGTCGTCCAAAATATCAGATTCGGAATTCTTAGGCAAGCTCTACTCAACAGTCGTAGCGGAAGATCTCGAAAGTCCAAAAGCAGTATAAGTCACATAAAAAAACAAAACTCAGTAAAAAAACACAATACGCCGATTTAAACCTTTGCAATACACATGCACAAGCAACGATAATGATAACAACAACAATTCGATGACAGCATGACAGTGACAGTTATAGTTTTTTGTGTTAGAATTGTCGCCATACTCCTTTTGTATTGTGGAGATTATTCATTATGGCTTCAGTATAATCTTGTAAAATAATGTTTCGTGATCTTTTTTATAGATAATTAAATATAGTTTAAGCGTAAAGCGATGCAAAACATACGAACAACATACTTGAAGTTGATTAAATCACTAAAATCACTTAGAATAATTGGCTCAAAAGTCATGATGCTAAGCCACAATAAAAAAAAAAGAAAATTAGTCAACTGTTTCCCTTTTTTAAGTTTTTAATTCCAGACTTAGACAACCCTCCTCAATTATTTCATAAATCTTTTGAGATTATTTTAGTAACATTTCTGATAATGACATCTGGGTTGTTCTACAAACTAAGGACAAAAATGAGTCCGATTCCGGCCCGACGATTTTTTTAATTATGGTTACAAAATATAGTTTATCATAAAGATTACATGATTACATTTTAGCCTATGTTAAGTGGAACGGACAAAATATTCGAGTTATGGCAATTTTAAGAAATC